>OZ023223.1:7820044-8420044 GCA_964006125.1 Cryptus viduatorius
GCGGGAGCTGCCGTTGTTGACGTCGTCACCTAAGACGCGAAGATTTTATCGTAGAATAAAATCTACTCGAACGAACGGGAATTACGGTAGTACTTGCGGTAAAATCGGGTCAATTCGCTACTAATGTTTCGTACCATTCTTAGAGGAGCAAAATATGCCATTTTCTCCGAATCTGACGCGGAAAAATTTTTTTTGTTCAAAAAAATTTCACGAATTTATCGAAAAATTTTTATCGTTAAGACTTTCGAACGTACGAAAACATTAATCAATGTGTGATTACTGCAATCTTTATTAAAAAAAATGATTTTAATTCGTAAACTATCGATAATATCACAAATTTAACTTGAAGAAAATTGTTTCAAAAAATATACGCGATCGTCCGTCATAAATTGAGTGAATTTTGTTGAAATTCAATTTCGTATATAAATGAATACGTATAACTCTTTTGGTCAGATTCACATTAATTCGCGCGAATTTCTCGAACAAAACGTCTGCAAACAATTTTCGAAGTTTCGGTACGCGTCCCCGTCGACTCTACCGGCCGTTTACCTTGATGCATTTTTATTCTTTTTTTTAACTCACCCCGACCCGTTGAACTACCGGTGGTCGTTGACCGGGAAAAAGGATATCTTGACAAAGCGATCCATGAATCAGTAGCACCGTTAACGCACCGATTGTCAGTGACAATTTATTCGTTGAAAAATTATCGCGCACAACGGACGAGCGTACGGACGACATTATTCCTTCGTCTTGCGAGCGAAACGATAGACTGATGACGTGAGCACCGCGGATCCTCCGGTTCTCCGGCTGCGCCGGGACCTTGCGAGTTATTCTTCAATCTTTAGAAAGTCGCGACCGCGCGCGGCGGAAAGGGATCATCGAGCCATCGCTTTCCGCCGCTTATGCTCCGCGAGTGTCAGACGAAGAAAAAAATTCTCTCGAGATTTGCATAGACGATTTACGAATTACATTATCTTTATACGCAAGCAAAAGAAAAATATCCATTAACGAAATGCGCTCCTCTTATATCACTGAGTAAATATATTATCGCAATGTGGATATATTCGCGGAGTTCAAAGGTTCCGGTAAATAGTCGATGCGATTTTTTTTTTTTTTCGCTTATCTACTCAGTTCTCTGTAACGACCGACGGGATCACAGATGCGATCTTACGATCGGGGGGAAGAAAAAACATCGAAAAAAAAATGATTAAATAAAAATCACTAATAAATACTATACGAAATTTAATATACATATATTTACAAAACATCGCGATCAATCAGATTTGTTTGCATCGTTTAATTCTTTCGCCGCGGCTTGCGCGTTCGTCGAGTCTCGCGATAATTTAAACATCTCGTCGACCTTCTCGGCACTCGTGCCAAATACAAGCTGCTCGTCCAGTCTCTTTTCGAATGACTCAATCATCGTTATAAATGAACTTTTTTTATATCCGGGCCACGATTTGAACAGTAGAAACAATTTTAGCAATTCTGGTGGCAACAATTCGCCGAATTCGGTGGTCACGTTGTATCCCGCCGCTATCAAGGTGCGTCCGCAGCCCGGAACCCATTTTCTGCGATAAAAAAAAAACTTTGAAATTAAAAAAATATTTAAATTAGAAAAAAAAATTCTTTAAAATTTAAAAAAATATTCCGAATTAATCGAAAATAAATGTTTTTTTTTACGGATTTTCGTAACTTACTCGAGTTCTGGAATTATCCTATTCGTTCGCCTCTTCAAGTGATGTTTTATGAAATAAAAAAATGGCACGATATCCGATTCTTTGAATTCGTCGTTAAACAAGTCGTTCTTTGCTTCGATCCGCACGACGCACATCAATGTTTTGTCGTATCTCCGGTGTTTTGCTCTCGGCTTTGGGCGCATTAATCTCTTCGGGTACTTCGGGAAAAAACCCGTTCTCGGCAATGTACCGAGGAGTTCGTAATGAAATAATATTTGAAACATTACCGTTCGCCATGTGTAGAAATTGTATAACGCGTTGGAAGCCGCTAACTTCTGCAATTCGAAAGGACGGCGAGATTTAGTACATTTTTTCTAATTTCAAAAAAATTTCAAACAATGAAGAATAATAAAATAAAATGAAATCTCAGAAATTATCACGCAAAATGAATTAATGATTTTTTGCATTGCGTTGAAAATATTTAAAAATTAAACAAACGGTTTTTATATGCAGCGGTATGTCCGCATTTTAAAAAATTTAGATTTTCCATTTAAAAAAATGTTCAACTTCCGAATGAGAATTTTGTAAAAAAAAAATGTTTACAAATATTTTTACTTAACGAAACAAAAGAAAAAACTAACGTTCCACACGGAAGGCGGCATCGCGACGTGAAGAATTACGCGTCCAAATGTGGCCAACGAATTGTGAAATACTATCGCCGCTATGTACCGTAGAATTATAGTCACGTCCGCTAATGCGCCGATAATGTGAAAAGTCGGGTCCTCGGACGATTTTCGGCGGTCCAAATCCTCGAAAAAAGCCGGCAATTGATTCGTGCCATTTAGCCAATCAGTGTAGCCGATTCGCCACAAATGATCAAAGGGTATTTTTTTTAGACTCACTCTGCCGGGATAATTTTTCCCGAGCGATTCAAGAATTGGATGAAAATGCGACAGAGCTTCGAATAAATTAATCGCCGGAATTCCGGCGTCCAAAAGCCGCGTAGTTATTAACCCAAAACCCGGACTCAGTTCCGCTACATAGGCAGCATTTTTCGCCGGTGTGGATATCACAAAATCGGCAAATTTTTGGGCCGTTTCTTCATCCAAAATTCGCAAAAATTTTCCCAACATAGTGCCTCTTTTTAACTCAAATTTCCTCATTGCCGCTAGCGCCAATAATGTACGTTTGTTGATTGTTGTCTTTCGGTTATTAGCTTGAAATTTTTCCAACGCTTGCGCTTCGTCGTCAAATTGATGCAAAATATCATTGGTGCACCGGCGTCTCACTGACTTTCTGCTGCTATTTTGTAATGTTTGTTGATCGGCGTTGGGTTTCTTTTGCGTGATTTCAATGTCGCTAAATTGACGCAATCCATAATTGACGGGAAGACGCAACGTCAACTTGTCAATACTGTTGTTTCTAAATCTTGACGCAACTTCAATGAGATTCCGCATTATAGAGAATTCTGAAATTTCCAATGTCTGCTTTATTGTTTATTTCATTTTTTTTTTATTCTTTTTGTAGGACATTGTGATATAATTATTCAATTGAAGGTCAACTTACATCATGTATTTGACTGCGAGATATGACGATATTTTACGAGAATTATCACATCTCGGAACTCATGTTTCGTGTATTGAATTAACAGAGTATCTTCGATGTATATGACGATGCTGGTGTATTCTTCTTTTGTTTTGTTTTGTTATATTATTGCGGTTGAAAATTAACCACAAAGTGTCAATGAACGCCGCATGCACGTTCGGTCCCCGCACCGTCGCGACGCGGTTACGACGAAGTGCCGAATGCACGAAAACCGATTCGATTAATTTTCATTTAACACGATTATTGCTCGTCGAAGAAATGGAGTAATATGCCACTCGAAACTCTATGTACTTCTTATGCATTCGTATAAATACCAAAGGGGTGTGAATATCATACTTGATATTTTTTTGAAACTAAAATCCCAAATTATGAATGTGTGCGTTCAGCGCGCGCGCCACGTGCTCAACAGCTGATAGAAGTTCGTAGAATGGAGCGCTGCGATCGACTTTATTCCGAAACTCCGCAAAGCCGATTGTTTACGTTGCATTGTTGTGATAACTTTACGCCGGGCTTTTGACACGATCATTTCTGTTTTAATTGAGAGTTTAATAACGGAAAGTTGTTAAAAATGAAGAAAGAATTGTTTTTCGATATAATACAATCGATTAATTCATTTCAAGGGCTCTCGAGAGATTGCGCCGCAATGCTTATCGAGAAGTACGACAGGTTAGTACAGCTGTTATTGTTATTCAATTGTTACTCAATTTATTCTTTCACTGCGCATGTATTTGTCGTCATAAAATAATATTGTATGGCATTTTTTTTTAAATATTTTAAGTAATAAACATCATTTATTCGTTTATTCTCGTATTTATATTATTATTATTATTATTATTCGATATTAAAATTGAATAAATTTTATTAAAATTGGTCGCAGCGTTGCAGTCAACACTCTTCACAGTATTCTCAGCGAAGCGGTGATAACGTTTATAAAGAGATCTCGCAGTAAACTTTATGGTTCCTGGAATAATTATTTGGGGCAGTAAGTTATTTTTGAAGCGTTAATGAATACCAGGAGTGTCAATCTATTACAACTATAAACATAAAAAAAAATTGAAATACTTTTTTTAGATATCGAAAAGCTAAAGATCGAGGCGAAGAAGCAGGAATAATTGTACGCATAGCCGCCGCGAACGGTGTTCCTCCTACGCTACTTGCGCGGGTTATAGTAGAAAATTACTACAAAGGATTACCCAACAAAGGTTTGTAGAAATTTAAAAACCAGATTTTTACTGTTCATATTTTTTTTTGTGAATTTTCTTTTTTTAATACATTTTTTTTGCATTGTTTTTTTTGAAAATCGATTTATTTATTTACACACTTATTTATTTTATAATATGAGATTAATTTTCGTGGAGGTCTGCAATTCACAAAAATGCGTTTTTATTTTTTTATTTTTTTTATTTTGTGGTTTAGTGGCGATGACGAAGACTACACTGAGCGCCATTATGAAGGACACAACCCTCATAGAGGACAGTGATTTGGCTTACGAAATTTACTTGGTAATTTTTTTTTTCGATCGATTATTTCGAAGTAATAGCCGTGGACGTAACTAAGAATTTTTTTTTCTCGTGTCCTTGCAGTGCATCTTGTACGACGATCGGTATGGCTATATTTCCGATTCTTTCAGTCGGTACGAGCGTATTATTTGCTTTTTTTACGTAATTACATTTATATAATTATTTATGTAATTTTTGTCTCAAAAATATATTTTTTGCTAACTGCAGATCCATCGGATACGAATACGAAGTGATGTTGAAGGGTTATCTGACTGAGCGAAATATAGCATTTTGCGACGAAAATCAATTACGAGACCGCGGATATGACAAAACGCCGGATTTTAAGCTCGAAGTCCCGATCGCCGTCAACGGCTTCGTCGTTAATTGGATCGAGTCGAAGGCGCGCTTCGGTAGCGTGGAAGTTCACGAAACGACCATCAAAGAACAATATCTTAGTTATTGGAATCGCTTCGGACCCGGACTTGTGATTTACTGGTTCGATTTTATCGATACTCTTCGTCAGCCGGACGAAAAAAGATTCATAATTATGAATCATTTTCCCGAGAATATTACTTACATGGACACCAAAATATTACATGGCTCCGAGGCCTGAATTATTCGCACAATCGAAAACTAATATGTATGCATATTCATTTTTTTACAATTCTGCATTTTATTTTTAATTGAAAAAAAAAAAAAATTGTACATATACATTTTAGCGACGGCCCGCGATCGCATAGGTGAAAAATAAACGTTTCTTTTCTAATGCATTGTTGCAATTGTTTTTATCATAAATACGCAGCAGAAATAAAAGCGTTTTTCGGAAATTCGTAAATTACCGAGTATTGCGAAGGTAAAGTTTAATCTTCGAGTATAATGAAAGAAACGGTCATTAATCATCAGGACTTGGCAAAGACTCGAGAGGATTGTGCAATCATCTCACAAACCGGATGTACCCATACGAGGAAAAAAAAATTTCTCCGTAAAATCCCGGAAATAATAATGACGTGTTTTTATTTCTTAGTATTTGACTTTAGTTCTTTGATGAACGAAGATATGGATTTTAGGGACACGGGATTTCTGGTGAGAATTACCGATATTTTAAATTATTCGATGGAGCAGAGCAGTTTTTGAATATAAGTGAATTTTTTACGTCTGAGAGGTTTACTAGTGAGCGCGTTGACTTGGGCAATCGTCTCAGAGGTCATGCGCGCGCGTTTGATCGCGTAATCAGGAATATTTACGATTGGTGGTTCGATCCTTGAATAAAATTTAAAATCCCGTTTCGAGCGTAAAAAATCCGCGTTTTATTCGTTCAAACGAAATTACGATTGATACAATAATAACTCGCGACAATGTGGGTCCCGTGAAAAAAATTACAAATTACGCTTAGAAATAACTTAATCGCGGAGGAAAATCCCCGTTTTATTGAGTCCAATCGCATATTTTGAAGATTAAAGTAAAACTGAGCGTTCCGAATGACTGAAACTACCCGTTGCAAAGCGGCCGAAAATGCTGACCACGCGCGACACGCGCTGCCGCTAGGCAAACGGTAGTTCCGAAATAAGGGAAACTCTAAAATGTTGATTATTAGGCCGCAAAACAACGAATTACAGGTCCGAGAGAGAAAGATTGCAAAAATGCTCATCCGTGAAAAAAATTCGCGGGCGGATGTAAAGTATCGAAATACGATACTTACCATGCGGTTGTATCGATTTGCGTCGGGGAGCTTTCCTTCGCATGAAAACTTTAATAAAGACAGAAAAATGGGAAATATCGTTTAATTGAGGAATTATTTATAAAACAATGTGAAAAGTCAATAAATTTGTATAAATTAACAAAACTTAAAGGGCGACAGCGCTGTTTGCGTTTGAATCTCTTATTTCTATGTTTTTATGTTCCTAACATACATATATGTTATTCTTTTTTACGTTCCGCCCAAATCATCGTATTATCAATTAACGCCATTGTTTCATTGCATAAATCTTAAGTAAACTTTTTTTTCAACGCGATCTTCTCTGGAGAATATTGTGTGTCCAGGGAGTTAGAAATTCTTTGCATTTCGACCAATCCAGTCGGGAATATCGATGATCGTCAATTTTTTTTGCACGTCAATTGTTCCGCACTGATAATTTTATTAATGCAGCGTTTTGAAGACAAAGATTCTCATTGTCAGTTTCGACGAAATGTATTTTCAAAATACGAGTGTAAAAAAAAATTTTAACACGATAAGACGGTATAATAACGTTGGGAGAAAGTAGTTCGACGATCAGCTGATGGCCATCAGAATAGTGACACGTTAAATTAACAGGTGACCATTGCAACGACGTGCGCGTGTATGAGTGGGGGGCGGGGGGTGCATGTGCCAAGAAAACCAGAGTGACGAAAGCTTTTGTTACTTCCGATACACCACCAACGCTAAAATATTAAACATGGCTACGCGCGTGAACAACATGACTCGATGAAAACGAAGTGACAGAAGCAAAATCGAAGCCGAAATAGTGAGGTGTAACGCCGGAGGGGACGGATCATCGTCGTGAGTACGACAAAAACTCGCTAATACAGTTGACCATAACCTCACAAGTTTTTCGTTACATTATCACAGGACAAATAAAAAAAAGACGATAGCAAAAAAAATTATGTACGATATTGTCAGTCACGATGTCGACGTCGTCGACGATCTTACGATGGAATCGTCGACGGAGAGTCTCCATTCGCCGTATCAAAAGGTAATTAATTATGAAAAATTACTGCCCTATGGCGACGAATTGGACGAAGAGGCGAGGATCATCCTCGCCGATATCAAAGGGAATCTCGGTAGGGCCGTCATGCTTCGCAAAATCATACCGGATTGTACTCTATGGACAACGAAACTACGCAGGTAAAATTTCAATTTTTTTTGTTATATTTCCATAAAAAAATCGACGTCAATCTGAGTCGTTGCGCAATCTCAAAACTTAAAAAAAAAAAATCCCTTGGAAATGACGTTAAATTTTAGGAATTATTTCCATGTGATTTAACGCAATATTATTTTTATGTAATTAGATTCATTGATTTTTTTTTTTTTATTTTACAAATCTTACGTTCAAAATGACGAGCAGTACTGACAAGTAGCACTCGTTATTACAAGAAATACTGACGAATATCAGTCGTCATAAGGATTTGCATTGTTGGCAATTACCATAAAACAATTTAGAATGAAAAATTTTGGATTATCAATATTATAACACAATAAACATTTTTGCACCTCTTTAATACTTTCCATGGATCTGAAAGACCCAATGCCTTTATTCTCGTGATATTTTAGCAAAGAAACAATTTTTCTTAATTTATTAGTAATGGAATTGAAATTCCAGGTGGTCATGAAGATATCTATTTAGGCGCAATATCGATAAAATAAAAATTACCGAAATTTCGCGTTTTTTAATTAAAACTTATAATAGAATCAAATAATACAATATAATAATAACATAGAATAAAACATAACATTTGTATTAATAATTAAGAAGTCACGCGATATTTGTACCGTTTCCGTGACTTTTTATCGATCGCCCAAAGAACCCGACGAATATTCTACCATTTACCGTTTAACGTTTTCCCACGCAGATATATCACTGTATACAGCCTGAAATTCAGTAAAGATGATCATATAGCGTTTATCAAATTGATGTACGAACTCGTGACGATTCCGAATCTCGAGCCGTACTGCATCAACGTTTTCGGCACAATGTTAAACAAACTATTGGCGTAAGTATCCGATAAATCTATAAATTACATTAAACATTATTCGATTATTTCAATCCGTAATAAAAATATTTGGAGAAAAAAAAAAAAACATAATTTCCTTTTTACGTTTCTCTATTTTCATTTTTCTATCAAATTAATTCTACGAAAGAATTTCCAAATAATAACGTTTGGAATTTTAAAAAATTCGCTTTATCAGAAAACCGGAATTAATCGCTCCGGAAGAAATGGAACTACCGTGGGAACCTCTATACAAATTAGTCAAAAGGGTTATCGACATTGGACAATCAGCGTTCGGAATATACCGATTTTTCGCGTCTCTCGAATCGACGCTCCGCACGATGGTTCTTCAGGCAAAGCTTTATTTTCCTGTGAGTAATAACCCGGAAAACAGAGAATAAGAATTATTACATTTATATTTTCAACATATTTTCAACAATATTTATATTTTCCAACAGGTAACGGCTACACAGGAAATTCTCGACGAGTTGAGACCGAAGCTCTGCCCACTCGATGCGAAAACGATGTCAAAGACCATCGAAATGTTGGAGTTGTTTTTGCCGGTGCAATTGTATCCGAAAGATCATCATTTGGGCTACAAGCTGTGGTTCGACGAGTTCATGAAACTGTGGGAAGTTTGCCACAATGCACCACAGTGGGAACACAACATGATGTGGCTAATGGCGCGATTAGCGTGGCACAACATCGGTTACATCGACTGGGAGCCTCACATACCACTGATGTTCACAAGATTCGTCAGATGCCTTAATCTTCCTGTGCACTACAAACAGCTTCACGGTGGCAAACCTCCGAAGATCGACACGAATCCCATTGCCATTTGGATCATATCAATTCTGGTAAAACAACGAACATAAAAAAAATGTAAACAATTTAAAAAAAAATGTAATTACTTTTTTTTTTCGCTGAGCGGTAATTATATACATATAATTACAATTAAATTTATTTTTTATATAAATCATAATAAATTTTATAATTTTTATTTACGAAATACGAATTTTCCAGGGAAACGGTTCCAGCAGTCAAACTTACGTGGAAAAATTTTTGAAGACCATTGAGACGTATCTTCATCAGGCAAATATCGGTCCGTGGGTAATGAAGCTGAAGGATATACTTAACAAACTTTCGTACTTCTTTATCACGCGTTTGCACTGGTAAGTCGACTATTTGTGAAATTCTGCCATTGAATACGCAACGATATGGAATTGAGATATATGAAAAATGAATAATATAATTGTCTATTTATCGTTTGCGTGATTTTTTCTTCGATAGCGAACGATTCGGAAAGCGAACGTGGGAAGTTCCAACGCCGGAAACACATAAACTTACCGATGCCGATATCGACGCATTCGTAAAGTCGATGATGCCGGTCGCGATGACTGCTATGTTCAGCAAAATGGGTGTCAGCGAAGCTTGCAACGCTCTTCAGCATCTCGCGAACATAAGACCGAGTTTAGTGATACCCGACGTTCTCGAGCGCATGTATAGCACTTTGGATTCGTTGACCGAACCGCACAAACTTACAGCAGCGATGTCCGGAATGACGTCGGTCGCGCGGCCCATGGTACAAGGATCTCGTAACGTTAACAAAGGTAATAGAGATTTTTTCAACAAAATACGTTAGGAAAATTAGGAAGAAACGGAACGTTAGGAAGAAACGTCTAAAAATTGTGATTCCCGAAATTTAGCGCCTCTAAACTAAATGAAGAAACAACGCTTAATTTTTTGTTTAAACGATTTTTTTTCATTCAATTGTTTCTGTTGCGCGAAACCAAAGTTTCATTTAAAAACAAAAAAAAACAGAAACATTATAGTTGAAAAAAACAAAAACAGTTTTGTTTTTCTTCGATTGATTTTATTTTCGCATCGTCATAGAGGATTTTAACGATTCTTGCGATTTGTATCTCTATTGTTAAAGGATTTTTGTCATTTGTTCAGATTACGCGTATACCGAGGGACCTACGCATGTTCTTCCGCTTCTGTTTTCATTTTTACCGGGAATCGACGCGAACGACGCGACAAAGTGTTTCGTAACTTTTCGATTAATATCGATATACGCGGTGCTCGTGCCGATCGTCGACACGTCGCAATGCATATCACCGATGGATGAGGACGAGAGGCTCGTTAACGAATCGACGTCGCGCTTCGAAGACTTCGTTTTGCAGTTTTTCGATAGAATATTCTCGCTTATCGAGTCGAGTACTCTGGAATTTTTGTCTCACGAGAATCGCGCCGCTGGCGGTGGCAAAAGCAAATTGGAATCGATGGCTCAGGGTGCAGTGGGCAGTGTTTGCTGTGTGGTACTTCTGCAAACCAGCGATTCAATATTTCTTTCGGCTCTTCACAAGTTACGTACCTTCGTTACCGAACGAACCCTCGAAACTACGGTTTCGGGGCAATTGGCTGCGGTGGTTTGTCGAATGTTCGCAAAGGTAAACGGACGTGAAACTCTGCGGGCTCTCGTACCCGGTCTCTCGGAAACTATTCTGGAACTCGTCGGCGACGGTGACGAAGTTCTGAAGGAAGAAAATTTGGACAATCGCTTGTTATTCGCGATGCTTCTGCTGTCTACGGTCGTCGACACTCCGGGAAACAATCTGCTGCCTTACATCGATACCCTCACCAAGGTTCTCGACAAGACATTGCATCTCAAGTCCCGCGAGGGCAGCCAAATAGCGAGCCGAATGCTCAAATGTATCTTTCATTCTTTGTCAAACATCTCGTCGACGAGCTTTCGATCGAACGGTCGCGACTACAACGATCCCGAACATCCGTACTTCAAGGAATGGGGACAAGGATCCGATATCGCGGATTTCAAGATTGAGTGGTATGTTCCCGGAGAGAAGGAAATCGCTACGTTGCAAACTCTATTCGAGAGATACGCACCACCGGAAATATCGAAAATTGAACAACACAGCGCCAAAAAAATCGTTTTGACGAGGTAAATAGTCGAAATTATTTACTGTAAAAAATAATTTTCTAATGTTTTTTTCTGCCTAAAATTACTCGATTTTCGAAGCTTAAAATTGACGATTTCTTGTGTGAGAACCAATTTTTTTTTTGGAACCGATATCTCCGGCTTATTTTTTTTTTTTCGAAGGATGTATATTTAACTGTAACGGCCAGCAATTTTTTTTTTATCTTTTTAATTTTATGCGCGCATTCAGGAACTATTAATTTTTTATGACCCGAATCCGCGTTAAATTGTTGTGAAATTTGAATTTCAGGGAGGAATTAATGGTGAGCCTCGATATCATCGGTAGTATTCTCGAAGGAGGTGACAAATTTTTTCCCATTTCGCCCGATTCGAAAGTAAATCCGGACGACCCGGCAGCAGCTTGGACGTCGTTCTTGCCGACGGTGGGCGTTAAGGGTGAAATTCGAATGCCCGACGGTAGCAATGTTCGTTGCTATCTTTCAGAAGCTATGCGCGATCTGCAGCAAGTGATACTCAGTAATTCCGAAGATGATACGAAGAGTTTGTTTGCGTTAGTGCGCGTAAGTATTTTTTTTTATTTTAACCAAATAATTCTATTTCAGGGTGTCTCCCGGTCACGAAACCCGAGAAATCTGAAATTGTCCGGGAATTTTCGGACGCCGGAAAAGTCATGGAATTTTATGACTTTTCTGTAATTCCATCAAATTATCTCTCTCTTCCCAAAAAAAAAAAAAAATGAAAAAAAAACAATAATGAAAAAAGGAGATTTCGAATCAGAAAAACCCGGAGAAGTCACAGAATTTGATCGCTTCACTCGATTGGACACCTTGTTATTTTCTTCAGTCTAAATTCACACAAAATCGGAATTGTCAGACAACACAATGTCGTAATTTTGTTTAAAAAATGGTATTTCGTATTTCGTTTGTCGTATTTTTGTAAATTTTTTTCGGTTTTTGTGCATTTAAAAAAAAATGTTCCGTTTTTTGTAGTAAATGTAATGGTAAAAATGTTTATAACTACGTAGATTTGGAGTAATCTTCTTCTCGGCAAAGTCTGGATGTACGATCACTTCGAAGCGCGATGCCGAAACTTTAAAATGGTTCAAGTAGCATTGAAGGATAAGCTGGTGAAGCGGAAGGGTCAGTTGGACGGTATGCATGTTCTGCGGCGTACGGAACTTTTGCACGAATGCCGGTCCCACATGCGTTATCACAGCCTGACAGAAACGCACAAACTTATGATGTTGGAGTTGATGAAATTAGCCACAAGCCGTTACGCCGAAGTGCGCACAGCGGCTCAAGATGTTCTGACCGGCGGATTCTCGCATTATCCGTATTCTTACACCGTAATCGGTCCCCGTTTGCTTGAAATTCTCGAGTTGGATCCCGACGAAAATCACGAAGCCTTGAAGGTAAATCAACTATTGAGTGATTGGCGATAAAAAAAAAATACAACCGTATCCACCGACGGATACGACGCATTTTTTTTTTTAAGGAATTCTAAAAAAGTTCATATGTATAAAAGAAAATTAACGAATCAACTCCTAAAAAAAAAAAAATTGCCGAACGATTCGTGGAACAATTTTTTTAACAAATTTTTAACTAACTTTTTGGAATTATTATTATGCAAAATTAATCTTTTTACTTTCTTCTATATGATTGATTTTTTAATTATCTTCATTCTCCAATTTTGGGAGTATTAGAAATTTATTTATTTATTTATTTATCGCTTGATGAACATAAACACGAAAAACAAAGTTCATCAGATTCTATTTTGTGTTAATTTGTTTATTTTTTTTCATTAGGGAGTTCTCTATATTCTTGTGGGACGTCGCGGGGAGCCATTGATGATTCTGCGAAATTGGTCGTTTCTGCGAACCCTTTGGCCGGCGTTAATCCTGTCGAAGCCATCGGAGAAATTGTCGGTAATACGGCTAAAGGAGACCCTCGTGGAGGTTGTCAACCGAAACTTTCCAATGATTGGAATAACGTTGGAAGTACCGGACAGTTGCATAAAAACGGCAGCGACGCTGTGGAATTACTCGCCGCGACCGCTTGCATCCCAACCGAACGATGAAGAAATTCGTCAGGGAGTTCGGACTCTCGAGGAATTCGGCGAAACTAACGCAAATCTTTACGACGGTCTCGTGAACGATCTGCTGCGCGCGATATTGGAGGAAAATCCTCACTGGCGACATCGATCTATGGCGATGAGTTTCATCAAGAATTTGGTTCATCCGGATCGCGCCTATCCGGCGAAAGTAGTCCGTTATTTCCTGAACGCACTTGTTCACGAATCATTGGATGAACGGAAAATTGCTACGAAAACCGTCGTTTACATGCTGACGCAACAAAAAAGAAAGCATCCGAAGGTTATTACAAATTTTTTTACTACAATTTTTTTAGGATATATGACAGAGGAGGGCGTCAGTGTCGGCATTAGAGTAGTTGAAAAATATAACACCGTTTTCTTTTTTAATACAAAATTCGCAATCCATCTATTTGAACGTTAAATCATTTTTTTTTCATCAGATCGAAGTCGATTTGGCAAAACTTCAATCTGCCGGATCACCTCGCGTCGAACCCTCAGAAAAATGGTATCCGGGTGTCCGTTCGGACAATGTGTGGCTGCAGTACAACTACGAGAAGCGTCCGTTAACGGAGGAGCAATGGAACGAACCGAGATACGTGCATCAGCCATACGTGGGTTACTACACGTGGCCTAAGAAGTTGGAGGTTTACGCGCCGTCCACCGAACAGCCGACGCTCGATCCCGCGATTCGCGTCTTAACCGATCGCGAGGCGGAGATCGACAAATTTTTCTCCGACTCCCACAACGTCGATATGTTGATAAAATACAGTAGTCTCGAGGAACGAAAGGGAAAAGACAAATTCAACATCTTTCGCGCGCGATTATTCAAAGGTCTCTTCCGTAATCACGGAATCGTACATTTGAAACATTTTCTGCCTCATCTGAAGCGTCTCGTCGCCGACAGTCACGAGAGTAGTCAACGTTGCGCAGCGGAGATAACCGCCGGACTGATAAAAGGCACAAAGCACTGGCCGTTCGAAATGGTTTCGCAGATGTGGGAAGAATTAACGCCGATAATAAGCACCGCGTTGAATAATCTGACTGTGGAAACCGTCGGCGATTGGGGTTCGTGTTTCAGTACGGCGCAGGAACGGCGCGATCCCAACAGACAACATTGGCTTCTCGAATGCTTGATGGAGGAACCGCCGTTAGGCGATTCAACTACATCGTTCGTCGAGTGTGGAAGATTATACATTCTTCAAGCGGCTTTGGGTCTGCAATCTTGGCGAGTTGCCCAACTGATGGAGCGACTACTCAGTCGCGTAGAAGAGCGATTACTAGCAAATCCATTCCAAAATGTTCGTTCGCGTTTAGGCGCTCTTCTCGCGACGGTTTACGCTGTCGATCTCAATTTCCCCGATGCGTCGCACGACCGTTTGTCACCGAGAGCTCAACATCTCATAAGGAAAGTGATGCCGACGTTGCGGCAACTTTCCGATGATCCGTCGCGCGCCGTACCGACGACGAGTAACAACAGCAACAGCGTTCTCTCCCGAGTCGCCGACGTTAGACTCGAAGCTTCGACTTCGTCGAGTGCCATCGACTCGACGAACAACGAGCAGACGGTTCGATTGTTCAAAACTATCTGCCAATGGCTCGTTACCAGCGCCTGCAATCTTCTTTACGGCACGCAACCCGTTTTCTACGAATTATTTCCGATCGCTTGCCTACTGGAAAGTTGCGAAACCGACGAGGAACTCAGCAAAACGTGTTCCAGTACACTCGCCGTTCTCGCTGCGACGCTTACCCTGCCGAGAGATATGCATGTGCCGCTAAACGCTGTAAAAAACATGAGCCAAAGCTCGTCGTGGTCGGCAAGAGCGGCTTCTCTTAGCTTTTTGGAAGTTCATGTTTTTTATAACATGGGAATTGTCCTCAGTAATCCTGAATGGATCAATACCGTTCGAGATATTGTCCTCCAATTACTCGAAGACGAGAGACTCGAGGTCCGCGAAAAAGCGGGACAAGTTCTCGGCAGTCTTTTGCACTGTACTTTTATACAGGAACAAGAAACTTTATTAGTAAGTAACGTAAATACGTTAGAAACCATTTTTCACGTTTTTTTGCGTGAATTTTAATAACGTTTCTGATTTCTTCTTTTCCATTGATAGGATGAATTTAAAGCCAAATCGAAGCGGCGAATAAAGAAACGCGACGATGTCCGACTGCGACACGCCGGTGTACTTGGGCTGTGCGCCTTCATACGCGCCCATCCGTACGACGTACCTAAATACGTGCCTTCGGTTTTCGAACATCTAGGAATGCATCTCAACGACCCACAGCCTATTCCGGTAAATATTACTTGCAGAAAATTTATAAAAAAAAAAAAGAAAAAAAAAATTTTCCGCCGAGTAAAGCGGAAACGCGCGGAAAACTTCATTTTCAGTGAAGTACATTCGTTTTATTTACTTCTATATAGTTTTCGAGAGAAAACAAAATCGTACTTTTTACGAAACTTTCGTAAGTTTAGAAAAAATTCGGCAATTTTTTTTTTTGTTTTGTTTTAGACGACAATAAGGAAGACGCTGGGGGATTTCAAGAGAACTCATTACGACGGTTGGGCAGGTCACGCGTTGCGCTTTACCGAAGAACAACTGGGTATCTTACAAGATCTGACTGTACCGCCTTCTTACTATGCGTAATTGACGAAAAAAAAAAAAAAAAAACGGCAAGGATAGTGGAATAATTTCGTTTTATACATAAATAGCACGAAAAATGTTGGGTGGGCGCCAAAACAAAAAGAGACAAATATCGTTTAATAATTAATCGTATTTTATAGAATAAAATTTCAGGAATTTTAATTTCTGGATTTTTAACGTAATGCGGCGATGGTTTCTCATGAATCTTATTATAAATATATAAAATTGAATCGAAGTTACGACGATTACATGGCGACAGTGTTTTCTATTCGTTCAATAAATTGTACGTTCTTACGGAGTTCGGTGAATGATAAGTTGCTATCTTTTTGGCAATAAATGCTCTTGCGACTATTTCGTAATACTTAATGTCGCTGTGTTTTTATAATAATTTATTCGGTTTTCATCACTGATTATTGATTTTGGGATAAGAGATTGCGGAATACATCCGAGAAATCGAATCCACGATGTTGTGGAGGAGGTTCCCCCTTGCGTCTGGACAAAATCTAGCATCAGATTCGTATTCTACACGAAAAAATACGTGAAATATGATGTGGACAAAAGTTTCCTAGCGACTTTAGATTTTGACCAAAAAAAAGTGCTCAAAACGCCGAATTAGACCGGGAACACGGTTAAAATCGCGTTTAAAGTTTTTGATTTTTTCCCATTGGATCACGGCTTCCATAGACGCCTTGGCCATTCGCTGGACACTCTATTTTGTGTATTTTTTTCCGTACAACACGATAGACACCTCATTTAGATTGTATAACGCTCGGAAAACCAAGATTTTTCCATTTTTCTGATGGGTAGTTTATCACACCGTTAACCTCCATCGAAATCGCGGTTTTACGGTCGCAGGAGGTTCCCCCTTGCCTCTGGACAAAATCTAGCATCAGATTCGTATTCTACACGAAAAAATACGTGAAATATGATGTGGACAAAAGTTTCCTAACGACTTTAGATTTTGACCAAAAAAAAGTGCTCAAAACGCCGAATTCAACCGGGAACACGGTTAAAATCGCGTTTAAAGTTTTGGATTTTTTCCCATTGGATCACGGCTTCCATAGACGCCTTGGCCATTCGCTGGACACTCTATTTTGTGTATTTTTTTCCGTACAACACGATAGACACCTCATTAAGATTGTATAACGCTCGGAAAACCAAGATTTTTCCGTTTTTCTGATGGGTAGATTTTCACGAACCGCACAAAGTCGATATACAGAGCCCTCTAAGCGCTAATCCCCACCTCTCGACCGCTCAGCTGCTTCGAGGAGCGCGTCGGCGACCCAGTACAATACTATATTAAGTAGTGTACCTATGCGTAATATTGCCGAATCTTCCGGAACGGTTCTCTGTCTTTGGATCAACCTAATTGGAACTAACGTGCTCGAACGTAATTACATCGATAACTTAATCGTCTTTATCGCGTTCTTAATCACAACAAATAACAATAACAAATTTTCAATTGGTTATTCCGACGTTGTCAATTCGGTTTTTCGGGATCATCCGTATTTTTTCAATCTGATTTTTTTTTATTCAATAGAAAAATGGTCGAGGAAAATCAAAAAAAGCTTCAAGCCGAAATAGATCTCTACAAGCAGATTCAAAAAGGTTAGTCTCATATCACATTTTGTATCGCATGTTTGAAAAATTCTGAATGCGTGCAAATGACAAAATATTAATGCGATCGCTACATTTTTATCGAAACCGGTAAAAAAAAAAAGTCTGAATTTGTTGAACGCAATCGCTGAGTGCCTTTTCAACATTTTTTCGCATAATCGCATAAATTGTCCGTTTCATCGTAATTACGATTATCGGTAAAAAAATATGTATTTGGAGGTTATGATGACTATATATGAAGCGAAAACCAAAATGGATTCATGGCGCACGTCGTAAATATAGATACATAATATATTGTCCGCAAAATAAACAACTAAACATAATTGAGTTGACTGTTTGTTGATTGTTTTATTCTATTGTGCAGATTATCACAAAGCCCTCGTCAAGCGGCAACAGCTGGACGGCCAGTTGAATGAGAATGCCGCTGTTAAAGAAGAACTCGATCTCTTAAAATCTGGAAATGAAGTTTTCAAACTGATTGGACCGGTTCTGGTTAAACAAGATTTGGTCGAAGCCAAGCAGAATGTAGCCAAACGTATGGAATACATTTCCAATGAATTGTAAGTAATTTTTTTTTCCTTTTTTTTATAAATAATTATTTGAATAATATAATCAAAATTATAAAAAATGCTCAACTTTTTTTTTGCAGAAAGCGAACGGAAGAACTTATAACCGATTTGGACAAAAAACAGGAAACGCATCGCGAAACATTGGATAAGTTGCAACAAATATTCCAGCAGTCGCATCAGAAAGCAGCGAAAAAACCTTAAATACCACCGATCCAAGATCATCTACTTTAATAACCATAATTTGGTGGTCTAAAAAAAAAGAGAACAAATGGCGACTACATGCGTATTAACATTTTTTTTCATGGAAATATCCATTGAAAACATTGCTGCAATGAAGATATAAAATAAAACATTTGGATTTTATGATTTTATTAGAAATAACAAAAAAAAAAACAACAACACATACGAAAACTACGATAATTCGCCGCACGCGCTAATAACAATTTTTTGCGACGGTGTTCCGGATTTTGTTCCGCATTTTTCCATCTTCTTCAGTACATCGAGACCGCTGATTATGTGACCGAAAACCACATGTTTTCCATCAAGCCATTCGGTGCGGGCGGTACACAAGAAAAATTGCGAGCTGTTGGTATTCGGACCCGAATTTGCCATCGACACCGTTCCCGGACCCGTGTGTTTTAGTTCGAAGTTCTCGTCGTCAAATTTGTTACCGTAAATCGATTTTCCGCCCGTTCCATTGTGATTGGTGAAGTCCCCGCCTTGGCACATCTGTTTAATGGCGCAATTAAGGATTCCTACAGTATTCGACGAGATCGACAAACGTTTCGTCACTTTTAGTAAAAACGATTGAAAAAAAGGATACGAAATCCGGGATAATCCGATGAAAAACGCTTCCTTGATATCCAAAACCTTTTTCGTGAGTGCAAAGACACCGAAAATTTTCAGCTGTTTTTGGTGTTACGTCGGCTCTCAGCATTATTATCATACGCCCGAGTTCTTGCTTGCCGATGCTGACATCGAGATAAACTTGAGGATTTTGCTTTACTTTCTTTGGCGCTACCGCGTCGGTCGTCGCGGGGGCATCGTCGGTTTTGAGAGTTTCGCCGGCGTGTTCCTGAAGCCACGTATCGTCGGCCCATACGGGTTTCGACGAACCCTCTTTGATTTTTTGCGGTTTCGCAATATTTACCCGTATAGTGCGACCAAAAAGTTCGGAATCATTCTGAAAAAAAAAAAAAAAAAATTAGTTTTTCGCAAGTTTCATGATTTTTTGTGATAACATCGATCAACGCATCGAAAAACGTTTAGTTGACTATGTTTAATACCATATTGTCGATAGCCGCCGCCGCATCTTCGGCGATTTCGAATTCGATAAACGCAAATCCACGGTGTTTCTCTGATTCGTAATCCAATGGTATTTGCACGTCAACTATTTCGCCGAACGGATTAAAAGCAGCGCGCAAAACGTTATCGTCGACTTCTTCCGCGAGGCCACCTGTGTTAAATACATTTTATAACGTATCTTAATGATACATAAATTCGTATGAAAACGAAATTTTTTATTATTATTATAATGATGTCAATAATATCATTTTTATTGAATTTTTGGTGAATAATTAGCCAATAATCGTAATTATGTGTAATCCACGATCGCGGCGACAAAAACGTCTTCGTGCATATTGCGATATATCGCATTGAGCGCGGCAACGAATCGGCGAGACCGACGAAGGGTAACACACGTTTTTCATAGGTCTGTTCGTAAAACTGTACAAATCGAGCGCCAATATTTTTATATAAATTATTTGTCGACCTTATCATGTAGTTTTAATGATATTGTTTAATTTACAGTGTAATTTTGTTGTGGCAATTTTTTGTTTTTTTCGATACATCGCGATACCGTAATATTAATTAATTAATCGGTGTAGAAGTGTTATCGGATATAAATAATATCTTATCGTCAACGATTATTATCTAGAGGTCAATATTCCACAAAATACTTCATCTGCTTTTGGTTAAAATTATAATTACGTTTTTGTTTTTCGTAAATCATACTTCGGAGAGGAAAATCCGGCTTTTTTGAGGTTATAAACGAATCGATAGACTACGTTTTCATTAATAAAAACTCCGAAAAATACTTACCAACGTATATAGTGCGCTTTGTGTTGTTCATCGTTGAAGTTAGTCGTTTTATCAGGAATATTGTATTAAAATCTTGGAAACTCTGTGCACGATTGTGATAAAAGATTACAAAGTTTGTTGACCAACAGACGCCACTGGAGGAGTTACCGACGTTTGTCGTTTGCTGTTTTGTCGTCGGACGCATGCTGCTTTCACGATTTGTACAGACGAAACAGAAAGTTAATGCGCGTATTCGATTGGACGATACGCCAAAGAATCGAAGCCGAACGATAATTGCTTTTTCACTCTAATATTTTTTACTTTTCATTTATCCATTTTTGTTTATTGTTATATTTACGAAGAAAGTACTAAAAAAGGGTGTTGCAGCTTACATGTAAAAGAAACCAAGAATCCGCGTATAACATTGAAAAAATGCCTCAGTGTACTACACAATTTTTATTCGTAGTGTACAAGAACATCCCCCTACCATCTCGTCTCGTTCATTCTCGTTGATTTACATAACGATAACAGGACTGACTTTATCACAATTTATAAATTGATCCCCTTCAATGATAAATGTCAAACACGATCGTACTTTAGAAGCATTTCGTTGACAACTGCTGCTAAGTAACATAAGCATCGAGAAGATTTTCAAGTATTACAAAGTGTCCACTTACAGAGGTAAGAGTTATCGATTTATTTCGGATAGCAATTTCGTTGCGTATCAAACAATAATCGAAAACAGGTGAATGTGAAATGATATTCTTCGGTTGTCGTGAAGAGCATTAATTCGGACAATCTGTAAGCATTTAAATAACTCATCTAACCTCCGATATATAACATATTGTCGTGTGAATCGAACTTCTTTTGTCAATGTCAGGGTGAAAGATACCGGCTTATTATATATCTTTCGGCGAATGAAATGCGCGTCATATTCGAACTAAAAATAAAAAATTACTTTCGAAAAAAACGGTTTAGAATTATACCTCCACCGATATCGGCATAAATTGTGTCAAAAATTAACCGCATTATATCGAATAGGAATTCTAGAATGCCGCAGTAATTTTCGTTTTTGCCAAATATATATGTAAGTAATCGAAATATGAAAAAAAAAACAGCAATTCGTTATGAAAATTAAAAAATGTTTAATTCTCAATGAAAAAAAAATTCCGATTGAAAGTGCGTGCGAATAATTTCGTATTTCAACATTTCATTGACCTAACTGTTTCTTCAAGTGGATTATGCTTAAAAATCGACTCAAAACAATGATTTGCTGTGTTCTTTCAATTTTTCTAAGCAAATTGAACGTCTGTAGTACAATTTCAGTCAACGAGGTCGACACGCGTCTTTTGAGGCCAAGTCGATATTTCGATATAAAATTTTGCTGAAATTTTGCCGACGGGTGACGAAAATCAAAACGATTATCAGACTTGTATAACAGTAAACATAAATGCTGTTAAAGAAATAAAAATTGAAAAATACATAGCAAAAACATTTATCAATAAATAATTATAAATTAATGAAATTCGGAAGAATAACGTATTTAATAATTTTCAATATTATTATATTCATTTATTTTAATTGTATTCCGTAAATAATCTTCCTTCCTCGTAAATTAATATTAAAATCTATGAAATGCTGTTTTTCAAATAATTCTCTGAATGTCGAAAAAATAGGTTTCGATCTATAGATCGAAAATCCGATAATTCGGATATCGCGGTAATAAATCGAAATACCGTAATTACTGTTGCAGAAGGACCGTGAAGTAGAAGTTTACAATGAATCTGCTTGGAAAATCATTTTCTCGGAGTTGCGCGATATCTCCGATAATGAGTCGTTCATTGAGTCTCTTGAGGGACAAAGCTTTCATCGACGGAAGTTGGATACCCGCGACGAACGGAGGAACTTTTCAAGTTCTGAATCCCGTGGATCGGAGCATCATCGGCAATGTCCCGGAAATGGATGCAACCGATGCGCAAAAAGCGATCACCGCCGCTAGCAAAGCCTTCGATACGTTTCGTCATACAACCGCGAAGCAACGAAGCGATTGGTTGCGAAATTGGTACAATTTAATGGTTGAACATTCCGAAGATTTGGCGAGCATTCTAACGCGAGAAAATGGAAAATCTCTCGCCGAGTCGAGAGGCGAAATAAAGTATGGAAATTCGTTCGTTGAATGGTTCGCCGAGGAGGCGCGTCGGGTTAACGGTGAAATTTTGCAGAGTCCCCTACCGAATCGCGAATTATTCCTGTTAAAACAACCGATTGGCGTCGCGGCGTTAATAACTCCGTGGAATTTCCCACACGCAATGATAACGCGAAAAGCCGGTGCGGCACTTGCTGCCGGATGCACTTGCGTAATAAAACCCTCAGAAGACACACCATTAACGGCATTGGCGCTCGTAGCACTCGCCGAAAAAGCGGGTTTTCCGAAAGGAACGATAAACGTCATAACGACGAGTGCAAAAACGTCACCGAGCGTCGGTAAGGAATTGTGTGCGGATCCGCGTATCCGCGCGCTTTCCTTCACCGGTTCGACGAACGTCGGAAAAATGTTGTATCAGCAATGCGCTCCAACGATGAAACGTCTGAGTCTCGAATTGGGAGGAAACGCGCCGTACATTATTTTTAACAGTGCAGACTTGGATCTGGCGGTTAACGGAGCGATGGCATCCAAATTTCGTAATACCGGACAAACTTGCGTTTCGGCAAATCGTTTCTACGTTCAGGAAAAAGTACACGACGCGTTTGTTACGAAGTTTTTGGAAAAAATTCGAAAAGATATTCATCTCGGCGACGGTAGCAAGGAAAACGTTACTCACGGCCCGCTGATAAAAGAGAGTCAATTGGAAATCGTCGGGAATTTGGTTGACGACGCTGTTAAGAAAGGCGCGAAGCTTCACTGCGGCGGCAAAGTCCGCACTGATTTAGGACCACTATTTTACGAACCCACTGTGCTGACGGATGTTACGAGGGAAATGGACATTTATAAACGCGAAATTTTCGGACCGGTAGCTGTTATTCATAAGTTTAAAGACGAAGAAGACGCGCTGAGAGCGGCTAACGATACGACGGTCGGTTTAGCCGGTTATTTCTTCTCGCAGGACGTATCGCAAATCTTTCGCGTTGCGAAAAAAATGGAAGTCGGAATGGTCGGGGTTAACGAGGGATTAATCTCGTGTACGGAGGCGGCGTTCGGCGGTGTTAAAGAGTCGGGTTTGGGAAGAGAGGGATCGAGTCACGGGATCGATGACTACGTCGACATTAAATACGTTTGCATCGGCAATTTGAAAAATTGAATACGCTGATCGCGAGAATATATTTTTCATGGTAATGAATATCAATGAAAATACTCGCGGATTCCGGTAATCAATTCTCATCATTATTTTCTATTTGAACCTTAAGAGAATTTTGAATTTTTGTTATTTATAGAGGAGAAAAAATTATTATTATGTATTATTACATATGATTTGGTATTCAATTTTTTTTGTTACATGCAGAAAACAATTTATTTTTTCGAATTGATGAATATTGAAAAAAAAAAATAGCGATATTAAAATTAAAATATTTTTAGATCCTATCGTAATATTTGATAGAATTTTTTTATTTCGCCGGAATTTGGCGGATTGTTTTATTCACTAAATTTGTTTACATACGCCAATTAGTAGTAAAGTGTTTACATATAATTTACGATTATAGAGAAAAAAAAATTCATGAAATGTCCGTATGTTGCGTATAATAATTTTTTCTCGGATAGCGACTCTATAACGGCGTATAAAAATTTTGTTACTATTTACATTCCCAATGTTCTGCGGAACATTTTACTATTATGCTTCACTGTGCCATAGTTACATTTATTTTTTTGAAAGTGAAATTGCGAGTTCGCGAGAATAATTTTTTTTTAACATTAAAAAAAATAGCGATGGAAGCGAATGTTTTTATAGATTTAGTGTTCGAAGTGTTTATTTATCAGTTTTCGATGGCGGGACGACAATTTCTCGTGAGTAACGAAGTTATTTCTCACTTAATGAGAATAATGTTGCATAGAAGTATTTTATACAAATATGAAAATGTATTGCTGTACCGAAATCATGTAATTGATGAAACGGTCAATCGTGATATACTATGTCTTCCAACGATCGATAAATCGTCATAAAAAAATACTGTTGTACCACCGCGACTACCGCGGCGCAGTTTACGACCCGATAAAGCATTTCCGGTTGTCGTTGCTTCGCGAAAATCTTAAAGCGAAAGTTTTTTCTATTAAGAGCGCTTTTTGTTTCGAATGGAAAGGCGAAATGTTCGGAGACTCAGTTACCGTTATCGTAGATAACGATATGCGTTTATACGACTTGTAGAACTGCGCTGCAGCAGCATTGCCTACTCATCGAATAAAGTTACGATGTAAGAATATGAAAACAGTGACACGACTGCAAATCAATAAAAAAAAAACGTCATTTACCAGTACAATTATTTTTATTATTTCTCATTATGTACAACGATTTCACACTGATAAACTTCTGGCGGATCTCTTCCTACCGAACATTTGCTCCGCATAAACGCAAATTTGTCTATCGCGTCGCTATGTTTTCTGTACGAAAAATATACTGCGACTGCCGCACGCGTGAGAAAACTTCACGGCGATTTTTCTTAAAAAAAAAAAAAAGAAAGCGTATAATTTTTTCTTAAAGGTAAAAAAATGAAAAGAATTATAGAAATTGTTTCTTTATTTTCGATATAATTTTTTTGAATATCGCAATTTTTTCAACGTCATCAGATTGCCATTACGAATAACTAATCGTATGGGATAAGTAAAATTATCTTTTTTACCTTTAAAAATTAATACGTTTTTTTTTTTTTTTTTTTTTAATAAATCACCTTCGGCGTTCCCAACGCGTTGACTAAAAAAATCGTATTCCACAACGATACGTCACATGTAAAAATTTCACGAATGTTAAACGTTCAGCGTCTTCATTCGGACTCCGATCCCGAACTCGCGTCGGACTCGTATTCACCGACATCGATAGTAAATTTGTATTCCTGATCGCATCCTAGATACGCATCGCTCATGAAGTACAAAGTATACGAGTGTTCGCCGGGCGCCGGAGCGACAAAGTCCAATTTAACTTTGGCTTTTTGTTGTAACGTAAGTCTCTTAATCGATAGCAGTGAATTAGTTTTCGAATCGCCAATAACGACCCACCATCCTTCTTCGCGTTTTTGAGGGAAAAACGGTGCAACAACGGGACCGGCGGCGTCGTCTTCGCGATCTAATTGCACGACGACGTTAACGGTTCCGCCGCTTCGAAGTTTTTCCTTGTCGAGTACTTCGTAAGACATCTCAATGTTGGGATATCGATTGCAGAATTTGGCGACATCGACCATCTGCGCGTCGTTTAGTTGGAGAAGACGATTTCTATCGCCGTCTTCGAGTTCCATAACATCGAAGACCGTCTCAACCCTTTTATCGGTACATCGTTTTATAGTTTCCGCTGTAAAGTGCGGCAATTGCTTCAAATACGAATCCTTCGACCACATCGCTTGCGTAACCATCTGCGCGAGTTCCATCGCGGCAACCGCCGGCGCCAACCAACCGGAAGAGCTCAACACGTCGACACACGCCTGTATCAGTCGGACGGCTTTTCCGAGGACGAGTTCGGTATCCTTTTGCAATTCCGGACCAAGTTGAATCCTCGAGAGATGCGCCTGAAGGAGTAATTGCGCTTTGACGTGGGGATCGGCCATTCGCGGCACTTGTGGCGAATGTGGAAGTCGCGCGGCTAAGCTTCTCAAAAGATTTTCCTCTCTCTGCCGCACGGGAACAGTTTCGTACTCCGCAGCAGCGGAAATGATTTCCAAAAGGCCGCGTATCTTCGTTTTGTTGTTCAGCGACAAGCTGAAGAGTTCTATCGTCGCGTAATTGATGTAATAGTAAGCAGCGATCATTCCCAAGTTCAACGGTAGAGTATCCATTTCATCTTCAACGGCGACGCATTTAGCGCCTTCCAAATCGCTCAACGTGCTCTCCACGAGTTCCGAGAGATGATCGGAAAGGTGTCGATGAGTTACGCCTTGAAGACCGTAATAATTAGGGTTTTGGGTTAATCTACGATAGAGAAACGTCCACGTGAGATAATCGACTGCGTCCTGCTTATTCTCTATTGTCTTAGTGACGATTTCGGCATTGAAATGATCGTGTAATCTGTGATCGAGATGACTTTCGACCGGTAGAGGTTCGTTGAGGAATTTCTTGAAGAAATCCTTTTTGGAACTTTGGCAAAGAAGAACGCATTTTGCGTCGTCGTCTTCGAGGGGACGATTGGCCCGGGCGACCATCTGGAGAACGTCGGTGATCGGATAATCTTCGTAGGCGTGAGATTTTCCGTTGTAGCATTGCGTATCCATAACCACAACCAAATGGCAACTTATCGAAAGACCCCAACAAAGATCGCGGGTCGCAACTGCTACTTGAATCGCTCCGCTGTCGAATAACTGTTCGACGAGATGCCGATCGTCGGTTGATAATCCTTCGTGAAGATACGCGACGCCTTGAGACAACGTTTCCTTCAATGTTTTGTCGGTCATCCGATCGAGAAATGGTTTTATATCGGATTCTTCAGCGTGGAAAAATCTCGAGGGTTGTCCTTCGGCAGCGGTGAAGGTTAAAAGATCGATAGCCGTTAATCGCGCTTGTCGTCTCGTCGGAACGAAAATGATAACCGGCTTGTGAGGCGCGTGACGAAGAATCGCATTGTACACAGGTTTGGCCATTGCAGCGAGACGCGACGCGTTGTGCGTTATATTGATACCCTGAACGTGAAGTTCCATTGGAATCGGTCGTACGGAAGGATGGAAATTGAAGGTCGCGGCGGCCGGGGCGCCGAGCCATTGGGCGGCGTCTCTCGCGTCCGCCAATGATGCTGAAAGGGCGATAATACGCGTTGGTTTTTCGAGTTGCGAGGATATGTAACGCGCGCGCGAACACGCGACTTCCAATACCGGTCCTTCTTCACCGCCTATCAATTGCAACTCGTCGACGATGAAGAGCTGTATATTCTGAACGTTTTTCCGCTGTTTCCAGCGGCGCGAAAGAACGTCCCATTTATCCGCGGTCGTTATGACGATTTGTCCCTTTGCCAAAAGTTTCAAATCCGTACCGGTTTCGCCGGTGAGCAAAACAACTTTTCTCCCCAATTGTTGATTAAATTTAGCGTACCAATCGGCGTAAACCAACTCAGCGAGCGCCTCTTTGCTTACCATGTATACGCAGCGTCCTTCGGGATTCTGCGTCAACAAGCGCAAAACCGCGAATTCGGCAATCGTAGTTTTTCCTGAGCCGGTTGGAGATCCGATGAATACATTGTCATCGGAATTGTAAACGGCGTTGAATACCTGCGTCTGTATCGGATTGAACTGCGGAAATTTGTCGGTATAGAGAGATTCGAATTTGGCGTTTCGGAGAGCGGTTATCGGCAGCGGCTGCAGATCCAGCAGTTCCGTTGGCGGTAAATTCTTCTCCGGAAGTATAAGATGACGAAAAGAAACGGGTAATTGGGTCTCAGCGCCGATCCAACGATCAGAAACAACGCGAAGAAAGTATTGCGGCGGCAGAGGTTCGAAAACCGGAACGAAAAATTTGATGAGATGCTCGTCGTTCGCGTATTTAGCTTTTAGCAGGAAATACTCGTGATGAAGAACTACTTCGCTGTCGACGTCTTCAACGAGAATCCAAAATGCTTCCGAGGCTCCGTGAATCTTCTCGTCCCATTGGAAGTCCGGTGTTATCGTCAATTCCACGCGTAGAGTCGATCGTGTTATCGGCTGTATATGCGTCGAAAGTTCCAATTTCGGAAATTGATGAATGTACTTGTGAATTGTTTTGCCGAATTTCGGAGCGCGTATCAATTCCCCGAGTTCATTCGGCCCGAGATCGTACAGTCTCTCCCACGGGAAATTCTTTTTCTCGATTTTCTTAACGATCTCTTCCGGCATTTTGCGAAATTGCCGAAGCGGCGACATCGATTGCCACATACGGCGATCGATCATCTTGCAGAGGGACAAACACTTGTCGGCTAACTGCGCCCAACCGCGGAACAAAACGATTTCATAAATTGCTCGCATTAGACGAGATGCCGATTGGGTAACGAACACCATATCGGACATTAGCGCGAAACCGTCAAGTTTCAGCTGGGAAATGTACGCCTGTAGCAAAACATTGACCTTGGCGCTCGGTTCCTCGATACTTTCTTTGATCGGTATCGGTACTCTTTCCATCAATTTTTGCAACTCTAATTTCTCCTCCTCTCGAACGTTAATATGTTTAAATTCGCCGGAAAGCGAGAAAACGCGAAACAACTCAATTTCGCTGAGAGTTCGTTTGAGCAATTGATTGTAAGTCGCCATCGTGTCGTGAGTGCAATAGTAATGCGATGCTATCCTTCCGAGTTCTGTCGCTTGAAAATTGCCCGATTTACGATCGTATTTAATGAGACCGCTGCGATCGAGAGACATAGCTGCCGAATGGATCAAATCTGCTCGATGTAATTCCAAAAGCGGATCCTCTTTTATCTTGTCGTGCGAAATACCGTATAAATTTGGACATCGCAACATTCTTATGTAAAGATACGTGTAGCCGAGCCACGTAACCCCGTCGCGAATGTTCTGTATCGTTCCGAGAACTATTTCCGCGTTCAGCATATCCGGCATTTTGCTTACGAGTTGCGATTCTATCGGTAATTGTTGATTTAACAGCGATAAATAGTACTGAAGTTCGCTGTGATTCGTTATAAGAATTCCTTCGCCTTTCGTGTCGTATTGCGGACGTCCCGCGCGTCCGAGCATTTGAAGGACATCCAATGCTCCCAATTCTACCCATCGACCTTTATCGGGATTGTAAACTTGCGTTCCCTTTATAATAACCGTATGCGCCGGGAGATTAACACCCCAAGCGAGCGTTGCCGTTGAGACGAGAACCTGTATGTGTCGATCGGCGAACAAGTCTTCGACGAGCGTACGATCAACGCGCGTCATTCCAGCGTGATGAATCGCGAAACCGTACGGAAGGAGATCCTTCAATTCTTGATTTTTCACCTGTTCCGCTTCGGTCCTCAATACCTCCATCGATGCGGAGCCTTCGCGCAAAAATTGCCCGAGTGTATCTTTTTCAAGACACATATCCCTTATGGCGCGAGCCGTTTTGCCGGTTTCCTTTCGCGAATGAACGAAAACGAGAACCTGATTACGACCCGCGTGTTCCATCGTTTTTTCGTAAACTATTTCATTCATAACTTGAAATCGTTTTATTGCTTTTTTCTCCGTTACGCCGATGTATTGCTGTTCCAAAGCAACGGGACGGAAGCTATTGTCGAAATAGAAGAGACCGGTATCGGGTTTTATCCGAAGAAACGCCGCTACATCCTGATAATTCGGTAATGTCGCTGATAAACCGACGAGACGCACGTCTTCTTGCGTTGTTTCGATGTTTCTTATCGTACGGGCGACCAGTGCCTCCAAAACCGGTCCGCGCTCGTCGTGAAGCAAATGTATCTCGTCGATTATTATTAATCGCACGAGCGATGTGTACGTTTTTTCGCCACCTTTCCGGGTTATTATGTCCCATTTTTCTGGTGTGCAAACGATTATCTGAGTTGCGGCAATCTTCTCGCGGGTCAATTGATGGTCGCCGGTTAATTCCGAAACTGTGAGATTGTAACCGGCTAAACGTTTGCCAAAATTACCGACCATCTCCTGCACGAGAGATCTCATTGGTGCGATGTAAATTATCTTGAATTCGTCGGCGTTTATTGTCCCGTCGGCGTTTATGTGTTTACCGATTTCACGCATCATACATAAAAGCGCGACGTTCGTTTTTCCGGCACCGGTTGGCGCGCATAACAACAAATTTTCGTCGCTTTCCAAAGCCGATTGGTGGAGACGACTCTGTATACGATTCAGCGTCTTGAAACCTTCGAACGCCGGTTGTACGTATTTCGACAGCTGATCGATGGGATACAACTTCTCATTGTCGCCGAAGGGTTTCGGCTTTAGCGCGGGAACGTGGACCTCTTCGTATCTGTAAAAAGAAAGGATTGCGAATTCACATGTAATTTATGTAATACCGATAAATTCAATATTCCATTGAATACATTGTTATTTCCATTGTTTACATTATTAATAACATTTACATGAAATTTATCACGTATTTTGAGAGGAAAATACGCCATGTATTATTTTTCATTTTTAGTCAAATACGCAGACACATTTTTTTTCTTCATTTTGTCCAATAAATTCAAATTTTTTCGAAAATTCCAAAATCCACGACAAACTTTGCAATTTTATTTGATTATATCGATTTAGTTAAGAAATCGAAAAAAAAATTAAAGCATTAAATTTCGATATCGTTTCCACTATTTTTTTTATCAGTGTCAATAATGCAACGAGAAAATAAAAAATTTATTAAATGATTTTCTAGTAGAAAGTCTTTGTAAATGCCGAGAAAATAAATCGAGAAAGCGATCTGTAAATGCAATAAATATATTTTTTCTTTATTTTTGTGGTTCCCTCACCCTTTGCGCTGTTTTCTGAAGCTTCCGTCCGGCAATTGGCAACGTTTGTTCGCCATAAAATGACTTCCCTGTGCGAATGTAATGTCCTCGAGATCTATCATATTTCTGGTCCCCTGAACTTGACCACCGGGACCCCCGGTGTCCTCATTTTCTTCTCTGCGTTTCCGCTGAGCTCTCGCCTCCATCGTCTCGTCAGCGTCGTCCTCTCCCTTCCCTGTGTCCAACTGTCGTAGTATTTTCGCCAACGACGGATCGTCATTCATTTTATTGCGAATTTTCTGGCGATCCGATTCAGATTGCGACGACGCTAGCATCGTGCAATAAGCGATCATATGACGATATTTTTTCAGCTGTTTTATGAAATCGAAGCAATCGTAACCGAGAAGAATGACCAATTGATTTTCACAGTCGCGATCGTCTCCGGCGTCCTTCAGAACGGTCAATACTTCTGCTGCGCGGGCCTGTGGACGCGTAAAAAAAAAAGATTAGATTATACTTTTTTTTTTTTTGAAAAAAAAAAATATATATATATATACATATATATGTATAATAAATTCGCATAAAGTACCTGCGACACCATAGCATCATTATATATCGTACTGAGTCGTCTCTGCAGCCAATAAGCATCAATGTCGAGCGGATGAAGTGCCTTTGCCTTTTTCATCTCCTCCGCGCCGCCCAAATTTTCCGCATGTATAGCGCGATCGTCGTTCGCTTCCTCGCCCTCTTCGGCTTCGTCTTCAACCTCGCGAACTTCGCCAAACGCGTCCTCGTCGTCCTCCTCGCTACTCTCCTCGAATTGTACGTTTATACCGTATGTCTCGTCGATGTTTTCCTCGTTTCCCGTTGTCTTTTCCTCGCTACCGAAATCCGTGATTTTCTTACCAAGATTAACAAGAAGAGCGAATCTCTCGTCCGCCAAACTCCCGAGTAACTGTTCCGTTTCGCGTTTCTTCTCCTTTTCCTTTAGTCTGTCGTTTTTTAGCACCGCGAGAACCTCGTCGGCGGCGCCGCAGAGAATATCGCGCGGTTGATCGCTCAACGCTTCTTGAATGAAACTCAACAAAACTTCGTAAGTCTGACGAGTTTCTTGGGTTTTCGGACGATACACTATTCCCACCATTTCGTCGACACCTTCCGACAGCAAAGTTGCACCTTTCATTCTCGCAAAATCGTACTGTGCCTCGTCTCTCTTTTGACGCCTGCGATGAACGAAAAAATTACGTTATTATCGTTGCTTTAAATTTTAACGGTAACGGAAAATTGTATATTTTTTGTTTTGTTTGTTTATCTCATGAATCTCATGAATTATTCCGCAACAATGTAGAGGAATTGTATATTTTAAACAAAATAAACATCAAAAATTATATATAATGTTTGTAATGAGAATTTTTTTTTTTTGGAAATCAAAATTTAATATTCGAGTTAACGTTTTGACTACAATGAACGATTTATCATTGTTGCATCTCAATTTATCATATACTAATGCCGTTAGTTACAATTGAGTCGTTTAATTGGTAAATAATGTTGTTGATAATGCAAAATAGAAATGGCACTGGAAAAACATGGAAATTGTTGCAAAGACGAAATAATGGTGTATTTGCTTAATATTAACGGTCCTATAACAACTTTTTTTTTACTCCACGTTAATGGAGGGCAGTGCAAAATTTTTGAAAAAATTTGGAAATTCTACTCACTTGACTTTGCGCTCTTCGGCTTTCGCGGGTCTGGTGCGCTGTGACCTATCGCCCATTCTGGTGCCTTCCAATTTGCCGGATAGCGATAAAACCTCACCGGTCGCTTCATCTCTGCTGCGTCTCTCGATGAGACGAACATCGGCTTGTAGAACGAGATTGGAATTCTTGAAAAAAAAAAAAACAAATGTTAACACCGCATCTGTGTTGTTTTTCTTATCGTGATATGTGTTGAAGCGTCGCTTTAACGTTCATGACGAACGTAACCTATGAATACGTTCGGACGACGTGGGTAAACAAAATTATTTATTGAAGGGATTGTTAAAGCAAACATTCTATCGTTTCGGATTTGTGGCAAATGCTTAAATTGCAATATTTTGTAGCTATGATTGACGCAAATTAATTGTTGAATAATATTTACCGCTTTGTACTCGTATTGAAGCTGTCGTGCCGCTGCGTCCGCCATGATTGCGGCGACTCAACTGGCGCGATAGACGCGCGCGCCGCGTGATGCAGTCGGTACATGTGGTTCAAGATACTTGGACGCCCTGCAAAGATATAACGTGGATCTTTTCTTTTGCGTATTTGTTTCACGTCCCTTCAAACCTTAAGATTATAACCGGAGATTATACGTTGAGCTTCACGAAAAAAATTAAAATGTTCATATAATCAGAGATGAATTAGTTTTATTATTTCAAATTTGACCGCCAACGAACGGGTAGGACACGCCTTCTTTTTCTTTCGGTCCCTCAGTTACTGCGTCTATGGGTGTTCAAAGCGAGAAAGAGCATCCTGGCTGTGCTGTGGGGTACGCTTGTTAGATGTCGAGATAAAGCAACAAATATATTTTTTTTCCGCAGGGCACGGCTGTAATCCCAGCCTTTTTGTCATGTTACCAGTGTACATAAGTTATTATAAAGTATTTTAATAAACAAACGTCGAACGCGTGTGTTGTGTCGCGAATCATGACAACGTCATGGAAAAGAGTCGAGGAACGTCTAGCCGTGGGTGAGTCGTCAGCGACATTCGTCAACTTTATTTTACACTTCGAAATTTCGTTATAGTACACAAGTTTAATATCTATATATATATATACACTAAACTGCAGTAGCAATGTTGCGCGACATAGAATACCGCATCCTGGGTGGTGCCTCCGCGCCTAGATGATTCAATTTCCAATAATTAGATGCTTATTATACATCGAAAACAATACTCTTGATTATCATGTCACTCGTTTTAAACGATGAAAGACAATCGAACGATTGCTAAAAATATGAAAAAATGAATTTTCACTGACGACATGCATTGAAGTTGTCGACAACTTCGAGGATAAATACAACGTCATTGACAGCACTGTTAATATCTTTAATTGATCGTTTAGATCATTAATGTCCTATGTGACAACGCATGCAAACAATTTCGCTCCGAACGACAAAAATTAAATCACTCTCAGCATTTTTTTTTATCATATAACGTTTTTCATTAAAAAGAAAAAAGAAAAACGTGTTATTCACTGACAGCCTTTGCCTCTCGAGATTTGCGACGATACCCGTGGCCTTAACCTAGAATTCAAATAATTATAATAATTACGTATTCTTACGTTTTTTTTTTCTGAAAACATTCGAACAATGCTGGCGTTTTTCGCGGCTTTCTTTAAATTGTATGAATAATAAATATTACGATTATTATGAACGATAGATTTAAGTTATCCATGTATTTGTTAATTAATCATTCAATTGTTGATAATGAATTTAGATGGAACAAAAATCGATATATTTTCGTCTTCATAATAACAAATTTTTTGTTTGTTTGTGAAAAAAAAAACACTGAAAAGATTGAATTAATAAATGAAAAAATGAAAAACGGGTCAATACCCAATCGATATATGTGAAGTTTTTACTTCTTTCACAGCAATCCACAATTATGGACAGGAGGGACCGCATCGATTGCGCCTTATGGTTGGGGATGTTGTACAGATATCGGAGGAATGTGAAGATTGGTATTACGGATGCAGCAAGTACAAGGGGACTTGGGGTATATTCCCCAAGTCCTTCGTTCACATTATGACCCAATCAATGAACATGGAAGCCCTCATGCATGAAATTACAAGCGTATTGAGAGAATGGGGTCATCATTGGAAGCATCTATACGTTGTACGTGTTACACATAAATAAATTACTTTCAGCCGCATTTACTTGCGATAAATAATAACAAAAAAAAAGAAACGAACATTTTACACATTGCTTTCTCATTATATTACAACTTTTGCTGAGTTTCATGAAAGGTGGAAAATTATGAGAAAAAAATGTAATATGATAATAATAATGAATTCACCTCAGAAAATCGTGAAGAAAACGAATTTTTTGTGTATTTATCGCATTTTTATACATCAAATGAAATTTAAAATTTTTCACGCGATTTCACGATAAAAAAAGTGTAATGTCCATTTTTTCCGATTTCGTATTAGAAAAAAAAAAAATTAATCACGAGATTTCGGGTTGCAAAGAATGCGTACGAAAATACATTTGATTTAATTTGATAAATGATTCTACGTCGATAAAATGCTTAAAATTAATATAATCGTAATAAAAATGCATTTCATTCGTTTAGACAAATTCGGAACACTTTGCGACGATACAGCAGCAAATTTTGGAGTTAATATGCTACAGAAGCAAAATTCTCAGCGGTACGCTAACCGTCGACGAGTTAAAGGACATGAAGCGTCTCGCGACCGCGCGAATAGACACGGGAAATCAATTGTTGGGTCTCGACATGGTGGTGCGGGACGAACACGGAAACGTGTTGAACCCATCGAAGACGAGTACAATGCAGTTGTACTATCATCACGAAGCCGCTGCCGAAATGATAAGAAAAGCGACAACCGAAACTAAGAAAAAGCCTACGAAGCCTCAAACTCCCGTTTATTCGCACATTTTTTTCGTCAGCGTGCGAAATTTTGTTTGCAAAATGGCCGAAGACGTCGAATTATTATTAACGCTATACGATGGTCGTGAGATGAAAGCGATAACGGAAAATTACGTTGTATCGTGGAGCAAAGAGGGACTCGCACGGGACATCGATCAGCTTCACAATTTGCGAGTTCTCTTCACCGATCTCGGCTCACGTGATTTATCTCGAGACAAAGTATATCTCGTCTGTTATGTTATACGAGTCGGTGGAATGGAAGCGAAAGAAATCGATCATCGAAGATCGAGTATCGTACAGAATAATCAAAAGGCTAAAGGTCTCGATAACATGAGAAGACCGTTCGGCGTCGCCGCTATGGATATCACACTGTACATCACCGGAAAACTCGAAGGCGACGTCGAACATCATCATTTCATTCCATTTTTACAGTAAGTCTCTTAGTTCTTCAAAATCTCTATGAGAAGAATCTCTCTATCAGGAATCTCTCTTACGAAACTTTGTAATTTCAAAAACTTTAATGGCGTAAGTGAGAAAATAGGTATAAAATTTTTCGCATCGAAACACGTTTTGTCGGTCGTTTTTACGTTTGGATTCAGATGCTGTGAGAAGGAGAGCCTCGACGGAACTTTGAGAAGGATACTCGCGCAAAAGGAGGCAAATATACAGAAAAATAACGCAGCGAACAGCGGGAGCATCGCCGGTGGTCAAGGGTTGTGGACGAGTTTAAAATTACTACGGGGCGATACGAAACAAGTGCGCAATCGATATACTCTTAATTTGTTTTTTTTTTTTTTCAAATATTAATATTTTTTGCCCGATTGCGCAGGTTCGCGAGGAGAATCCTCATCTGGTGTTGGGAAATGTCGCGATTGCGAGAAAAATGGGATTTCCCGAAGTGATATTGCCGGGCGATGTGAGAAACGATCTTTACTTGACGCTAATATGCGGCGAGTTCAGCAAAGGATCAAAGTCTACTGACAAAAACGTTGAAGTGACGGTGAAGGTTTGCAACGAACATGGAACACCGATACCGGGAGTTATGACGCACGGCGGCGGAGCATCGCCGATCGACGAGTACCGCAGCGTTATTTATTATCACGAGGATAAGCCGCGATGGTGCGAAACGTTTAAAATCGCTGTTCCCATCGAAGAGTTTAAACAGGCCCACCTGAAGTTCACGTTTAAGCATCGGAGCTCTAACGAGGCAAAGGATAAATCGGAGAAACCTTTTGCACTCAGTTACGTTAGATTAATGCAACGCAACGGAACAACGCTGCAGGATACTCAACACGAGCTATTGGTCTACAAATTGGATCACAAAAAATACGAGGAGAACGAAATATCCTATTTGAAACTTCCGTCTACGAGAAGCGAATTGGTAATCGGAATTCGCATGCAATGGAATTGAAACGATTTATAACTTAAAAAAATCGATAATAATACTTTTTTGATATATATTTACAGGCGGAATTGAACGTCGAAAAAAAACCGACTCTCGGCCCGTTGAGTTTAACGACCAAAGACAGTTTCCTGATAGCGACAAACGTTTGCTCTACAAAATTAACGCAAAACGTCGATCTTCTCGGTCTCCTGAATTGGGCATCGAATTCGACGGATCTTCAAGAATCTTTAGCCGCTCTGATGAAAGTCGATGGCGAGGAAGTCGTTAAATTTTTACAAGTAATATGGAATAATAATTATATCGCTTGTATGATACGAAAGTCAGGAAATTCTGTACATACACTGTGTGCATCCGTTTGCAGGATGTTCTCGACGCGCTGTTCAATATTCTGATAAGTAACTCTGATAGCGACGACTACGACGACATGGTTTTCGAGTGCATACTGTACATAATAGGTCTCGTGTCGGATCGAAAGTATCAACACTTTCAACCGGTTCTCGATCTCTACATATCCGAAAGTTTCTCCGCTACTCTGGCGTACAAAAAACTTATCGCCGTTTTGCGAAAAAGGATCGACAGCGCGAGTACCAATGACGGCCAGGAACGAGATTTGTTACTCAAGACTATGAAGAGCTTACAGTACTGTATGCGCTTTGTCGTCGAATCGAGATTACTGTTTACCGAGTGAGTCAAGAGAATAATTTGTATATTTCGTTTTATATATAGCAATAACAATATTTTTTGAAAATTTATTTATTACGGCGCTTAAAAAAAACGCTTTACTTTTTTCTCATCGGAATTATTTTACTTTTTCACTAAGAAAAAAAAATGTAATGAATATTACATTTTCTTAATATTTCTTTCTTTTATATATATATACAACATTTTTCGCATTTTTCAAAATTTCATTATCGATAAAGCAGTAGCAAAAAAAATCATACAGTTTCATTGATCGATCGCGAATTTTGAACGATGATTAAGGCAAATCGGAACTATGCATTTATTTGTTTTATTGCGCATCCGCAGACTGGAACAGGACGAAAAAGAATTCTCACAGACGTTGACGGAACTGTTGAAATCGATCGTTGAATTAATGAGTCACGAGACCGATGGCACGCTGCTGGTACAAGGCGCGTGTCTAAAATACTTGCCGACGACGATACCTCATCTTCTTCGGGTTTACAGCGGCAAGCAACTCAGCACGATACTTACCGATCTATTGGTCACACTGCCGTCCGGTAGATTGACGAAACAGAAGATGATGACGGTAAATGATATCGTTCACAGTCCATTGTTTCTCAATCCGGACTGCCGGGCGATTTTATTGCCGAGAATAACGATTCTCGTACGCGATCTCCTCGAAGCGAAGGAGGAGGTAAGTCAATGTTACGAAATCCATTGAAATTCATATATACTTATCAGCGACTCGAAATAAAAAAAAAATCAGAAAATATTTTGGTAAAACGAAAAGGGCTTCGCGATAATTAATCTGCATACGAATACAATTTTTAACCCTTTAAGTCCAAAGCGGTTTTTGTGTTGATGTTTTTTTGATTAACTACTCGAAACTTTTCTGTAACAAAATTATTAAAAAATTATACTTTTGTAAAATCGATTTCTTAGATCTTTATATGCAAAAATAAAAAATAGATATCCATAAATATAATGTGTTTTCGAGACTAAAAAGCAACATTTTCAATTAAAGTTGAAGATTTTTTTTATAATAGCTGTTTAATGGGCGTAAAGGGTTAAGAAATTATTAAACGATAATCAACAATGTCATACATGATATGCTTGTCCCGCAGCCTGACATACTTTCGCCACGCATCTCTCTATGAAAAAATCTTCGTCTTGTCCGCCACGTCTTTTTTTTTCGTTTCATTGAATGTTCTTTTCTTCTTATGTTCCTTTGTTCACTTTTTTCCACGTCCGCCAGACAAGTATCTCTCTGTCTCGCTACTTCCTGCGCGACATGTAGTATCTTATCTTTTCCCGATTATTCGGTCGCACCGCGAATGGCTATTAGAAAACCACAGAGAACTATACTCTCTATTAATCGTCAAAGTTAAATGGAATGAAATGAAATCTTTTACAAATATTGCGCAAAACCTGAATGCGAACGTTTGAAAAAAAAAAAAATTGAAAAACTACTCGTTATGACGCATGTCTCGTTTTTGCATTGGTTTTGGTTTAATCACAAACAGCGTCATCTACAAAAAGCATGTGTCACGAATCTTCGATACTAATTTTAAAAAATGAACATCCAATCGAACGATAATTGGTAATAAAAATTACGATTATCGTGTTATATGTGCAAAAAAAAAGTTAAGTCCGCTAAATGGTTTTGGGAGACAATATTATTTGTTATTTTTTGTTTCATTTTTTTTTATTAGTAATTGCATCATTTTAGTAGTTCACTGGTAATCGGTAGTACAATGAACTCATTAAAAACCCTAATTAGTGGATCGAGTATTTGATTTCTCTCGACTAACAGAGGGTTTTGTTTTTATTCTTTTTGTTCGGTTTGGTTTTGGTTTATGGCGTGTAAAGGGACTGACAAGTACGCCGGGGAAAAGTGTGGCGAAGGTTGCCAGACTGTTGGGCGAAAATCGACATCGCCTCAATCAACATCGCGGATATTCCGAGGAGGTAATAACGTGTTCGACGTGTTTTTTTTGCACGTCGAAAAAAAAAAACAAACCAACGGACAATGGCTTTTAGCGTTGCATTTCGCTCTTATCTCGAAATTATCTCTGTGCGAATGGCAATCAACGAGAACGATTAGGGTGAGCCGTGCGGTATAAACGAATCTATTGAATGTTAACAATGAAAAGATTGTTTGAAGACTTTTTAAATCGGAAATAATACTATTGAATACTTTGTCGAGTTTCCTATTAATTTTCATTGAAAAATGAACTATTAGTCGTTGAAATAAAATCAAAAAGCAAATTTGACATCGCGAAAGCTGCGTAAAAATTTGTTTGTCGATTTATGCCGTAAACTGAGTGATTTTTTTTGTCGATTTAATTCTACAGATTTGTTCAAATAAACTTTAACTTCGAAACGCGCAAAACAATCTAAACATTTTTTTTACCCAAATTTTTTTTTTTACATTTTACCGCACGGATTACCTTAATTCAAACAATTGGCTTTATTGCGCTTTTTTCCCAATTCTTAGGTAGAATTGTGCGTCAAAATTTTATCCGATATCCTGGAGCTCACGTTCCGAGACGATGTTGGATCGACGACTTCCGACGTCAAAGAAATAATGCTTACGGCTCTTCGAACTGTAATACAAACTGTTATATCAATGGACCGCGAAAATCCTCTTGTCGGTAACTTGGTCTCCGTTATGCTGTCGATATTCAGGTAAAATCATAATAACATTTTTTAATGATCACGACATTCCGAAACTTCTTTTTTCTCCGCTTTACTCAGTCGGTAACAAAAATTGTGTTAAATGTTTTTTTTTCTCCAATTCTTAAACGAATACATTAACAGATCAAATCAGCTACAAACCATTTGAAATCCTAATAAAAAAAATACAGTTTTTGTTACCGACAAAGCAAAAACAAATTTTCAAGCAATTTTTTTTCTATTGTGAAAATTGTGCAGACAAATGGAACAGTACCACTACGAGATCTACATAAATCACTTTGGCACGCGTTTCGATCTTCTCGACTTCCTGATGGAGATACTTCTCGTCTTCAAAGATTTAGTTTCGCGAAGTGTGTTTCCGGCGGATTGGAGCGAAATGATAATGCTGCAGAACAGCGTTATTCTGAAGAGTCTGCGATTCTTTTCCGGGACAATACGCGACTATTTTTTCACTGATTTCGAACAGCAGGCGTGGTCCAATTTTTTTCATTGCGCTATCGCGTTCCTTACTCAACCGGCATTACAGTTGGATATGTTTAGTCCATCCAAACGGAATAGAATCATTTCACGGTACAAAGATATGCGAAGGTAGGAATCTTTTTCTCATTTGCCGAAAAATCCCTTGTCGAAGCTTCCGATTTCATTAGATTTTCGATTGCTTCGAATAGCTTTCGATTTCTCGATTAATTATTTTTCTTTGCGTTAATTTAGGGAAACCGCTTTCGAGATTCGATCGATGTGGTTTAATCTCGGGCAGCATAAGATTCTCTTCGTTCCGAGTCTCGTTGGGCCGATCCTCGAGATGACGCTGATACCAGAGACGGAGTTGCGGAAAGCTACGATTCCAATATTCTTCGACATGATGCAATGTGAATTTTACAGTTCGCGAATCGTCGAGGGATACGGCGACACAAAACGAGAACCCGCGCACATTAAAGCGAATTTTATTGAGTGTGAAAACGAGATGATCGCTCAATTGGACGTATTGGTGCGTTTGCCAAATCAAAGGAACATTTCGGAAGAATTGTAAGGAAAAAGATAATTTTTATTTTTTTTTCATCAACGATATTTCGCAGGTGGAAGGCGGACGAGGCGATGAACAATTCCGATCTCTTTGGGTTCAAGTAATGGGAGTTCTTTGCGAAAATCATTCGACTCTCCGTGAACAAGGATTGCGCTTTGTCGATATCGTAGCGAAGTTAATGGAAAGATTGCTACAGTATCGTGATATCATTCACGCCGAATCCCAGGAGCATCGCATGTTATGCACCGTTAATCTGCTCGAATTTTATTCGGAAATCAATCGCAAGGAGATGTATATCAGGTGAGTGATACATTAACGACGTCGGTATGGCTTCGAGAGAACACTACGCGTGAAAACTATTTTTAATACTGTTATTTTCTCAAAGATACGTTAATAAACTCTGCGAATTGCATTTGGAATGCGACAATTATACGGAAGCCGCGTATTCTTTGCGATTGCACAGCCAATTGCTTGCGTGGAGCGATCAGCCTTTGCCGCCGTTATTGCGGTCCAACAGGTAAACTATTGTCCTTCATTCGTTAAAAGAAAATTTGATGAATCGATGTCTCGTATCGTTTGGATTTAAATTGTTCCTCGTATTTATTTTTCTAGATATCCGCTGTGCCAAACCCATCGGGAATTGAAAGAAGCGCTGTACAACGACATGATTGACTATTTCGATAAGGGAAAAATGTGGGAATGCGCTCTCGGCGTTTGCAAAGAATTAGCCGGACAATACGAGGAAGAAACTTTCGATTACTCACAATTGTCGGTTCTTCTCCGACGAATGGCGAAATTTTACGATTCTATTGTCAAACAACTCCGACCGGAGCCGGAATATTTTCGGGTCGCTTATTACGGACGCGGACATCCGCCTTTCCTTCAAAACAAAGTATGAAAAAAATTAGTTGTGATGAACTTATATTTTTAAGGGATCATTCCAATGCCATTCGGCAAAAAATAGCTGATATTCACGGTTCTTTTTCCATGCATAAAATACGCTATACTTACAGTCTGATTTTTTATGTTAAATCAAAGCACTCGTGAAGAACAAGAAAAAAAATGCATAACGTTTATTTTTTTTTTAATAATTTTTGGCCAGTTGAAACTTGAATGTTAAAAAAAAAATGTCTCCTGACGTTGTACACTACTCTAATCGTAAATATTTTCTCAAGCTAAATTTGAAATTTTTGACAAAACGGCGACATTTTGACAAAAAAAATCAAACTTCGCTTTTCCTTTTCGACGGTTTTTCGCTAAAAAAAAAGATTTTTTGGCAATTTTATACTAAAATAATTTCTGAACTTTTTGGACAGTTTTTCGTAAAAAAAAAAAACATTTTTTTTTTGAAATTTTGCACTAAAATAATCCCTCGACATTTTCGACAATTGGAAACGGCAAAAAGAAAATTTGAATGAACGTTTGCAGGTTTTCGTCTATCGTGGAAAAGAATACGAGCGGCTGAGCGATTTTTGCTCGAGAACGTTAAACCAATTGCCGAACGCGGAACAGATGAACAAATTATCACCGCCGAGCGATGAGATTCTCGAGTCTGTGAATCAATACGTTCAGATAAACAAAGTTGATCCATTGATGGACGAGAAGAGGCATAGATTGAGCGGTAAACCCGTAACAGCTGAAGCCGTATTAAGGTATTTTCATTAATGCTATCGACACAAATATCCATAAGTATATTAATTTGCTTCACTCTTTTTTTTCTCAATTTTCTTTAAATTTTATCGATTTATCCTCAGGTATCATCGAGTTAACGACGTCCAGCGTTTTCGATTCTCCCGTCCAGCACCTCGGAAGGATTCAACGTTAATCGCCGCGTCAACCAGCGAAAAGGACAAAGAAAGTACGGCGAGCAGTGGCAGCAATGCGAGTAATGAATTCGCGTCTCTATGGCTCGAGCGTACGGTCCTCGTAACGAGTCATCCTTTGCCCGGTATATTACGATGGTTTCCCGTAACATCGAGCGAAACGTATTTCGTTAGTCCGTTGAGAAACGCGATTGAGACTATGGAAGCCACGAACACCACTCTCAAGGATCTCATAATCGCTCACAGGTTAATTTTATATTCTTAAAATAATTCGGAAAAATTCGTTCAAAAATGTAACCAGAATTTTGGTTTTTTTTTCACGACTTGCGTCACGATTTCTGTCGATCGCGCAGGGCCGATTCGAGTCTCCCGTTGAATCCACTTAGCATGAAGCTGAACGGTGTTCTCGATCCCGCGGTGATGGGCGGAGTTGATAACTACGAAAAGGCTTTTCTCAATCCGGATTATCGCGAAGCCCATCCGGAGGAAAGTTCCGATCTCCTAAAACTCGAGGGATTAATTGCCGAACAGATTCCTCTGTTAGGAGTCGGCGTTCAACTGCACAAATCGCGAGCACCGACGGAACTCGCGCCTTTCCATCAAAGATTGGAACAGTGTTTTCAGTCGATGCGGACACAAGTTGAGGCGAAATACGGCAAAAGGGTAATTGGTCATAAGCAATTAAAAAAACTATAAATTAATGCGAGCAGAACTATGATATGAACTATGATAAGCGATCTTTCGAAATTTAAGCCGAGAAAAATCAAAATTAACAATTTCCTTTTCCATTCCGCAGACTTGTGATCTACAGATCGAGAGTTTGACGCAAACGGTCACAATGAGGAAACATAACGCGCATCGAGGCGAAAATCATCGACTATCCGAATCGAGCGTCGTAAGCGCAGAGTAAGTTTTCCTTTATCCCTGTACGGATCGTTAAAATAATCGTTAACCACTGATGGAAATTGGTGTATTAAGATATTCCATCGATTAATTAGTTAACCGACGTCATTGGTTTTTTTTATAAAGAAATGCCGTATAGGATAATTGTTTCGTTTTGTTTGCGTCAATGAGAATTCTGTACCTGCGTCGGTGAACAGGAATGTGATAACAAAGGAATGACGGAAATTATGTTTGGGTAACTGGACTAACCGGTCGCTGGAGATCGCTGCGGTTCACTCATAACTCTGAAACATTGTCGCGTCTAATTTTTTTATTATTTTTTTTCGTGTCTCGGATGAGGGCAAAGTAATAGAATAATTAGGTAAAGAAAAGTTCGGGATAGATGAAAAATTACGAGGCATCTATGCGAACGCAAAAGCGAAAAAAATTTTTATAGTTATTGGAAAAATGTTGCAATTCTTTCATCAGTTGCGGAACGCGTTCCAGAGTATCGTCACTAACGAGATCACAAGTAACGACCCTCAAGTCGCTCGCATCGTTCAATTTTAACAACAGTTCATCGATAACTGGCGTTACCAGCGTCAGTTTGGCAAGGTAAACTAAAGTCTTGAAGCACAAAATTGAGAATGCGAAAAAAAATCTGATCGACTAAAAAAAAAATTGCACTCTCTTTTCGATGCTCTGTTAGAGAATCGAGTGAATCTTAACTTTGCGAGTGTTTTGCATGAATTATAATGGGACTATTGGATTTCCGTGGAATCGTACGGATCGATTGATCGAATGGGCCGACTTTTCACTGCTTTAATCAGTGTATCGATTGATTCTTTTGAATTTTGCGGGATGGAAAAATAGAATACCGATACATAGAGGAAAACGAGCAGAATGGACCTTTTTTTGTTTTGTGAAAATGAAAGTAAAAAAAAAACCGTAAATTTTGAGACTCTTTCGTGATTAACGTTTATTTTTTTCAAAACATTGATGGACTTGAATATGAAATTTGAAATATTTTTTGATAATTGAAATTGAAAGCGTGTTGCACCGAGAAAATTGTTAAAAATACATTCTATAACTCGTGAATTGTGTAGAATCAAATTTTATTAATTTTTACTCTAATTGCAGTGATTGATGAACAATTTATTGAGATTTGGACAATTTTTTAATTTCTTCTGTAAATTGATTAAGCTTTGTTAATCGTTCTGTCGGTCGATTTTATCTAACTTTCGCGTTCTATACATTCGATCGAACAACACCGGCGAAAACCTCCCTTTTGTTTATGGATTTTTCTGTCGTAAAAATCGCAAAAAAATCGTAACATTCGCAAATTCGTAAAAATCGTTTATATATAACCGTGAAAAACGTCGACTTTTTTAGGAGTATAGCGGTCGGAACAGATAAAATACCATACAATACACTATTATCGTTCCTACGCGGTTAATTTTGCGTTTGTTATTGTTTTTTTTTTTCGCGTATTGTTTGTTTCAATTGTAATTTCGTGTTTGAGAAATCGTTGTGTTTGTTTGTCTTTTATAATTGGTTACTCAAGCGATTTTACAAATTTTAGATTGATTTTACAGCGGTAATGAGATTTTTGGCTATTATTTTAACAATTTGCATGTTTAACTTTAACGTTTCCTTATCGACGAGTCACGGAAATCGTTGCTTATTGTATACACGTTACTCTCACTTTTCCTCGATAACCATCTCTCTACGACAACTCTATACCTCTCAACCCTACGATATGGAACTTTTAGGTAATTAATCGGAGCGAATATTTCACACATTTACTCGCGTCAGTCGATAACCCGACGTTAGTTATAATTATTATTATTTTTTTAAAATAAATTCTCAATTCAAAAATTCGCTTTTCGAAAGAAATCTTTCGATCTGAGATCGGAGATTCGAATTTGTGACAATACTTTTTCATCGGGTCGTCGGGTTATTTCTGACTAATTAACGCGCATTGTTAAGACGCAAAACGGGAAACAAAATGATAAAACGTAATTTTCACCGAAACTTATCGCAGGAATAGTTCGGTACGTTCGCACATCCTGTCGTCAGCATCGCTGCAAAAAGCACTGGGAAATCCGAGTCCCGGAACGAATAAGAAAAAGGATTCGAAACGAAGAAACTCGCGGAAGAGCGACTCGGCGAACACAGCGAAGAACGAACAACCGACGAGCCAATGGTACACCACACCGGAAATTCCCGTCACAACTGTTAGCACTACAAGTTCTACAGTTGTTTCGCCAACTTCCAGTTTTCCCACGTCGCCGATTTTCGAACTCCGACAGGAGGTAAGTCGACGCAAATACCTTTGTCAAACAGCGCAATTTTTTTTTTTCAGCATTGCGTTATTTTTTTTCCATTTCTTCGTAGTTAACACCGTCGCGTCCCTTGAGGTCTGAAGCGGAAAAAGAAAAGAGAATAAGCAGTCGATGGTCGGGGCAATCGCAGCACTACCTGAGAAACGTTAACAACGGCGTCGATTCGATTGAATTCGGAAAAGGAAATCGCGACAGTATCGGAACAACCGATAGCACAGCTTCCGAAGATGATCCGCCACCGCCGCTTCCGGTAAAAACTCGCGAAGCCGATTATTGCAATTTGCCGCACGACGGACCGCTCGATATTTGTCCAACGAGTCCCGTCAATAGCATTGGCAACGCGTTGAGCCCAAAACTCAAAAGCAAAATACCGACGCCCCTGGAGAGTGGCGAGAATCATGTAAAACCGCCTCCTCCGCCACCGAAACCGAAGCGGCCGCCGCCTCACGGATTGACGAAAATTGTCATTCCATCCAACGATTCGGAAAACTCTCCGACGGATTCTTCCGCCGCGTGATTGACGATTTATTTATCCTTTCAATTGATATATCGTCGATATTCGGAAAAAGCGATAATCGCTAATTTCGTCTCCGCCCAGCGATTCCGTAGCATTGCTCGCAGGGTATAAAAAACAAAAAGTAATGCAATTTATCGCGAACAATTAGACTTTTATATATATATATATTCGTATTTGAATTATACGGCAAAGTATTAAGCTTACAGCTAAGTTAGGTACGAGCGATGAAAAAGCAAATAAAAGACACTATAGGGGAGGCGAAACGGGACGAAACGGGACGAAACGGACGCTAAAACCAAAAATGGCTAATAGCGCAGTTGGAAAAAAGAGAAGAAAATTTCCGACATTTTTTTTTATTCCGATAAGTTTTAATAAAAGTTTTTGACAAAAAAAAAAAATTTATTTACCGATTTCGAGTTTATGTCACAGAAAATTACGCAATTGATAGTAAAAATTAAAAATCCATAAAAACTCAAATTTTTTTTGTTATTTAAAATTTTTCTGTTTTTTTCTTTTTTTTTTTTTTTTTCAGAAAATTTTCCATTTCCGTCGGAAAATCGTTTTGTCCCATTCGCCCTCTGCACGCAATATACGTTCGTAGACTTAGAAGTTTCGGGAAAATTTGTGTTCCTCATTAATGGCCTTTGCAAATGTGCTTAGTATACGAAGGAAACTGATGGGGTGAAGTCAGCGGTCGAGAAAAGATTTTTTATACACATACACGGTGGACAGAGTTGACTTTATGACTACTGATCGTGCCATGTTACGTTAATCAGGGTTTTTGAGAAATAGCTTTTTATCTTCACGATAGTGACTCACCATTCGTATTTCATAAGAGTTATACAATCGACAATTTTTCTATCGACATTTTTACCGTACAATTTGTACATTTATATTGCGGAAAGAAAGTAGAAAAGACGGAGTTTTGTACTGCAAAGAATTTTTGATGTCACGTTGATTAGTGTTTTTTTTTTTTTTCATTTTTTTTTATCGTTCGTATACAAGTAGCCATAGTTTTTAAATCGAAAGTATATATATTCACGAGATTCCGCTAAAGCCATATATATGTACATATATATGTGTGTTATATCGATTAACAGTTCTTCTATCGTTCCCATCAGCTGCAGGATATTTCAAGGAATTTATCACAAGTTATTTCATTTTTACTTGCGAAATATTTAATAAAAGTTGACGCGCCGGTTGACGAATGGATAGAGAAAAGTGCAGTGGTAATTGTAGGGAAAATAGAGAGAAATTCAGTAGGGTGGAACATATCTCTTGGATGGGCGCAGAAATGTGAATACTGAATTATTAATATTTTTTAGTATTATTACGTACGTAAGAATCGAAATTTTCGAAATTTATAGATTTTTATTTCGCTTTATTGTTGGATATTTGTTCGATGATAAGCGTCGTAATCTCATGAAAACCGGGAGAGTTCAAACTTTCGTAGTTTTGCTCGCCGCTCCACTTAAATTATCGTTAATCTTCGAGAAATTTATTATCGCGGATTAATCGAATCTTATAGTCGACCTTCTTTGTGTATTTTTTTTTTTTTTGCGTCAAAGTTTGTTGTATCGTCTTGCGATGTATATAAATCGATCTTCTTGTCTTCCGTTTGATAAAAATAAAAAAAAAAGACGTAGTGGAAGGCAAATGCCACTTTTCTTGCAGCGCTACAAAACGAAAATTGCCTTTGAATGACAAATAATTTATATTTATTAACTCGAGTAAAGAGATAATATTCGCGTAGATTCGAGAGAAATGCCATTTTTTCCTTTTTTTTACGATCATAGAAACGATAACTTCTCACTTATCGATCGATTAAGAATTATTTATTTTAATTATCTACTTATTTGTATAATTTTTTCCATTATTCATGCCAAAGAAAATAAAAAAAACACGTTAATGCGAGGAATACATCGGGTGTATCGTATACATTGTAAAAAAAAAAATATCGTCTATATAGTCCTCCTTATCTTTAACAAATGTGATGCGTAAGATGACAAATATAGATAAACGACGCAAATTCAAATGATTTTAATAGGGTTATCTAACTGCTAGTCTGCACTTTCGTAACGAAAAAAAAAAAAAATTGAAAAAGTTAACCAAGCGATAGAAATATTCCGGGAAATCAGCCGCTTGTGATTTTCGTATTTCGAGCAGTTTTTTCAAAAGAGCCCTTAAAAGACAAAAGATAAAAAAAAATCGATAAACACGATAACACGATAGTGCCATTGTATTTTTTTAAGCTTATCATACGACATACTTATATATAGTTATTCTCTAATTTAGGGACCAAGTGTATCAGCATTTTATACCGAAAAAAAAGAAATTTGAATCACATGTTTTTCTTTAATTCTTTCATTGTTATCGATATTGTCACTTTATAGATAATATATTCACGTGAATGAGTTCGAATAAACAAGTTATTATTGACTTCATATCCTCTCCATACCTCAATCTCACGGGGATACGTGTTTTTTAAACTTAAAGAATAAAAATTTTCGTCCGCATCGTTCCCTCGCAAAAACATGCGCCGCGGGTTTCCTTGGCAACGATACATCCCGTTTGTTCCTCCGCAACGAGAACGCATTGCCGCATTGTCTTTCGGTATGCATTAATAACACCTCGCGATAAATGTCAATACGACGAAAGATTTGTAATTAAACATTAAATTGTGAATACTATCGACGAAATTCGAAAATAAAAGATAAAAAAATGAAAAATGAATAGCCTTGAAGTTCCGTTACCGCGCAACGTCGCCGGTTTAATTGTTGAATCGCCGTCGCGACGCTGTGAATAATTTAATTATTTTTTGTGGATGGCAGAGCCATCGATGAAAAAATTAATCGTTTTGACGTTTTGAGTGGTCGAAAAAAGTCTCATGGATAACAATTACAGAGCCAATATAACAAAATGGCTGCCGTTTCCAAACGAAAAACTCGAAAAATGGTTCGCCGACATCTTGAATTTGATAATAATAATAGATACGCATGTAGAGGATATCGCTGTCGTTACGAGAGCCGTTGAGGATGCGGGACACTGCGACGACGAGGTCCGATACATCGCACATATTTTTCGTACTTAAACTCCAACACATTCAAAATTTCTTCATTCGAAGTACCCGCGCGTTCATTTGTTTTAGCGTCGTTCGAAATAAAATTTCAGGTGTTGACGCGTCTGATCGAAAGTCTGAATGACTTGATAAACGATTACAGAACATTGTGGGGAGTCGCGGATTCCGCGCATCCGGTTTACAAATACAAAGTCAATCATTTATCGACGGTTTTGAAACGGAAGCTCAACGTCTTGGCGAAGTTTGCGCGTAATCTTTTATTCGAGATAATCGATTGTAAAGACGACGAATATTTTCGAATGATTTTCAGGTATTGATATTTTTAAACTTTTGCGTTGATAATCATTTAGACCAACGAATTCATTCTTTTTTTATATCGCTTTCGATTTCGAATTTTTTTCGAAATTATTGTAATTTCTTCGAATTATAACGTAAAAATGGAAATTTAATGTGCACACCGTTTCCGTATTTCTTGAATCGATATTTACGAAGTTTTCTTCACGAAAAACCCAAAAATGTGGTATTCATTTGTTTAGAGGGTTTTTTAAACGCTCATGAAAAAAGTGAGGAAATGGCGTACAACATTTTTTTTTTCAAATTCTCTCGCGATGCGTCTGCGTTTTAGCGATTTTTCAATCGCGATCTGTAGAATTGCGATTAATTACAGACTGGTGAATGCTTACAACGGTATGTTGGACTTGGAACACGACGTTACAGATCCTTCGATTAATTTATTCACTAACGACTGTCCACCAATGCTCGAACCTCTAAAAAAAGTATCTGTAACGCGAGTTTTGCAGGTAATTATCACGATTAACGTAACTTCATGGACTTCGAATAACGACGCCGCGACGAAGCATAAAAAAAATCGGGAGAACATCGTGAGATTTTTTTTCAACAGATATTGGCGAAAAATCACGCTGAAGAATACTGCCACGAGCTCATAGATTGTTTATTGGCAAATTATGAGCCGAACAACGAGGAAGAAATGAAGTCACCGGCGTCGCCGGATATCGAAATGTCGGAAAATTCGAGCATTGAAATTTACCGGTAAGTAAGATTACTATCGATGATTGGTTGTTACACGAAGGATAATAAGATCGCGTGGTGCGAAAAATCTATAATAAAAAAATATTAATTTTTGAAATTCGAAAAAATCACATTTTGATACGAAATAAAAAAAAAAAAAAGTTCAGTTGATTAACGATAATAAAAAAAAAATAATAATTGTAAAAACGGGGAAAAATGGTGCGATGAATTTTTCAGTGCGTTGACGAAACACATGACGCCACCGGTTACCAGTCACTCGGTGACTGATATCGAAACGACGAACGTTGAGAATATACAATTTTTGGTGAACACACAAACGGAACAGGTGATCAGACTTTTGAATGTCGTCAAAGAGATTTCATCTCAACTTTTAGGTTCCGACACCCTAAAGATGTATAAAGGTGACGTGATAAATTAGATATATCTATAGTCGCCGAGATCTCTCGAAATAAAAAAAAAAAATTAACAGACGCGGATGCGGATTAATAGTACAGCCCGATAAAAATGTTGCATTCAGGTGAAACGAGAATAAGAAAAAGTGCGCTGAGAAAAGTATCGGATTACTATCAGGAAGTGGCATGGGGCGCGGTATCGAGTATATTGGATCATGTGGTTTTATGGTGGTCACCCGAGGCTCTCGCCGCTCGACACAGTCAAGGCGCTCATCATCTCAAGGACTGGTTGCATCAATTCATACAGGGAAAGAACGGTAAGGAATGAAAAAAAAAAAAAAAAAACTTTGAAATCTATCGATTTGTATAGTATTCGAGAAACTGAGGAAAAAACATTTTTTTCGTAAAAAAAAAAAAAAATTCGGAATCTATCGATTTGGTATCTAGTATTCGGAAATTGAAGAAAAAAAAGCAATTTTTTCGTAGTGCCGCCGACGGTGAGACCTGCTTTGCAAAATTTGTGTGACGCGTTGGGTTGTCACGTTACGATCACTGCTTGGGATCAGCTTTTCAGAATGGCATACATATCGGCTTTCGAGTGTCAATCGAAATCAGCGGCGCCGGAGGTCGGTTCAGAGTTATTCTTATTTTCTTCTCTTCTTTAATCTTTTTTAATGGTAACTAACGGGAGATTTGGTGAATCAGTGTATCGATGTGTTGTATCGACATTGTCTTCAGATATACATTGATTAACATGTATTAGCAGCGCTCGTTCAATATTTTATTCAGGGAACCAATACCGGACAAATGTTCGCTGAGGTATTTCAGCTTCTCGTAACATTGAGTAATGAGTGCGAAATCGGCGGTGAATGGGTGATCGGTGCTCCTTTGATAGAACTTCCGCTATCCGAGCAGATAATCGTTCTTCATAGACTCGATCATTCGGTTCATACGATGAGATTGTGGGCAATGCAAGAGTCGCGACTGATCGCGCATACTTGGGATCTCGATAATTTCTTCCTTTTAGTCAAAGGAGACGTCGTCAACTGCCTCGAAGAATTGTCTTATCTAAAGGTTCATTTCTTTCGATCTTTTTAAAGGACGCGCATTACTTCGCACCGTTTCTACGTATTTATCGATAACAAAAAAAAAAATTTAGCTTGCAGATCACACGAATCCACTCTCGAACGACGTTACGAGCGTTCAAGTTTACGTTTGCGCGAAAATGCGTGTTAAAATAGTATCGGAAGTAAATGCAAATATCGAATTACTGAAGGCACGTAGATCTTGGCAATTATTATTATTTTATCGTATTAAAAATATATTTTTTTTTAATAAAATTTTGCGCCGTAATTTTTTTTTTTTTCAAGGATTCTCCAGCTAAATGTATCAAAACACTGGCAAAAATTTGTCGCGTCGTAAGTCTGGCAAATTTGCACATGTGCTTTCCGCGAACGAATTACTGGCGAAAGAGCAGTGCGGTTGCACCCGTCGCACCGAGTGCGTACGTTGAAATATATTTTGGTACGTTAATATCGGTAATACCATTAACGATTCGAAGCAATCGTTATTTTCGTTTCGTTATTTTTTTAGAACGGGTATTGCTTCCGGTTTTGGAAGTTATAGAGGATCATGAAATATCGAATATGATACTTAAGCTAATGTGCGAAGCGTGGCTCGACTATATATATTTGCATCGTATAAAATTCAGGTAAATATAAATCTTGCGATTTATAGATCGATTATCACTATTATTGAGACGCCAATCCCTATATTGTCGATCCTCCGTTTCATTTACACCCTCAATGAAAATTATTCGCACAAATCGCGAAAAAAAAAAACGCCGAAAAAAAAACACCGAACTTCCCTCACTTTTTTACCTTTTTCGATGTTTTAGATAATTTAAAGAATCCTGATATGCATCCCTGAAAAAAAAAACCCCGGGATTTTTCGGGATTTTTTCCACCCCCATCCCGATTAATGATATTTTCCCGACTCAATTGGTGACACTCCCCGTAAAAAGACCGACAATGGTGAACGTCGCTACGGTAACGTTTACCATGGCGGTGGTGACTATGCGTCGAGATGCTCGGCGTCGGAGAGACACCAAAAAATCCGATTTTCATTTATCAATATTGAATATTACGAATTAACGTAAAATGTGATAAAAATAAAAGAATCTTCGATCAGCGAACTCGGAGCGCTCCAGTTGCTGACCGATTTCGCTTTCGTGACTACTTGGGTCACGGAATGCTCGATAATATCGCAAAACGTTAGAAATTATTTGCTGAAAAATGAAGTTTTACGACGCTGCGAGGGGGTCGGACGACTGCTTTTACGTCATCCAGGCGAAGCGATCGCCATGCATAAACGACTGCGTGAGTTTTTTTCTTCGTACGAATATCGAAATAACATAAATCTGTAAGAATTTCGTTGATAAAAAGAAATTAACGTACGTTAATATACAATTCTTAGCGCAAAGAACGAATGATAATGGATCGCCCGAGTCTCTGGGATTAGAAAGGATGCCGGCTGAAATGTACGTTCCTAATCAGGAACAATGGCTCGAGCTTCGCGCTCCGAAACGTTTAAATTTTTGCTGTACGGAATAATGAAGATTCGAATGAATTTATTACGATCGCTGTTATTATTGAAATAAACCATTTTTCGTGTAAAATAGTCGATAAGTTACGAAGAAATAACGATATTTTTTTTCTCGCGATTTTACAATTTACCAATTTTTTTTTTTTTTGCCGATTGATTTGCGATATTCACCAGTATACATCGATGGATGGAAGAAGAAAAACACACAAAAAATGTAAAGCTGACAGTTACGATTGAAAAAATAGGTAAATAAAAATCCGTAGAATGCGAACCGCCGTATCCATTTTCCTCGAATCAGTGCACGAAGTATTAACTCGATAGTTGAAAAGACGCAATAATGATAAAACTCCATTTCAAGAAGGGCGCCATTTTGCTTCCGAAATATATTTTTTTTCCGCAAAAATCCGAAATACTTATCGCGAATTTAATTCGGTAATAAAAAAACAAATTGATGGCTCCAAGTTTGTAAAAACTGCCAACAATCCTTAGCCGATCCGTTTTGCTACGTTCTATATACATTATATTATTATATACATATACATGTTCATATGTGTGCGAAGTCGCAAGGGCGTGTCGTCAGTAGTCACGAAGCCCGACGAAGAAGCCTTTCATCTGGTTCACGATATCAACTTACCTGTTGTCGGGACGGGGATTTGGAGGTTATTGACTTTCTTGTTCTCGTAAAAAATAGCGCGCATACAACGTTTGCATGACTATTCGCGTCGATATTATTTCGTTTCAAATAATTTTTCTTCACCGTAATTTATTCATCGAGACAGATGATTCAACGATGCAGTTTATTATTATCTTCAAACGCGCAAATGTTATCCCCGACCACATAATAAAAATATCGTTGCCGATCGAATAACAGAATTAAACCCTCACGATGCAGTTTGTCTTATGTAATTCGACCGGTTTACGGTGTCTTGAGTTCGAACCTACGCTCCGCTGGGCGATATGTTTCTATGCAATTGTGCACTAACCATTCCTCGCAACTTGGATTTCTTCGAAGAGCAATCAATGGTTCGCACTTTCGAGATACTCGAAGCTCACATTGCAGAGTCGATGTCGAGGACAAGGTCGCCGTCGAGAAATTCATATTTCAATAACCTTTTCGGAACTCGATATTTCGTATTCGTATATTTTTCAAATAATTTACAACTTGAAAAAATGTATCTGAATGACGACAAATAGAACAATAAACAAATAAAATAAAATTGAGATAATCATTTAAAAAATAGGAAACCCCGAAAAAAAAAAATTCCATCTGCTTGAAATTCAGGGGAGTAACAACATCGTAAAATTGCATCGAAGCGCTCTGCCCAGCGTTCGCAGCGTAGAGAAGGGAAGTACGTATAAGGTCCGCAGTTGCCCAGCGGCGTTCAAACTCTTCGTGCGTGCGATCGTCTCTCTTTTGGGTTCCGTCGGGCGACACACGAGCGGATGAGAAAAGTGCGCGTGAATTGTCGGAGGATTTGTTTGTCGATTATTACAAAACTATGGCGGCGACCGAAAGAACACCGCTTACCAGACCGACGGATCCGCCGACATACATCGAATTTGCCGGTCTCTTGAGAGCGCGGAGGACGAAACTGCGACAATTTCAATGTTGCGTTTGCGCATTTCTCATGTGAGTGATATTATAGTGCCTATTGAATGATTGACCATTAGGCGAAGGGCGTTCGCGATTCGCGTTTCTGTGGAAAGAAATGTTTCGATCTTTTATCGTCTTTTTCGCATAAAAATCGAAAAGAAGGCGAATAATTTATCGCCGATGGGGAACGTCTTCATAAAAGTCCGATAAATTTCTATTGGATAATGATACCGAAACGTTCAATGACTCGTAAAGACAAAAGACTCTTTCAGCATTAATTAGAGATGAAAAACGAACGCAAATGCAAAATTTATTTCGTTGTGTAGCCGAAGCGTATTGATTTTTTAAATAAATCGGTAAAATTTGATTCGAATAAGCGGTAATATTGAACATTTTGTAAATTTGATAAAACAGCCAATAAATAATGAGGTAAAGTGGGGCAAAATGGACTCGCGAGGAGGGAGAAAAAAAAATGACTGATAAAAATTACGAAAATTCGTAAAGCGAAACAATTACCGAATTCGCGTATCGAGTAATCAGAAACGGCTTTTCAATTGGTAATCCCTATAATTCGATTAAACGGAATATGAATAACGAATTTTAAAAACCGGTATATCAAGGATCGTCGAGAAATATATAGTAAATGTTGTAACAAGCGGCGGCACTGAATCGCGCGCTGCAGGGTTGTCGTTGATGGAAAGAGTACGTCTCCCACCATATTTACTTACATAAGCTTAGGAGACTTCGAGACGATGTAACGTCGAAGGAAATATGCGAAACGCAGAGACAGTACGCTGTTGTGCGGTTAGTTATTAGGATAGGAAAATTCTCTAATGCTTGCGATACAATGTCCACGGAAAAGACACCGTTGACGGATTCAGCTGCGAGGACCGCTCTCAATTATCCGTATTACGGAAATAATACCGACACTCATCCGTTTTATACGCGACGAAGAAAGGAAGAACAGTTGCAATGTATCGGATTCGTTGTCATAATGTAAGTGTAGTTTCGAACGATGTTCAGTGAAGAATGAATATCAATATCACTGGAAATTGTTGTGTTCTTTTACAGTATTGCTGGTCTTTCTCGCGATTTTAGGTCAAAAGCAGATTTAATTTTTCTATTAGGTAAAAAAAAGATGGTATTATTAATTTCACGCGATTCACGCGCACCTAATATTCTAATCGTGTGAAAAATTCTCAGGTTTATAAATCAAATTTTTTAATAAAATCGGGTAAAATGGGCTTAAGGATCCATTATTCTACAGAAATGGTCTTTTTTGACCGAAACGTATTTTTTTTTTTTTTCTCGGAATATCGAATATTTGTTCCGAATTTCGTTTGGTAATACACTACCCGCTTATGCTTCTAACATTGATGAAAGCAGTCTATATTCCTCAGCCGGTCCGATTTGCCCCGTTAACCCCTAATTGTCTGTTTCTACCAACTTGACGTTTTTGCCAATGAAATTGTTACGTGAATTTCTAATCGTTTTACTTTAAAGACTGAGGTCTTCCCTTAACTGATCGAACTGATTTTCTTATTACCAAAAAAACCTTTTTTTTTTATCAACAATTTTTTTGTTTTACAAAGAAATTTTTTTTTGCGGCGCCATTAGTGCACAACGTTGAACCTTAACGCGTATAATGTTGAATTTCTAGTTACGCTTGGTGCGTTGATTTTTCTTCCATACTTGCGTTACGTGACTGATCAGCCTTGCGATCAAGTGCGTTATATACACTGCTGAATGATGCAAGATATTTGCAACGTCTGTAGATCGTATAAGCAAAACTTATATATCTGTTACGTAGGCGTGCGTAATATGCAACCGTTCACTCGTACAATTGCAATTAAAGAATTTAATCGATCATCGAGCGGTGAATAATAATTAATGGAAAAAAAAAAAAATTCCAGAGCGATCTTCATAATGGCACTAGTGATAACGGTTGGCTATTCAATAAATCAAATGGATCCGCTCGTCGGAGATTCGACAAATCCCGAAGTGGTACCGCCGCCGGCGATACCTCTCAAATCCACTTGGTCATCGGGTACGTTAAATCTTCAAGCTTCGGAAGCAACTAATCCAAGTTCTTTGACTATCGAAGAATGGAACAAAGCTGCGAAAGCCGGACAGGAAGCCATAGCTTCGCGTGCCGCAGCGGACGCGCTGGCGACACCATTGCCGGCCCCTTCGCCAGATTCGAGACACCAGTATGCGGTCAAGACGAGTCTTCAGGCTGGAAAATTGGCTATCGGCGGAATCGGCGAATTGGCCGCAACAAGAGTCATAGAACAGACGCGTTTGAAAGTTGGAGAACCTTCATCCGTAGGTACTTATTTCAAGAACATCTGGATACCTGACGGTACGTGTAAGGAATTCGCAAAAATCTCATGTCCGCCGAGCAAATACAGAAATTTCGATGGTACATGCAATCACCCGAGAAATGCGGGTGCAGCATTGAGTCCATTCATAAGGAAACTTCCGCCGGCATATGCCGATGGTGTCGAGAAGCCGAGGATCGGAAAGTTCGGAAACACTTTGCCATCGGCGCGAGAGATAAGCCTAAAAGTTCATCCACCAGCGCCAAGCGCTAATCCTTCTTTTACCGTAATGCTTGCCGTTTTCGGACAATTTCTCGATCACGATATAACAGCGACGGCTATAAGTCAGGGAACGAACGGCAGTTCGTTGACGTGCTGTCCTGCAGCTACTCATCAACATCCCGAATGCTTTCCCGTGGAAGTCGATACTGGCGATCCTGTTTACGACATCGCTGGCAGGAATTGCATGGAATTTGTCAGAAGCGCACCAGCACCGCAGTGCAAAATTGGGCCGCGGGAACAGCTTAATCAGGTTAGCAGATGAATACATTTCTTAATGAAGCCATTCATGGGGAAAAGAAACCGGTTGAGGAGTATAGAGAAAGATTGTTACCGAATCAAATTCTAACGCCTTCGCTTCACTTCAAGAGGCCATTATTACGTTCCAATGATTTTTTTGTTTGTTAATTTATGGACCATTTCAGGTTACAGCGTTCATCGACGCTTCCGTGATTTACGGACCGGATATTGCGACAGCTATGACGTTACGCGAAGGTCAGGGCGGCGCCCTGAGAATGTTTAAGACTCCGGACAACAGGACACTGCTTCCTCAGAGCACAGATCCGAACGACGGCTGTAATCGTGAGGCCGAAAGTCTGCGAGGGCGTTATTGCTTCGCTTCAGGCGACGGAAGGGCAAACGAAAATTTGCACCTGACGACAATGCATGTTCTGTGGGCGCGTCAGCACAACAGAATAGCAATGGCACTCGCCGAGGTAAATCCGGATTGGGGTGACGAGAAGATTTTTCAAGAAACTCGCCGAATTATCGGCGCCCAATTGCAACACATCGCTTACAACGAATTCGTGCCGATAGTTCTCGGCGAAAAGGAAACCGATCAGCGAAAATTGAAGCCACTTACATCGGGTTTCAGACCGAAAAACGACAACACTGACGTCAATCCGGCGATAGCGAACAGTTTTGCTGCAGCAGCTTTCAGATTTGCACATACGCTGCTTCCGGGATTGATGAAGGTTACCGATTCGCAGAAAGCCACATCATCGTATGTGGAACTTCATAGAATGCTCTTCAATCCTTACAGTTTGTATTCGAAGGGCGGAATGGAGAATTCATTGACAACCGCAACGTCGAATCTCATTCAGAAAACCACAACTCACGTTACGTCGCAATTGACGAAACATCTATTCGAAGATCCTCTCGCGAATGTTACGATTCCGTGCGGTTTGGATTTGGTGTCGTTGAACATTCAACGCGGCAGGGATCATGGACTTCCGGGGTACAATGCTTGGCGACAATATTGCGGTCTCGGAAAAGTCACCACTTTCGAACAACTTTCCGGTTCTCTTGAACCCGAAGCTTTAAATGCAATTACCGAAATCTACGATCACGTGGATGACGTTGATCTCTACACTGGCGCTCTTGCCGAAATCAACAAAGCCGATGGATTGGTGGGACCGACTTTTAGGTGTATAATTGGCGATCAATTTTCGAGAATTCAACAAGGCGATCGATATTGGTACGAAATCCCTGGAGAACCTCAATCTTTCACCGAAGGTAAGTTGTTCTTTTTTATTCTCTTATCAAATGCAAACTAAAATGTTTCGAAATTTATTAGATCAACTGAAGGAAATTCGAAGAACCTCTCTAGCAAAATTGATCTGCGACTGTTCCGACGGAATAAATGAAATTCAACCGAAGGTGATGCGTTCGTTGGGTCCCGAAAATCCGATGACGTCTTGCGAAGACATTGCCGGACCGGATTTGAGCGCTTGGAAGGACGCGTCCGTGGCGCCGATTTTGAAAGCCGCACCCGCAGTTGATATGCCCGAAACTTGGCTGAACTTCAAGAAAGCGATCAACAATACAGTTACCGAAATCATCGGTTATTTTGGGAAAACCGTACCGGCGCCCGGAAGTCCGGATTGGACGACATTCAAAGATTGGGTCAACAAATCTTTCGCCGATATCCGAAGCCAAGTGTCAACTTTGCATCCAAATCCGACAGAAACAGACGCGAATGCGCCTGCGCAATTATACAAAACAGAATTCGACAAACCAGCGAAAATCAGGAAATCAAAAAAATTCAGTGACATGGAACTCGCGATGAACAAATCGCTGACGGACTTTGATAAATATTCCAAAATCGCTGCAACCCAACCGACAACGTACGATGATTGGATAAGCTTCAAAAACGACATCAAGAAGTCTCTGAATGATGCTTTGGCAAATGCAACGGGAGCGCCGACCCCCGAACAGCGGGAGGAACTGAAGAAACAGATTGAGGCTGAAATAGATGTGATCAAAGGTCAAATAGCGTCGGCGAAAGCCGCGACCCTCCGTTTGGCCGAAGAAACAGCCGCGAAAGACCCGGCGGCGATTGCCGACTGGTTGAACTTCAAGAGCGACGTGGTGGCAGCCGTAACCGATGCTATCGATCGAACAAAAGCCAAAGCTCCGCTACCGGGTGATCCGGCTTGGGCGGCTTTTGGTTTGGACATTAAAAAACAATTCGCCAGCATAAAGGACCATATTCCGGCTTTACCGGCGGCGAAGCTGATGGCCACGGATCCATCGGCTGCTGCCTACTGGGACAGCTTCCGGGACTCATTAAACAAATCGATTGATAAGGCTGTCGTTGGAATCGACGGAAGTATGCCAGCACCCGGGGATCCGGCTTGGGCAGCTTTCGGCGCGAAAATCGCTAACGATTTTTCGGGCATCAAAGACAAATTCGCGACCCTTCACGACGACACTGGGAAACCGAAGGAAAAAGCTACGGCCGCGGCCGCGGGAAAAATGGTGCCATTCGATTGGGTGAGTTTCAAAACCGAGATAATAAAATCAGTGGCCGATTCGGTGGCGGAAATAAAGAAAAACATGCCACCGCCCGGTACGCCTGCTTGGGCAGCTTTCAGGGCCCAAATTATTAACGGTTTTTCAAAAATACCTGAGCAAGTGCCATCTGTTCAACTCACGGCAACGGCACCCACTAAAGGAATGAAACCTCCGAAAGGTACTTTCGATTGGATGACCTTGAAGGACGATATAACGAAATCCGTTACCGAGATAATAGGCGAGAAAGATGAAATTGCTGTTTTGCCGCCGGGTGATCCCCAATGGGCAACTTTCGGGGCTAAATTTGCGAAATTTAACAAAACCTTCGATGTCATCAAATCAGAAATTGACTCGTTGAGGCCGAAACCTGAGGAATCGCAATTTATACTACTGACGAAAGATTGGCTTGAGTTCGAGACGAAGATTAACGAGTCTTTGGCTATTGCGATTGATTCTATGAAGTCAAAGGCTCCGAAGATCCCGGATCCTGCATGGGCGGCCTTCAGGGATTCGATAAAAGACGAATTTGCAGCTTTGAAGAACGAAATCGCGAATGCAAAAGCCGCAGCAGCTTTGATGGCAGTCAAAGTTCCAAAAGAGGCATTCGTGTCTTCTCCGAGCGGAAGCGAAACGCAGTATTGGCCGGAACTTCCCGCTGATCTGTTATCCCTACAGACGAAAGCCAACAGGACACTCTTGCAATTGAAGAAAAACATAGTCAACATGAAACTCGGCGCTACTGCGCCAATTATATCGGCGGCCGAGTGGATCGCCTTCAAACAAGAATTCACTCAGGCGATTGTGAAATTCGCGAGTCAAGTCAATGCCACGGAGATTGAAGAATGGAAAAAAATGCAAGATTACGTAGAAAAATCGTTTGCCGATTTACGCGATCGGATTGCCGAGATGAAGAATGCAACGGCGGCATTGCAAACGAATTCTCAAGTTCCGAACAGCAAAGTGGTCCAAGAAGTAACGGAGAAGAAAGCCAAAGAGTTGGCGAAAAATGGAAAAGCGTCTGTAAGCAATGAGGGTCTCTTCGACTGGGCAAAGCTGAAAACCGACATAAACGCGACTATAGAGAATCTACTCGACGATCTTGGAAAAATAATTCCGGGGAAAACGCCCACGAAGACTCTGAAACGATCTCTCATCGAGGCACAGAGCAAATTTGTTAAATTACAACTTCCGCCATCGCTTGTCGCGGCGGATGTCCTTCCGAACGATTGGGCCGTTTTCGTCAATGGAATAAATAAGACTTTGAGTAGTGTGATGAAAAAAATTGATGCGCTGAAACCGGTAGACCACACGGATCCGATTGCTCTTCAGAGTTACGAGAAGGAAGTGGACGATTTTTTCGTAGAAGTGAAGGAAGTCGTTGACAAAAAGAAAAGGGAATTTGCCGCCGCAACGTCGCTGGCTTCTACGTTGTTGCGATATGAAACACATAATTTGAATTTTTGCGTAATGGGATCGACGCTTTTTGCCATTTGGATTTCTGGCGTTTTCTATGTGTAACCGGAAACGGTAAAGGAGATTTTTTTTTTAACTTTATAACCGGCGAATATACGATATGATTGTTGGTGTGACAATAAAATAAACGATTCATTTGTACAATATGTACGTATCTAATGACGACGTGATGGAACATTCGATTTTTCGATGCTTGACCCCTGCGTAGTGGAAATTTCCTGTACGTTAGACCCACTTGGAGTCTTGGATACTGCGAAGAATTAATTAGACATTACGGAATTTGAATTTTTCGATATTGGTGATTGTGTACATTTTTCGTAAACCATAACCTCGGATGGGAAATCGAGAGCTATGAATAATTATTTCCGGGGATATTGGGAACATCGAGAAAAAAAATATTTGGCGCGGAGGGGGTGGGGGGAGAAATCTCCGGAATTTGCAAAAAGTAAGTAACAAAAATACAATCAATTGTTCGTACGCATATTTCACATAAAAAATATATTAATTCTTGACGAAATTACCGATAACAGCATTTTGCATTTTTTCAAATTATTCGAGAAAATTTGACGACCAACGAAAAATATACATTACGATTAAGCTATTGCCTTTTTTCGTCATGCGCACGCGTAAAATTCAGTAATACGGTGACGTCGCGGCGAAGTACACGAACAAATTTGCGATGAGCGAACGGTCGATAAGTAACGCGCGTATGGTAAGGCCGGTTACGAGGGTTTTATTCTTCGGAACTTTGCCACCAGTTGAAAAACATTTTCTATGCTACCGACGATAATTTTCGATGAACATTCCTTTTATACAGCAGTAGGAAAATATAAAAATTTGTCTCAAAGTTTGTCATTCGAAAACGTATTTCAGTAAAATATCCATAGATGCCACCAGCGAGATTACGGGGAAAAAAGTGTCTCCTGTCCTCACATACCTTACATGCGATGTAATTAGCCGCGCGATACTAATGAGTTACAATTACGCCATGTCGTGCATTCCATACGAGTATAGCGACGGAAATTCAAATGTTTCGTGGGAAATCTCGTTATTTAACAATAACAACGTTTATAATACGTGTTCCGTATGTTATTCCATGTCTATGCAAAATTGATTAATTGATTCCAATAATTAAATGTCTATCTGTACTTTGCGTACAATAATATCCTTGATACCTATTGCGAGCGATCGAGTAATGGATCGGTAATTAATGTAAATGATTAAATTTGACGGTTTTACATTGAATTTCGCAGTAGTCCTTGAAAAATTGATATTACCAGAATTCGATACTCCAATTTCTCCATTTCGGTACCTATAGGTGTATCTACCAGAAATTATTCATATAATTTTTAAATATCGTTGCATAGTGATAATTAAATATTTTTTCAGGAAAAAAAATGGATGTATATTTTTTTAAACGAATTGAAAAAAAAAAAAAATGCACAATATCACTATCCGTATAACAATTAAATCGATTTATAGAAACGAAAAAAAAAAAAAATATCGAGTTTTATACAAAAATTTTGCGTATGGGAGTAGTTATTGCCGCTCCGAAATAAATTCGAATAAATTCGCATTGTTTTTTTCTAACTATATAGTTAATTAGTAATCGATTTAATTTTTGTAAATTTCAAAATTATCTTCACGAGGAGGAAAATTCGTAAAACATAAAAAATACATAAAATGAGTTACCACCATTACGAAAATTATTAATTTGATATATCTTTGCCGCGTCGTCAATATCAGACGCAAAATTAACGCACGTAACGAAGAACACATATATTTATATACATATATAGTATAAAGTTACATATGTACAGTAAAAGTCAACGAATAGCGAAAAGGGAGCGACGGCGCGCGGGGGGAGGGGTCGCGTTACACAGAGTCCTCGAACTCGGTGTTGAAAAACTTCATTACCAGAGACAACAGTGATTACGTTGCTCGACAGTGCGACGAAGAGAATCAGAAGAGAAAGAGAACGAGGAATGTATGCGCCGCGTATGCGTGTTATAGAAAGAAGAAGAGAGAAAGGCCGACGAAGATATCGCTGGGCGAAGAGCAGCGAGAGCCCAGAGAGCCGGTTCGGCAAGCGAAGTCGGCTTTTAACGATCGGTCATTAAGCCGCGAAGAAAATTGAGACGTCCACCTCTCTTCCTTCTTCTATACTTCTTTCTCTTCCTCTTCTTCTTCTTCTTCTTCTTCGGCTTGTAGTCTCATATCCAATCGAGTTGAGGCCTTAATGCGGCTTACAAGTAACCATTATCCAGAGGCACTCGTACGTCTTACCGTAAAATGGATATACCGACGATACAATAATGATCAGCGCGACACCCACATTTGCAAACCTTAAAAACTTAACGCGAAACATAAAATACGTCGATAATATTTTCGACGTTTTAAGGCTTTCCGGGGCTCCGTTCATCCTTTGAAAATTAACTTCTTATTTTTAAGACGAAAAAATAAAAAAATAAGAATAATGTATCCCGTCATCGCATATGAAAATGCGATCGTTTGTCTTTCCCTAAAATGAATGCATACCGCCGCCGATACGTTAATGATCCACTTGGCACCAAATTCGAAAAACTTACGTGAAACATAAAATACATCGATACTATTTTAAATTTTTTACGTCTCGTTTCGTCCTTTGATATTTTTCAAATTCTTCTTTATTAATTCGTTAAGAATAAATACATGGATTTTGCGTTAAAAAAAGCCGAATATGATTGAACCGAATTTTTATTTTTGCTAAATGTTATGCCTTCAAATTGATTAACAAATTATGAGATTAATACATTAATTATATAAAAACAGCGGATTTTATGTACAAAATATTCAATATTATTAATACTTTTAAAAATATTTTATATATAATTTTTTTTTGTTAAATATTTTCAATATATTTATTGCAATTTTTATGACGTGCGCTATGATTATTTGCTACGAATAATTGATCAATAAAAACGATCTATTGCTCCCAATCACAATCCGTTTCCTACGGTAGTTGTGAAAATTCATAATCGTCAAAGGATTATCGCGTGTTTTTTTTTTAATTAATTTTTTTCATAACGTATAGCACTATCTTTACACGAAAGCATTATTATTTCTCTTTCTCGCGTTATAGCGCTCGCAAGCTCACTGGGCGCAGGAAAAAAAAAAATATCTGGCCACTCGACGAAACGGTTTCGTTTCGTTGTTGACGTTTTTTTTCCGATTTTTTTTTTCTGTTTCCTCGATCTTTCTCCGCTTACGCGGACCCGGTTAATCGTCGCTACTTTATAAGCATCTTGGCGATTTTTCTCGAAGGCGGTGAGAATTCGAATTAAGTGCGACCGGTCGTTGAGTCCGCGACTCGAATTCGCTCGAGCGTTTCGTGCCGTACGTATAAAACCGATATGTATGCGTGTCTTTTGCAAGGTGTGTATATATACATATATATTCATATAGTATGTCTCTATGCGCGCGAAGAGGCTTCCTATAGATCGTGCGTATAGGTAGGGAACGCTAACGCCATTCGTGGCATTTCATTGCCCACATCTCTTGGGCCATTTCAGTCGGGCGCGTTAATTGGCCGAACCAATTAATTCCAACAAGTTCGCTCGGTGCGATTAGTCCTTCCATATCGGTATACTCTCCTTTACCGCGGAGGCGCGCGCGCGCGAGCGAGCGAGCGACCGGCCAAACGATGAAACGGAGCGGAGATAGAGACCGAGAGAAAAGGCGGGGTACGTTGTTGTAGTAGTGATCATGTTGGTTGGGACATCCGGAAAACGAAAGGAACCTGTTTCCTGCTGAAACGCCAACAACGTTGTAATGCATGTAAAGACCCGAAGAGATCGGTGAGCATTTACTCGACTCCGAGTCGCGGCGACGTGCGCGCAAACGCGAAATGAGTTTCTCTCCGATATGCAAGAGACGATGGAAGTTTTGCTCATTTGTGAAGTCGGCTCCGCCTATTAGGAATTAAGACATCTCAATGTTAAGGGTTTCCAATTCGATTGTATCATCCGATATATATAGCGTTTTTCGTAATGCGGATTCGTTAATCAAGCGAATTTTTTATTTTGCGAGAAATGCTTAAGACATTACGATTTTATCGGGAAGATTACTTCGAAGAACGATGACGCAAGCGATGATTATAATATTGCAGGGTATCAAACGAGTGCTGTAAGTTATGTGGAGACGTAAGAAGGGTATTGAATTATTCAATGGAAAAAGAGAAGACGATGAAACGAAAGATTGAAATTATTGTTAAAACAATTTTTTTTTTTTTATAAAAAGATAATAGAATAACATAATTTTTTTTATAATAAGATAATAAATCGAAAAAATTGAAAATTACAAAAATCGTTTATTAACTCAGTTTATTAACTCGTTCAGTGTCGAAAAACTTTATTTAATTTATATGGATTTTTTTTTACATATAACTAGAGAATAGTTTTATTTATAATTTTTTCTCGTCGTCGAAACACGCAAATTATTATTCCGCGAATAAAAATCAAAGGGGATATATTTGCGTTTTATAAAAATTAGAAAATAATTTCTTTTGGTTCGGAGCGATGGGTGAACGGTGCGAGTGTAGGCCATCGGAATGATCATCGAGAAAAGGGGCATTCAGCTATGAGAAGTGTAGAAGAGAGTCCAATGGTCCACTATACGCTAAGACTGCTCTTCTACTCTCTGTTTCTTTCCGTCTCGTGGATCGTTGGTAGCTGCACGCCATACATCCGCGGGACGTTGGGGAGAGGTGAGCCGGAGGTTGATTTATCGGCCAATTAGTCCGCAGGGTACCGGGTGCGCTTCTCCGGTGCGTCTCACCTTCCAGATGATATCCCGCGGTAGAGGGTGAGGCGGGGAAAAAGGAGCCTATAGCTAGCATTCGCGTCGTCGCGGCCAAAGCATCCGTGAAGAAGAGGCTGTGGACGCGGGGCACGTAGTTCTTCTTTCTATATACGCGTATACACTATAAACCACCTATACGTTAGTGTGGAATCGCCTTTTAGTCATAGGTACAGTGTAACCTCCTTAGCGGTGTGAATTTCTGGGATATAAAACTCTGTTTCTCGTATAAATACGATGACCCTTAATAAACATCGATACCATAACGCAAAATTCTGCCTCTCCGATGAAAATCGTTTTTTCCCGACTATATATCATTTATAGATATATAATTCGGTATATATTGCGAAATATATAATCAATAAATAGAATACATCGATCTATTAGCCGTATAGACTTTAAATCTTCCGGAGCACTGAGAATCGGTCGAAATGTTCAATTCTCGAGTGATGCGTTACAAAATATTCGAGTAGTGTGAAAAAAAAAATTAAGAAAAAAAAATTATATTCCGAACTTTAAGAGAATTTACTCGACACCCCCGTCGTGTTGAGACGCCAGCAGATCACTTTCTTATGTAAACTCCGAACTTATGTATTATTAGATATAATTGGTATCAAACCTTTTTGCGTGTTTCACTAATTCGCGACAAGTTTTACTTTTGTATTTCTATGAAGTGTGTGTGTTGTAACGCGGTAGGTCTCTCGGGTCTCTGCGGTAGGATGAGCGCTTCTCCGCTACGGCGTACGCTCCGTCGACTTTCCTAACGAGACTCATCCTCGGCGATGTAACTTATACCATACGTACTAATAGCTTCAACACGTTTTCTTTTCGATATGTTTCATTCGATATTTCACTCGATGTATTTTACGAGTTTGCAGCAGCAGTAGAGTCGTATATACATATACAACATTTTCATGAATGCCTCGAGATCCTTATATTTCTCGATATAGATATATCGATCTTGAAATTCAGAATTTTATTGATAATATGCATCAACTTTCGAATATCTATAAAATTATTTTTGAATCGAATGTATTACGCGACTTTTTCGTCAATTTTTTTTTTTCGAATTTTTTTTTTTCCGAGAAGTTATTGATTACAAATGCGGAAGATAAGTATCGATTCATCGATCTTGAGGTTCGGAATTTTATCGATAATATATAACAATTTTCGAAGATAATAGTGAATTTTCAATCGAATATATTACGCGATGTTTTCGTCTAAATTTTTTTTTCCAATCTTTTTTGATCGGCGAAGTTATTGATTACAAATGCCGAAGATAAGTAACGATTCTTCGATTGGAGTAGAAAAATATTCCGATTGAGTTTCAACGGGGAACAGATGTACAGATAGACGCATATGTATCACGCGGTTTCTCGTTGCGTCTGTCACACCGTGGGACGGCGTCTACGCGTGTACGAGGAGTGTATAGTCGAAGTCGTTTAGCGTTTACATCGCGATGCGAAAATAGACGTTTCTGCTCTCCGCTTAAGAGTTCCCAGAAAAAATGCCTGACGCTCGAAGAAACAAAATTTACAAAAGCTCTCTCTCTCGCGGACTTCTTGGCACTCGCGCGAAAGACACCGAGTCGGCGGAGGCAAGCAATTTCGACGGGCGTAGAGGTGTAACGCTCTTGATGGCATTATCGTTCGTGTCGTTTTTTTTTTTTTTTTTTTATTTTTCCGTTCCCTCGAGAACCTTTCTTAAAGGCAAGAGAAATGGAATAAAACGCGTGAGGCAATTAACGCGCGAGCGTACATCTGCGTTGCGAAAAACCAACAGGAATATAGTTGCCTCTCGAGGGGCATAAATAAACGGGGAAGCATCGAAGTCTGTCGAATCGATGAGGTGCAATTAGCTACGCAATCTCGCTGATTTTCTCATGCCCCGTCGGGTCAATAAAATAACGTCCATCGTTTAATTATGCAATCGAAGTATTTTTTCAAATTCATTTCTAATAAAACGAAATCAGTCCGAAAATGTATAAAAAGGGTATTATTTTTTTTGTGCACATGTAAGATAACATTTTTTTTTAATTCCGTTCGATAAAAAATTCTCATCAAAATTGACAAATAATTAACCCTTTTCTAATTTTACATTAATTTTTACATTAAATCAGTCATTTGATTCGCCAATTTTCATCTATCGATAAAAAAGATCGAAATATTCGATTATTAAAAAAAATCATAATAATTAGTTATCTAAATAAAAAAAAAAAATTTGCGTGACAAGAAATGTTTTTAAATTATATTTTACGCGAAAAAAAATTACGACGATTTTTAAATCGGCCACTTTTTGTTACGCGAACGACGATCGTGTCACGTACGTCTGACGATGTGCCTCGCGACGACACGTGTTTCTTTTGCTCTTTCGTCCATTTCGCTAGATTTCGTTCGCTGTGTGAATTAACCATACAGCGATGTTTGATGTCACGCGCGTTAGCTAATGCATTGGACGCGTTCTCTCCTGACGACGTCTCGTCAGCCCCCTTTAGTCTTGAGCTGCGAAATCGCTCTCGTTCTCGTGGGTTACACAGGACCCACCGCTTCGGTTTTTCGATCTCCCGCTCTCGCTGTCCCTTTTAGCGACGAGAAACTCGCATATGCACCGTTGCAGTTTCTATCCATCCAATGCGCCGCGTAGCTTTGGCGATCCCCGTTGAATTTCGCGAGGCATGCCGCGGGCGAGAGCTCTCACGTACGTGATGACTCGCCTTTGCCACGATTGGATCTGCCATCTCGAATTTCAGTTACGCCGTGAATACTTTCTCGGGTGGAGCCTTCCCTCGCGCGATATACAAACCATCAAAAGCCGGCAGCGGAGTCGAAGCGATTCGAGAAGCGCGAACAGTTTCGTCGCGGTTCTCGATGTATTATGGAGTGCACAAGCGTCGGAGGTATATACCTATTAACCGGTGCAACGCGGTTAATGGCATAACTCTAAACCCTTTCCTCCATTTCCTGTTTTACCGCAGTCCTCGACGTTCGCCCCCTCTCTCCGCTCGTCCACGTGACCTCTAATTGAACGGAAATTTCGTTCATCGGCGTTTCTATATTAATATGCGACACTTTTGCAAAAATCGCTCAACAGCGTTGTTAAGCTGATAGCGTTATGGACAATAATTTTTTTTTTTTAATTACGCAACATGGAAAAAATTATGAGCAAAAATTATATTCGGTGTTTCGATGACGAAATTCGAAATTTTACTAAATTAAAACATCGAATTTCACATATGCAAAAAATATCGAATTTGATAAATCGATTTATTGATCGATTTAATTTGATTTTTTTTTTCTTTCGATGTTTTAATAAATTAAATCATGAAATTCTATATATTAGTGATATATTCGCATGACGCGGTAACGAAAAATCCAACAATAATTTCCAAAGCAATTTTCATATAATACGCATTCCCGGCGCCATTTTTTTTACCGCAATTTTCAAAACATCGTTTGCCACACACTTCCCTCGAACTTTATTGACGAAAAATCTGAAGAAATAAATTGAAGTATTCGAAAATATTTATGACTTTATAAAGTGACTTCCCAACGGTTCTTTACCTATACAAAATATCCGATGTATGCATGATAAACGATGGGAGACGAGGGGCTTCAATACCGTTTAACTAAAATTCAAAAGGGCGTAACTTCGGCCCTTGGAGAGATTCGGATCCGCCCCGTTGGCCTTTAGAAACGGGACATGTGTGCATCTCTTCCCTTCCCGACTTGCAGAGATAAGAAGCATCGTGATTTAGGCTTTTGCTACGTCTGTATCGCGTGCATACGAAAAGGTAGCGAAAGAGCGAGAGGTGCAATCGCGCCGCTGACTAAAGGACCCGACCTCCTCCCTCTGCGGCCCCTCAACCCACGGGGGATAAGCTTCGAAAGAGGTTTATGGCGGTGTACTTTATAGCTTTCGCGATGTATTGTCAAAATACGTTATATAGTATATATATGAGGGTGTGTTGCGTTCATAGCCATAGGTTCGCACCTTTCTCGTGTATATGGAAGTCGAGAGAGAGAGAGAGAGAGAGAGCGGGCGCGCGAGTGCGCGTTTAATATCCTGTCTGCGTTTAATCGTAGCGCCGCGGCATTAGGGCCCCGGCGCGCCGCGGGTGGTCCCATTAACACCGCAAGGCTCGTCGTTGTCGTTGTCGTCACACGACGAGACCGAACCCCGCGGGGGCTTTACCTCGTTGTCGACGTTGTCGCGCGGATTCTACTCGTCGTCTTCTTCGAATATATTCGCGCTGCGGTTACCGCGCCACCGAGAGAGCCTCACGGTAGCACTTGCTTTCACACGTTATATTGGCCCCGCGGTTGCTCACCCGCTTCGCTGAGACTTTCATATCAAAGCTTCGAACGCCTTTTGGTATCCACGGGGGATGTCCAGGATAACGCGACTCCGAAACGATTCACGCGCGATATGAAGATCGTTGATACCCGCAGAGACAATCGTGTAATTCTCAGAGTTGCGATAACGGACGCTATTTAACGAAGTATCGGAACATTTGGGAAATTTACATTTGCTAATTACTTGCAGTTTTCTCATTTTCTCGCTTTTTATTTTCAATTTCAATACGGTTCGTTGAAAAAGTTACTTTATTAAAAAAAAAAAATACAAAATTCACGAATTTTTTCGACCAACTGTCCAATTCGAGAAAATATCGGGTCACTGTCAGTGATAAATCGTCGGCGGCGTTAATTTCGTAAAAGAAATTCGACCGTATATCTCGTCGACGCAGTCGATTGACTCTCGAAAGTCGAAGGTTTAACTTGGCGACTTTCGAGTCAACCAACTCCCACATATATACGTGAGAGTTATACTTCGTCGAAGTGAGTATAATGTGGATCTCGGGTTAGAAGATCGCGGTATAGTCGAGAGGAGCTCTCGGCAATAAATAAAATAGAAAATGAAACGGGCGACAGATGCGCCAAGGGACCACTATGTCTGCGGCAGTAAAGTGCGCGCGGCAGTTAAATTTGTATTTGTAGAGCGAACCGGCGGGCGGCAAAGACTTTCCTATCTATATCTGCGTCTCTTCTCGTATACCATTCTCGATTTTCAAGATATATCTATGTTTATGTAAATAGTTATGTATATATATATACATACATACGAAGTATAGTATTCCGGTTGAGTCGAATGGTACGTAAGACGAGCGGTTATAGACGAGAGATTGGGGAAGCTGCGGGAACTTTGCGGGAATTTTCGCTCGTCGAGAGAGTGCCCGCGCGGGTGTTCTCGAGGCATCTCTGCCATCGGTAAATACTGAGACGCGAAAAAACGAAGTCGAGAGAAAAAAATGAGAAACAATGTAATTTAAACACTGAAGAAACCATTACAGTGCGCGTATAGAGTTATTATCGCAGTGTTTCCTTCATCGCTGAAAGACGAGCGCTTTGATCTGTCGATAGCAAAAATCGCATCGGAAAAATTCCATACGATTAACTAGAGAAACGACTATATTTCGTATGTAATCTCGATGATAAATCTTCGGTAATGAAATTCAATAAAGAATAATACGCAGGATGAGGGAAGGAAGAACAGGTATCATAAGAACGATAGACTTCGAGGATTTGGGAAGAGAGCCCTTTATATGCCTATATATTTCCTGCGATAAACGCATTTAATTGATTCTCCACCCCTCGTCAGACGCGCGGGAGACCCCCGCTGTAGGTATAACGCATTACAGTGCGTGTCAACGAGTGGAGCATACGAAGGGGCGAAGAAAACTCCCGGAACCCCGAAATTCTCTTGGCAAACAAGAATAACACGTATCACTGCTTCAACCCCTCCATCCAACTAGCGCTCGTGAGCTTATAGAAGCTGCTATATAAATATATGTATACTTTATGGGGGTATATCGCATTACGGTGAGGGTGTTTCATGCTAAGCGAGTATAACGTCGGTTTTCGCGTGGGCGCTGCGAAGGTTGCATTAGACTCGGATCATTTCAAATTGCATTCGTAGAATAAAAAAAAATATTTCGCGACCCCATATTTTATTTTATTTTATTTTATTTTATTTTATTTTATTTTATTTTATTTTATTTTATTTTAGAAAATCTCACATCGATGAAAACAGATCGATGGCTAATAATTTTTTATTGTTCAAAAATGAAAAAAAAATTAATAAATGCGACTCGCTGCATTTTCTATTTAAAAGTAGGAATACCCCACAGTTGATTTTGACGCCGTTTTTTATACACAGAATGCGTATGTGCGCATAATAGCTGCAATACAGTCAGAACCGCAGTCGCCGGGAAGTCCGTTAAAGACGCGTTTAAAGTTTTGGATTCTTCCCCATCGGATAACGGCTTCTATTAACGCTTCGGCAATTCGCTGGTCACCCTACTTTGTGTATTTTTTTCCGTACAACACGATAAGCACCTCATTTAGATTGTATAACGCTCGGAAAACCAAGATTTTTCCGTTTTTCTGAGGGGTAGTTTTTCACAATTTTAAACTCCATCGAAATCGCGGTTTTATGGTCGTAGGAGGTTCCCTCTTGTCTCTGGACAAAATCTATCATCAGATTCATTATCTGCACGAAAAAATACGTGAAATATGATGTGGACAAAAGTTTCCCAGCGATTTTAGATTTTGACGAAAAAAAAGTACTCAAAACGTCGAATGTGATAAAAGTCTTCTATGTGATTCAGGGTCGCGTGAGTGCGAAACACAGTTGATACTTTCACGATAGTGCGCGTCAGAGTAGAGGGGTTGCGTTTTGTGCACAAGTCCTCGAGCCCCGTGAGCGCCGATGCTCCACGAGGGTGCGAATGTTTCAGGGGATCAAGGGAGAGGGAGGGGGTAGGGGGTGAAGCTACAAGCATACAGCAGCTCTTTTAACAGACCATTATTGTGCCGGTGACGGTTTTCCTGACTGCTATTATCGTATCGGTCGATAAGTCGAGAGATAAGCGTAACTCTCGTCAGTTCGCACGCGTATACGTCTCCCGAACGATCAGACTTGATCGACTCTTCGGCTATCGAACTTCGATCGGTGACTAAGCTTTTTCTCCCTTTTTCGCTAACAATCGAAATTATTTCCATTCAAAATCTCTTCGCAAGATTTTTCTCATTATCGGACTCACAATTTTTCAATTCCATATTTCGATGTATTATAAAAGAATTCTTAATATTTGTCGTATGTAACCTGTTGTTTCTGCTACATTCAAATTCAATTGAACATTTTTTAATATTTTCTTTTTATAAAAAATAATTTTCAAAAAAGTATAATTAGGAGAGAAAAATCTGAAACGTGACTAATTCTCACCGACGCTGTCGCGACACTCAATATTACGAAATCGTTGACAGAGATTTTAAAAAATCGTCTTGCCGAACAGAATTGCCGATAAGGGCGAAACTTGAGCACGAATTCAGAACGAATAGGTGCTCTCGACGAGGGGGGAGGGGCAGAGAGGGGGTGAAGGAGTGTCAAAGCCACAGACGAAAAGAGACGTTAGGGCAAAGGCTAGAAAGATAAAGAAAGATGCATCCAGACACTCAGAGAATAAGAAAAAGATGGGTTTCGTCTGTAAGAGAGAGAGAGAGAGAGAGAGATAGGTATATAGTATCGCGAGAGAGAGAGAGGGAGAGAGAGATAGGTATATAGTATCGCGAGAGAGGTCCTTCAATTATCGAGCGTAGCTCGCTCGCCGGGGTCGGCCATGTTGCACAATCCACCGATGTCTACCTCCAATGTCCATTCGACCAGCGGACACTCGTTCCCGGAGCGCCTAGCCTCGCGAGAGCTCCAGGAGCCGCGACGACGACGTCGAGACTGCTGCTCTCTTCGCTCTCGCGGTTAACTCCGCGCTCTCCCCTGCCTACTGCATATGTATTATATGCGATTGTGTTCCGAGAAACTTGTATTCGATACGAGAACTCTCTGTCGACTCTTAGAGTTTCTCTGTTGGGTTCACCAGAGGTATAGCTGCGGTAGCGCGAAAAATAAAATACAATAAAAGAATCGCGAGAAAGAGAAAGACTTGCGAGGAGGAGAAGGAAGTTCGCCGGTAACGGGAAGGGTGAAAGAGCGAAAGGGGACGAAGATACTCGAACGGGGGAGGAAGAACAGAGGCGAATAGTGTGAGGGAGCAAAAGAAAAGGAAAATAAGTTCGAGAGAGAGAATGAAAACGAGGCATGGAGTCACTTTGCACCTGGCGACTGTGTGCACCGCTCACGCGGCATTCGATGGGTTCGACTCGCTGTTTCTCTCTTTCTTTCTCGACCCTTCGCGCGTTTCTTGGAGCTTCCAGAGATAGCGTCTTCTTGAAAGTTAAAAAAAAAAAAACAAAAAAAAAGACAACGAGAATCGACAAACTGTATATACGTCGACGGGGTCGTCGCGGATACGGTTACAGGACTCGCCAACACTCGGACTATTCGCGATTTTATAGAGTCTCACGTGATCACTGTTCATGTGCGCTACCGGTTGAAGGGAATAAAGTATTATGATCTTTGATGAACGGCTGAGAAGGGAAGACGATGAAGGAGATCGTTGCCGGTTTCTCCAACACGAATCGTTTTTTTTTTTTTTTCGTTGCTTAAAAAATATATTTTTTGTTGTAACAATGGAGTTCTTTCGATATTCCAGGGGAGTTCATGATTATATTTTTTTTACGGTAGCATGCGAAACTAAAAATAAAAAACAAATATTTTAAGGATTTTTTCGAAATACGATGAAAATGCTGAATACGGCGATTAAATTTATTCGGAAAAAGGAGTTATTCAAGTTTCATCACCGAAACAAACGAGAATTTGAAAATCAAACAGTCGTTAATTACAAGCGGAAGTTCTCGTTGATTCTATTGACAAATATGTAAAGTTCGCGGGTGCGGAGACTCCGTTTTATTTTAGCATTGACCCCCATCGTCGCCGACGAACGGAATAATCGCCGAATCACCGCAATTGTATTCCAATTATGATAATTTAACGGCTATTCTAATCGATTCATTAATGGGTCGTCGCCTTATCGAGTCTTCACTTTCTTAACAATCGACGGAAATTCTTTTGTACACTCGAAAAAAACGCTTGTGTTCTTGTTGTTGTATGTATAATTGCGTTTCACTGCTGTAAACAATAATGTAATTACTATTCTTCTTCTTCTTCTTCTTCTTTAATTACATTCTTCTTCGTAAAAATACGATGTAAGATTTTTCAACAATAAAGTACTCCAAAGCGATTCATTAAAATTAGTAACTCCAACGGAGTGCCGCGTGAAAAAAAATTAAATATTCGAATAAATCGTAATTCAATTTGAATTAAATGATTTTTCAAATTAACCGCAACAACATTTAAAACGCTTAAAATATTTGCCTTAAAAAAATTATCCCAATAAACTATTAATTTCGTTATTTTCCAATTTTTTTCGCGTATACATCGTTTCAGTCTATAAATTCTCATTCTAGAATTTCTTACCCCTTAATGTGCCATTTAAATTTTTTTTCGAATACCATTAAAATTTCCCGCACGTAGTTGCGCGTGGTCGCGCGTAAAGTGGTTAATAAAGATTTTTTTCGAAAAAAAAAAAAAATTATCTTAGTTTTTACGAAGACAGGCAAACAAAGATACGTCTTCCAAGAGAAAGACGGTGGGCGAAAAAGAGAGAAAACCGATGGAATATAATATAGGAATGAAATCTCGGGATTGTCCGGGCGACTGAGCTTACAGATCATTTGTCATGGGTCCCCGTAGTCTCGATTGTTCAGCGGTTCGGGACCGTCATCTTTCCTGCATCCACCTACTACCCTTCGTAGCTACAGATACCCATATATATACGCCGACTACATACACATATATACGTGTTATATTATATACTTAATAATAGACCTCCCCGGCATTTACCAGCACGCTGACGCGGTGATAAATCGTTAAATAATCTTGTAGGGCGCATTATGTCAAATTTACAAACGGATGCCCCGACGGGATATCGAGGTCTCCCCTCCTCTCCTCCCCGGGACATCAGAAAGCACGCTGCGCGCTGCTCGGAGTCACTCGTCCGTGCATCACGATCTTCTCGTAGTTTACCGAGCGCGAAGAATCAAAGCGCAGCGCGCGATGTCCAGCGCGCGGCGGCCCAATGTAGAAAACTGCGTTTTACACGCGCATTTCTAATACAATAGACACTCGAGGATAAAAGCTTTCATCTTTTCAACGTCTCTTTTCATGACGGAGGATCATCGTCTTGAAAACGCGATGTCATCGACGTTTATCGTAATATATGTCATTTAGAAATTACTTTTTACGGGATTTCATAAGAATCGGAATGAAGATTCTGTATGCTTTTGGAATTGAATAAATCAAATGTTCATCGGTTAGTCAGAAGAGTATAAAAATGCTTTTATATAGATTTTTGGAGTGAGTTTATTCGATTCCGCTTAAGGAGGGTGTGTCGCGGCGTATTACCAAAAAGTGAGATTCACGTGAAATTCAGAGGGAATTTCGAATACTTCCTAATTTAATAAAAATCTGAAAAAAATCAACTATACAAAAGATGTTAACGAAGATTAATTTTCCTCAGTAATAGTAATGAAAAAATTTATTAACAAATTAGAAAAAAAAAATCATTTTTTAACAAATTACCCGGTAATCAAAATTTTTCTTTAGTCGAAATTTACTTGCAAATTTTTCTGAATGCTTATGATTTTTTTGAGAATTTTCAAAAATTCGTCATTTTTCATCCATAAAAAAACCAATTTTTTTTTTCAAATATTAAAAAAAAATGTCAAATAAATTTCAGAACTTTACAAAATAATTCAAAGTTCCCATTACAGTCTACGCGAAATTTGACCACCGTAAATCCTCCGGTAGTCGTAGGTAGGTAGATAGAAACACATTTATCCGAATGAACGTAGCAGGCGACGACTCAATGAATGAATACAAAGATTCCACGATACTCCACTCGAACATTAAGGCAAATCCTTCGGTACTCAATTTTTTCAATGAAAACGGCTGACGCAGCAATTTTTGCACATAGAAAATCGCGTGAATGAAATATTTCGCGCAGAGAATATTTCGTGAATGAAATCATAGCAGAGGTATCGACTTCTTCGTAGTAACACAGCCATTGTGCGACAACGTTTTTACGTTCAAAAAAGATTTTTAGTATTAACGAAATTGACTGCCGGAACCCGGAGTTCGTTAATGGCAGCGGCGTGACGAGCGAAAGAGTTTTTTTCCCTCGAGTTCTCTCGCTCGAGTGGCGGGTTATTATGTTCTCAAGTATCTATACCATCCGTTCGCCGCATATGGAGTTCGCTGCTCGAAAGCATCAATGAACTCCGCGTGGATGTCTCTCTCGGTCTGTTTATTGTGACATTCGTTCCACTTTGTGTTGCGAGAGAACTTCGATCCGCCATTGGCTTTCATTCGCACGAAGAGATTCGAGGCGTCGATTTTTGGGTCCTCTGCCCGGACCCCCGGGATTGCTGGTATATACGAGTCACCGCACACCGAGTGCAACAATGACTACGAATAGGGTACTCGAAAAAGAGCGCAACTAATGCTAACAACAAAACGGTTCTCGGCGTCGATGAAAAGCTTGAAATTTCCCAATAACTCTTCGATAGTTAGCTGATACCTTTTAGTTTCGCGTCGATATATGCCTTTTGAAAGGTTTTTTTTTTTTCGTTTCAAAGATGATTTTTTAACAGTTGATATGTTTACCTAAACTTTTAAAATGTTAGAGATATTTATTCCGCTGCGTGAAAGTGCCTTTTGATCGTCATAATTTTATTTTTTTTTTTTGCGGTTTTGTGTAGTTGAAAACATTTGTAGAGATTATTAACCAAATGATAAAAATTGAATTAAAACTCTGCCGGATTATAAAAATGTATGATATTTCGTTTTCTTCGTAATACGACGCGTTTTTTAATTTTTTAAATTTCGTAGATTCTAATAAAATTTTCAAAATAATGCGATAAAGAATTCTCTGATTGGATAAAAGTCGAAGAAAAGAAAAATTTATGTATCGATGTAACGTCAGTACTGCGACTGCGCCGCACATGACGTCTATATTGACGATAGTGACTGACGAATGTACGAAAGAATCGCGAAACCCTGAATAATTCTTTCTCTCGACTTCTATTCTTCGTTTAAATTTTCCTCTAGAAATATACATGTAAAATATACACCGACTGCAATACTATTACACGCAGCATCGTTCGTTCCTACGGTAAGGCACTTTATCAAAGCGAAATTTATCCGTCAACGCGTCCGTCCGTTCCGTTGATGGAACGTCCGAAAAAAGAATCGCTTTGTGTACAACGAGTCGTTCTCGCTACGCGTATGAATAAAAAGAAGCAGAAAAAAAATGAATAAAAAAAAACAAACAACGAATGACGAAAGCTCGCGAGAGAGGTTCCCGCAGATTTTCCATTCCCTCGCGAAAATAGCACAATAGCTCATCTCCCGGCGTTGATACCGCAGTAGTGGTTCGCGCCCGGCTCTGCACCCTCTCTCATCCCTCCATCCACCCGTTCGCAACTCTACACAGCTTCTGACTTATCGACTGAAGCATATTTAATTTCCGTTCGACGGGCGGCGGGAACATTCGCCACCCCTTCTCGCGCACACAAATACACACCTATACACACACGCGCCTCTTTCCTGCTGCCCCGCATCGCCTTATCTACCCTTTTCCAATAAGGCCGTCCCTTTCGTGCAGAATTGGCCTTTTGCAGAGGACATTGTGTTAAACATACATTGCATCGTTTGCACATTATCGCCGAAGCTTCGTTCTCTATTATTACGAGAACTTTATATTAAAATCTCTATACGCGGCGAAGCCGTAAAATCGAGAAAAGTTTTGATGGATTTTACACTTATTTAAATTATAAAAATAAATAGAAACAGTGAATAAATGTATTGGATTTAATTTAACTCTTTCGATTTGCATGATCGATGCTCTAAGAATTTTCGTGTGGACTAAAGACTGTGAAAGTGACGATATATAAATTTTCGTTTACAATTGATCATTGACTTAGTAACAGATCGCGGAAAAAATGACCTTAAAAACAGAAAAAGATGCAAAAAAAAAAAATGATAAAAATCGAAATTTTTTGTTTATAATTTTTTTATTTGAAAAAAAAATAAAAATAGTTCGTTTAACTGTGAACAATGACATTATTTCATTTCGCGTAAAAATATAAGTGGATCAATAAACATTTTTCCAATCAATTCATAGACATTCACGCAGCAGAAGTAATCTTTTATAAAGCCGCAACGTAAAATACTCGACGATATATTTCCGAGATGACGCGAAATTGCATAAAAGGATAGATACGAACCGGTGCGGAGCGGTATGTATCGGTTATATTAGAAGGTAAGCGTTGCAGCGTCAATAAAATAATGAATAATAGAAAAATAATAGAAAAAATAGGTTTATACATTTTTCGATGAAAATTTACGTATATATATGTGTAAAAACTGTACAACACCAGTTTACTTATACCGATTTTTTAAAAATATATTACGCGAACCGCAATCGCATACGTTACGCTTAATCAACGTTCCGAGTTCTTCGAGAGTATATATTCTTTAACACTTCGACCTAAAAGCGCATAAGTCATATATATTCCCCTGGTAAACCACGGTAAACCATACGTAATAGACAAACATAGAGGGAAACGTATGGGGTCGATCATCGAGGCGTTTGACTTTCCGTCCCACTCGGCAGAACGTGTCTGCTGTGAACACGCATGCCATGGGGTGCGCGCCAGGGGAGGATTCTCATAGTTCAAGTTACATCGTTGCGTATAGGGACAATAATTTTGCCACTGGATATAGTTATATGCGATATATCCCGGAGGACTTCGGGTCCACGGATAGTTGACTGTCTGTGATTCAATTTGGTCCCTACTACGTGGCATTAAACGGCCATTTATGTAATCGTTTTATTTCTCATCCCCCCGAGAAGTGGTGTCTATCAAAGACATCGCGATGTACAAGGGGCGCAAAAAAAAATGGTGAGATAAAAAAAATCATATTGACTCGCATCCCTTTTCTTTGCTCTTCGATTCTATGTTTATAAATGGATTTATCGCGATCTCATCTCAGTTATATTTCGAGCGAAACATTGACTGGTGAGAATATTGGATTAATCGATTCCACGCTACACGTCGTTGTTACCATTCGCGGCGTACTGTGTATTATTTAATTTTAATCAGCGTACGCCAGCGCGGGCTTTCGTTCCATTGTTCGACCATTTCTGAAACGACGACCGGTCGGTGCTTCTCGCGGTGTTGGGGTTCTTTTGTCTGCACACTTTCTGTCGAGGCGAGAAATTCTCAATATCTCCGTCTCTTCCTTTCCTAACCGAACCCTTCGCTTTTACCTTGTCGTCGTATAGCCCCCGCGCACGCCCTTCGCGCGAACAAGTTAGTAATTAATTTTTGTGAATTACTTGGCAGTCGACGTGATGCCTGCTAGTGCGGTGCGGGGGCGGTATATAACTATATACCGGCAACTAGAGCAACGATATCTTTACCTCGTTCTCGTTGTGTCGCCGTTTTGCTTAGTAGTGATGGGTATAACGAATATTCGCGACATTATTTTTCACACCTTTTTCCCTAATTAAACGAATGCATACAATTTTTTAAAAATGTATTTAGCTTTTAATCAATCGTTTATCTTTGCAGTTAATTATAAAAAAGAATGAAAAAACAAAATTCCAAAAAAATTATTGACTCGCGCGATAAAATTTTTTATAATTTTATATTTAATTTTTTTGCAGTTCAATTAAATTAACGAAAAAATGTATTTCAAATAATTAAAATATACCGAAATAAATTTTTTATTAGTACTTTCATCCCTTCATGAATGATGAATTTTTGTTTTTCACGTTTTAAACGGTATAACTACAATCTTCGATGTTAATTGATTTCCAATTAAAACTTTACCCCAGTGACGTAAAAATTCTGTGGGGGTTTAGAGGATAAAAAAAAAGTGAAAAGAAAAAAATTTGTTCGTTCCCTCCAGCAGTTTGTTCCCATCGCCGTCGTCGACATTCTGCTCTCTCTCGCTTTTCTCGTCCTCCCTGTTCTGCACAACTCAATTTCTCGTTTCATTCTCCAGCACGGTGCGCGCTGCTATCTCGTTCGCCCGCCTGAGTTCTCCCGACGGTTGCGTATAATACGCCACCTACCAGTTATAATAATACGACTAAAGGGGGGTTGGGGTTCGTTGGTTGGTTGTGTGCGGATGCTAGTGGTTCTACGGGGCTGTTGATGCCCCGGCCGTCGGCTCGTGGTACTCTACTCGAAGCTACTGTTATACCGCTTGCCACTGTGTTACCGCTACCGCTGCGGGGGTAGTCACTGGTATTGGTTGATATTTCCAACAGTTATGTAATTTCCTGGGTATTGTTGCCGCTCGCTACTCCTATCATCCGCAGACGTGCTCAGGATCCACCAGCCTCTCCGCGTTGGTTCCCTTTCGCGTTCTCTCTCTCTCTCTCTCTCTTCACTCTCCTATACCTATAACCCCCTTTACCATTCCAACGCTCACCGCACCCCAACGATGAGGAAGACACACGCGCGCGCGCGCCACCTACGCGCATCAACCCCTCGCTGATGCTGGCCAACGGCACTCGCTCGCTCTACTCAACCCCCATTCCATCCTTGGAGCCCTAACTCCTCTTTCCTAAACTTTCTTCGCGACAAAGAGAAGTGTCGCGATGTGTTTTCCCGAGTTACTTCCCTCAGCATCGTTGTACGTACGCCAACGAGAACGATGTCGACGACGACGCCGAGCCATAGACGGAGCAAAAACTCAGCCGTTGTTATTAGCCGCGTGCATGAGGGGTGGTCCGGCTAATGAAATCGTTGGCGAAGATGGAATTTTTCTTTATCACGCTTCCGGTACGATAAAATGTTCGCGGATCGTCGTAAAATGAGACTAATTTATTTTTTCTTCTAAGAAAGTAATTACGAAAGAACTTCTTTTTAAAGAATAGAAGAAAGACGATAGACTTGTAGACTGCAGCATTGCGGTGATAAGGAATTTAAATCCGGGAAATTTTAAACATCGAATTCAAATTAAAATTTTTTTTTTTATTTTTCAATGATAACAACAGCAAACGAGTGGAATTTTTTTTTTTTTCAATGGTAACGACGAAAAAGTTAAATTACGATCTAAAACGATCGTTTTGCGAATGAGGAAAAAAAAGAAAATCGGTAGAAGAAAAAGTTTTCATGGCTCGAAGCACTTTTGGTTATTTCCGAAGAAGATGTCGTTCCGATGTCACGGTAGGTGACGAGGAAAACCCTCCCCTTACCCTTCGCTTCTGCGTTGAGAACTGCATGCGCTCGCGCGCGGACAGTCAGAGGCGAGGAAGGAGGCCTCGATAAGGGTTTGTGCTTTCGATATCAAGAGTACCGAAGCGTTCTACCCGGTAATTTCCTGCGTTTTATGGGGTGCCTGTGAGCGCGCGCGCACCTTCAAAAGGCCCGGGCAACGATCGAGAACGGGGAGTTTGACGATCGAGAGAATTAGGACGCTCGGCTATCTCTATCTGAAAATCCAATGGCCGGAGCTTATAGATTCTCCTCGACGAAAAAAACCCCTTCCGAAATTTCTGACAAAGATCGGTACACTGTACGTATTCACATCGTCAGCAAAAGCATTTTGCGAGGCGCAGAGTAGTTTTCAATACCCCGTTTAACCGAATATGAAAAGGAGAACTCGTGTTATGTGAATCGCAATCGCGTTCAATTATGCGAATTCGTTTAAAAAAAAAAAAAAAAAAAATGATATTGAGCCGCAAAATTCCGAATTCTCAATGCACAGGACTAATGCCTATTCCGCAATTCCGCACAAATGTTAACTGTACTCAACGCACAAACAAACGAGAACTGCGGATAGATCGATGCGTTGTCGAGTATTGCAGTTCAATTTATAATACGTTGTGTACTCTTCAGCTTACTATATTTCTCGACGGTTGAACACTTTTTTGTCGTCTGCCTTCGACTTCTGCGATATACTCCACGTCTCGCGTGTATTAATTCGCTTTCGTAATTAACGCGCTCGTTATTGCCCGACATTTCTATGAAAACGTCACGTCGACGAGACTCACCCACGTGCATGCGTTTTGTCTGTATGATATTTGCGTATGCGAAGATTGCGCTATGTATTGCTTTGTGAACTGGTCTTCCCTCTGGAGAATATATGTGTGTGTAGAAAGTCGTTCGTCGTCCGCTTGTTCAGCAGTGTGCTTTCGACGCCTCGGTCTACGCTTCTACTTATCGGACCGGCGGGCCTGCGCTTCCACATTTGCTGTGTATGAAATACATACCGCGGCTGCTTAGAGAGGAGCGAGAGCGAGAGAGAGAGAGAGAGGGAGAGAGAGAGAGGGAGAGAGAGAGGGAGAGAGAGAGAGAGAGAGAGAGAGAGAGAGAGAGAGAGGGAGAGAGAGAGAGAGAGGGAGAGAGAGAGAGAGAAAAAGGCAATGGCGAGCCACCGGCGTTCGTAGTTTAATTAACAATGAGCCGCATCACAACGTCGACGGTTGAATCGCGGACAATGAGAAGTTGTCAGAGCGACCGGTGGGGAGCGAATCTCGCCTCTACTCTCTTTCTCACTCGCTGCATGCACTATATACCATAAACAGAACAGGAGATACTAAATGCGTGTTCGTGTGTAGGGTGCAGGCATATTCGTGCTTCTCAAGCTTATTGAATCTCATCCCATCTCCGCGAGATTTTCTCGAATTTTTTTTTCTCGATTTTATTTCGTTATAATATGAGATTCGGCAATTGCGGCAAAATAAAAAAAAATTTGAAAATTTTTTAAGAATAAAAAACGCTGATTTTTCATTCTCTTCGGTAATTTTTTAATGGATACACAATAATTACTCAGTGGGTAAAATATCCATCTTCACATTTTTTATACATCGTCTTTTACTTCGCCTTGTCTAGCAGCTTTGTATCTTTATGCCTGTGAAGCAACATAAGTAGTATTTGGTTCGTTATTACGCAATAATTTCCAAGGGTTGGTTTAGTTTATCGTAAATTTGTACTTTCATATCTTTAATCTAATAATCGAAGAAGGAAGGCCTATATATATATTTTTTTTTACTTCTCGATAATCGTAATGGATTTTAATTCTGGAACATTTTTTTTTTCTCGCTCTCTTGCACTATGGATTATTCTTCCGTTTGCCCTCGGGTAGTCGGTAGTGGTCTCGTCTGCGCTCGCGGGTGCTCGGGTCTCGCGAGCGTCATGCTGGCGGTTAATATTGACTGGCAGCGGTTACGCGTGCGCCAAGTGGAGCAACCCTCGGGTTGAACCGCCCTCCCACGTTTAACTCACCCCCCCCCCCCCCCCCCCCCCCCCCCCCCCCCCCCCCCCCCCCCCCACTGGGTGCCAAAGAGGCGACGGGGGCGACGGTGGCCTCGCGCGGTCGTCGGTAACGCTATAGCGCAAGGATACCTTCCAGTAGCCAATATAACGAGCGCCGAAGCAAGCGCGCGCCGTCAGGGTGACCGGCGAAAAGGGACGCACGCGGGGGTGTTGCTCGTCGGGTCGTGCAAAGCGCCGATGGTTATGCTACCACGTCCCATGGCGACCGACGACTATGACGACGGAAATGTCCGACAAAAAAATGAAAGCGCCACTCGACAATAAGTACCGAACGATTCTTGTAAGCACTTTGCGATAAGTATTTCCTCTCTTTCTCTTCCTTCCGAGCCTTCCATTTTGTTTTTTTTTCGCTATCGCTTCTTCGTTGCAACGAACGATGGAAAAACGAATTCACAATAAATTCACGAATGTACGGTACAATTTATAACGGTTTGGTTAATCGTTCGGATAAGAGAAAAATAATAATTCATAATTATTCCGACGTTATGTTAATTGCGTCTACATTATTGTTCGCGTAGAAAGGTTTATTCGCGTGTGGCGATGTATGGCAAAAAGAAATATTCATTGGTAAGGCATTTATTTCGAAACTAAATATATTTGATAAATTCAATGGACATTTTTTTGTTTTTCATTACAATTTTTATTTATTTTTCAAAATTAATTCTAACGATCGCGCAAGTGATCAATTAAAACTTTACGATGTTCCACTTTATGTAGATAGCTTTTCTCGATTGATCAACAACCCATCCATTCATTCATTCATAGAGATTCGAAGAAGCGTTTTTAGCTTCAAAGAAGAAGTTCGCATTAGAAGAGTAATATTGACGATATTTTTTAAGTAATCGATATAGATCGATACACGCAACAGAAGCGACGGAATTCATGTCGCGAATAGCAAAAAAAAAGTGCGTGCGCATGTCGATTCCTTGTTCCCATATCTTTTGTCAGCGTTTTATATCGAGGATCGAGTTCTCGATACCGGAAGACACGTCCGCGGTTCATCGAAACGTCGGTCGTCACCTCCGCCAACTCATTGTCTAAATATACCCATAGTGACGATTCACATTTGAGTCTCGTTACTGTCGGCAATAATTGCTAGCCGACTCCCCGACGGCCATGCTGCATTTTCAACTTTTTGTTTTTCACGGAGGCCTTTCGTGACCTGTCGCGTTCGTTCGGTCTCATCGTCGCTCTTTCTTTTCTTCCCTCTCGCATCTTTCTCTCAATAGCGCTCTCTCTCTCTCTCTCTCTCTCGCTCTTTCTGTACCCACAATTCTCAAATCCATCCCTCTCGCTTCGCAGACTCTCGATTCCTCGACGGTTCTTTTTCTCGACCTCTCTGCATCGTTTCCAGTTAGCCCTGCGCACCCCCTTCTCCTCCTCGCCTCCTCCCACCCCCTCTGCTCGATATATAGGTCTTTCTCGGTTGATATCTTCTCGAGCGAGTGGAATCGAGATAGTTAAACGGTGCGGATGTTCGTTCTCTCCCTCTCTTACCGTTATATCTTCCCTTCTTTCTTGTCGTCCTGTTACCAACGTTGTCTCTTCCTCTTTCTATGTGGTTGGTGCTCAACGGAGGGATTTTTCGCGTCCTTTTTCAACCTCTTCCCCACTCGTCCTCGACGAGTATACTTTCTCGTCGTCGATCCTCACCCGCGGCTCGCCTCTGCTGGCTATCACTCGCGCGCGTGGTCCATCCTTCTCCACTTGAGCTCTTCCACCCCCATCGCGGATAACATGGCCGTTTCAGTGGCGCAATTAGACGCGGCCTGCGCGCGGCCACGTCTACTACAATATCATTAAGGTGGACTCTCCTCCCTTCCTCTGTATGCGTCTCTCTCTCTCTCTCCCTGTGGATCTCTTCTCCTTATTCCCAGCATCCTGACCTCTTCTCATCTCAGCGACTTTCAGCATTGCAGCTTCACTTCTCGTTTTTGATGGTTCATTCGTTTATTTATTTCACGTTTACTTTTCAGCGCATATGTCCTCTTTAATGTAATTTAATTGATTATCCGCTTTATAGTTATTTTTTTACTGCTGTCATCCGTTTATTGGTTTAATCAGTTTAATTGCGATTGTAGTAATTATTATTAATTGTTTCGATCCTTCGGCTCCGATCCCTTTCCGAATGTGACGAAAAAAAAAAATCGTCTTTAATTTTCATATCTTATCGAAATTTTTTTATGCACTCCCTGTCGTCTTGGATACAATGTGAAAAATAATTTATTTAAAAAATGTATATATTTGTAATTAGAGGTGTCGATAAAGGGAATTTTTTTTACGATTTCTTTTACTGCATTTTTTTAATACATTTTTAATTAATAAAATTAATTATTTTTCATCAATCGTTTTGATAAATTTTCAATGAATGACGGAATATTTTTTTTTTTTCTCGACTGTTTAAAGACGTCCTTGTTCGTTGTTCGCGATCAACAAAAGAGGACATTCTCCCCCTTTCCCACCCCTCAGTTTTCCCCCGTGACGAGTCGCGGAGGCATTGAGAGAAAGAAGCATATCGGGCGATGAACACAGAGAAAGGTAAAGGGCCGACGAAGAGCCACGAGTTCGCCCACCAAATTGGTGAGTATAAATCCTTATAAATTGACGAAGAAACAAAATAAAAAAACGAGTGGGTATATCGGGAACCGAGATCGTTGGGTAACCTACTCGGAGCTACCAGTTCAGCTCCCGCGATTTCTTCCTCATCGTTTTTTTCTGGCGTCAAGAGAAAAAATCGAAATTCTCCGCACTGAAAGCGCAGTGTCGCGAATCGATGCGTCGTGCATAGAACGTTGTAATCAATTTTTCGACATCGTTTTCGTAATAATTTTTTTTTTTTTTTTCAAGTTATATTATTTTTTTATTTTTTATTTCCAGTTGCATGAAATTTTTTTTATTAATATATTCATTTTTATATAAACGTCTCGATGTTAATGATATTTCCAAAAAAAAATTAACCAAAAATCGGTTAGTCGACGAGTTTTGTCTTTAGCGACAATTTTTTTCAAACCTCACGTGACGATCAGCTCATTACGATTCATCTTAATTTCTTTGAGCTCTAAATCCTTTTTCCAAGAAAATTCCTTATTAAAATTCTTCATTATACCTTTTGCAAGTGGTTTACGTACCGATAGCAAGTTTTTTCTTTCGCGTTTCCAATTTTCTCCTTTACGGCGTTTTTATGTTGCGCAATCGATAGAAAAAGCCGCGTAGAGTTTCGCGTTGCGAATAAAATCGCGAATGAGGGAAAAATGATTAAAGTGAGAGAAATAGCCACACATCGAATCGTTTCGTGCGACGAACCCGTAGAGCGGTTCTCGGTTTGCCATCGCGGGTCTCGGGTTGTATACACCGCCCGAGTAAGACAGTGGCCACGAAATAAGAAACCGGTTGGGACCCAATTTACTTAACAACAGTCGAGAATCCAACACTTACGGTTGTTCGAATGCGGACTCGTCCTCGGCGCGCTGTGTCCGGACGTGCGCCCCGTGTGCGACGAAGTAAGAACGTTTCTTACCGACGGCTATACACCGATAGAAACACATATAAACTGAAAGATACCTTTACCGCATCAGTGGAAAAGTATAGGTATATCAGATATATGGAAGCTATAACTGCTGAGATTCTTATTGGTGTCCTTTCCGCTTTCGTCGCTCGTCGCTATATCTTTCCTTCTTCTTGTATACGTGTTTTTTTTTTTTTTTTTTTGCGCGTTTGTATGTATGCGAGAGCCGGTATCGCTCGAGCGGCCTGTGTACGGTAGCGGCTACTAATTTCTACTTCATCAGTCGAGATAAGAGTGGAATTTTTGCCACCGCTTGGTTCGGATTGCCTGGCGACCAGTGGAAATCGAGAAACCGAAACGTCCGTTAAACGCTTTGCCGCCTCGCGATAATCCCACGCGGGACTCTCTCGATCGGTTCGGACACCGAGTTCTCAATTTTCTTGAGAGAATTCCTTACGACTTTCATGCCACTGTATCGTACGTATATATATATATGTGTTTATATGTATATCTACTGCACTAAAGTACTACAGGTTCGCGTGCGATCTCACCACCGGTTCGCCACTCATTCCGCGATACGATTATTATCGGGAATATCAAGCATAATTAGATCGATACTATATAGACTCGTTGCTTCCCCTGTAACATACGTGAAGACAACTTAATTTCGACAATTAGCGAATTGTGACTGTAGCTTTTCGTATTTCGCGGATTCTTAATGCAAATATTTTTATTCCATTCACAAACATTATTCTTCCGCTGCGGAAATATTTATAAGACGAAGTGAAGTACCGAAAAAAAAATCTTTTTATTTATTCTCAAAATTATTACGAGACATTATTTAAAAAAAAAATATTTTTCAGAAGAGAATAAATATTCAATTTTTCGAAAAAAAATTTTTTTTATAAATTTTTCTAATATTTTTTGAGAAATCGCGTTGGTTTAGTTGATTCGATAAATCAGAATACACTCCGGCAGTAGAGAAGGTTTATTTAACGTAACTCCCGCGTATGCATAACCCTTGAGGCTCTCCCGGTCCTCTCCGATCCAATTTGATGCGAGGGTAGCAGCATAACCGTTCTTCTATGTATGTCCCGCGCGTGGAGAATCAGCGAGGAACGAAAGAAAAGAAAAAAAGAAAATGTGAGGAAAAAACGAAGGTAGAAAGAGCGAAGGAAGGAGACGCCGTTCGGTGAGTAAATGGTAAATAACCACGGAGAGGAGGAAACCCGGCGCGGCTCCGACACGAAATGGCCACGAGAGGAGTAGAGCCTAATTAAACGATGTACAATTTATAACACCAGCCGGAAGGTCTAATGGCTCGCGTTCCTGGAAACCCGCGGTGTTCACCGTTCGGACCACACCTCTAGGGCTTCGGTTGTTGCTTCAGCTTCTGCTTCTGCTTCTACTTCTTTTCCTCTTTTGCTGTTACTCCTCGGGTCATCTCTTTTGGTCCCCGTGCCGGTGCGGTTAGACCCACCGAAGATTGTCATCGCTTCACAGAATGCCTCTGCGTTCGCGTATCGTATCACCGAGATATAAAATCCTAAGGTGGGAAGTCGGGAAGACGATGCGGGGGACAGTGACTTATCTTGTCATACTTCTCAATGACAATAAATAATGTAAATGTGTTTAACTTGTCGAGTCAACAAGCTTGTAAAACGAAAATTTACGAAAAAATCTCCTTTTTCGGGTGGTATGCATAACTTAGGAATTGACGATAGAAGACTATTTGATGAGAGTCTACACATCGCAGCGATCGTGACGATCGATAAGTCTGATGAAAAAACGGAAGAAAAAGCTGAGGCTAAGTGTATAACTGATCGTAGAGTTTGCCATTCGCGTAAATGGTCATATTTTCCATCAAGAATATGGTAATAGAACACAAAACAGAAAGTTCTGCAGCTCTGTTTCATCTGTTTTATCTTTCGTTTGCTTGGTAGACGTTATCTTCGAAAGTTACGATGTAAAACGAAGAAACAGAAGGAGATGAGGCATTGAAAAAGAACACCTTTTATATTAGTGTCTTCATTTTCGATCTATCATTGGAAGATCGTTTCCATCGCGTAGCCGGTTAGCCGGTTCCTAATTCCCAATCGTCAAAGCTATATAGTCACTCATAAACATTACAGGTTTATAGGCTTCATTCGGGTTTATTAGGCATAATTGCCTGATACTTAAGAGGCCGCGAGTCGTTTTATTTTTATTACGAAATATTCGCGATTTTCAGTTGGGATCGTTCACCGAACGATCTTTTGAGGAGTGTGTGTTTAGTACTGTTTGCGGCGACGATCGTGATTCCTTGGATCGATTCACGCTGCCGGGCTTATTATTTCGATCGCGAAGTGTTTGCCCACAGGCATCCTGATGCTGTTTCTGTTTGCTACCGCCTCTCTGCCTTATACTTTTGCCTTTGGCCCAAAGCCTCTGGCGCGAACGGGTTAACGTCCGTATTATTTTTCGGTGGAGCCCGCGTCAAGCGAAGAATCGTTGCGCTAACAAGGTGCCGCTCTTGGTCGTCCGAGTGGCCGAGTGAGCGGCGTTTTTCTGCTGCTGCTGGTCCTTTGCGAAGTGGCGATACCCATCCTCCATCTCTTTGACTCTCGTCCCACTCTCTCTCTCTCTCGTTCTCTCTTTCTACCGGTATATAACGAGGGGCCGATTTTTTGCGCATTAAAATATCGACTAATTGCCCCAGGATTCTCATGGGATTTTTTGCAATGCCCTGCGAACGTCGAAGCAACGAATGACGAGAAAGCATATCAGCGAACGACGAGAAGGATAGAAAGCGGATTGTGTGTACCCCCGCGAATAAACGTGACCGGCCGACGAGATTTCCGAAATCGCGTTCGACATTGACCACCTTAGTTTCTCGTACTTCGAAACTCAAATGATTATTTGTCTCGGCAAAGTGGTACTCGATTATTCTTCTTTTTTTATCATTTTTACTCGGAATTCGATCGATTCATATATTTTAATTAGAAATCTTTAATAGAATTTTCAAGGCAATGGAGTCGTTCGCAATACAGCATAATACAATATTACAATTATAATCTTTCATCGAAAAAAATGTTTTTATTGGATTGGTGATATACTGAATTATACAAAGTTTCTGATGAAAGGCTTCAGTATTTCTTCTGAGACTCTGTAATAACGAAAAAAAAAAATTGTATGAATGAAATGATCATTTATTAAATTATATACTTTTTGAAAGCTAACTATAAGTTAACCGTCTTTGCGGACAATCCACGGTGATGAGTGATTGTAACTTCAGTATTTCGCCGCTAGATGGCCACCCGGTAAAATGTTTCTCGCGTTTAAAATGCCGGACCTCCGCATATGCGCTCTCTGCGCATACTATACTTCGTTGCTTCAGTTGCAATCGGTATTTTTGAGAAAAAAAAGAGTTTTATAAAATGCCAGTAACTTGTCTATACGAATATATGGAAAATTAAGTTATAAGATAAAATGTTTTCCTCGTCAATGCTATACATTATAACTCGAACCGTTTAAATGTGATGCCGAAGCGGAGCGTATGGGTATCGATACGGCAAAGTCGGCAGTCAGCGAGACAGAGGATTCAGAGATCTACGATAATATTTCCCTTTCGCGTTTTAGTTCTCCGCTACTGTGGCTTAAAGAAGCCACAGCAGCGGAGAGAAGTTAGTAAGCGATCGGCCGTCAAGACCGGTAGCCAATTAGGCTTCTCCTCTCTCGCGTGTGTCATTTAGAAAGAGATCCGACCTTCCGCGGAAACGCGCGCGGTCTATACCCAACCATCCTATAAACTGTCTCCTGTACTCTATAATCGCCCGGGGTCCCCGCGAGAGCGCGTCGGTGATAGAAAAACTTTCTCGCCGTAAATGCCTCGTCCGCAGTCTGGTGGCACGTGTAGTGTCTTTAGCTCTATACCTTTATAAGCCTCTCGCAGCCTCTCGCAAGGCTCACGGAGACGTACCTCGTCGAGTACGAGAGCTCCGTACGTGAGTCTTGGATTTTAACGAGGGAAAATCTCGCACCTCGCGCGATTGCCCCCTGTCCACCACCCCGCTTTCGTAGCCCTCGCTTCCTACTTCTTTCGTACAAAAACACATTTTTATCTCGTTGACTTCGTTAACGTAAAAACTATCGAAAGTTCATTTGAGAATAATTCGCGAGAGGGTGAGGGGAGGGGGTAATTCGTAATACTTTTTTAAAAATCCGACCCGTTATTTATAAAATAAGTACCAAAAAATGAAGGCAAAAAATCATTAGGCGCCTGAAAAAAAAAAAATCTTTTAATAAATAGTATTCGCGGAATAAACTATTTTAGTTCGATTTAAACTTTTACACAAATTGTATACTAAATAGCGTAATATTAATTTTTTATCGTGTTCGATATGCGATCACGAATGTAGTTAGCAAGCCGATTTTACAGTCGAAGATTGTGAGTCTTTATATTCTAATAGCTACGGGTGAATACTATGTATAATAGCAAAAGATATGAATGGGGAGTTTATCATTCGCGAGAGCGCGCGGCTCCCTCCCCGTCCGTCGCGGTGGTACATGCATATACATACCTACCTACAGAAGAGAGCAGAGAGAAGACAGGGCTCGCACAGGGCTCAATCCGTAGTCGGCTTAATTCCGCGGCTGCGACATGAATTCAAGAATCGTTACACACCGCGAAACAGTGGCTGCCTTCCAATTAGGGAACCTATCTTTCTCCCTCACTCTTCGGATCTTCGTTTCCCTTTCCTTCGCTCGTTCACTTAAGTAATCCCAACCGTTGCCTTGCCTCGTTCACGAGAGGATCGACTTTCCGCGGCGTCCTCGTCTTTCTCTTGTATAAATTAGTCCCAACCGCCACATAATGGCGTGTCGATGCGCTACTGTCCCTCCTACCTCTGTGGATAGCAACGTCAGCTTTTTTGCGTTTTTTTTTTTACCATCCCCAATCCCCGCTGCTTTCGCGTTCACACACGTTCATTATACGCACTACCCAATGTCTCCGAAGTATCATATATACCGTATCGCGTCTTCTTCGTTTATCCTTTGACTTAACCTCATCTCTTATTCACCTTAATTTTTTTTTTTTTTTTTTTTCGTTCTGTTTCATCGTCTTTCCTCATCTCGAGCCCAGTGGCCTTAGGTGCTTTTTTTTTTAAATTCTTTTAGCTGTTATTTGTCTCGCTTTCACGTTCTTTCGTTCTCAGTCTCGAAGTTTCGTCACTCTTTCGATCGCATTCTTTACAATCGGTTTGTCCTCTTCTCGATACTCTTCCTCCCTTTCGCGTCTTCGCGTTTATTTTCCGTCTCTATCTTTTCTTCTCGACGACACACGTTTCAACGGGGGCCTCCGCTACCGATGCGCAGCACTTTTGGCTCGCGAGTCCCCGATCCCGATTGTTCATCTCGCTTCCTCCCCCTTGATCACCCGGCGCACTCGTCCCGTCCACCGTGTGCCGCACGGTCACTTTAATTTACGACCAATTAATTTGGATAAAACCGTATGAGGAGACCGAATGTGATGACCCTCTCGCTCTGTGTCTTCGATGCACGCGCGTTAATCGTGAATTTTATTTAACCGCATATACCTCTACTCGCACGAGTCTTCCGCCACACCCTCGCGTTCCTCCGCGACATATGTGTGTTAAGCACGTTTAACCTTCTTACGTGATGGACGGAATCATCTTCGATCCCCGAACATCGAGAGTTAAATTCGGCTTTCCGCGACTATTGGAGAAATTGCCATTATTCATTTTTACATTTTTCCAACTATTATGTTGGAATGGAAAATTCATCTTTTTTGAAAAAAAATGTCGATACACGTGATATCGGGTCGAATATGTCGAATTTTTGAAAATACGAAAAATAACGAAAAATTGTTTATTGCGCGAAAAAGTTGGCCAACGTATAATAATTCGCGATTTCGTTCGGTGTGGTCGTCCGTAATAGTGGCGGTACCGGCAGCAATCCACCAATCGGTGCTCAGGAGCTCCGGGGCATTGCACAATTTGCACAGTCGCCGTGAAAGAGTGTCGTATCCGTTTATCGAAGGGTAACACAAAGCAAAGTGGTGGTAGTGGTAGGTATAGAGTTTTGCCGCGTAGTATTATGCGCGGAGTATTTGCGGCGCCGCGCTTGCGGAGTTCGCCTTCTCTTCCTCGTCGTTTCTCCGCCTCATCCACGGTTTCGAAGAGAGCACATAGGACGTACAGTCAGTCGGTTATATACACATATATACATATTATACTCTGTCCTGGTGGCTCCTGGTGCTGCTGCTTGGTATTCCGCGCTCGTCTCGCAGTATAATTGGCCGCCAACTGCAACCGCGCGGACTCAACGATACAGTATATACCGCGCAACTCCCTCTCGAACCCCTTCGTCCCGGTATATCGCAAAGACAAGAAATTATTCTTTAATTAATTGTCAGGGAGCGAGTATAGGGCTATCTGCTTGGGAGCGCGAGACCAAAGATCTGCTCGTCGTACGCGCCGGTGCGCGTACATAAATTTTCATATAAGGGAGAAGTTGTATGCTGCGCAGCAGCGAGTACAGCTACGATATAACAGCGCGGACTTACGTACTTACAATACATATATACAATTGTATATACCAATGTACTTCTGTGAAGCTGATGCGAAGAATAGACTTTGCTAAGAGGGCTCCGGGATAAGTAAAAATATTCGAAGAACGCGCCGGCGCCTCGTATTTATTATTCATATAGAATGTTAATGCATCGTATGCCTATATGCGGACAACACTCGATTGTTGGCCCTCCCTAACGGTAAAATTATTTTCATTGCACAAACTTACGATTTGACGGATCTTTGACGTGTACTCGTTGCACTTAGGAGACAAGTGTATGAAACGTATGCACTGTATGCAGTATTTCGCTGCCGAGGAGACCTCGAACCGTCAAGTATCGGACGTCTAGTCTCGACGTCATTTTTTTTTACAAACTATCAATTTTTTTTTTCTAATTTTTTTTTAATCATCATTTATCGATCTTCCTAAAAAAATTGCAATGTCACAATACCGATAAGTAATTAACTTACATTTGACGTAAAGTTCAGACCGACTAATCATCGATAAAAATCAATGAAATAAATCGATTGTGAGAAATTCGAGGATCTCAGCATTTTTTTTTTATTCAGTCGATTTGCCCATAAATCAGATGATTGGATGTCAAAAAAAAAAATCGTAATATCAATTAGCGACCGCTGGGATCCACTTAACATATTTTTAATTATACGGAAACTCGCGAAACGGCTTCATCCATTATTAAGCGACGAAAAAAATAGTCGATTGCGAAGTTTCTGCTGAACGATCATCGCGAATACGATGCGCAAAACTATGCGAGAAGAATTCACTCTTCGAATAGCGTACAATAGGCGATTTCTCGCGATATCGATAAGGGTGGTAAATGCAATGGTACACTGAGACGCGAATAGCGAAAAGGTCGAGCGTAATGGCCCACTGATCGATCAATCGTGACGACGAGGCTTCCCATAACAACCCATTGCTGTTACCTCTGAACAATAAATGCCTATGCGAGCCGATCTACTCGCAACACGAGTTCGAATATCGCTCTCGACGCTGTGAAACACTGGAGAATCGATTGCGGGAGAAGCGGTTTCGCGTACAGAAGTTTCGCGTTGGTAGCGCGCAGAGATTGTTATGTTCTGTATATACTTACCATAATCGAAAGGTCACAGACTTTATAGATAGTAAAATAGTGGCAAATTATTTAAACGATGACATGGCAATATGAGAGCGCAATACATCACCGCATAGTCGTGTTTTATACGCCCGTCTCGAAGTTTCTCGTCACCTTCCGACGACAACGACAACGATACGCCGTTGTCGGCTAAATGAGCAAAAGTAAAACAAAATAAAAAAAAAATGTCCATTTTTTTTTAATAAAAAAAAAAACAAACAAAATAAAAAAAATTCCATTTTTTTTCACAAATTTTTTGCAAATAAATAAAAAAAAAAACAAAATCTCGAGGTCACGTGATTTTCGTTTAAATATTGAAATCGCAATTTATTTTTTTTTTAGTAAAATAGTGGCAAATTATTTAAACGATGACATGGCAATATGAGAGGGCAATACATCACCGCATAGTCGTGTTTTATACGCCCGTCTCGAAGTTTCTCGTCACCTTCCGACGACAACGACAACGATACGCCGTTGTCGGCTAAATGAGCAAAAGTAAAACAAAATTTAAAAAAAATGTCCATTTTTTTCTAATAAAAAAAAAAACAAAAAAAATAAAAAAAATTCCATTTTTTTTCACAATTTTTTTGCAAATAAATAAAAAAAAAAAAACAAAATCTCGAGGTCACGTGATTTTCGTTTAAATATTGAAATCGCAATTTATTTTTTTTTTAGTAAAATAGTGGCAAATTATTTAAACGATGACATGGCAATATGAGAGGGCAATACATCACCGCATAGTCGTGTTTTATACGCCCGTCTCGAAGTTTCTCGTCACCTTCCGACGACAACGACAACGATACGCCGTTGTCGGCTAAATGAGCAAAAGTAAAACAAAATTAAAAAAAAATGTCCATTTTTTTTTAATAAAAAAAAAAAAACAAAATAAAAAAAATTCCATTTTTTTTCACAATTTTTTTGCAAATAAATAAAAAAAAAACACAAAATCTCGAGGTCACGTGATTTTCGTTTAAATATTGAAATCGCAATTTATTTTTTTTTTTAGTAAAATAGTGGCAAATTATTTAAACGATGACACGGCAATATGAGAGGGCAATACATCACCGCATAGTCGTGTTTTATACGCCCGTCTCGAAGTTTCTCGTCACCTTCCGACGACAACGACAACGATACGCCGTTGTCGGCTAAATGAGCAAAAGTAAAACAAAATTAAAAAAAAATGTCCATTTTTTTTTAATAAAAAAAAAACAAACAAAATAAAAAAAATTCCATTTTTTTTCACAATTTTTTTGCAAATAAATAAAAAAAAAAAAAACAAAATCTCGAGGTCACGTGATTTTCGTTTAAATATTGAAATCGCAATTTATTTTCGCTATAACGTAGTTTTCCATGGATAAATTATCCTATTACATTTATACAGACTGGGCATGCAGAAGTTTTTTTTTTCTCTTTAACTGCCAAGAAATTCGAATCGGCAATCGCCAATTAATTCGACTTTTTTTTTTCTCCACAATTGCGTCGTATCTCCTCTCCTCATCTCTCTTTCCTTGTCCCACGTTTTTCGATCTTTTTTTTTTCGATTTAAATTATCGTTTTCGAAAGCACAAGTTTGCCTCGCGTGATAATCTACATATTCGTTATTTTGTTTCTTCGAATTATTTGCGAAACGTTTTATCGAATTCGCTTACATTTGTTATGAGCGGAAGGGGGGGAGGGGGCTGCAGCAGAGAGTGTTTCAATCAATCGGCCGTTAACACTGTTCAATGTTGTGTTTGTCTCTCGATGAAACGGCTGAGATAGCGTCGGGACTGTAGTTAGAGTCGCTGTTTCGACCGGCGAACTTTATACGCTATAAGGTGGTAAACATCGTAAACGCAGTTTGCGAACCGATTAATGCGTGCGATAAGATATTGCGCGTAATTAATTTGCGCGTGAGGTACCACCGCGCGAAGAGGTTGGCGCACGACGCGACCGAACGCACGCAAAGCGCGTTCGCTGGTGTTGTTACACTTGCGGAAGAATAAATCGTCGTATGTGTTACGAATATTTTTTACTCGAATTTATAAGTCGTTTGCGAAAGTCTGCGAACGTTTCGGAGCGTTACGCCCAACGAGGATTTTGCGTATTAAATTCATATCTCGCGCTACACGCCCATCCCGACTTATCATCTCCGGTAGAATAATCCCGTGGAGACGCGTCAGAGAGATCAATGAGGAGAAAGATGTCACGTTGTTTCTTCGTTTTTTTTTCTGTTATTCCGTTTCTTTTGCTTGTTTTTTCTCTTTACGACTAATATTTACAATTTCGCCGTGTGAAATACTCCGCGAATTAATTTACAGTTATCGGAGGTACAACAGTTGCAGCTGCAGGATATAATTGTACAGTGATTGGCATGATAAGGATCGATATATTTTTCTGCGATTTAATCATTTTATCAGCAACGTGCGGCGGGTTATATTTTGATTTTTTCAAAAAATCGAAGAAAGTATAATTTCGAAGAAAGAGGCAAAGTACGGATAAAAAATTAATCCGAAAATGATTTTGGAGTCTAAAAATTTGTATAAAAACTCATTTGTAACGAATAGTTTTAGTTTATAAGATGAAAATTTCACATACGTGAAATGAACATTTTTCTTTCGCATCGTCGTGGCCAATGACTGTACCGTTTACCGTACGCTGTCGTTTCACACGTTCGCCGTATAGCATCTCACTTATCGATTAACGATATCGTCTATTTACATTATTTACATAAAAAGTACGTCTTGTTTTGAGATCAAGTTCACGAGGGGATATCTTTCGAAAGTTTATGGGAATTTGCGCGGATTTTTTTTTTTTTTTTTTTTTTTTTTTTTCGGAGCGTTTCGAGGCTCAAAATAATCGAATCAAAGAAAATCGATTACTCGACAAATCTCTTGAATTTTCTCGCGGATTATTATCGATACAATCGTTTTTTGTTATTTGGACGAGGAAAGGGGGGAGGGGGGGGGGGGGGGGTATCTCGTACGTTTGTGAGACACACCGGATGTTCCTTGATGCCGCGGAGCTCCGATGCCTTAAGGCCGGTGTCCCGGGGGCCCCATGAACATGGCCGCCGTCGCTGCGGCATGGGTGTGCCTCGCCATGGCCGCCGCGATGAAGGGAGGCACTCCTGGTGTACCCGGTGGCCCCACTCCCGAGAACATGAGCCCCGTGCCGAAGCTCGGATGCAACAACGGCCTCGCCGACAGCCTCAGCTTCTCGATCTCAGCTTCCTGAAGCCTTTTCGCCTTTGCGCGCCGATTTTGAAACCATATTTTCACCTGCAACGACAAGCAATTATCGAGTTTTCATTAACTATGTATGACGCTCAGTCAAAAAATTAAATAGCTGTTATTTCGCGAGACTGCGTCTCGTTTTTTTTTTTTTTTTTTTTTTTAATTGAAAACAATAAAATCGCATAAAAAAAATGCACACAGACCGTAATTATTTGAAATGTTCAATATCGTCGTAAATAAAAATCTAATCTCACGACTCAAAAAAATAGGATTATCTCTATTTTTTTTATTAATCAGAATCTTTCGAATGAAAGAAAAAACAAATAGGCAACACTATAAAAAGCCTGAAAAAAAAATGCGCAATATTTCGAATTTCATTCATTCAATAAATTCGTTGATTCGTCATTGCGATATATGAATCGAAAAAGTATCCGATAGTTGATGATATGAAGTCGATCGATATGAACAAAATAGCGGGATTAACAATAGTGATAGATAGATTGTCGCGCAAGGAAAAGCAGAAAGTTCCGCCATTATACGGGACGAGTACAGGTGAAAGGGCTCTTCGTGCGCACCGTCGCCTCGAGAAGCTACAGAAAGCGCGAAGCAGCATCGGCTATTGCGAGGGCGGGAGAGTCGCCCCCGCGTGGAAATCAATACGGTCCGCGTGCTGGAAGAGCCGCGAAGGATGCAGCCGGACCACCACGGCTGGCATCGCACCCCCCGCTACCTCCCCTGCGCCTACACTATATACCAACTAAAGCTATTACGCTTGTGTTGGTATCGATAAAAGCCATTTTTCGTCCTGCGGCTTCAACAGAAACAGACCGTTCCTTTTTTTCCGATAGCCCTATAAAGTTCTGCGCGTCGAGTGTTTGTGGGTTATTCGGAGCGCGCAATCGTCATCGACCGTTTGACTCATTAGCCATCAAGAGTAATTGCAGCACTGTATATATCAACGGCAATTCGTAATGGCGAGAGGTTCGATTAGATACTCGATCAACTATCCCATACGCGATCCACACAGACGCATGCGCAACTACACGATCGGAGCGTCAACTGTTAAGTCAATGCAGTCTTTGTGGTGTATATGCGGTGAGTTACATATCGGGTAATCCAGCTGGTGAAACCTGCTTCTCGAAATTTGCCACAGCTTTCGAAATTTACGATTCAGCAGTATGTCAATTGCGCGACGAACCGCATGCGCCTCACTGGTAGATATTTCCATATGCATGCGCACGTCATTCCAATAATTTACGCGTCTCCGTCGAGGTATTAATGCTTATTAGTTGCTACTCTAACGCTTCTATAAATATGCTATAGTGTGATCTATAGATCGCTTGACACGGAGGGCGGTTACGCTTAGTTATGGTACACGTTATTATAAGTGGTGCAGTGGGAAAGCCGCGCGAGAGAATCGAATAAGCAAATTATGTCACGTGAACGCGTGTCGTTGCTACTGCTATTGGTGGCTATTTACTACTGGCGAATACCAACGAGCGACAGGGGGATAAATAGAATCGGAAAATATACGCGGCGTGACCGACCGGTTGACGACTGGCTACCGATCGATCTCTTGGGATGTAGCGATATATATCGAATGCCTCCTGCATCGCCCCTGTGCTCTGTAATATGGTTCAGTCGTGGGTTACCGGTCGTACGTATACCCCTTCCCACCATCTCGGCTACGAAGTATCCCACGTATCGCGTACCACACCATTGGCAACGCTCGGGCAAAGCCCGCAGATGGAAAAACCGAGATTTCCCGGACGAGATATCGCGATACCAGACGCATTTTTTTTTTCCTCTTTTTTTTTTTTCGATCCCATTTCAACTCTCGCTATGCGGTATGGTACAGCGAAAATCCGATAGTTTTGTGATCGCTACGCGAGTAATGGCCTTTGCGATCGGATACAGATTCGCACTATGCCATATAATATCGGGAATCTAATGGACCTCGAGGTACCAATAACACTTTCTCATATAGTATCTCATTACTGTTATCACTGTAGTCGAAACTTCGCATGCGAGCGGTGAATTCAAATTAAAAAATTGCCCTTAATGCTTCCTTAACCTTAAATTTAACCTCTTTGAAATTCGTTTGTTTTCAATATATTTACATTTTTTCGTAAAAAAAAAAAATCAGCATATCGTGAAAGTCGAAATCAAAAGCAGATCGATACTTTTTTGCTCCAATTTTTTTTTTGCTATATTAGCACCACGTAAAAAATAGACGTGCCCCGTTAATCGGAAAAAAGTACTAAAAAGTCAATGACAATTTTCTAATTTCTGTTATTCCCTTTAAATTCTATGAAACCAGAAAGTATACATAAAAAAAAAAACACTGAAAAAATGAACAATTGTTCAAAACAAAATGAACAAAAATGGAAAAATGAACTCAAAAAAATGAACACCCGAACGGCACTAATGGTAAATTGAAACAACTCGATAGTTTTTACGATCGTTAAGAAAACATTGGAATACAAAAAGCAGAACTGTGAGTAGGAAATATTTATAGCGTTAGATATATTCGTTTTTTTTTTTTTTTTTTTTTTTTTTTTTTCGGTGACTTTGGAGGCCAAAAGTTTTTCGTTTCGAGAGAAATCGCGAGTTTTCTTAAATACCTACATGGCTACGGAGGGATGGGACGAAGCATGAAAGGAACGAAACGAAATCAAGTATATGTTATGGGTACTACTGCGCCTCTGCCGGTATAGGGATTTAAAGTGTCAACATGTCTCTTTGTCCGGCCGCGTGAATAATGTCCGGAGGGTGTGAGGGCGCAGTATACTGCTTTACGTACACTACAACGTAACATATACACGTATGTGCGGCAAACACTGTACTCTATGAAATTGAATGTATATAACGCGACGTTAGAAGGGACGGGACGATCACGTGGGCTTATCTAAGCAAATGAATGCTACGCGAAGCTTCATTTCGCGACTGATGCATTGTAACGAAACTGCAAAGTGTTCGCCGACACGCTATTGTCGTCGCGCTCCTACTTCTGCCTCTCGACGCTACTCTCCACGATAACGGTCTCTTTACTATACCAGAACGGTTAACTATAGTATTATAGAAACCCTCTTCTACTCCGCTGTTAGCGTTATAGGGCCTTCGCACGGTTATAGCCCCCGGTGAAAGTTTCGGAAAATAATTGCACGTCGTTTGATATAATTTAACGGCACTCGCTAAAAAGGTACCAAATACTCGAAATCGCGTTGATCCCTTTTTGACGAATTATTCTCGATGTATTTCATCATCGCGATCTTTTTTTTCACGGCAAAAGTAAGTAGACATAAAGTCTTGAAATTTCATAAAACATCGCATTCTTTCGATACTAAAATTAGAACTATTGGTGTCGCGACGATAATCGATTAAAAATCTCTGTTTTCACACAAATCGAATACGAAATATATTTTTGCTATTTATCGCACGAAATTGATGCATTTTTTTTTCGATATGATTTTTTTTCACTGATTTGATCGTTATATTCTTAAGTTTTAGATTATGAAAAAAAAAAATCTGAAAAAAAAAAAATGAAAATACGTGTAATTAATTAAAAATAAATTTACCTGCGTTTCCGTGAGATGAAGCGACGACGAGAACTCAGCTCTCTCGGCTATGGTGAGGTACTGTTTTTCCCGAAACTTCTTCTCAAGTGAGAGTAGCTGTTGGGTTGTGAAAGGCGTTCGGGGTTTTCGATTGGGTTTATGTTTTCTTAGAGTGCATCTCACGGGACCGGGACCCGGACCTGGTAATCGCAGATCGCCTGCAATTCGAAAAAAAAAAAAAAAAAGATCGTTACGATTAATTCTGCAATGCGAAGTAAACGTAAAATAACAAAAAAGGTATAGAATAATATTGTGTAGACACGACAAGAGAATTTGCCGATGATATTTTAATCTCGAATAATTTAATCACGTGCGCGATATACCAACAAATCGCGTATATAAGATTTAACGATGTAGAAATGTCGAAAGGTGAAAAAATTTATACGTCGGGTAAATCCGAGGTGTATCGGTGACCACGATGAAGCCGATCTCCGCTCGACAGTATAATATAAATTCCATAAATAAGTAATGTTTGAAAACTCCGCGGTTTATCGTCGATGTGCCGACAATACCGGTGGAATCGGTATATCAATTATAACAAAGTAGAGAGGCCGCCAATTAACGTCCTGCGGTTGGGACTTCGAGTGCACAGTATAACTGCAAGTACAGTGAGGTATACACGTTTACTTCGAGTCTATAACCGCAGTAAAAGAAGCGAAGAGGCGCGATGTCAGGCTCTCCGTCGTGACATCGGTAAATCTCGTCGAGGCATATACGTCCGTCGTGTACCGAAGTGCACACATCGGTGATTCCACCGTCGGTACATTATCGAAACCCGACGGACAGAGATAAAAAGCCATAAACAGAAGGTAACAGAGAGCAATCCTACTTCTCGGGTATTAACAGTAGTGAGTTGCAATAGACACACAGCTCGGTACGATAGTCGCGGTTTCATCGGCATCGACGTATCCGCCGCGAATGTGTCTCGTTGCAACGGCGTTCGCAACGAGCATAACTGCCGCGTATCGTTACTCCCCTCCTTTAGTTCTTTTTTTTTCTTCTCCGGACGCTAATTAATTCCCGTTAATTACCCGCGAGCGTTCTCTCGGTCGAACGAGAGACGCGCGCGAGCGGTTTCTGTGCGGGAGAAACGACGTCGTTGCCTCGCAGGTATATACCAACGTGTATTTTGTACGACGAGAATACGACGATCGAGTTGCGAGATTCATCCGGGATACAAATTACACGGGGTTGCGTCTTGCATAAACGATTCTGGCGTTACGGTTTGTATACTCCGATACTGTAGAGTACAAGAGATCGGGGTAATGAGGATCTCTCGGAAATGCACAGTTATCGCGGACTTGAAACTAATTTCGCATTTTTTTTTTCGCTCGGGAAGAAAATTTAATGATGAAGATACATAGTATTACTTATTTAATTAATTCATTCGAAAGAACGCAAATAGTATAATTTTTTTTGTACGAAAAGTGAAAAACGGAAATATTGAATTTCTGCTTACAGCGTATTACGGATTTAGTATACATATATAGATGAATTGAGTAAAATAGAAAATATTATTTCTATTTTTTAAATTATCTTGATAAAAAAATTATTTTTTAAATGCCGAACATCTATTTTATTTTTTTCTCCGATTTTGCATTCGTGTTTAAAAAAAAATTATACACTGTGTTTTTACACAGAACAGAGAATTTTTCATAGAAAATTTCTCGAAAATGATTATGAATTTGTTATTAATTATCAGTATCAATGATTTTTTCATAAATCCCAACTCAATGTCAATATAATTTTTGCACCTCTGACCTTTCGTTTCTTGCAAAAAAAAAAAATAAACAAAAACTCTCGAAGGTTCTTCTTTTTTGCGTGACCCCCGTTACCCCTCCGTTTATTCTACGGGTGGTTTGTACAACTAACCGGAGAGCCAAAGCTGTACTGCCGCAGGATCGGTTTGCACCGTTTCAGTTGCACCGCGAAGTTGTAGTTACTCCGCGCCGCTTTTTCAGCGCTCCTTTTATCCTCTTATACTCGGGACGCGCGCGTTTCAGCAGCATACCAGCTACATAAATAGCGAGAAGTCGCCGATATACTCGCGTCGTCCGTGCGCTGAATATCCAAAGATTTTCCAACGCGTGCGAACGCGAACGTACACACGAGAACGAGGTATAGTAGACAAATTGTATTTTCACACGCGAGAAGTCGATCTCCGCTGGTCGACGAACGTCGCAACGCGCGAGCGGCGCTCGATCTCGCCTCCCCGCCTGAGGCACTTTCGTCGCTCTCGTTTAGCTCGACCAGCATCCATCGACTCTGATATCTACTATACTCGATGGGTTCACTTGCGTGGAATGCCGCGCGGATGGAGGAAGCGATCGAAAATTTCCTAATCGGCGAAATCGACCGCGAGCCGTAATACACTTGGTACAGAATACGTTCAGCCGCAGCTATACGTATTATCTATACTAAGCAACTACTCATTCACTTCCGTTTGTCGGATAAATAGGGTATATGGTAACATCAGTGACTCGCTTTCACTTCGATCGCCTCTGTCTCTCGACGTTCCAGGTATTCCGATAGATATTTTTCCGAAAATCGATCGATAACCGATGGATCGATGGATCGATTGTACACAAAACAAAAAGATCTTCATGGCGAAAAAAATTCTTAAAGTACCAATGAAAAACATGTTGTTTAACTTTTTCGGTCTTTTTTAAGGAGTCAATCAAGGTACGATATAAATCGATACGATCGATCTAAAGATCGATCGATGTTCGAAACATCGAGATTCACAATTGAACGATAAAAAAAAAAATGTTGTGCGTCTTCGCACTATAAACCGTCTATTGCATTCTTCCCAATCCACGTTCGGTAAACTGCGTTCAATTTCATTTGCCCAGTTATTTCGTTCCGCACGATAGCGATGTTTCTAAAAACTACACCCATCAAATTCTGATGTTTATTGATGAGACTGCAGGTGCGCGAGATACATCTGCGATCAATAACGATTATGATTAACCTTTGCCAAAATGTCGACAATGTAAACAACGTACGAACGGTAACTGAACGCACGTTGTACAAAATTCCTTGGCAACTGCTTAAGTTTCTTAAAATTTATTATCTTGTATACTGCAACAATCCGCCGACATCGGCGGCTCCGCATACACGTGTAACACGTGCTTCGTTAGTATTACGAAAAGATCGAACTTGTATCGTCCATCGCGACACGCTTAATACTATTATAATACATTGTGTACACGCGAGATGATGTCACGATGCGGGTAATTATGACTACCAAAATGATAAATCGTTGCCGAGATTTCGTGGGACGTTTGTGTGCCATGTATACCCGTTGCGAAGCTGCCGTTCGGCCGATGCGAGCGCGAAGCCGACACACGCGTGTGGGGATAGGGTCCTCATCTCGTTAATTTATTCCCGGTATATAAACGACCGGACGAAAATCTCGAACGCCGCTTCGTACGCAGCTCTTTCATCTATATATCTTTCTCACTATGGATCATCCACATACCCTGACGGGGCTTATAAATGACGTTACAACTCGTCATTTTCGTGACACTTCGATAATTGAAGAGAAAACGTCAGATTAGACGAGCAAAAGTACAGAGGAAAATGGTGAAGATAATTCGTCGCTTGTCTCTGTTCCGTCAGTAAAGTGTTAATAGATCGAAACATTTCGATACACAATATCCGTCTGTCGATTTTCTAACTCTTTCGAGTATCCGAGACGAGATCTATGCCATTTCATTTCCGTCTATACGAACTTTGCATGAAGATTTTTTTTTTTCCGCGCAAAAAGAAAAGATCGACCTATCGATCGATCGGTAAATACGTTTGCAGACGTTGCGGCTGATCTCGAAATCTACAAGACCTCTATCTTTGATGACATCAGTGATCTATTTTAATTGTCAGGATACACGTGATTAATATTCGATTGAAAAAAATTTTCTCCTTCGTTCGTAACGGTTATACCGTCTCCCGGAGAGGTTAAGAGAACGCGATCTGTTTGTGTCGAAGCCGGTAATTTGTATTTCTTGGACGTTTATAAAGCGTCCATTCGTTGGACATCTCGGTATATTTCACTGCTACCCGTTACCATGTTTCCCATAACATTCTCTTCCTGACGCCATTTTCACCCCATTATTCGTCTTACGTGAGAAAAAAGTATATGCAAAAAAATATTAAAAATACATGAAATTCGATTTTTTCAATATTATTCTCATATCACCATACGAATTGCCTAAAATATTTTATAAAAAAAATTTTTACGACCATACATTTTGCGATAATTTTTTTTTTTATACGGGTTTCTGACTCCGTAAAATCCTTTGTCTCCTACGCGGCATCAAATCGTAAATAAACTCCGCGCCATCAGTTTGTAGAAAATATGACGAAACTCTTTCAAATGAATTCACATCAGCACTCAGTTCGATGCAAATTAGATTCAATTACATCGTTTCTCACGCTGAAACATCAAAAGCCATATGTCCGCCATGACGCGGAGCGGAGCCCATCTCCGCGGATTGATTCCGCGACTATTCCGCGCGATTTTGTATAAATCAAAACGCGAAAGCAGATGCGAAGGACCGGCGGGGAGAGAACTCAACCAACTGCTTATTCGGTCAATCGCGTATAGATACACTATACTCACATATATATATATATACATATATATAAACAGTAAATAAAAGCGAAAGACCGCGAAAGTCCTGCGGTGATGCGGTGCATGTGTCGTACGAAACTAACACAGAGGGGAGGGGGGTACAGGACTTTTTGCGTGAATCGTGAATGCATTATGGATGCTTCGAGTTATGTATGACTCTATCGGGGATCCGGGTGTTCGGGACGACGACCACGAAGTCGCGGAGGACAACGATATGGCGAACCGCAGTACTGTCGAAGAACGGACCGCGAAGAAGGGATGCATCTTCACGGTACTGCAGCTTCCTCTAGCAGTGTCCAGCAACCGTGCAATAAGCCAATGCTTGCCGCAGCCATCCAACGACTCTTGGATACTCTCGCCGCGATTCTCTCGACGGGTTCGCAGCCTCGTACTTTGCGCGCGAGAGTTCCTTCTTCGCGGAGAGTCACTCGAGGAGCAGACGCTCTGTACTCTCCGCTGCCGACGCGAGAGTCCCGTAATGGCCAAGAGATTTCTTTCTCGGAAATGGCGCGAGTTTCTCGTTTCGAGTCTTCTTACTCCTCGTCTCTCTTTTTTAGTTTCTTCAACTTTGTTTCTTTTTTTTTTTTTTAAGTCTCGTCTTGTATTTCGCCCGATGGAACTTGCGCTACTGTCTCGCGAATGGGTTACTCGCTGTGAGCGTTAAGTCAGCGGGGGTTAGTATACTGAGAATATGCGCGGTAAATGCGCGAAGCGCTACTGTAGAAACATTCTAAATGAACGTTAATATAGGTACTGATATTGGAAGTTTTTATCCATAAACCGCGTGTTGAATATCGAAAAAAAGTGTATCGCGATTTAAGTAATTAAATTTAATAATAAAAGTTGCGATTGCATTTTACGAATCTTACGAAAGATTTTTTGATTCTTAATAGCGAGTATTTGATTTTTCAACCAATCGTCGGCATTTTTTATGGTTCTTTTCAATGAAAAACAAAGAAAAACGAATGACTCGATTATCATCCATTCGGCCAAATGTCGCGAATAACATTCCGCCCCGTCGGGTTAGCATATTAATCGCGGGGTTCGTAAGTTTGAACCCCTGTAAGCGACTGATTGGTTCTCCATGTAAAGAAGATACGGGCTATTCGGTGTATCAACCGACCGGCCGTATCATCCTGAATTACCCAATTACACATATTAATATTTGTATTATCGAATCGTCGTGATTAGGGACTTTAATCACTAACAATCGGCAAATAATAAATAATTCCGTATAATTCGCGGTATCCTTTCCGTTTCGGAGCAAAGGTTTGATGAGAATAATAATTAACAACGTCTCCCCGAATAGTATCCCCGATGCACGCGATTAATCGAAGCGTCGTTCCAGTTTAACGCGCATAATAAAGTGACTCTCTCGCGCAGCTTCGCTGAAACAAGATTGCGGAGGCAATATCGCGGTAAAATAAATAAATAGACCGCTGAAAAGCAAGTCTCGCGTTATCGACGACGGCTTATCTAATTCAAGGGGGCAGTTGATGCCCGCGACACGTTTCATCGACTCGCGATAGTATTATACAGAATGCAGGAGCGTAATAATGCACAAGTATGCGTACAAGTCGTTGCGGTGTGTATATACACATCGATATCCATGTGATTACGAAGCGCCGGCCGCTCGAATCACTCGCATCAATTAGGCGTGGGTACGCAACGTCTGCGAATTAAATGAAGTCGAATATTAACGGTTCCCCGGCCTCGCGATGTAATTACACGGGGAATTACGGTGATCGATAAACGTGGATCCCCGAGATATCTCACTTAGGGATGACTAGAGATCGCTTCTCGTACGTATCGTTTTCTCTTTGTGAGTCGACGCTTCGCGTGATTTAAATTATAAAATCTGAATAATATTATGAGGCCTGTAATACGCGCTCGGAATACGCTGCCAACCGCGAGGAGATCGAAACTCATCGTGATGAAGCGCGATCGGCCGATTCATTCTTGTGGGCGTCGGACGTGTTCCCCGCCTGCATGCATGCGCTTTAACGCTTCGATCTTTATTGATTCAGATCGAAAATTTACATCGCCGAGGATTAAATTGTCGCCGGTATTCAAAGGCTTCGCGAAGCAAGTTAAACCTTAAGGGCACTCGATAACTACGAGCGACTAAATTTATTACACACATTTCCATAAATTTACTTGTTTATTGAAAATAAATAACGATTTTCTGATTTTCCTTTGACTATTCGATTGTACTCGACCCCTATAACGAGACACGAAACAACATAATTCTACCATCGTGTTAACAACAATGTTGCAAAAGTGGTAATGCATTTTATTTTATTTCTTTTTTATGCAACGCTTCGATCCCATTTACGAGTATTAACGCTATTTATCTCGACGAGTAACTATCGTTATTTCGAAATCTGCGATGCATATTTATAAAAATTCCTGCATAAAAGTACTCCGATCAATTCCCTGCAATTTTTGCGCAAAAAACAACATACGATTAAGAGAATGCATTCCGCGCTTCATAATTTGCGTGTGTATTGATAATTTCCCAAAAAAAAAAAAAAATAACACGAAAGCCGCGAAGTGTTAAGTGAGGAAAGCGTAAAGTCGCGAAGTGAAGTGTTTCTGCGAAAGCTTGTGATGTCTTTTGACCAGAAACGGCATGCATTTTCTTTTCATCGTTTACGACGCGTTTTTTAACGCATTTACGATACCGATTAACGCCGATAAAGTCACCCTAATGTGTATAATTGACGGCACTGAGGGAAAAAAAATTGCGCGCTCATCGGTACGACGGCTTTTTATGGCATTCGCGTAGGATAGTCATCGGTGAGCGAAGACTTTGTGTTGAAAAGAGTTTGTACTTTGAAGTATTAATTCATTGATTACGCTCCCGATTGGGACGTTCATTGGATGTTGACGTCTTGACGAGCGTTCAATTACCTACTCATTCATACTGTTACGCGTAATGTGACGTTATTGACGATGATATAACACACCATTGGGACTGGTAGGTCCTCCATGAGGTGTGTAAAGGTGTCCATGAGGATTGTGCGGATGTGGTGGTGGGGGTAGCCACGCGAATCCTGCCAAGGAATGCGGAAATCCTGCGGGATTCCATCCAGCGCCGCCGGGTCCACCGAGGTAAGGACCCGATGGCCTTTGAACTCCGGGATGAATCGGTTGAGGCACTACCGGACTCGATTTTTCCTTCTCCTGTGAGGATGAGTCGAGTTCCCTCTCGAGTTCGCAGTCCGAGTCCATTACATTTAGATCCTCCGACTGGCTGATGCTTCTGACGTCTTGATCGTCATCAAGATGATCATTAGACGTGCAAACGTCGCCCTCTAGGGATCTGTTCGCCTCGGAGTCACTTCTATCGTCGAATTCCCGACGGATCGGCGATATCGACCGATTCTGAATGATTCTGTCCTCATCCTGCTGGTGATTCTGACTCTGCTGACGTTCCCTCAAACGCAACTCGTTCACTCTGATGATCTTTGGCGAGTTACAACCCGTTAGTCGATCCTCTTGTCGTTGCTGGTCTCGTTCCCTTTCCTTCTCAACGTCCATTCTTATGGGCGACGAAGACTTGTCATTGTTACCCGATGATCTCGAGAAATCTTTGACCGTTATAAGCTCCTGATGATGATGATGATGTCTTTGATTCGCGGTTTGGTTTAATCGCTCACTTGCCGATTGTTGTTGCTGTTGCTGTTGCTGGTGCTGTTGCTGCTGCTGCTGCTGTTGCTGTTGCTGTTGCTGTTGCTGTTGCTGCTGTTGCTGCTGCTGCTGCTGCTGGGCATGATGACTCACAGCGAATGCGCCAAGACCGTGAGGACTCAGCCTCGCTAGAAGTTCTCGACTCTGCAATCTCTGCTCCATTATGAATTCACAATATCTCGCTTCCATCTCCAAACCGGCGCAACTCTTTTCCGATGTATCGAGCATTATTCGATCGTTGTGCTCGGAATTGTTGGTACACTCGTTACCGGCGGCCGATGCTCTTCGGGCAAAGTTTATCGGCGATTTTTTCGTACTGCTCAATAGTGAATCAACGCTAAAGCTTATTTTACCGCTACGCGGCTTCAAGCTCGCCGAGGCTGAGGTCGGACTTGCCATGTCTACGTCTTCTGACAAGCCACCCCCGACCCCAACGCCACTTCCGGTACCAGCTTGATGCATCACCTGCTGAAGTACTCCTGTCTCACCGGCTGCGTTGTTCATCGGGTCTCGCCGATGTGAGGATGAGGCCCTCGACGAGGCTTCTTCTTCCTCAACTGACGAACCCCACGACGGTACCGATCCAACTGCATTCGATCGTTCCTCCGATTTTTTCTCCTTTACCTCCGACTGCTCTTTTTCTTTTTCCCGGATCTCTCGAGTTTTGACGCGATCGTTTATCTTTCGACAATCAATCGAATGATGTTCTTCACTTCGAATTAATACGTATTACCGATTCCGTTCTTTCCGCAATCACTTTAAACGCCGTCCACTTGTCATAACACAAAACATTCAGTATCTCGACTGTTTCTATCCGCAACTATTGCTATCACATTAACACACGAAACTCTGCCAACTGACGTAGGATCATGGATCTTGAAGATACAATTCTCTTCCTCGTTTTCATGATGATACCGATCGATTTTCACAGTTTCCGCGCGTTACACTTTATCGATTACCGAGTATGAAAAATCATAAAAAATTTCGTCCCACTATGATGCACTGTGAATCCCTTGTCGAGTCGCCCATGTCCCGATCCTTGGGGGTTGAATTCCTCGTCGAATTTATCACAGCATCCGAGTAATTTGCATTTCATTCGCGAATGAAAAAAAAAAAAAAAAAAAAAACTAATGAATAAAAATTCGATGATAGGTAACACAAGAGTGTGTCACTCGCGCGCACTATCGCACACGCGTGCTATTAAAAAAATAATAAATATAAATAAACAAAGATATTTGGAAAGAAGCCCGGCGGCCGTTTGTATCGACGAAAGATCGAACGACCGAGCGAGACAGCGGGATTAAATAGTTTAAAGAGCGATTGTGCGAGCGAGAACGCGCGTTTGAAAACGTTTTGGTCGCGTGGTTGCCGCTGCTGCCGCGGAAACGGCACTGATTACCAGCTCACCGCCGCCGGGAGCGAAAAGCCTGACCCTCGACGATGCGCGACGCCCCCGCGAACCTCCGGGGTACCACGGTTTCCACCGGCAAAACGAGGGGATCCACGGCGACCAATGCGGACGCTCGCTACGGGAAAACGGGCGTTGCGATCGAGGGCGTTCCCCTTAATCTTTGCTGGCCAATCGGCTTTCGCATAGCCGATCAGAACCACCGCGAAACGATGACGCGGGTATCTTCTCCCACTCTTAATCTCGACTCCCCTCCACCTCGTAGTTCCACCGGTGCGCTTATGTAGCTACTGATGTTCGTACTCTGTTCGAACGCTTTCGCGGTTGCCGGAGCGGCGAGTCTCGCGGCAAAATCTGCTGATTTAACCGGGCGAAGAAGTGAGAGAGAGATGCTGCTTGCGAAGGGGTCATGATATGCCTCCTGGTGAGAGAATTTCGCATAAGGTGGGGGATGTGGGATGCGAAACACTGGGGAGCGGGAGGACGGCGAGGTGTACGAAGGGTATGAAGGGAAGACCTCTTCGATGAGATCCTTGGGGATGGTGCGCGCGTTCCAGCATCCCCTGCGTCATATCTCTCTCTTCCTCGTTCCCCGCGAACGTGACGACTCCTAATTGTCTAATTCCCGGGAATAATGCGCCCGTATAGTCGTAGATGTGTGTACAGCTGTGATTTTGCAATTGATCGGACGTGCGTGAAGGGTTGTTGTGTTATGCGCCATTTTTTCTACTTTACAAACAAATACATTGCTCATAGACCCTTCGCATGTGTTTAACACTGTTTTTTCGTACGTTGATCTTGAGTATCATGATATATATCGAAAAACACGATTACTACCACCAACGATGTTCCGCGTTCATTGATTTTATACCCTTTTCTCGACTTCTTAACCCGTGAAATGCAAAAAATAATAAAATCAACATGGATATTTGGTAATTCAACAAATTTTTTATGTTTATAAAGTAGTTTTTGAAAAAATTTACTACTTTCGATGACTTCATTTGGCTTTCAAAAAATGGCGGACTTTCATTTAAATATCTGAGATAAACTGTTGCCAATAGTCGCTGATGGTGCTAATGGCGATTATAGCGTTTCCGGAAACTTTCGTATTGAAACAAACAGATGTTGGTTATTCCACGCCAGTGATGACGATGATGATGATGCAGAGGCCCTTGTAAATCAGGAAGGGTCTATGCACGATCAAGGAAGCAACGTTTGCACTACGAGGAAATTGCTAATTTATGTAGATGACGGGATGCATTCAGCGCCGAGATCCTCTTGGTACTGGAAATGCGTTGTAGGAACTCACATCTGTGATATCATTCATGACGGGTCGTTCGTGCCGAATATATGCATCTTATTATGTCACAGGAGACACGATGTCTGCATTCGAATTTTTTTATCATCTATAGACGAGATAAAAAAATTGAGACTCGAAGGAAGTGTAAATAGATAACAACATTGCGGAGGATTTTTCGAAAGTTTTGGACGGTTAAACTGCGTTTCTAAATAAAGGCGATCCTCATGAAGACGCTATATTACCGCATTATAATAATAATAATAATAATAATAATATTAATAATAAGCTGCGAGGGATCCCGAAGGTTAATGGAGTACGGTGGCTCCTCATAAGCCCCGGGCGTCGGTAAGGGGGTGGAAAGGACTTTGGGGTTGTTAGGTCATTCAGTGAGAACGAACGAATTCGCTATTGGCCGCGAAACGAGATAATTGGAGGATGGAGGCCAATGAGAACGAGAGTTGAATGCTACAACGCTTGCTGATGTCGTGCGTATAATAACGATCGTGTGCCGCGTTAAACACTCGCTATATATTATCCGAATACGACTACACAGTTTCTGCGCGAAATTTTGCCGCGTCTCCGACAGGGGAAATAGAAGGGCGGGATAATATTTTGGGATTAGACTAATCCGTAGGGTGGGACTGAGAACGCGCCGCGCGGATGATAATGACAGTGGGTTTTCCCTCGGGAGAGGAAAAAGAGGGATGAAGGGATAGGATCGGAAGGGGATGAAAGAAACGATGAGCTATACAGAGAGAGGAGAAAACTAGGATTTTGAGTTTTGGACTCGAGTCAAGCCGCTTATCCAAATCTCGTTAGAACTGTCTAAAAGCCATGAAGCTGTACAATACCCAAAGCAATATAACCCGCAGATTCCAACATGTACCATGTCGTCACCATCCCTTGTCCTCCAATACAGTTTCATTGAATTTTTTCAAAGACTCCAAGCGTCAATTTTTTTTTGACATCCAGAAAATAGCGCAGATCAGAAGATAAATACAGTTAAACAGACGTGTTCCGTATCATCGATGTTTTTCAGAATAGGACTTGAATGCTTCTCTCAAAGATCCTACCAACTATCCTCGCTGCGAATTAACGAATTTATAAAAATACGCAAAAATTTGCAACATCAATTCATTTTTTTCATCATCTTAACTGCTTGGCAAATTCTCAAAGTTAATGGAAGAAAAAAATGAATCATTTGCGATAAATGTTGGTATTCAGCGTCCGTTGTTTCTTCTGCATTCACATGAATCCCTCGTTAGTCTTATGAGCCTCGGGAGGGACAGATCGCGAGAGCGAGAGAGAGAGAGGGAGAAGGGAGCGAAAAGACGAGAGAAATTCGTAGTCAAGTAGATGTAGTAACTCATACGCGTATACAGGTATACCATACGATATTGAACAAAGCGATATTGGTACACCTCGTTGCGACACTTTTATATACATATATATATACATATATCTATATAATGCTCGCACAATGGAGTCCCGACTGTTCACCAGCCAGTTCTCTCGAGTGCTCTCGTACCGTAGTGCGCATCCATACACATGCGCACATACAGTAGAGAAAACGAAGAGAGAGCGTAAGCAGTGTGAGAGGAGTGGATGCTGGAAGCAAAAGGGGGGTTGTTAGAATGACACGGCGAGCGTGAGGTACGCCATAATAGGCTTCCGAGTAGTCTATTAAGCGTCCTCAAAACCAGTTAGTGAGTTGGCAATCCAGTTTAGATACAAAATGGCTGTCGTTTAGCGAGGATTAATGGTCCATGGGGGGAGAAAGAGGAAGAGAAAGGAGAGAGTGAGTGAGTAGGTATAGTATATACCCCGCCATTGAGGGGTGGGGTGGGGAGGGAGGGGGAGGGGAGACATAGGAGCGGTAGCAGTGGCAGCAGAACAGAGCAGAGGTACGGGATAATGGGGCAGATGCGTTCGGCGGGATGGGATCTTTCTGCCCCTCCGCCCTGTAACCTCATTATGTACACCTATCTGAGTACGGGGACCATTATGCGCCCCTTTTTGCGCGAGTCTCGTTATAATGCTATAGTCACTACTATATACTTCGCTATTATATACACATACATGCTACTCTTGCAGGATAGTGTTGTAGACACATGAAGTCTATAGGGTGTAGAGGTGTATGGAGGCATAATGTGGACCTGATGCACTAACGATACCTACACACATGCCGATGTATGGTTATGCATGCGTATACGAATGCAGCTAAATACACTGCAGGGTTGAGGCCCATCTTCCCCCCCCCCCCCTCTCCTGTTCGTATTTGTAGGAATATTACGTTACGTAGGCAGTTGAGGGTCGATGCCAACCCTCCGCGTCTCGAATGGATTGAGAGTGTATCAGTGTGCCGTTTAATGCTATTTGAAATATATAGAGTCGAGAAGCGCCGTTTAGTATGGCGTTTCACGGTTGGGTGGACTCCCCTTACTTTTCTATTGTGTATACCACCAGTCGGAACACACAGGAGGAGCAGAGAAAACTTACGCACGCATCCACTTTGAGAAGTTAGATTAAACGACTATCTAAACTTCAGTCAACGCTTTTGTGTCACCAATGGCTGTGAACGGTTGATGGGTGGCGGGGTGAGAGATGAGATACGCTTACTTGGGTATGCTTACTTGGGTATCGCCGACAGGGATTTAGAGTGTATTTAATGTGGAATTAGTTCGAGTCGAAGAAAGAGGATGGCCACTTAATGGCACGTACTCCTTCCACCGCTCACCGGGTCTCTTGACTTTTCGTCACTGTGCGGCGCGCGTTTGAGCGGAAACCGCACATTTTCTAACGTCAGTTTTTTTTTCTTCGTTGCTTGACAAAGCGTCACTAAATATATTGGATTCTTGATGTTAAGGGTAGAAATATATATCTTATACGCCTATAATATACTTTCGAGTTATTGTTGAAAGTTTCATAATGCTTTGGAATGTCACGGTGAACAATTCGGATGACTTCATTCTGCTACCAGTTTATCGTGCCGATCAATGGATTTTTAATATAAAACCATTTATGCTGCGATCGATATATGGTGAAATACATTTTTATGCAAAATTTCGGATATTTGAAACATTAGATGTTAGAACGATTGACCGAAAAAAAAATTTCGAAAAATAAAAAAAAAATCATATTTCAGCACGAAATTTTTTTTTCGTCGCCGATATTTCGAATATTCTTTGAAGAAAAAGGGGGAGGGGGGTCAGTTAAATTTTCAATATTTTTAAAATCAATCGAAATAATACATTTTTTTTAAATAATTTCGCACTTTTTAAAGCACACAATTTTCGATGTTTAGTCAAATTCTTCTTCGCTTCGTTAGAATCTTCGTATTTATTTTCAACAGTAGCAAAGATATTCTCGCAGTAGGTCGTCGTTGTCGCCGTTGTTCGAATTTTCAAATCCTCTCTGCAGGGAAGATGGACAGAGGTCAGCGAAAGATCTCATCGCCGGGATGGGGGGGGGAGAACGCGCCAACTCCCCGAAGATTTGAGATTTCGAAATTTGCGCCACGCCTACAGTTTAGGGAAATAATGCTGGTCGTTTAAAGGTTACAATAGAGTCTTAAATACCGGTGGCTGAAGTGGGCGGAGTATACGGGGAAGTATTCGTTCTATCGTTGGTCAGAGGTTCACAGGTGAAACGTAGGGGCAGAGGGGCCTACGAGAACAACCTTGTCGACGACGACCAGAGTGATTCGTTCGAAAGTGCGTACAGCGCTGGGCGATAGAATACGTATTTCGGAAAAGACAAACAACGACGAGTAGCTTTGCACCGGTCAGTGTCCGGTCGCAGTAGGGTTAGGAAAAGGTTCGTTCGTACGCGTCGGTAGACCAGAGCTTAGACCTTCGTTTGTCGCTATAGCGCTCTTTCTCGTTTATTCGTTTCTCTATGTTTACGGATTAGGTCTCCGTCTCCCACCCGGAAGACTCGGCAAAGGGTGCGCCTTCTACCCTTTGTTTCCTTTCTACTTTTCTATGCATCGTAGTCTCGTACACAGTAGAACGTTTAGCTCAGTGCTTCAGCAACTGAGGAAACGCTAAGCGAGACATCGTGTGGGCGTACGAGAGTACGGAGATTATAGTCGTACGGTAATAATGGTTGTGTAGCTGTAGTCAGATACTGAACGACTCTCGAGTCAAAGCTCACGCGACCCGAAGGAAAAACGATGAGAGAATCTCTCCGGAGCTCTCGTCGCCCGTCTTCACGACGAGAAAAACACACCCCGACCGCGGGAAATCCTAAAATATCAAACACGCAGCTTTTACGGACGAGCGGTTCGGACGGCCTGCAAACCGGATTACTGGAGATAAGACACCGGTATATTGTAGTTGTACCCGCCGTTTTACTAGGTACATTCGGGAGAATTCGAAGACAGCTTTCCCTGTATTGTACACCTCTTTCTGCGCTGACTACTTCGACTGTTATTTCTCTTACCGATTTTACCGATGGATTTTTCATGAAACTTTCGAATACCGTTTACCTGTATCGCAAACTTGACTTTTAGACTTACGATTCTTCGTTTACCGGTCTCGCGAAGCGGCAACGAAGCGTCGCGATCTTGTAAGACGTAAATTCGATTCTGAAGGATTTGAGTCGAATGATTGCCTTTTCGATGGTTTAGGGCTGTTAATCAGTTCATTTAGATTCAAGATAAAGCGCTAACTTCCTTTTTTTATCACAATTGACGATGAAAAAATGTACAAAGAAATGCAGAAAAACAATTTTACCACCGCGTAAGAATAATTATTATTATTTCATTATCGCAAAATTCTCGTAAAAATCGATGATTTATATTATTAGGAACTATTGTGAATAGTGATTGACGTTTATTACTCCGGACCCAAAAATATCGATGTGACGGTCGGCAATGTCTCCCCTGTCTATTATAAATCGATAAAAACTGTGACTTTATTGCCCGTGTGCACAAGCTGCGTCTATGGATTCACAACCCCTAGGATGACTTACAGGTCCTAATTTAACCGCTCTCTATATAGTTGATAGGGTATCCGTGAATCTATAGAGCGATGAGACGAGGGCTCGGATGCTGCGAGTGATTGAATAAAAAAAAAAAAAAAAAAAAAAAACGCATCACGTTGCACCATAATGGACACCAGAAATGCTTTTCGTCGAATGATTTGTAACCCTTGGGTCTCGCGTTGTCAGGGGTTTGTCCAATAGCGGCGAATAATCATCCATCTCCGATTCATGACCAATCGAGATGATTCTTGTAACTATATGTGCGCATCTCCTCGGTTTCATCCTCTTTCGTTGCACGTGTTCACGTACAGTCGCACGCTGACTGTGCCGAAAGGGGATGCGCGACTCGGGAGAATGAGATACAAGATATTCGAACGACTCGCTGCAGAGATTCCGTTCTCATCGCGACGTGCGTTCGGAAACTACAAAAACCAGATGGATCCTGAAGTTAACGCACCGAGACGACTGTCCATTATGTTTGTTTATTTATTATTAATAGCAAATTCATAACAATCACATAACGGGATAGGAGAACGTTTCCAGTAGAAGCCTTTTGTCCGCGAAGGGTCCATCGAATATGTTCTGTCGTCACGGTCCACACGCTTCTCGCATAGGATCGACTCCGGGTATTTTCCACGCCTCTTTCAGCCAGCGAACGAACAGAGCAAAAGAGCGGTATCCCTTATGTGTATTGTGCAGTTGTGACGTAATAGATATATATGAATTCGTCGTGCGTGGATCGATGTCCCAAGGATTACATAAATGTCCATTTCGTATATATTTCTTTTTTCTAACTGAATAAATCGAAACGAAAGCAGAGATCGAGGAAAATTTTGAAAAAATAATAATAACTCGATTATTTTTTTCGTGGTTAAAAAAAGAACTCAAAACAGAGTCGGGGAAAATTTTGAAAAAAGATATAATAATAATAATACGATTTTTTTTCCGTGGATAAAACTAACCTTTTTTTTTCGTAATTAACTTAAATCCAAAAAAAAAATCTTTTTATATAACAATAACCGTTAGGGAATTTTTTTTTTTTTTCATTTTGATTTTCATCTCGAAAGGAGTCGAATTTGCATACATGTAAATTGAAGTTTACAGGGTGTTGATAAAACAGGGTTTGTGACTCGTGAACAGCTAATAAACGCGTACACGTGTCCATAACACAAGTATTATTACAGAGCTGTACATATATCGAACCGACCATTTTAATCTCGTCAATGCGGTATCCGCGAGTCGATCTTTCGTTGGTGCGAACTCAAGGGTGCAAATTCTCGCTCGTTCAAAATTCAGGACAGGAAATTAGACGGGAGTCTCTACGTCGGCGACGCTGTTCCCATAGAAATAGCCGCGAAGCATGAGAGATACTGGGGGGAGGGACGGGGAGAAGAAGGGATGTTCGGTATACATCGAGAAACCCCCGGCGGACGACAACGGCGACGTCCGTGCTGTACGTGTATGTCGTCGTCGACACACTGCCTCCACTCTTCGGGTAGTTGGCACCCTTGCGCGCTTTCATCCCGTTACCAATAATGCGACTGCTAAACACGCGTCACGATCGTAAGCGAGAATAGCGAGTAATAAATATATATATATATATGTAACTTCGTATTATAGATCCTTAAAATATAACGTTTGTATAAAGGTTAATAATTTTCATTGGCGATGTTGCTGTTTGTTCGACGAAACATAAATACGATTATCAGGGCATTCGATTTTTTTTTATTGATAACAAATTGAATTTCTCTTTTCGGCGCTTGTGTCGTTTTTTTTTTTTTTTTTTCTTAAGTGGGTAATTTCATGTATATTATCGATCGATAAGGTATCCGCAAAGTAGAAGAAGAAAAAAACGAAGAACCGTGAAAACGATCGATGGAAAGGGTTACAATGTCGAAGGGATCCCTTGGCGTTAATTCCCGACTTGGTGACAAGTTTTGACAGGGCGGTCCAAGTCATCTAATCTCAGGATTAGCCGCAGGATTAACAGGTTTGTCTTTGCGATTTTTCCGTCTCTACGGTTCGTGTCACCGTCGGCCATCGTTCGCCTTTTCTACGAGATTAATTCTTTCGATTCTTGACGCGTTGATCTGAACCTTCGATCGCGAAAGTTTTTACTCCTCCCACTCACTCTCATCCCGTTTCGTCTGTAGTTTTCTTGTCGCGGCGTCACAAGCTGTGCTTTTACTTATCTTAAGACAGGCAGTTGTCATTATTCTGCGCCTGTAGGCCGCAGGTAAGAAAACCAGACAACCAGTCGAACAAACCACTCGCCTTCTTCGACGAACCGACTTACGTCGGCGACTTAACTCGCCACCGATGACCGAGAGAGAGAGAGAGAGAGAGAGAGAGATATTGATTGTTGTTTTACACGCGCCCTTTTCCGCTTCTCCCCTCATCTCTAATCCAATTTGTAAATCCTCGAGGACCGTTAGTTTGTTTTGAGACAAAAATTCGTGCAAAATGACCGCCATCACTGCTACGAACACAGATGATGTACAATACCAATTATTTCTATATCCATTTTCTCCGTAGAATTTTTGCAATAAGAATCACGAAGAATTCGTCAGTGGAAAGTTCGTGGAATGAAAAATCTCGTAAAAAATCGATTGATTAAAATCGAAAAATTAAAAAATGTCATGTTTTCAAAAAAAAAATAATTTCGATGTTGTTGACTCGGTAAAAATTCGGAGTCTATTGCTAGTAGTACCGTATCACACTGTACGCCTAACATTCGTATCAATTTTCGGCAATCGCAGTCGTCGCTGAGTTCAAAACCAATCATTATCCTCGGTCGGTAAACCCAATGTATCGCATTATCGCTCTCTTTTTCGTAAGACACACATGAAGCTTACGATGTATAATAATATCAAATTTCACTGCTGCATTTGCTCCGAGAAGCAAAGTTGGAGCTCCATAAATTTCGAGATACGCGACAAACTTGACGAGTGTTTCACACTGATCTTCAAAAAAATGACGCTTAACATTAATTAATTGTATTTCACGAGAAAAGAAAAAAAATTCTCGTTTTCTCGAGAGTTACGAGGCAAAGTAGAGATTGAAGTATTCTCTCAGCTCGAGATAAGATCTTAGTCGGGGGGCGATGAGAGTTTTGGATACGCTCGCGTGTTAGTGGGGTTAAAAAATGATAATGACGATGCGATGACAACACTCTCATTCGTGATAATTTGATATACTTATACAAACAGCCGGTAGTGGTGGTATAAGTTACTGGTGTAACGAACATTCCTACAAGACGTTATGACTCGTGTCCTGATGTGTGTTCCGTGCGTATAAAAGTTAAAAAGTCAAATCTCTCGTGAGGCCAATAAGATAAGAAATAACGAGTTCCCCGAGGCGAAACGTCCATCGATTTTTTTTTCTCGCGCAAGAAAAAAAATCTTTTAAAATGTAAAAAAAATTTAATAGGTTAATTGAATTTTCCTTCAATTTCGTAAAAACGAGTTTCGAATTCTGCGCGTAAATACGACCAGAAATGATAAAATATTCAACAAATATGAATATAAATGCATCTACTGCGATGTTCATAGGCAGGAAGTCGTGTTAAATGATAATAAAACGATGTAATTTGTTATGATTCGTATTTTGCGTTGGAAAATCGATGAAAATAATGAAAGAGCTGTAAACGAAGCGTATCGAGAGATCTGCGCCGCGCTGGCAATGGAAATTATAAATTATCCGAGAAAACTTTTGTATCTTTAAATCGCAACGATGTTCGAAGGAACGAAGTCCTGAAATCGCAGTGTCTCACGCATGTAAGTAGCAATGAAATGTTACGACATGTTAGCGTGCGTAGTCCGCGGCGGAAAATCGAGAAAATAGTAACAACAGATCGAGCGGATTTTATCGAAGATCTGAACTATGCCACTCGCAATTAGTTCAAAACAAGATAACGCTACTCGGCCACTGGAAATGCTAATCATGAGAAATAAACGTCGTAACAGTGTAGAGAGTCAAAGATTTAGGATTAAAACGATGGACGACGTAGAAGAGACGCTGTGAGACGGCGCGGCAATAAAACGGCGCAAGTACATCATTGGACTCTGTGTGGCGTCAGTATTAGGTATCAGCGTGCTGTACGACAGTGCGGCTGCGCCAACAAGCGGCACAAGCAATAGCCTCGTATAAGCGCAATCAACATAATTAATTCTCCCGACTCGTCTCTCTCGGGGTGAGCCTCCTTCTCGCTCCGCCTCACCCTCGCAATTAAAATTATACGTTAATGATTTACAAAAACTTGTTTTGTTGGAGTTTCGCCCGAGTCGACGGATGGCGAAAGGGGAAACCCGTGGATCCCGTGCAGTCTTATCTGCCTGCGGCCTAATTATAACGTCCCGACCGGGCGTTCGCCGCTTAACGCGCGTGAAACAAATGGAGGAAGATGAAAAAACTTCGAGGCACCTCATCCTCGGGTTTCCCTTTACTCTCTCTCCCCCTCCCCACCCTACGAAACCCTTCTTTTTGCAACAGCCTCACTGCTTCTGCACGACCTCTGTGCCCCTACCGGGTATGTGCAACAATCCACTCCCCTTTTCTACACTTATGCATCTCTCGCTCCTCCTCCCCGTTACCTATCGTTGCTGCAGCAACGATTCTTTACCGTACATTTTTTACGATTGGTTCAATGTTTTTTTTTTTTTTTTCTTAATACTTTTGGTGCCCAGGAAAAAAAATATATATCTATGATATATTGCATATTACGGATATATTTTTAATATTTTTCGTATTGATCGAGAAATTCGAGAAATGTCAGCTTAATGTATTTTTCGATTTACTGCTGCGGCGAGATTTCTCTTAAATTACTTTTTTTTTTTTGAAACTCAGTCCATCATTGGAAAAAGCAAACATATAATATCGTGCGGTTCTTAATAAATAAAAAAAAACCTTCGTCACTGTGAATTTTCGCGATAATTATCATTATTGTTCGGAGACAATAAATCGTTTTATATTAATTATTTTCATTGTGAGTGACACGGATCGTTAGGGGTCGCGAATGCGTGAAAGCGCAATTTAATTATATCCCGCGAAGCGTTTTCCCACGTATTTTTTAGTGGATAAAAAGTGTCTGAAGGCGAAGGCAATGTCGCGATTAAAATTATAGCAATTATACGGTATAAACAAATATTCACGACGAAACGATCGATAAGTTTTTTTCCATTACAAAAATGACGTATCACCTTGACTCGTGAATTACGCGGCAATCGCTCGGGCGATAATTTTTTTTATTAAAACAAATAATACGCATCCAGTGTTATTTTATTTACATTATTATTTAAAAAGATATATTAGACGGACGTACGAGTGATGTCGATCGTTGCGAAGACGAGTAGCCGCTTATCATTGTAAGAATACATACGGACGCAATATAATTTGTTATCACAATGTCGAGGGGCTTCGATAATAAATATAATAATCAGCAAATAAGATGATGACTCGCTTGACGTGACGCGCGAGTTCCGCGGGGCTCGCGGGTTGTTTTCCGTTTAAGCGGCCGTTAATTGGCAGTGACTAATTGCAAGAAGTTATCGGCGAATTATCGCGACCTCAAGCTGCGCGATCAGAGCTCTTGCGTCAACATACTCGGTGGTATAAAGTTAGAGAAACGGGGTAATGATGATTACAAGAGGGAAAAATCCCTTTAAAACTTCACTTTTGCCTTCGGAACTTTTTTTTTTTTTTTTTTCGTCAGTTCGTATATCGAGTTGATATCGATTGGCAGGCAAGTTTCAGAGTTTCGCTAATCTTCGCAATCGTATACTTACCATTTCCGGTTGTATCAAACTTCCGATAACATCTCTTTCACCAGTTGCTTTCGACTCTCGTCTTTCCGATTCTCGAAGCGCAAATAACAAACGAACTATATAGCGTGTAATGCAGACACGCAATACGAATACGAAATTATGTGTACATATATACTTTTGCGAGATCCGCAACGATTCCGCAATTACAAAGTATATATAATGAGCGCTCGCGCGAAAATTAGCAAGAATTATATTTCTCTTTTTCCCCCTCGTTGCGTACGATTTCATTACGTAAAACGCGGTGCGCGGTACCGAGCGAAGTAAGTCGAGCATTCGACGAATTTGTATCAGAATGCTCGGCGAAGAAAATTAGAGCGATCCGTCAAGTCTTCTTATAGAGATCGCGGATTACTTTTATCTTATCGTGAGAGAATCCTTTAGTTCGGAACGTTTCGTCGAGACTTGCAAACGCAGGGTGCCCTCGCGGAGTTTCATTATGGCGCGCGGTAACACACCGACGAGCTATGCACGCGACGACTAATTGCGATCTTCCTTTTTCATTCTCTTCGGCGGTATCGCTTTAGCAAGAAACTTAGCGTGTACACTGAAGAGCTGATAGCGTGTAAATGCAGCTAAGCTATTTAATTTACCGAGTCAACGATCCTACTTTCCATGCTAATCTGTCCAAACAATCTTAAATAATACTTTGCAACGATATTAACGAATGCTTTAACATTTTTACGACGTCAATAAAAACTGTGGCTATCGAAAAGAACGAAAAGAAATAGAAGCGGACATTTATTTAACGGAAAACAGGATTACGCGCGGCACTAATGATTTCTCATTTTATCGTTCATACGAAAATCTATTGAATCGGAAAAGTTTATCGACGCGAAATTTAAATATCGTTAGTAAAACGGTTTTTCTTCGAATCAGCGAAATGTGGTGAAATGAAAGGAATTTATTTGGGTGAAAAAATTCTTTCGATGCAGTAAACGCAATTAATATCATTTTCTTAAAGGCTGCGTAACGATAATTGCGACTCGTATCGTAAAAGAAGAGAAAAAAAATTGTCGTTTTTTTTTTTTAATGTACGGAACCGGAAATAAGGGCGTAACGTCGGGTCTTTGACGAAAATTCTGGAAAACAAAGTGCGGAAGGGATGCGAAGAAGGCGTATCGGGTTTGTGAGGTTATAGGGGATTCGGAAGAACGGAGTTGAAAGTGGCGAAGGGACGAGCAGCTCATCGGTTACATGCAAATTGGTCTCTTTTTCTATCGTTCGGTTAGTTTCGAAGAGTATCGGATTTTTCGATAGACGATCGCCGCCGGAAAGAGAAGGCGTGACGACGACTATTTCGCTCCGGGGGTTGAAAGAAATGTTCTGTTTCGAAGACGCGATATCGTACTGACTAACAGTGGTTAGGTATACGATGGAAAAAAAAACACGTGAAAGACAAAGGAAATTCGCGACGGTTATCCACCAGTGTTCCGAACCGTTTGGACCGCCACGCCCTGGCGTCGCGCCGGGCCTCGTCACGAAATTCGACCGTCTGCTCACTCGCGCCAAACCTCGAGATATATTACCGAGTCGAACACGTTTCTGGGACTTACGCCTTCAAATATACACCATTAACACCGAAGGAAACCGATGCCTCTTTCGCTTTTCGTGCTCACCGTTTGCGTTAAACGAAAAATAAATTAATCTTCCAAATTCGAAAATTGCCGCACTAACGAGAGGGCTTCCTCGCTGACGATTTGACGTTTGTTGGAATTTTTTTTTTTCTCGTCGTTTGGACGATTTTACTTTCAAACCATTTTTTTTTTACAAATTTTTTTTTTCGTCCTCTGGAACGGCGAGAAAACCACTTATACAGTGCGGTGATCGATTTTGTTTTCAGATAATTTTTTTCCTCGTCAGCTGGAAATTTCGAGGGTCTATCGTATATATATCATTAGTAACATTGTAATTGTAATTCCCGATTATCTGTATACTTTTATTATTTTCTCTGATTATTATTATTTCCTGATTAAGTCCACTGTATTAAGCTCGTTGACATATTCATCCGGATTCTTTATCTTTTTTTTTTTTTTTGTTCGTGTTGCAATGAAATCATTGCTCGAAGGGTGATAAGAGAAGCGAGTGTACGCGCGTGAGACGCTCGTTTCGAAATTCGAGCGGAATGCCCTTAGATAAGGGTGCTGAGAGTTCCACCGCACGTTCCACGAAATATAATTTTTCACTCGGATACAGGAGCGAAAAAAAAAATCGAATATCAACTTCTCGCATCAAAAGTATCGCTCGGATTTTACCAAAATAAATATCGCCACTCGCCCCGTTCCGTCGTTCCTCTTAAATATGTTGTATTATCTATTGCCCGCTTTTTAATTATAATTGGATGATACATTAAGAATATTAATTACAATTCGGTATTTAGTAATTCATTCTTTAAAAAAAAATTATTAATTACAAGTTTTATCGCAAAAAGATAGCGTTCTCGAGTCATGAATGATCCCAAACTTTTCCATTTCTCCTCAATTTTTCCAATGATTATTTAGAAAAAAAAAACATATCTCTGTATTATAAAAAAAAATAATTTGATTTTTATAAAAAAAAATATTATTTTTTTTCTGATAAATTTTGAATTAGCGATCGTTAGTCAAATTTTGGTGATCTACCGCTCGCGAGAGAGCGTCGTCAACGTCAATTTTCCACATCGCTATAGCATAAAGCAGTGGAAGAAAATTGGTTTATTCTCGGTGAATGCATTTATTGTATCGTTGTGTTGAGATAATAAGTCTGTTAGACGTTCAGCGAAATCGCTTCGCGTGTATCATCGCCGTGCCACGTCGTACGTGACTTCTGCTGCTCGGTTAATCGATCCGCGAGAACGAACCTCAATATTCTCGGTCGGAGGTCGAGTCACTTTCTTAATTACACAATCATAAAGTTTGATCGTCAGCTCGTTCGAGAGACTCGATATATACTTATTACGGACGCTGATAACCGCTACTCGGCGGTCGTTGTTACGTTATTAATAGATGAAAGATCACAATGTCGTTTGCTAGTCGAAAAGATCGCAATAAAATATTAGTCTATTACTCTATCGTCAGTTGATTATGTCGTTTCAGTGATTTTCTTTCGATTTTCATAAGCGCTGATCTCGATATACATCGGCGCTAGTAAATAGCATAAAGTCGGATCTCGAAGCTTTTACACGGAAGATACGCCTATCAGCATTGTGAGACGATAAATATCATTAGTCAGTATTGACAAGCGGATAATTAAGTACCAACAGATTGCCTATTGCTGATACGACAACGCGGAAATTACCCGATTGCGTGACGCTTAATTTTTTTTTTCGATCTCCGACCGTTTGCCATGCATCGGAAACAATGATAACAGTGCAACAGTTGAAATTTTTTTAATTAAACGTCTAAGTTACACGATGCCCTCATTTTACTAGATGAATTTTTGAAAATGTTTAGTATTTTTACGAAAAAAAAAAAAAAAAAAAACATCGCGCTGCTTCACTCTCGTCAATCGTACACTCTGAAATAGCAATAGCGTATTAGGAATGTCCTTTTAACTTTACGAACCCACGGCAATACTGTTAATAGATGTCCATATAATCGAAGGTTAATCGAAGTAACCGATTCGTCTCGTTAATCCTGCAAAGATTCGTCCCTTCAAATCTATCCGCGTTGTCCGGCGTTTAATGCGATAGAATCACAGATGGAATGCTGTCAGCGCTGTTGTTAGACTCAACGGAAACGTAGGAGTGCACAATACACTATTCTCGCCCTCGAGACTGCAGACAACCAATTGTGTTACTAACTTGAGCGTTTATACGTCAGACACACGAGTATTCTATCCTCCCTGTTGTCGTTTGCCAACGACACGCTTGATTGCCCTTGCGTGTCGAGTTCTGATTAAAAGTGTAACGTTTAGAAATGAATGCGGGGGTGAGAACAGCCGGTCTGTGCGTAAAGTTTTGAAAGCCCAAAGTCAATATTAACTTACAGTTTCGTATAATGAAATAAATCGGATGCGCCATTATTGAAAAAACGTCGAATAACGTTCCAATCAATTTAATTCGCTTAAATTGCTTACTTTTCAGCACCTCGTCGTTTTATCGAAGGAATACTCCGCGTCTAAATAAGCATTGGATCGGTTTTTTTTTTTTTTAAGCAGAAAAACAACAGTATATCTGTATTAACAACTAAGCCAATTAATCTAACTAATTAACGACTGTATTTTCCGAGAATCCAATCGCGCTAAGCGATCGCCGGCTATTCCTTCGATCTGATACACGCTTGTTATACACTGCTCTGTTCTCCGCGCTACTCGAGTTTCCAGAGTTTCAATAATAAAAAAAAAAGACTCTCAGTCGCTGCTGCGCGTTAACGTGCGCTCTCTCGGTAGCTACTCCTCAATTAGAAAGAAAATTAATGGACTCGATGCGGTGTCCCTGGAACGTTTTTAATTATCCGCGTCTGTGTGGGACGAGATGCCGAAGACACGAAACGCGAGAAAGTGGCCAGATGACTGTCCCGGCATAATTATAGAATGAACCACCGGTCCCACCCGTCTCGATTTCGTGGATTGCCTCGTGGAAAGCCGCGGTAAATGAACAACTCAGGTAGCTGAGGTATTTAAGCGCTAACGTTCCTTCCAACTATTTCTGATAGTTGATTCTGTAGGGTGTCGCAGGGGACTATAGATCGCGTTGGTAGGTACCAAACGAGAATGCAGCATCATGCGTGAAGGTAGAAATGATTTTGCGATAGTGTGACAAATATTAGAAAACATGCGTTGAAAAGTTGAAAAAAAAAAAAAAAAAAAGAAATTGAAACATTTTTACGAAAATTGAAATTTGGAAACTGCTATTGATTTCACGATGTTTACTGCAACTCGTAGTAGAAAATCGTTATCATCGACAGATTCAAATTTTCCGATTTTTAACACATTAAATTTGATCGAATTTGATGAAAATTGCAAGTCTTATACTTGGCGATTCCATTTTGTTCCACTGACGAAAAGTATTAATCGACTACCTACTGTCGACTACCGACTGCGACACAAAATCGGTGAGTCTAAATGGTGCGCGAGCGGTGACTTCTGAAGTGTCGAATACCCGTCGGGAGCAAACTGGATTTTCGGGATAGCGATCAGGGCCTCGCAACGACCAAGAAGAAGATGAGGAAGAAGGCGAGGAAAAAGGTCCGTTTGTGAGAGAGTGTGCGGCTCTTTTACTAGCAGCTACAGTTAGTTTGCTCCTCATTGTTCGACGAGGGAAACCGGTAAGAATAGTCAGGAAAACTTATGGCTGTAAGAACGTCCGTCGAGCAGAAGTGAAAAAGCAGCCGAAGGGATCCCGCGCTAATTATAGGTTCGGCTGTCGTCGTCCGACGATTGTTTCCGAACGTGTCGGTGCCCTTGTTTGCGGGTTGTCAAAGGACCTGTCCTCCTTTCGATGTCTTGTCGGCTACTCCCAGAATTTTTCCGAAAAAGGTCTTTTCTCTATCCTATGTTTCCTTTCCTCAAGCATAACATTATTATTATTATCGGTAGCATTTTTTAAAAAATTCCAATAAACATTTACGTTTATAGAAAAGTCAACCCGTAAAAATAATCGAACAATTAAAGAAATAAACTTGAAACCGTCAATGATGAAGCCGTATGATCGAAAATCTTCGAAACGACTGCCTTCATGAGCTTTTTGTCAGGCAACAAAAAAAAAATCCAATTTTTCGTCCATTGCAGAATTAGACGAAACGATCGACATAAATTTCATTCCCACCCAAATTTTACTTAAAAAAACATTTGGCAAAAAGTGTGATCGAGAGGAAAAGGCAATTGCCACATGATGAATGGGAATAATCTGCTGGTTCTCTCGCCGGATTCGCGCAGCAGTTATGCCGCATATGGTATACTGGCGCAGCAGTTGGTATAGTGTTGTACACATTGGGTAGCGAGCGGGCCGTTGGGCCTATAAAAAGAGTTTGCCTGGCGGTGAGGATGAAAAAATCAAATATGATGAAGTAGGACCGGATCGTTTATAACTGCCCACTAATTTGTAGTGGACTCACACGCGCGCGTGTGTTTATAGTTGGTAACTTTTAGAGGGACTATAACCCAAACTCTGCATATACGACTGCTACATAGTAAGTATGGGAGGCTGAGGGAGTTGCATCTGTACGAAAAGCATATAGTTTCTCTGATTCGCGTAGTCCCGCTCCCACACTACACAGATCGCACAGATTCTGTACAGACGCTGCGGCATACACTTTTAAGAGCCGATGAATGAAGCGGAGGGCCCCACAAATCCGAGCCGCGAGTCCATTAGGTACCCCGTCAACGTCGAGTCTTTCCACACAGAAAATACATCACGTCACGAATACGCAGACACAATGATGCCACAGCGAAGAGCAAAGGTCTCGCGCACGTCGGTGGCCGAGTGGTAGAGAGGCCTGTGGTCGGAGCAGATTTATGAATTGCCCAAATAATTTATTAAGCGTAATTTTCAATGGGTCCCAAATTGAATCTGATTTAAGTACAATGAGGCATTGTGGAGATGATGCGGAGGTCCGGGCGCATCGGTTGTGCGGTAGAATGCGAGGACTGATTCGAGAGAACGCGTGGTGTGGTTGGTGCCTTGTGTACGAGATTCGAACGAATGAGAGAGCGGAAGATGATGCAGAGAAGGTGCTAACTAGTTGCGGTGAATGTGAATCCCAGCGAGCCACGATGTTGGAACCTTTGAATCTTTTTTCTACATGATATCCTTTCCCCTTTTCATTCGTTGAGTCTATCTTTCATATGTACCGATTATCCGCTTACGACGCGATGCAACGATCAATATGTTTTTACATTATCATTTTTTCTAAACCGGACGAATTTTAATGTAAATCAGCAGCAGCACTATGAAATTCATCAAATTTTTTCGTTTTATCGGGGAAAGCATTTAAATTTTCTTTCCAAAGTCTGAAATCAGGAATCGTTTGTCCAAATAGCGTCAAAGATGACCTTTCGCGTAAACGAGTACATCAACTTTCTGCCATTGATATGGTCTTTAGCAGATGTATTTTGGGATCATAAGAATAAGAACGACAGTTGAGACTGTTGTTGGATTCGCGTTTCGAAGAATGTCGTTTGATTGGATGTAACTGCATGATGAAAGAGCGTTAGTGAGAAGGCCCTATCGATGCCTAATGAGCCAATGACCTTCGCAGGGTCGCTTAATTGGAACCCGCGGACTGACAGGAGAACCTTTGTGAATCTATACACATAAATAAATCTCGTTGAGCGCGGTGAAGGAACGATGAAGACGATTGGATTGGTGGATCGAGAGCGCGAGATTCGAGGAGAGCCCAACGAAGGGTTGCAATGGAAGGCCTGAGAGTCATCGTGGCTGATGAAAATCTTTGCGTTCCGGCAAAGTCACGCTGCAAGAGCGACTGGAATAACTTTTCAGGACTCTTCGTAACAGACTGGCGAATCCCGAATCGTATTTTAATATCACATTGTTACGGCTACAGCATCTACGGCTATTTTGATTTTTAGGATTTTGATCTTTTATTAACGTTATTCCTTTAGATTTTCACGTGAAAAGTGTGAATAGCAAGAATTTTGGTTCGCCAGTTAGGGTCTCTCTGTTGGAGTCTCATATAGTACGTTCGGTATGTCTGATGGGACCACCCATCGCATTGGATTGTTGGAGACTTCCAGGAATCCCTTAGGCCTCTTCCCCCTAACATTCCATCTGAAACACCGAGTTGGTTGCGAGCACCAGACCTCGCGGTTCAAGATTCGATTTGATTCTCTTTGCGCATATGGTATGGTACGGTATTTGCGAGACGTACGAGTGACGCGAGGAGTCGCAATCAATCGAAGTAGTGAATTGCGTTGGTTTTCCGGACAATGAGCCCAAATTAATATTTTGCGAAGCCCACGCGACCCGTATATCCGTTTCTTCATTAATTTCTTTTACATAGCAAAAAGTTGCATTTCTAAAATTATCTTTGAAAGAATTTCTCAAAAAAAAAAAAAAAAAATACGCTCATTTAGACGTGTAAAATGACAACCATGATTACGAAGAAATTCAAGCAGCTTTCCGAACGCAAAATGATTTATTGACCAAAAAACGATTTAAAAAAATGTCATAATTTTAATTGCAATTGATGAATGGTGAAGAAACAATTCGATAACAATGATTGTATTTGAAGCGGGCAAAGAATTCGATTGTGTCACCTTGCAGAATAGCACGTCGTTCGAGAAGAGAACATCGATCAGACGCTTCGTTGTTGTATGTCTACGGTAATACGTACAACTAGCTGTATGCGAATCACCGTGTGTGGCTCTTGTGTGGCCCTCGGGTTTTCTCTCGTGAGCCTCCCGAGTGTCCGAGATGACCAAAAGAAAAGAAAGAGGCACACGTTTGTCCGCGAGAGACACATTTATGGCCCCCAATCAACAGTGTATTCAAACATAGTCACACCTCCTTACGAATGGACCGGGTGTAGTACAGCCCCGTCGAAAATTCATACGAAATACTAATACTACTATAGTATACTGCGGCATAACCTCCGCATGGCTCGTGGCTCGTGCTTCATCCTCGCTTTTCAATAGTAAATGTACGCGTATGAAATTTTCCTAGTAGGCAGGCAAATCGGAACACCCAACTGCCGTAATACAGGGTCATCCGTTGGTCGTTAAAAAATTGTTAGAAAGCTCTCCCGATGCGTCATTCTACAAAATCCTTACGGAAAAGCAAATGCTTCGACCCTCCGACAGCTGTACTTGTACCTGTGGCCGATAGTTCCAAGTCAATGGGAATTGGGATTGAATGCATACGCGCTTATGCTTCATCCTACCCACGGAAACTTGACAACATTGCAACATGTTCATAGTCAAGTTTGTGGTCTATAAAAATGGCCCCTCAGTTCCAACATTTCACTGTTTCGTCGTTATTTTTAGAAATTCTTGTTAAATATGCATTATTACGAATAGAAAAACGCAAATGTTGAGAATTTTAGGCGTAGGATCTTAAATTTGACCAAATATCCAAGATATATCCAAGAAAATAGTAATTTCGTTAAAAATGGCAAAGAGAAAAATATGGCAATCGATCATAGAGTAAATGACCGGTTCCGAAGACATTTCAAATGATTTAAAACTTATCGGGGCAAAGCTCGATGTTAAGGAGCGGCATTCAAGTTGAATTAAGGAAAAATTATCACTCAAATCGTTTTGTAACGAATAATGAAAGGTCCGTAACCGATTGCGTTCATATCCACCGGTTGCGCAACAATGCGTATATGATGTTAGAATTTCGAAAGGTATTTTACAAGCATTTAGTCGAGTGGCTAGTAAGTTTATGAGGCCTCTTACCCGTGGCGTGGGCTTCGTATGGACTATGAAGGGGATCTCAGGTTCACAAAGGGCTACAGCGGGACCAGGTGTCGGAGAAGAGTCGCCCCGAGTTCCAAGCGACCGAGCGCACGCACCATTACAGAACTGTATATCATTTTCACTACCCCGGGGACACCGGCTATAATGTATATTTATAGTTACCTTAATTTGCCTTATTGAGACTATTTTTATGGGACTAAATTAGTCTCTAGAAAGCGATACACGGGAGTGTCGGAGATATGCATTCGACTTCACCAGTCCTTTTCGTTATTAATGTTTCACAAAATTCTCGACAATCTGATGGCCTTTTCAATTTTTCATTATCTCGATATAAAAAATCTTCTTTACTTTTATTCTTTTATACGTTTATACAAAATATATATATATATATATATAACCTAAAAAAAAATCGTCTAAAAAAATTTGACTAAACATCGTTCTTCGTTCAACTGATCGGATCATCGTATGGAAGGTAACGTAATTAATAGTAAATTCGGTTTGTCCATTAAGAACGATCTTTTTTGGCTGCGTTGGTATATATCGTGCAGAAACGGTCGACAGAAAAACTCTCGGCGCACCTGCCTCTCGGTTTCTCTGGCGACTGTATTCCCTCACTGACTTTTCGGGGTTCGGGTGTATATTATCCGGGACCCTCTCTCGTTGGTTCGACTCAATTTCACTCTTTTCAAGGAGTCGACAATCGGATCCACTCGAAAACGGAAAGCGACACCGAGACCGCATCTTCGTTCGCTTTTATTTCACGAGTTTTACAAGGATTTAAAGAACTTCCAATGGGGGCTATGGGCTCGGAAGCGACCGTACAATATACCGTGTCCCGCGCCCGCGTTCAACACCGTAGCAAAACCGTAGAGAAACTCTCGGAACTACCGGCCTTGTGCTCTCAGCTTCGTACACTCGCATAGTAGGGATCTATCGTATTATATAGAAAATATACTGTAGCGCAGCGTCCCTGTCGAGAGTGCATTCATCTTTCGTCGAAAGAATCGCAAGGACACTGAATCCTGAGATTCAGAATTTGGACCTCACAACCAGTTGTTCATTTTCGTGTCCAATTGTTTCTTCGATTTCTTGAATTATCATTTCTTTGCATGAATCGGATGTTTAGCGATTTTTTAATCCGAAAAAATAGCACTTTTCCATCCGCGGAAAAAATAACCTCATTTATCGCGCAACAAAAGTGCGAAAACAAAATAAATTAATAATAAGAAATAAAAACTAAAGGTATAACCTAAAATTTACGTATTCCGAGATAAATCTTCGACGATCTTTGCTCCCAAATCCGAATTTGTGGGAAAAAATCTCATTCTCTCGCGGTTACCGATTGAGATTTATTCCCTTCGAAAAATCCGTGACTAAAGGGATCGAGAATTACAACGTTATTATATGCTTGTCGATTATATCGAAATAATAATATAGAAGTCGTCAGGAACGAGTGGGTTATTTTCTCATTGGAAAGTGACTCTTTTCGCTGTTGTGTTCGTAAAGCTTCAGCGAGATCTCGAGAGTTTCGCACTGTATATACGGTCCCACGAAAATCCTCTCGAGTCGAGGAGTTCCTCTTACAACCTGACAGCGGGAGTCAAATCGTTCGATTGTCAGTCTCGAGTGTTGGATACCGTATCGTCAATTGTCGTGCGGTCGCAGATGTTTCCGTTCGGTCTTTTATTATTTTTTTTTTTTTCTCGAGTACCTATATTGTAGGTGTAGTATATCCGTTGCCTTTTAAATCGCAATTACTGGTCTATAGCCATAGAAGGCATATCCCAGGCGTGAGACGTGTTGGAGGTCCATTTTTGGCCATTTTCCAGAGAAGCGCTCAAAAACTACGATCCCGCCGAGTCGAATCGCGCGCGACAATGAGACCGCGACGAATCTTGAGGGTTCCGTTCACTCTCTTCGCCAAGAAGCGAATATCCGTCGGCATTGTCGAAGGGCGTGAGGACCTTACGCGGACGATTTTCCGGCGCGTACTCCATTCAAACGACGCGAGAGAATAATAGGGTACCGGGATATATGTATACACCATGAACCCCGCGGTGCAGCGTGCGTCCGGGAAAAACGCGCGTGGGCCAAGTTCCGCCTCTACCTGCGGCGAGACTCTCTCTCTGTATTATGCATCCTTGTGCTCTTTTCCCGTGCAATGACAGTCGAGCAATGGTCGAGAACTTCAGAATCGTAAAAATACCTAAAAACCGAAGTTACAGAGTCCGGTCAATACATCCCGGAGACCTCCGAAGACTTGTAACTTAAACCTTAAAATCCCTTTCGAGAAATCGAAACCGTTGTAAAATCGAGTTGTTCTATTGGCAGAACCGTCCGAAATGAACATCTGTGCGTCCCGACAAAATCGAAACGAGTCTCGGGTGATAAATTTTATTTGGCAACTCGAGAAAGCGCTTCGCTAATTAATCCATTAGTACGAAAACAAAAAGACAAGAGATAATTAAATTATATAAAAAAGTAGGATTCGTGTGCACAACATGCTTTCCGAAAGAAAAAAAAAAAAACGGTGATAAAAAAAATTGAAAAAAAAAAAAAAATAATAATAATCAAACACTGAGTCTTTAAAGGCGCGTAAATTTCATAATTTTTTAACGAAGCTTATTAAAAGATTAATTGTGTGTATTACGACTCTCCTTTCGAAGTCTAAAGCACCGAAAATAAGCGACAAAACAAAAAAGGAGAATGATTTTTTTATTAATCAAAGTGATTATAAAGTTTCTTCATATTCTATGGATTATATTTTATGCTATTGCGAAACAGGTCATGTGAGTTTCACACTCGAGTAGCGATAAGCCGACCGCAGTCGATTCGGTGAGTCCTCCAAGTCGGGTACACATCTCAGCTGAATACTGACTCTAATTGCACATGGAAAGATCGAGCGTAGAGTGTACGCGAGATAAATAATCGACGATCATTAATTCCCTTCACTGAATATATTCTCCATCCATTGCACCGTCGTATTTTTTTTTTTTTTTTTTTTTTTTTTTTTTTTTTTTTCATTTCTTTTTCTCGTGATATCTTCGCACACAAGTCCAAGACGTATGAACACACGGAAAGATGAAATAACCCGGTGAAACATCGGCGAAGAAACGACGCCTGGCGCTTATTTTCCCGTCCGGAGAGGCGCGCGAGCCGTCACGTAAGTGAACGCGACAAACCCCCCAGTCAATTAAGAAGGCAGCCCGGTCTATTAGGGGCTGGAAGTTTGACGATCCCTTACCAGGATCCAGCATCGTGCTTCCCGTTCTCATATCTTACGCCTCGTAGACATCGCGGTATGACGCGTGTATACTATATCTATAGATATACTAAGCCGTCTTATGCTCTATACATCGCTGTAGGGACAGTATATAGATATATGTTTCTACATACCTTAAACATCGCTTCCAATCACCAATACACACTCCTCAACGTTTCTGGCGCACACGCGCGCATATCCGGAGCGGAGATCAGGTCGGCGTTAAACACCACCGCGTAACACCAAACATCCGAAGAACGAATGAGACGGTCCACAAAATGACGTATGGTAGGACTCGGTGATTCTATTTTCGTTAGCCCGGCGTTTAGGGAGAGAACTCGGCTCGCTTTCGCGACATGTGCTCGATATTTAGACTTCGAGGGCCACGGGAGAGACCTCTCAGCTCTCGGATTCCCCTTCGGTCTATTTGCCGTTTTTTCGGCCTTTTTTTCCATTCTACTCTCTCTCCTTTCCTTTTATTACTACTTCTCGTTGATAAAGTGATTTTTTTTATTCTTCACTTTCTTCTTTACGTCTTTCATTATTGTTTATGCTTTCATCTCGATCTTTGGACAAAATCTGGCGCAGATCTTCGCTCGATCTTTCGCATTTGTGTCGCGTGTTTCTCGCGCTATCAGTCTTTTCGTCTTCTTGTTCTTTCATCTTCTCATTCTTTGGGTTATTTTTATTCATTTTTAATTCTTTCTGTTCGTTCCGCGTAACCACCGAACGGCTATTTACCGTGTGATATTTGACTCAGTCGTCGACGTTATAAATTACGGAATCATTCGCTTGCCTAAGTGACATAGGCACGCAGTCCGGAATGCTCGGCTCTCGCTGGAGCGAAAATTTTCTTTGGCTTAAGGTGTCCCAACGACTTGACACTACGCACCCGGTTTACCATTCTTTACCATTCGCGCCTTTCGTTTCAACCCTTTCGTATCTTTTCGCGACGGCGCAGTATATTATAACGAATTCTTTGGCACATATTCATCTGTTACTAATACGCGTTCGCGGATTATACTCACCGTTCCCTGCGCTCGTCGTTGACACCGTTACCGTACGGCATAACCCACCTTTACCGGGTTTATACACATTGCACGTTACATGTGCGCTTTGAATATTTATACGCGGATGCATAAACTACTCCGGTAACGAGTTTCTCGCGTGGGACGTCGCATCGGGGAGTCGAAACTCCTATGTATAGCGATGGCACCGCAAACGGAATTAGTATTAGTCACTCACTGAATCACCGGCTCTTTCATTGTTGAGGACGCAACGGATACATGGAAAGTTTAGACTTTCAATAGAAATAACGCTTAATCCCTATCGTTTCATTGCGATATTATACAAATCACTTGATTAAAGTTGATAATGTACGAGACATTCAACGCGGTGTTAGACAGCCGTATTTTCGAAGAGGAGCCGTAACTGCGTGAATATATATTCCGCGAGCGATTTTGATTTTCAAGAAAACCGAAAGAATTTTTTTCGCTTCATTTGCAATCGGAATAAATGGTATATTGGGGATGAAAAAAAAAATAAAAAAAAAAAATTACGAAAAATTTTCGTATCGCCTGACTTCCTTCGATCGCTCATTCAGTTTCTCAAAACGCTTGGAGCGAAGCAAATTTCTCAGGCGAGTGCATTCGTAGCCGATGCGTATATGTTGTACACGAAAAAACAATGAAAAAAAAGATGATACCACAAGGGTATAGAAGCCCTCGGGGCACGCGAAGACCGCGGACAGATATCAATTCTCTTTACTCGTGTGACGCTGGCAGCTCCACTAATAGACCGAAAGGGGCTCATCTGTTTCGTAGGATCTATATAGCAAGTCAGGCAAATACACACACGCGGTTCGTACAGCTCGGGCGTCTCGGCAGCTTCCACACGGTAGCGAGAAAGAGAATGAATGGAAGAGGATAGTCAAAAGGGGAGAGAAGAAAGTAAAACAGAGAGCGGGAAAGTGTGAGTTGGTGAAGCGAGCAGAGTCAAGAGGAATAAGATACGGCGTTGTGTGACAGCAGTAACAGCATCGGGGCGGAATGGTAGAATGGAAAAGAACGGGAGAGAGAGGAGAGATTAAAAAAAAAAGCATTGAAAAAAATAAAAATAATGTTTCGCTGCCAGAGATGCCAGAAGCAGCGACGCATACCTCTTAATTGGAACGCTTTGCTCCGACTAAGCGATTTGGGCGGATTTCGGTGGAAATGGGCGTTTAAGTGCGCACCTACGAACCATTTACAACCCTCGCGACATGATCGCTCGATCCTGTCGCACTCGGGGACGACGCGGGCGACGGGTCCGCGTAATCGCTAAATATCTCGAGAATTAACGTCTATCTCCGTATGATGAGGTGCACGTGCTCTCCAAATAATAAATGACTATCGAAAAAAAAAAAGATCGCGAGAAGGAAATACACATACACGCGGACACTTCGACCTTTCACTTACTATCGCTTAATCGTTGTAAATGAAATTCGTAATTATCAATTTAGAGATAAGTTGATGTTTGGATTTCCGTTGAATCTCTCAAATTTTACGATGCGGTGAGATTATCATAATAATCTTATATAGTCGCAGCTGCTCTGGTGCACTTTTATCCGGCAATATTTATCATTTATTCGAGTGGAAACATTAAAAAATTCTGATCTCACAATGTTCTCAACTCCTAATGGTTATTTCCGCCATAACTGCCAAGAAAGTCTGAAGAAGATTCTCGACGATATAAAACATCGAAAAGATTCTTTTGAACTGCTGTAGGAGAGTGCAAGCAGTTTGGAAGAACGAAAAAAAAAAAAAAAAAACAAAATGGCAGCTAAATAGATCGAACTGCTAAGTTGACCCGATTACCGGTAGTATTTCAAACAATCTTTCCTTCTCGCAAAAGAAATGCTTTGGCAGTGACTTCGGTAAAAATGGCCAACTTCTCCAGGCTGTCCGTTTATAGCTCATAACATTACATTGAGAGCAACGAAAAGGATCCGAGGAACAGAGAATGGTGGGGTTAAGATCTTTTAACAACCAGACTCATTAGGACCGCGTCCCCCTCTTCCACCCCCCCCCCCCCCCCCCCCCCCCTTCCCGGACTTTTTACAACGGGACATTTGTAAGCAATACAGACTTCAAAAAACAAACTCCTTGTCGCCGTCGAGTACGATGAGCTGAACCCGTAAACCGTACTACACCACCGTCTCTCCGCTATGCGCTCAACGCTTCTCGCTTCAATGTCTTTTACTCCTTTAAACAGACCTCTCGTTCTCTCGCTCTCGCGATCCGCGTTGCGCTCGTTCCGTTTCTCTCTTTTCTTCAACTTCGGCTGGTTAAGGGTGTCTGGCAGAATTTAAACGACGCGCGCGCGAGTCTCTCTGCATGGACCATTCGTTCTTATTTCGTTTCTCTTTCGCATCATCTCCCATCTCAGTTTCGCTCGCTACACTCGCTGAGAAGGAAAATTAGGAACTATATAAAAGAGAGAAGAGAGCTTTAAACCACTCTCGGCTAACCTCCAAGTGCTGCGGTTGTTAATTCTGTATTTCTTGACTCTTTTTTATTTTTTAGTTACTCGCTTTGTTCATTTTTTCGCTTTCTCGTTTTCGTCTTCTCTCATTCATTCTCCTGAGACGCGCGCGTAAGTCGTATCGTTGCCGGCTTACGCACGAAACTATCAACTTGTAATTGATTTCGGTGCCGAGAACTGCGCGGTAATCCGGGAATTCTTCGAGAAGAAAAATTAACACGTTTGAAGAAAACGTAAAGGACCATCGCGCGTTTTGTATTCGTGAGATGAGACTCTATGCTTTCAGAGCTAAAAACTTCGAAACTTTGCATGTAACAAAAAAAAGTGTGAGAACATTTTTTGTAGACAATTTTGTCCTCTTTAATTTACTTCTGAACGTCTTTTGCTCTGAAATTGACTGGTAACGAGTTTTCCGTTAAAAACCGATTTTTCGGTAACTGTGTTGCAGTAATTCAAATGTGATTGCGCTTTCGATTAAATTAAATTGAGACTCGAATAAACTTCTACAGTATTTCTAGATGTATAATTACGTCGAGCTGTGCTTACATACATTCAAATGTCGTTAAGGGCACTTTAAATGAGGGGGGAGGGGGGTTGACCTTTAATTAACCACACGCTTAATAATCCAGCAAGTTGTCAAACCCCCCAAATCTCGTTTGAGAGAGAAAATCATTACGAACACCCGCGAAACACCCGAAACACATGTTCCTCTCGACTAACACTTCCTGTCGTTAAAAAGCGGTTTAACTACTCGCGTTTATGCGTATCCTTCGGCGCCCGGTCTTTGCATCCATGACGTACATCTCTCGATACATCGAGGTTCATTCTCCTACCGAGTCACGTTTCTTTCTCACACTTTGCAATTTTTTTTTTTTTTTACATGCGTCTTCGTTTTTAAGAATCGGGTGCAAAAAAATCTTATTTCACGAAGATAATTAGATCGTAATAAGAAATGCGTAAATTATCGCTGCAAAAAATGGCGAGTATACTTTTTAAAAAAAAATTTCAAAAAATTAAAAAATGGTGGTACGAAAATTTGCGAAACAGAAAATAGGTGGTACACCCGAGAATTGATGTTGCTAAACGCTCTCGAAGTGGTTTATTCGCAATTCTCGTTTAAGCAGTCGCAATGAAAGAGAAATTGGAAGTCGAAGAAAAATTGTCTCCAATGTAATGCTTCGAATACGTGTTCCCCTGTATCACCGAAGCGTTGCTGGATCGCGACATAGTCACTTTTCACTCTGTTTCGCTTCATCTCGTTTTTGAACGTCGTTGCGCTAAACATAGTCTTTGAGAGAGTTGAGACGGGAGAAAACGCGAAAGTGCCCCGCGTACGACATTAGGCGTGCGCCGCGAGCATTGCGACGAGTATATGACTCTCACGCCGATAACCGTCGACGGAGAATTCTCTAAGTGGTTCGGTACCTTATGGATATTGAATTTTGCGAGACTCCAGAAATGGTCCATATAAATCTACGTAATCGCGTCTAAAGGGTTACAAAGTAAGGAAAACCCCTTACAGAGAAACTTTCGCATATTGTTTCCGATTTTCTTCGTAATAATTTTACCCGAATGGCAAAATATCGTGTGACTACAGAAAAAAAAAAGTCTGACTTGAAAAATATTTACAAAAAAACGTCGTTTTTATTGTAGCGTAATAATTGATTTATACTTTAATAAATTTAAAAAACTTCGATAAAAAAAAAAACATCGCGAATTGTGCCGATCGATTTTTCGACGATAATGTTTTATAAATGATTTTTCTACTTGAATAGTTCAATCGATCTGAACGGAACCTCAGCTTCTTCACTTCTATATTCAGACAAATTTAGCTCTGTCGAGAAATAAATTGTCTACGATCGTTACATCGGCAATTAGGTAGAACCGATTAACGCGAACAACCTAACCGAGTAATTTTCAACCTTTCTTTTTCCTTTTCCATGTACTCGCGCCCGACGCGCGACTCAACGCAGTTTGTGTGATTCTCGAACGCGCGGCGTGTGCGGCACACACTCAACTTTTATTTAACGCTTTAATCCACCGTGGCGTGGCGCGATCTAAACACGCGATAAATCTTCCGCTCTCGTGGACTTCGCGGCCCGAGTCGCGCGGCGCGCCGCTCTCGTTCGCTTAAAAAGCATTCGAAAACAAAACCCATTGGCCCCAACGGAAGCGCTGCCGTTAAGTGGTGTGCTACACGACCGTTTCGTGATTCCGTGCATCTCGCTGCGCAAGTGAGCGGAACCGCCACTTCACTTTTTTTACCATACATCGCGGTTTCTTTAGCTGTACAGTTAGTGTGCCTTGTAGCGTTCAATTGAAATAAAAACGAATTAAATATATATGCAACGTACAAAAATGTTCCCTACGAAAAAAAAAAAAAAAACCACTCATTTGTTATTTTTAGTTAGTCATTTATTTCAATGAAAAAAAAAAAAAAAAATTTGCTGAACATCGCAAAGTGCCCGAGATATTTTTTTTCAGCGATTCATTTTACCGAAATGAATCCGTGTAAAAGGGTTTTTATATCCAATCATATTTTGCATTCGTTTAAAATTTGAGAGATCGTGAAATTCGCTATTCCGCGTAATGCGAATAAAATCAGTAAGAAAAAAAAAATCTCTCGCGATCTCATTTGATAAATATGACAAGCAATTCATATTGCGACTGATGATTGCAAACGATCTGAGAAGAGCTAATTCTCCGATTTTTTGTTATGAGAAGAACGAAAGAAGAAAAAAAAACGCGTAAATCAGTGACAGAGACGTGGGCGAAGGTCGATTTTCCAGACCGCGAGACTATATCTCGTCGGCAAAATGTCCTTCTCGTTAGTAAGCAGTTAGTCTCGTAGATGAGGGATCGGAGTATACGTAGTTCGCTGCCGAAGTTTTGTGGTTTTTAGGACCGGAAGCCTCGAGTCTCGTTCACGAAACAAATGAACTATTAGGGAACCGCAATATAACCTCATGAAACGTCCCCTCTCTCTGCTGAGCCAATTTCGCTGCTGCACTGTGCAACGTATGCCTATGGCATGCCGTTTACAGTGAGACGAAAAAAAGTAGTATACCGATAGCAAAAGCCTAAAACCCCTCGAAGAAACGTTATGGTATAACGCGTGTGGGTCCTTTCGTTCCTCGGTGAGTGGGAGGATCGCGAAGGCGCCTATACGGTACTTAACTAGCCGCGCATGGCGCGCACGTGTTTGAGGTGTCGACTGCGGTTGAGAACGCCGAATAACCGACAGCTATACCGGCTACTTAAACTCCCGCCGCTACTGTTAAAGCTTCTGATCCAAAACTAAAGCTTCAGCTTCCACGCACTCCCCACAAACATGAAGCGAAACTTTCACGATATACCGATGGTAACGCTAAACCCACGTCGAGCTGTACGACGGTCCAACGCGTCGGGGACGCAACATTTCACGCGGCACGAAATCGGAGAGAAAATATTTTGTGACCCCTACGTAATTGCCCGGGACTCGGTATCGCTCATGCGTTTCAACTTTCATCCTAACATCGGCGCTTTTTTTTTTTTTTATTTTCGATCATTACTGTGGAGACTCGAGCTGTCGTCGAGAATCAAAACCATTTTCAACGGCCCGCGAAGAATACAATTTTTTCACGTTTTTTTTTTCCTGTACCCTTTACATTTATAATTTTTATCTAAAGTTTATCGTAATTTGGATACTCCGATAAGTTTCTCCGATATGGTAGCGAATTTATTTATTTACTGCATAAATTTAAAAAATAAAAAAAACTAAAAGAAAAATTCCTCAAAAATTTGTTTTACGAAAAAAATTTTTTAAATGAAAAGAAAAAAAATATTTTATTAGAGAAGACATTTTTATTAAAGAAGAAATCTGTATGTCTGAAATCGCTGCAATATGGAATAGACGGCGTTTTCGCTGAAGTTTCCAACAATTCCATGAATTTCGCGCGGATTCTATTGAACGGAATAATCTTTAATGTCTTCGTTCGAATTTTTTCGAAAAACAGTTTTTTTTTTGTGGTTAAATTCGTTACAATGCATTCAATTGCAAAAGGGTTAAACTTATTTCGAGGTCCATAAATCGCCATGGAGAGTCAACGCGACACGTTTGTTGGCATCGCAACGATAGGAATATAGCGGTGGTCGCCAGGGTTACATCGCCCTACCAATGCATATACCGTAATATGGTTTCCCCGTTCGTTCGCGTATTCTAATTTCAATGAAAACCGATCATCTATTGACCCGTCCCTCGAGTCGCTCGAACTTCCACTTTCAGGACAATCGACTCTCGGCAACGACATTATCCGCGGTCTGGAAAAGCGGTTGAGGGTGAGAATGATGAAACGAAATTTAATTAACCGAAAACATCGAGGAAATTATCGAACATTACGCGGGTATATCCCTCCGCGGCGCGATTGGTATACCTGCAGAGTTTATGCAGATTAAATATCAATCTATAACGCATCTATAGTGCGCGTACCGCGATATATACGTCACATGTAATTGCAATCACGTTGCCGTAAGCCGACCAATTTATAGATAACGCAGTGTCCAAATCTATCGCATGGAAAACACGTTTCCACGTTCATTGTAATATCCTTACAGAGTCGCAGGGTTATATATTCGAAACTCCAATAGTAATACGTGTTTTCGGAGTTTCCTAATTCGCGCGCGCGATATCGAATAAGCATAATCGCGAGTGGCGCCACTCTATACGTTGCGGAATAACCGATTCGATACTCTAATTAATATATTCCATGACACATTGCTATGCTTATTAGGCGCGTATTTATGCATACGCTTTCGGAGAACCGTCTGTTATGACGTTTCTATAATTATTAACAGTTGGAATATTGATGAAACGAAATAACTTCGCGCGTTGAATATGCGGAGATACGGGATAGACATGTGTAGAGGTCGCATTATAAAGGTGCACTTTGTCAAGTCAGTTCAGATACTGCAATAACATGCAATACGAATGAGGCATTCTCGGCGTAAAGCATAAAGACGGAAAGGCGTAAGTGTATACGTATGCAGCGTCAACGTATTTGGTATAAAGGAAATGCATACATAGATGGGAATCAACGAGATAGAGAAGGAACGTTGAAGGTGCTGGTGAAAGAGATCGCGACTACAGAACCGAGAGAGCGCGTGTGCGCCAATACAAAAGGGGCGAGCGAACGATTACGATCTTCCATTCGTTCGTTCGTTCCAATTATTTTGTCCAATTAAAATATCGATTTTCTCCTCCATCGCTGTGTACTGTGCGCTATTGCTGCCTGCTATACGGCTATCGGGGGATGGGGAACTCTCTGTATGCTTCCTCCGCTTCCTCTTTCTATTCTTCCCCTTTCATCCTCTTCGTCGACGACGCGGCTGCGTCGACCACCCTCCGCTACACCCACGCGTCCCCCGTTGCTCTTCCCGCAAACCCTTTCCCTGTTCCCTCCGCTTACCGATCGCTGTTCGCTCTTTTTCCTCCCACGTTCTTTATATACCCACTCTACTCTGTCTTTTTTTTCCGTTCCGATATTCAATTATTGGCTGCGCGGGTATAACTGCGCCGTCGAAGGCAAAGAGGCTCAGTGATGGCTTTGGCAAAAACCGGGAAACGAAGTCGCTTTTACGGGAGAAGCGAAAGGATGAGCGACTACCGTACAGTGGCGGTCGAGAGGATACTGTATAGGGCTTACAGTAGAAACTCTCATAATGTATTTCTGTTTCTACGATCACTTTTATCTTTCGTCTTTAGTTGCACCAATGGTAATCATATGGAAGGGAATTGAATTTACCGACGTTAAATTTTATCAATACAGGAATACGGCACACCAAATCATTTTAAATTATCGAGCGATTAATCGATCGTTGTATCGTTCGTAATGATCGCTAAAATAAATTAATTTACTAGGCACCGAAAAAAAAAAAATCGGTTTAATCACCTTAATCGGCGTTCGCGTATAGCGTAATAGACATTTTGATTATTAAAAAAAATACGCGATAGATCGGTATTACTGTCAGTTAAAATTACTATTTTTATTATCAAATATTTGATTCGCGACCGGCAACTGCCGATTCGGTCAATTTATTCGATTTTTTAATTTGATTTCCATGAAGTAATATCGATTTATTTCGACTCCACGGACAAAATTCAGTAATTGTATAAAGAAATCGGTGTTTTTTAAGGGTTAACTCGGTAAATACTTGTAATTTCCGGTAAACTTATGGCACAGTGCACTGTCGCGGTATTAGACGGTAATACCCGAATGTTTTACACACATAAGCACTCCGCGTTCTATACTCCGTAATGCTTTTACTTCTATAGATTGATATAATAATAGAAGGCGATGCCATCGATAACGTATCGTATCGTATAGCGTTCGGATACTGAAAGAGACCCTCGTGCGTTACAGTTTTTCCTGTGCAAACCTTTAGTTTTTGGTGGATAGCGGTAAGCCGATTAGTTTGACTGTCGACCAGCCGTCTGCGGAAAATTCGTCTAAAACAGTTCGTCTAAAACATTTCGTCTAAAACAATTCGTCTAAAAACAATTCGTCTAAGAACAATTCGTCTAAAACAATTCGTCTAAAAACAATTCGTCTAATAGCAATTTGTCTAAAACAATTCGTCTAAAACAATTCGTCTAAAAACAATTCGTCTAAAACAATTCGTCTAAAACCAATTCGTCTAAAAACAATTCGTCTAATAGCAATTTGTCTAAAACAATTCGTCTAATAAAATAATTTTGCAAAAATTAAAAAACTCCCGACTGAAAGAGTAGCTAAATAACGAAAATGTATTAACTGAAAAGAGTGAAATAACAATTAAATTATTCGCATATGATTGTCGGGAGATTTCCATATGAAGAAGTTAATGACGAAGAAATCGCTCGACTATCATATGCGAATAATTTAATTGTTATTTCACTGTTTTCAGTTAATACATTTTCGTTATTTGGCTACTCTTTCAGTCGGGAGTTTTTTAATTTTTGCAAAATTATTTTATTAGACGAATTGTTTTAGACAAATTGCTATTAGACGAATTGTTTTTAGACGAATTGGTTTTAGACGAATTGTTTTAGACGAATTGTTTTTAGACGAATTGTTTTAGGCGAATTGTTTTAGACAAATTGCTATTAGACGAATTGTTTTTAGACGAATTGTTTTAGACGAATTGTTCTTAGACGAATTGTTTTTAGACGAATTGTCTTTTAGACGAATTGTTTTAGACGAAATGTTTTAGACGAACTGTTTTAGACGAATTCTCCGCAAATCCGACCAGCTACAAAGTTTTATATGCAATCGTATAAAGGAAATCTGTAACAAACGAGCTTTTCGCTACTCCGACTTGGAGTGCTCTACAGTTTCGCCGCCGTTACCGGCCGTCTACTGTATACAGCAGATGAAAGCGCCGGGAAAAGCCTTCGGAACAAACTGCAAGTTGTTTTTTTTTTCACGATGAAAGTTTTTCAATATAAATTGACTTTTCTCTACACTTCGAGAGTAAATTTAGGCGTAAGTCGTTCGAAAGCAACCAAATTCCGCGGACAATATTGAATCATTACGCACATCATTATTTCTCGTTAAATGGATCGTCTTTACGAGATTTTCGTAACGGGAGTAGTGAGACACGAAAATCAATGTTTTTTTTTTCGATCGCGAATTATAGATATTTATTAACGGCAATGGAAAGAAATGACGAAAATATAGATATATGCGTATGTATACTCGGACATCGGAAGGTATTAGAGACGCCGCGGTGTAACCTTGTAGGTCGCAGTCGGCCGATGGCGTTCTCTGAGAATAGACCGGCTAATTCCGTGGTCGACCGGGACGGAAAGGAGAGTCGGAGAGTTGAAGATGGGATAGCACGGGGACACTCCGAGTTCGCTATCTCTCTTTCTCTCTCTCTCTCTCTGGTCATGTATTTTGCTCTCTCGAGGGATCGAATGAGAAACTCCAAGCGAAGAACGAGAATTTCAAGTCGTGTAAGTGACAGTGGCGCGAGAGGGACGCGGACCACCGTGATTGCAATTTTAACGCCAATTTGACTTGAATCTCTCCACGCCGAAAGAAATACGGGTTTCATGCTCAATATACCGGCGTGTTAATAATTAACGAAGGTCGGTCCATAGATCGAGAAAGTGGGGGACGGGGCGTGAGAGCGCGTTTCTGGCTTCTCTCGTATTTAGAGGGTGTCTCGGGAGAAACGAATATCTCGAGTCATCTCCGACATGTGTATAACCGCAAAAAAAAAAAATCCTACTCGTTAAATTCGATTTTTAGCGTAAGATTCCGCGATCTTTTTAATTTCGAAAAATAAAAATCAATTTTTTTTTTTTTTATAAAATTTGTTCGTTTTACTGTTATGTTTATGGATTTTGTGGAAAAGCGGACAAAAAATAATTCCGCGTGACACCGCGTACATGTGCACAGAGTTTGCCGACCGTTCTTACGCGGGTTAAGCGAGAAGAGCATAAGACCTGCTGGCGGGTGGTCCTCATTATGTGTTCGCCTCCCCACCGTTCGTTTTCCTTCGCCCGCGTCCTATCTATTTAACGTATCGTTTGCCTTGGTAACCATCCAAATTGGCCCATGCTTCTCGCTCCCTCTATCCCGCGTACGGGAAGACAGACGTACGCGAGCTTTATACATAGTCGCCAAAACGATCTGACTACGTTTGCGCGCCGCTGTCCCCCGTAATTATCGACAAGATGATATTTAATAACGATCTCGCGTAAGCCGACTGTTTGATGTCGATTTTTTCCCCTACGTCAGTCGGGTAAACGTGTATCCCATTTATATGCGTACGGAGAATCGTACGGTGAAATTAATCGACTTGCGGTCTCATTTCGCTTGCAGCGCTTAAACTTAAGCGGGAAGTTTCTCCGTGTAAAGAGATGCTGGAAATTTTATTTTCGGCAGTTGTCTCTCACAGAAAAAATAAATAAAATATTAAAAATATATGAAATTCGATGTTTTTATACGTTATAATATATTTATCATATAATTAGTTATATATTTTGTGACATATATTTTCAGAAATAAATTCAAAATTTTTTTTATAATATACCATTTTTCGCCGAAAAAATATTGGACGCATTATAGATATATTTTGCAATTTTTTTTTTTATATCGACACGGAGAAGGGTAGTGAACAGGTGCCGCGTAGTTTCTTTCTTTAGGCGTTCGGTATCGAATTTTGACCCGCAAAGAGCGGCATCTACGTAAAAGATCGTAAATGTACCAACGTATTTCCGATAGACGATAAATAACTGAAAAATCCAACCCGCGTTCGATAAATAAACAACTAAGCTGCAATGACGAAACATCGAAAGAGCGATGAAAAAGTAAAAAAAAAATAATACAAAACAAAACCGTCAGTCAAAAGTCGAGTGGCAGTTTGAGAATTAATTTCCCTCCGTCTCGCTTTTCCTTTTTTTCTCATTTTTGTTCCGATGCCGTAGAAAATATAGAACGGTACGATAAATCGATCGCGTCGTTTAAGCGACGCCACGCGTTTCGTTCGATCCCTTCAATGGATGTATGTTACACACTGTCGCATTGCATCCCGGAGGGAAAAAAGACACGATCTACACTCGCGAATGGAAGAATAGCTGCATAGTGTACCGCTGAATGATGCCGATGAATTCTGCAACGAATGTGCGCTATTTCACTATAGCGAACGAACCTTTTATCAGGAAAGCGCGCTATCGGGACTCATTTGTTTTTGGTTATCTGTGAGAGTTGTCCAGAAGCACGTCACTGCAGCGCCCCCCTCTGTAAATGTGATGACGGACGTTCAAGCGCACCGCTTTTTCGTAACATCGTTGACATCGTCGGGTTAGTGTGCATTTGTGTGCGCGATGTGTGTCTGCGAAAAATACACACGATATCCACCCTTCTTTCCGTCTACTGCTATGACGGGTCGACGTCTGTGACGTTCGCAAACACGATTCAGAAAAAAAAAAAAAAAATGTATTCATCGGTGTGTCGAAGGCAAAACACACAGTCCACGTCAGCCAATAAAAGCTTTGGAATTTTATCGAACGTATTGATATCGCGCGCAGCAGGACGATATCTGCAATGACCGAGCATTTTGCAGTCAACGGAACGACTGCATTGAACTCGTGGTAATGCAACAACTGATTTGTTTCTGTGTTAATTACGATACATCATTTTATTGGTAGACGATTTTCCCAATTTTACTGTTTTGACGACTCGAAAGAAAACGTAAAAAAATTTTAATCGGTTTAATTTAATCGGTGATTTCATTACATTTTTTTACCTATTTTTGGTAACCCTGTCGACCCGTAAAAAATTAACGACGTTTTACGACGTTTTGGTTTACGAACTTTGATAATCGGAAGCAGACGGTTAACGATGATTCTGATTGCAAAACTCACGTTAGAATATTAAATCACCTCGAGTCAATGTGGTTAACAAAAATGGGTGAAATAATGATTCAAATGAAATGCTAATGGAATGAATTTCGTTTGGGAATTCCGTCTTCGAAGCAACGGCTTTATCGCGACTCAAAGTTTAGCGACATACTTTTGAGGTTAGATTTCCATATCATTGGTTCAATAATTTTGCTACTTTTTCGCATGAAATTTGAGTGGAAATTGTGAAACTTTGCGTTGAAGAGAGTCACATTGTATTAGAATTCCGTTATGCATAGCAGACATGCGTACAATACATCGCGAATCGTACGTATGCGCGTGGAATGCAATTCGACAAAAACTATAATCGCAAAACATACGCTCTCGCAGCCTTGTAATAATAATAATCAATTCAACGGATCGACATCGTCGTGAACTTGCGATAGAACTCTAATTGAGAATGTTAATTATTCGCTTGTATTATTGTCTATTATTTTTATTCTATACTCACATCCGGTATAAACTATTGTGTCGCCTATGGACGACATAGCGCTCGTGAACTTTTGTACGAATGCAAATTCGAAGCGTCGATATTGCATATAATGCTTAGAATATTGGTATTATAACGAAACGCGTGTAAAGCGAAAAAAAAAAATATAACAGGTCATAATATATTACGCACTTGTTGAGTTCGACATTAACAATCGCGATAATGTACAAAGTTGAACTTTGATTTCCACGACGTTTCGTTCGAAATCAATCGTCGCGAAGATCGCGCTTCGATTAAACTTGTCGTCATTAACCTCTGCCTATGAGAGATACGGCAACGACACGCGTTGCACAGGAGAACAGGACGCGGATCGTCGCACGGGAAGTGCAACTCCTTTGTATGCAAAGTCGCGTATTAGTTGACTCTGACCTTAGCCCGAAAATTAATTAAAACGCGACCCTGAATTATAATCTTATAAATATTTAACGAGATTCGCTCAGCTTGATAATTTCTTCGATCGAATACGATCGAAAGGGCATGAAAATTTAGTTGACGAATAGAGGTGTTTCGACGTGACGAATTACGAAAACACGGTCAATCAAAAAGCAGTTATGACCCCTTTTATCAATGTACTTCGACAGCGGTACATATGTCGCTTTGTAATCATAATTACGAAATATGCGATAGTTTTTCCACGAATCAATTTAATTTCTTCACAATCACTGAAATTTGCTGTTTCAAAGTTGAAATTTCAAAGTATTTCATATTTTTCGATAATTTCGAAAAGTATGCAATTTTAAATTGCGAATAAAAAAAAATTGTTTACTTTTTAGTGACTTCAAGTTTACTCGCGATATTTTGAATTGTAAACAAAGTTCAACTTTTTCAAATGCTTTTGAGAAATTGTTATGTAATTTCTATAAATGCAATACTCGTTAACCCATCGACTGCTATCGCAGTTCATTTCTTACATTGAAAAAACATCAATGTAATAAATATATTATTGAAATGTCGTAAAAAAAGAATTTACTAAAATTAGAAAAATAATAATATAATCAAAACAAAAAATTTCAACCAAAATTCCACAAAAAAAAAGAATCTTCGTGTGTAAAATGGATTGAAAAAAAATAGATTTTTTTTTTTACTATAATTTTACACAAATTTCGAGCAAAAAAAGTGAAAGGCGGATGAGAAATTTTTTTTTTTTTCAACGGATAAAAAGTCTGTCCATTGCGGGTTTAATTACCATTATTATTTTCGATGTGATCATTATTTCGAAAACCGAAGAAAATATGATATAAGATGATGTATTTTACCTTCGAGTCTCTGCCAGTAGCACTCATCGAACGACAATCTGTTGAAATGCACGAACAGTATAATCGTAGAAGGTAATCACCTTCGAAGTACATATATAAAACCGCGAAGAAAAATTCATTAAGCAGTTTCTGCGGTATGCAAGTCTGGTATTCGTGATAATAGAAATTTTCCAACGATCGGTTATTTTTCTTTACCGCGGATCTCACAATCGCTCGTGCCTAATTGGTCAATTACGCTCATTAACGTCTCCGATGTAGGAAGGCGAGCCGCGGCGATTAGATCTCGCGCTTCGCCCCTGCGGCGCTACCGACGAGACTGCTCTCCCCACTTTTTCACCCTTACCTACTCCGCTCTCTCCAAAGTTTCCTCTATTTGTCTGTTTCTCTCTCCCACTTTCGTAGCACAGCTTTTACCCCCCACTCACTGTCCCTTTCTCGATGTATGCACCGGGTAGAGGTTAGGCATTTGCATGCAAACTTCCAGCGCCCCGTTCGCTTACTTGCCGCAAAAATAATGTACCTCCATACCGGCAAACGAAACGTATACACACGGACTGTGTAACACCGCGTAGGTTGCCTTTGGTACCCGTCGTTTCCCGCACGGAGGCGGTAACAGGGTAAAACACACCCCCTAACCTCAGCGCAACGCCCCCTCGAAGAGAATTTCTTCCCCCACCATAGCGATTCCCGGTGGAAGGAAAAAGTCATTCGGAGTCAACGGTATGGTCAGTCAGTCAGTCCACTCGGAGAGCTCGACTAGCTAACAGGCTACCGACTAACACAAAACTTCTTTTTCGTTCACATTGAGAAGAAAAAGAAACGTTCTATTACTTATATTACGATTTTTATCGACACTCTCGACATTACCGACGTTTTAACGCAACTTTGGTGAAGTTGTAAATTCTTCGTTGATAAAAAAATCGGTTGACGAACACGTGTGTCATCGTGTGTTTTTGGAACAATTTTTATTTGTATTGCGCGTATTTTGATCAAAGTTCAGTGACATTAAAGAAAGTGAATCTTCGGAGTCGATTGTAATTACAGCAGTTATGGACGATCGTCGATAAAGAAGAAAAATAGACAAAAATTGTGATTAAAAATAGTGTAAAAGAGTTAAAAAAAAAAAAAAAAAACAGAAGAAATTTTCGAATCGTTCGATAATGACAGTGTTAAGAATGACATCGCCGTTGACGCCTCCCTCGACGAGTCCAGGTTCGCCGGATCAGGCGCAACCGCCTCAACCCTCAGCGCGACCCGCTCAGCACAGATTAAGCTTTTCCGTAGCTGCTTTGCTCGCCGATACGAAAAAAAGTTCGGATTCCTCGGCAAGACGCACTTCTGTGTCGCCCCGTTCGTCTCCCGTCGCCCCCTATCCGCCGGTACATCACAATAGTCATCATAGTAATTATTCGCGAACGCCTCCGCTGCCCGGAAATCTGGCGAAATACATGCCGGAGCTGTTGCCATCGCGTTACGCACTCACCACCGGCGAAACACCGAAAGATCTGACGAACGAGCACCGAATAGTTTCACATTATTCGTTGACGACGAGCAGTACGCCGAGATCGTTGTCCGACCTCTCGACGTCGTCAAAATATCCGGATATTGCCGAATCGGCGACTCGCGCATCGCCCACGAGTCACACAGTATCCAACATGTTGGACTACCGAATCACCGGTTCGAATTCGATAAATTCGAGCGGCACGAAGAGCCCAATCGTCGCTACTTCCGACTCACCGAAACTCACACCGGGAGGCCTCAGTTTTGCACAAGATTTTGGTGCCCACTCGCCGAGAAGCTCGCAAGAGGAGGGGCGATCGCGTTGCTCGGAACTTGAAGACATCGACGACGAAGACGAGGCAAGTCTCGTCGACGTTGAGGATCTTCAACAGCACAGCAGCAGTCCTACACCCGTAAGACCGACACCCGCTTACATCGGAGGTTTCTCCACCCTCGGATCGATATCAGGCTTGTCGGCGAGCCTTCATCCAGCCGTATGGGGTGCCGGACATCAAAACGCTGCAGCAGCGGCCGCGGCGGCTGCAGCGGCTGCTGCCGCTGGTTACTTTCCGTCACACTTTTCGCATCATGGACCACTCAACGGTATGTTCGCTTCTTAATTATTATTCATTAATTCACTTTTTACTGTTTCCTATCCTCTGAATAAATTCAGTTATCCGGTATTAAGTTTTAGAGACGACGGTGGCGTAATGGCCATTTTGGCCTTTTTTTTACCTCATTAATAATCGGTGAAATTTTTTTTTTTTTTTTATTCAATATTACTTTAGGGTGATAAACTAATGAGGGATAATAGGGGTGTGTCGGGGTTATTGAATAATCGAAATGCCCTTACATGAGTTAAGAATAGCGTCGGTACGTTAAACGTTCTCGTTTTTCGCGTTAATTCCTAATGGAACAATTCCGCGTTGCGTCGCGATACGCGGCGACGCAAAATCACAGTTTCGGTCGCCGGTTGGTCTGCTAGCGCTGATATAGCGAAGAAAATCGCAGCGATCATCAACGTTTCTCGAATGTTTAGGTTATGCGCTATATATCCCGTATAACACACAGCGTGCCGATGGAATTGCCAATGGCGGGGTTCTCCGTGTGTGCAAATGGATCATTAGCGTTAATGATGTGAGTCCCCCGGACCGTTAATCTTCGAGTGGGAAATGAGGTGCACGCGCTGATGTCGAGAACCCCGTCGACGTTATTACACTCTTTTGAACGCTTTAGTAATTCGCGCAGAGCGAATTGCTCGTTTTAGCGAATTACAACTCGCAGATTCAAATCTATCGCGAAAATATCGATTCTCAGTTTATTTCGCGATTTCTTAGCGCAACATCGAGGCAGTTAAATTTTTATAGTTTCTTCATTATATTGTCCGTTTCGTATTTCGAAAAAAAAAAAAAAAAAAAAATTACTTTAGATGCGATACTTTTTTTTTCGGCGGTTTTAAGCGAAAATTAAATAGTTCGGAAAGCTGATAATACTTGGATGGTTAAGGGTTCAACATTTTTTAACACGTATATAAATTTTTTTTTCCCTTTAAATAAAATTGAATTCATTGCATACGAAGAAATCGATCGACGAGCCCCGTGTGCGGCTCGCATCCGCACAGACTATTCCATTGACCGGCATAACTCCGATAGCCTACCGTCGGCCGACTCGATCGTTCCCATCTTCGCGTTCTATTTTGTTACAACGAAAGACTCATCTCGTTCCTCGTACGAGCGACGCAATTCGCTATATGCCGAGAGATAGCGATGCTACGTTGCGTATAGTAAACAGCTACGAAACGAGGGGTGAGACGTAATAATTCTCGGGTTATGGCGAAGAGAGAAAGAACGAACGAACGGCAAAGCATACTTAATTATATATATATATATATATATATATATATATATAGCAGAAAGCTTTTCACACTCCGCATACAACCCCCAAAACGCTTCGCTATCACTTGAAACTTTCATAGCCTCATCATTCACTCCCCCGAAATCCTCTCTCGAGTAGCGCGCGGTTCCCTCTTCCGAGGCGAAAGTATAAAGAGCCCATAAGAACGAATCTTTCTATATTACGATGCCACGGAACGAGTACTTAAACGATTCTCGATTGCTTCATTTATTGTGAATGAAAAACACTTTATGCAATATCTTATCTTTCGGCTGCACCGTAATTGCTACTCGACTTTTATTTTTTTGCATTTCGATCGTTTATTTTATTTTACGTTCGGAGAATTTTTATTTTTACATTGTTAAACTTTATTCGCTATATTTCGTGACCGGTATTTACGAAAAAAAAAAAGGAAAAAAAAAAAAAACGGGGAATCGAAAAACAATGAAATTTGAGATCGGTTTTCTACAGTTTTTTTTTTTCGAAAGCCCATTTTTCTTCTAAATTCATATTACATTATTATTTTTTTCCACACGTTAAGAGTAAATAGTTTGCGCCTTATCGCTGAAAAGATTATACAATTAATTTAAGTAACGTATCGATTTAATGACGAATTACGCGCGGTAGCTTCCTTCGATCTGCCAATCAGTTAGAAGCGACGAGAATTCTCGAGTGACATCCCAGAATTTCTTGACTCCTGAACAATTGGCAGTATTATTGCTACTGTGTCGCGTTGCTTTCTATCCCAATGGTCGTTGCAACTGCAGCCGAATGATCGTTCGGTTTCGGTCCGCGTCGCGATGTTTCGCGGAACGCTATCTCGGGGAAATCAGCTAATTATTTCGAATGGATTCCCGATCGGGTACGGATTAAAATCCGTCTCGGGACGTTTTTGGCCGGTGGCCCGGGAGTCTCCGAATGCCGGAGACTAATTGGACCCTTAGCGTGGTTCCGTACGATGGAGAGTTGGCGCACCGAACTTCACAAAGGAGGGCCCCCGGTTCTCCACCGTCGAAAACTCTTCCGCTGACTGGGCATATGCGCGTGTTAGCGATTCGACCGTATAGTTCGCCATCTCTTGTCCTCCTATTTTTCTCTTATACCTCCTTTCCGCGCCTACCGTGTCTTCGCCTTCTCCATTCCTTCCTCGTTCCATTCTCCGTTCAACCGGCGACGTAGCATGCGAGAGACCGGAGGAACGCCGAATTTGAAATTCAGAAACGACTGAACGACCCCGACGCTCCTTTTGTCCTCCGTTGGCACGGTTACGGTTACACGGAGAGGAGAGCTTTCCTCCTGCCATTCCCGTCGACCTGTTCCCCCCCGTAAGTTCTACTCCTTCGGCCTACAAATCTGTCAATTGTTTCGCGACAAATCTACCGATACAACTCTCGAATCGGAGAGCCTTCTCGGCAATGTATTCGCATTGTTTTTCAACTCTTCTAGCTTTCGCTTGCGAACGGAGGGAATTGTCGACAAGGGATTTCATGAATGTTCTATCGGATGTTTTGTCGTTCCCTGATACTTGCTCTTTATCCAAAAGGATTTGTACCGAATTTGCATCGTTCCAACAGAACAGAACAGAACTTACCGATTCTTTTAATCACTCGAACATACGGTGACGGAATGTCGGCTCGTAAACATCGATATCTACACTAATGAATAACGGAGATAATAATACATTTCTTAATTTGAATTATTTTAAGAAATCTTTCACGATAGTCGTAAATACTTCGAGAAGGTATTGGGTTATCGAAATTACGACTTTTTGTTGTTGTATATAAATAACCGATAATCACATATACACGAATACAAATGCAGGAAATGATAATATGCCAAACAGGAACTGTACCGAAATAAAAAAATTTCACTTTTTTTATCTTTTTGAAAAAAAAAAAAAAAAAAAAATTCTTCGATTTATTGACATTTTTTTCATGTCTTCAATCATTATTTTTCCGTCTCGTTAACTTTCAATTTTATTTATTTCCCTCAATTAAATTGAATTCCTATTGCCACGTACTGCCCCTGTCGGCTACTGCGCAAACTTACATTGTCGAAGGGCAACATTGCGTTTATTCCGAGAAATGACGACAAGAAGCAAAATTGACGAGGAACGGGATGATTTCCTTTCTCGTTGAATGTAACGAACGCTCATTAGTGTTTACATTGAATAATTATCCGGGTTATACGAGAAGCCTTGAAAAACTGAGACACGTATTTCGTTTGTGGATATCTTATGTACGCGGGATAAGCAGTATGTAGTATAAGACTTGCGGTGAGGAAGAGCGAGCGAAACGGCGACGCGGATGAGGACGAAGTGCTGCCGGCCGGAATTTTGCGGTCGTCGAGCAACAGCGGGTCTCCCCTAACAAAAAAAGCCTAATGGGCCAACGTTTGCGGCGCCCGTTGCCCCGGAAAATTATGAATTGCGCTACCAACAAAAATAACAAAAACTTATCCCTATATACAATATAGCAAAGTGTAGAGTATAGCTGCAGGTTTGTACCTCGAGGTGCAAAAAAATCGGTAGCAAACAGTTGCGATCACCGGGAGCCCACAAGCGTAATGTTCTTATGTCTTTCGCGCTTCTTACCTCCGTCCGTACCTTCTTTCTTCGATATCCGTACAACTCCACTTATATCAAAATTAATGTTTTTTTTTCGCGTTTTGTTTTGTTTTTGCAGAAAACGGAGAACCCGCTAAGATAAAGTGCAATCTTAGGAAACACAAACCCAATCGAAAACCGAGGACACCGTTTACAACTCAACAATTGCTTGCGCTTGAGAAGAAATTTAGGGAGCGGCAGTACCTTAGCGTTGCGGAAAGAGCCGAATTCTCCTCTTCGCTTCATCTTACGGAGACTCAGGTAAAAATCGATTATTATTCAATGTTCCGTTTTGTTGACTGATGGTAATGGAACTTTAATTGAAATTAAATGAATGGTTATTCTTCAGGTGAAAATTTGGTTTCAAAACCGACGCGCCAAGGCGAAGCGCCTTCAAGAGGCGGAAATCGAGAAATTGCGGATGTCGGCGGTCAGACAACATCACAACAATCTTTACGGCTCTCATCATGGACTTCTGGGTCACGCGGGACTGTATCCAGTTAGCATGCTGTCGCATCCGGGACTTACGGCGCATCATGTGGTCAGTCAGCATCCATCAAGGGAATGAATCCTCTCGTAACGGACTATTTTAGGAGGTCAGATAATGAAAACAACTCGGACTTCGGACTGAACGTCCGAATCACTCGAATTTCCGAGGGAATTCGGCTCGCCGGGTTGGCAAGTACTTTGGTGACATCAGAATTCAAACCGAACTTCGAAATTCGAACGAAACGGAATGATGACGCAAAGAAAAACTCCAAAAATGGATCAACTTTCGACTTTTTGGGAATTCCAATGAATTTCACAATAATGCGATACGAGTTGATTTATTCTTCGGATGCGAAGAAAAAAAAAAAAAAAAAACAGAAAAAATGCGCGCTGCCAGTGATAACCGATAACTGATTCCTGTAAATAATTTTTTTTTAAATGTACATATTCGTCGTTGCGATATCCGTTCGTTAACGAAATTGACGAACTTTCGAAAAGCATAAATGTAAATATTGAAAATAATTATAACACAGAGAGATTGCGCGCGAATACTTGCATTTTTTTTTTGTTTATTTTGTATAAATGTAAAACAGTCGTTAATATAGTATCAGAGATGAATATTTAATAAAAAAAAATTAATGTGACAAGATAAAATTTACTGGTTGATTAATTGTCGTATATTATTCCCCGACGTCTCGTAATTACTGCCTGAAGCAACGGTTTGTAGACGATATTCGTATTCTTGTAGTGAGACTTTCGATAGCGCGCTTGGGGACGACGACAGCGCCGACGGGATGCTTTGGAATTATTTATTCACGGCTGAGTAGTTTTTATTTTAATCGAAACAAATTTAACTCTGAGACACTTAAAAAGATGAATTAATATTCTCAAGTCTCCGGCAATGAAATTTTAATCAATTTTTCCGTATTTTACAACACATTGATGATTTAACTTTTTTTTTTTTTATAAAAAAACAAAATTTTAAACATGTTTTTTTAATAGTTTTTCAATTAAAAAAAATATACATCGTAAGAAAAAAAGTGATTTCAGGGGAAGATATGTATTTAAAAAAAAAAAAAGTACGGAATGAACGTCTCGAAAGTGGTTCGCCTTATCGAAGCACTTTAAGTTTCGATCTTTAAGCTTTGCCAATTTTCCGATTTTAATCAATTTTTCCGAATCTTGCAACGCATCGATGATTTAACTTTAAAAAAAAAAAAAAAAAACAAAAATTCTAAAAATGTTTTTTTAATATTTTCAATTTTTTTCAAAAACTATACATCGTAAAAATGTGATTTCAGGGGAAGATATGTAATTTTAAAGAAAAAAATTACGGAATGAACGTCTCGAAAGTGGTTCGCCTTATCGAAGCACTTTGAGTTTCGATCTTTAAGCTTTGCCAATTTTCCGGGGCCATCTAATCGCGAGGGTGTATAATTTTGGTCCAAAATCGGATTGCCGTGGGTAGAACTGGTTTTCCGCAAGTGTTCAAAAAAGATCCTGACGCGAAGATTACCGCGTAGAAATAAGATGGTTAGAGAAGGAAACCACTGTGTTGCCTCGCGCGGTCGCGTATGTCGCGGCATAAATTAGCCGTGGCAATTAGTTTCGGAATCGACCGCCCCGGGCGGCTTGGCGCCACCATCTTGATTATGCCTACACCGGGCAACTCAAGACAGTAGCGAGCACTGTTTGCCGAAAGGCCTAACGTTCTCCGCGGACCTCTGCGGTTTCTGCTGCTGGCTAATTAGCGATGCCCACCGAGATATCAGGCGACGCACGCTAAGAATACGAAACATAAATATTCGGAATTTTTTTCGTCTGACTCCCTCCCCCGCCACTCCTCCTCCCCGCCCACTCAATTTTATATCGTTGAATTTCTTTATTTCTCTCACGCGCGTTCCCGGTAACGGCTATTAAGCAGTATGAGGACCAATATTTCTTTTGTCTCCACGAATTTTAATTTAATTTCACTCGCGAATCGTAAAAAAATAAATTTTATCCTAAATGTTGCATAAAACATTAATACGTTTCACGTACAGTTGTTGATTACAATTTAATTACGAATTCTTCAGTGGGGGGTACACGTTCTTCCCGCCACATTCGGGAACAAGGCGTTCGGATTTTTTAATGGCCTCGAGCGTCCCGGTAGCTGGGTCTTCGTTGGTTGTCGTTGTCTTCGAAACTGCTGCGTGCCGTAATCGCGCGCGCGTTCGGATGTTCGGGCCGTGCGGGATACCTCGTCGTCGCGTCGTCGACGCTTGTTAGCCGAATAACGACTCTTCGGTAATTAACGCTGTGCTCCTCGCCGGCGTGTTCTACCGTTTCCCATCAATTTCCACGAATGATATAATTTGCGTATTATGTAAGACCGACGACACGAGAATTTCGAACGCATTCTCTCCGCGCATATGACGCAACGTCGAACTTTTTTTTTTTTTTTTTTTTTTTTTTTTTTTTTCACGCGAGGTTATTGAGAATTTTTTTAATTTGAATACCGATAATATAGGCACGCGGATGTTACTGCGCGACGAGCACTGTGGGCAACGCGCGAATATAACTATACAGGATATACAACACGATATTTATTTTCTTTCATTTCGATACATAGCCAAACGTTCGGCTAATTAATTGATTGGATGGCAATTAAGGGAGATTAGCGCCGATACTTTTTTTCCGTATGGTCGGCCACACGCCGACCGGTCAGTATGTACAATCGTCCAATGCCACTTTGGCTGCGATACGAATAAATCGTATGCGCTTCAAATGTTTTTCGAAGTGAATAACCAACTGAATTTAATATTAGAGGTAAAAATTTCGTCAAACTTTTAATTTTTTCAACATTTTTACATTAGGAGAATACATTTAAATTTTTAAATTGTTCAATCGCAAAACATCGAAAATAATCGTAAAAGTATTTCTTTCGACTAATAAGCCGCAATTATCAAGTGATTTTTATTATTTTAATAATTATTCAAAAGTCCGATACTACATGTTGACATTAACTCAATATCCAACTTTATTTATTCAAGTTCTTGTCAATGCGCGAAAATCGATTGTCAAAAAAAGTACCAAAAGTACCAAAAGTGTTATTCGTAGTAATTGCGAATGAATTTTCGTTTTTTCATTCCTTCATTGGTTAAAAATGTAATTGCGAGTCGAAACGAATGAGAACTTTCGTGAAGATCGTCGAGAGCGTAGGCCCCCGTCGGGGAATGGCACTTATGACCCGCGCGAACGGCGAGACTCGCGTAAACGAGCTATAGAGGGGCTTTTACCGAGTTTCAACGGTAGGAGCTAATTACACGTTGATTATCATCTTGTCCCTCCACACACGACGTGACCCCAACTCTCTCTCTCTCCCCTGCTGTCCCGAGAAACAAATACAGTCGCGCAAATAGACACTCTTCCCGTAAATACACTATAACCGGAGAGTTCTTGTGGCGAAGCATTTCAGACACACTTCTCGTATGCAAGAGTCGTATCGTTATATCCCATGAGAGCGCGTGCAGCGCTCGACGCGAGACGTTGTCGTCGTCCTCGGTCTGCGTGCCCCGCGGAAACCCCTAAATATACCTGCATAGCAGTTAAAAAAAACACACGCATTTAATAGACCCCTTACGAGTCTTCGAAGAGCCGGCATTTGACCCGTAGATCGAGACGTTAATTAATTTCAACGCAATTTAATCGGAAGATCGCTAAATCGCTTGAATTAATAAAACCGGCCGCACGGCTTACAAACGCTGGGCAATTTTTTTTTTCCTTATTCTTCTGTTACTATGTATCGAAGACACGTAGTTATACTGGTACGCCGACGTTCTCATACATAAAAGTTTATTTAATAACGGATTGCCGCGACGGGTGCCGACATATATAAGGAGTGCCGCGCGCCACATGCCCGCAGACGTTAAAGTCGGCACCCGAGCCGAAACGATTTTTCGAATTGATTGATACAGTCGCGGCGAATAGTAGACGCCGAAGAGACGATCCTCTCGCACTCAATGAGAATATCTTTCCTTTGCCTACGATGATGAAATAATCGTCATTTTATCCTTGTCGACGCGCTACATGTAGAGAGATGGCTTAATAAGATATATATATGTATATATATATATATATATAGAAAATTAAAAAAAAACCGATTATAAAGTTGATGTCACAGTATAATTACGCGACAGAGCAGTTTGATAACAAATTGGATTTACATCAGATTATTAATATGTTTTGCATATCATTCGCGGTGAAATTATTATCTGTCGGAAGTTCGATGACGCTGAAGTTCGATTATTTCACCTCTCGATAAATCACTATTTTTTTTTTTTTTTTTTTTTCGATTTTTTATTACTTCGTAAGCAATATCGATAATCTCCGCTGTATACATAAATAATATGATATTCGCTCCGCATCATTTAGTCAGCCAACTCATTATCAAACGTGACTCGATTAAGATCGTTCGTTAATTCAGTTAATGCTCATTTAAATAATTGGCGAAGAGTGAAATCACGATTGTAATGTTGTCCGCATTACCAACACGCTGCCGATGTTTTACAGTTACGAAATGCGCATCCAACGACTGAGAGAATCCATTGTCGATTTATTTGATCGATAAATCATTTAATCTGTCGTTTATAACCTTTATTTACGTTTTCTACTAATTTTCTTCACACGCCTAACCTGTTTATAAAAAATCGTGACTCATACAGCCAATTCAATTTTTTTCAACCTTTCATTCGCGATCGCAATGTAGCGATTTTTTTTTTTTTTTTTTTTTTTTCGCTTCGAGGTTAATTTATACGAGCGATTTTTCCGATATCAGACTCTTTGAATAACGAAATATATACTTCAACGAAGCTTTTTTTTTTATTGTCTTATACTCCGAATAGAACGATCCTTTTTTCCTCTTTCGCTTTCATCTTATTATCGTTGACTTTTCTCACAGCTTGAAACGGTGTTTGCGATATTGCGGAGCTATATTTCTCATCCATTTATCGAACGGTTAAAAGATCGACTAAATAGTTGTTTGTGTAAGCGCTAAGTGAGCGCAAAGTGGTAGCCCGTGTTTGTGGGGCCCGTAGGTGGTCTTTACAGCAGTAGCGATACGTATGATACACTGTACACTCCATCGTCCACCGTCTCTCCACATATATGTTAGTACACCGAACCAAAATTTATCACCATTATTACCTTTCCGAGAACACATCGGGTCTTTCCCACCGAAGAAAGTTCGCTTTCGTGATATCGATATACCACGTGATCGTTTGTCACGCTATGTAAAATAGGAATGTAATAATCGCGATAAAATCGTTATTGCTGCAGTTCTCGTAAATTTAAAGGTTAATTATCGATTGATGGAAAAAACTTGTGAAATACGCGAATTAATTATTTCCACCATTTTCACGACTTATATCCGCCGGCAATGAAAAAAAAATCTTTTTTTTTTTTTTTTGAAAAATTACTGCATTAAAAATGACTGTTAATTCGTAAAAAATTTATTTGTACCTATAGATTATGCAATTTTTATGTTTTTTTTTACGATATATACGGTATAAAAAAAATTGAGATACAAAATAGCGTGTGCACTCGGGTGTAACGCTTCCCACACGTGACAAGTTTATTCTATACCCGGACGATGAATTCGAATAGACTACTCAATCGAGACCTCTAAATCAAGTTACCGATCTCCAAGAGGTGCTATCCTATTAAATAGCTGCAGTAGCAGCAACAGCGCGGTTTTGTGACTCGAAGAAAAAAAAAATACAAGAAAATGGGTCTCAGGCCTATTCTCGATGTCGAGTCCGGGAGCAGGTTGAACGGTATAAAGCTGTACTGCCGCTAACCCTCCTGAGAAATAACGAAAAGCAGCAGGTCTCGCGACACGGCAAAAGGGCCTCGTAAAAGTAAGTGTCCCGACCTTTTCATAGCCGATGTTGTACCCCACTCTATATATTGCCATTGTCCGAGAGATTTCCATTGAGAAAATAAAATAAAAAATCCGAAAACTTTTCGATTTTTCGAGAGTCGAGAATGAAGCGTCAAGCGTGCGACTCGATTATATTCTTCAATATCCCACTCACGCGCACACAATACATATATATCTCTTTATTATATAGTGCATAATACTCCATCCTACCGAATGGAATAATCTCCCGTTACGAAATCGGGACGTTTTTATTACGTCGAATCCTAAAAGATCGCGCGCATCTCCTTTTTTACGTAAACTATAGCCGGTGCCCTCATTATATACCAATATCTATGTACAAAGATATCAAGTTGATTGAGAGGTATCCTAATATCCGGCAATCTATTTTTTTTTTTCGGTTTATCCCCCGAAAGGACAAATCTTACGCGTAGAATTGCACAGAGCAAAAAATGTGCGAGGGATGCTGAATTTTTCGGAAGGGTGGGGGGTGCGTTTTTAACAATGGATATTCATTCACCCGAAATGGCCCATCGATATCTTTATAACCGATCGAAAAATTTGACGGCGAGAAATCGAGACGCTCTGATCCTGAAGAAAATTCGGGGGGATGAGATGCGGTGCTCGACGAGAGGGATTTTTCATAAAATCAGTTTTTTCGCCTTTTTTTTTCGCATTCATGAAAGCCATAAAAATCTCTTCATATCTCGTACTTTCGAATGGATTTTTAATCATAGCTCGAATAATACCGAAAGGAAAAAATGTATATAACGTACCAAACATCTATTTTTATTATGTAATACGCACCAACTACGCAATCGTTTCCGTCGATTTTGTGCAGTGGAACTAATAAGTGCACCCGCGATGTTTTTCGATTTTCGATATTTTCGACTTTCGATTTTTTTTTTTAATGGATTATAAAAAAAATTTGTCGGGATGAGAAAAATTTTGACAAATCCTTTTTTTTTTTTTATTCATTCGGCAATCGCGCATTTAATTTCATTTATATTCCCATTCGAATTATTAACAGTCCGTATGAACTTGTTAATTTCCTTTTTCGTTGGGTAGCGTTATTCAAGAGGGGGATGAGAGTCAAAGTTTTTGGCGAAGAAGCCGCAAGATTTTCGAGCCCCAAACGGAGTGAATATGTAAAGGGAGGAGAATCGGAGATAGAGAAAAACGAATAACCCGAGCGTCGGTATAGGCCGACGGAATTCTAACCGCTCGGCGCCCATTCGCGTTATTTATACGTCGTTTAATTAAACGAACGTGAAACTATTGTCCCCTTCGTACATTTCAGATCCTTTGCGTATTTCCTTCGACGTTTCTCGGCGTCATTTTATTTTTAAAGCTCTTCGAAACTAATAGAATTTTTTTTTATCCATACGCGCGAATGGAAAAAAAAAATTAAATCAGCGTCGATCGACGGGGTACAAAAATAAGAATTTTGAGTGGATGCGGCAGAGCGACAGTACATTTGCCGTGGCGCTTTCGGTCTTAACGGGGTCGTAAACCGGCACTCGCCCGTCGTCAATTAACTCGCGCGCGCACACGGGAAGGGGGAGGCGAAAGAGAGACAGCCGCTCAACGCCGAAGGCTGAGGGCGGTAGGTACAGAGGGCGAGAGGGATACTGTCGCAACTGAACAGGCGAGCGCCGTGGAAGTTGCGTTGGAATGAGAAACCCCGTGCGGCCAGAGGGCGAAAGATTAAATTAAAAATTTGTTGAGAAAAATTCCTAATTACGTTGGGAGGGCGTCTGGTGTTTGCCGAAGTAGGAACGCTTTCACCGGCAGGGCGGTTATATAACATACCCTTTTTTACCTCGTCTTCTCCTTTATTTATTTTTTTTTTTACAATGTTTTTCCGTCTGACGTCACTGCTTTGTTTTTTTCTTCTTTGTTCCGTTCGCCCCGAGCGTTTCCACGAAATTAATAAATACGACAACTCAGTTTGACTTTCACCGTCTTTTTTTCCACAAATTATTCGATTTCGTTTCTTTCGGAATTTATTAAAAAAGGAGTAATAATTAGACTATTTCGCTGGATAGTTGTTTCGAGATTTTTTTTTATTTTTAGTGGTGTTCTATGGTTAACTCTTCTTCATCGTTCTCTCTATTGGATTCTCGTAGAATTTGCGGAATTTTTCAATTTTTCAAAATTTTTCAAATTTTTCAAAAAAAAAAAATATATATATATATATATATATCCTTACGCTACACTTACGTTGTTTTATGCATCTATTCGCGTACTCTTTGCACGCGGATTACACTGCTCGACGAGAGAGAAGCGGACCGACGGTTCGCGTTGAGCAGCTCGCCTGCGCGCCTATCTGATTGTTCTTCGCTCACCAAACCCAGCAGCAGCACCGTCCGCTCCAGAGGAGCTGCTGTAATTAAACTTCGACCGAAATTGCTCACCGTAGTCGGTGGTCAAAGTTCTGTCCGCTTTGCCATGCGGAATAACATGATATGTACCAATAATAAGAGTTTCCTATACACAACATTAATCAACGCGACTACGTTGATCCGATTGTTCTCAACCAATTTGTTAGCCATTTTGCCAGCCGTTTCCTTCGTGTTTTGTACAATTTTTCGTTTTTCCAGTACCCTCGGATTTTTTATTTTCCGCCATTTAATTCGCGTGTTTTTCGAATAATAGATCGTTACGGGAATTTCTATGAATTCTATTCAACTAAATTTAATTAAATTTAATTCTATTTACGTTGTCCATTTCTCCGCTGCGGAGAGACAGAGAAGCGAAAACGACTATTGTCTCTTTGCTTCGTTGTTTAATTCATTCAATTATGCAGCGCTATTGAATCAGTAATGTGCACATCACAGCGAAACTTTTTTAATAAAGATACTTTCTTTTTTTATTACGCGATTTTGATTTACTTCGCAGGATAAATGGCATTCGGTGTCGGATTGTCATAAACGAAATAACTAAATTCATTCGGATTCTGCAACACGTAGACGAAGGATAGTAATGGTTTCGCTGGACAAAATTATTGCCGGGTATCCGCGTGCGCGCATTCTATGATAATTAACGCCATTATAGCATTTAATTGGCTCGAGTGGCGTAGCGCGGCTCTCGCACTCCCGGTCGCCATCTTGTTTTAACATCCAGCAAAAAGCGAGCAAAATGGTTCGGCGATGCTGTCTGGAATATTCCCCTCCTTCCCGCACCGAAACCCCCGACGACGAAACTCACCCCTCGCGATATCGCTCCTCACCCTCCCCCTCCCTCACTCCTGACCAGTTGGAGCGAAGAGTATTAAAGTCCCGTCGACCCTTGGCATTGCCTTTGTTACGCAGCATTTTCTTCGTCGTCTTTGCAAAAGATCAAAGAGGGTTTCATCCCTTACCTAACGATATCACTTTTAAACAATTTTTTACAAACCCGAACTTTGCGATTTTTTTCAAGTATCAATTATCCTCGACATGAATTACGCAACGGCATGGACTTCGATGATTAAAAATCATAATTAACTTTGAGATAAAAAAATTACGAAAATTCATCACCAATAGGATACTAATTTCGAGATTTTTTATGATGGTCCATTTTGCCCCATTGAAATTCGTAAAAAAAATTCGCGAACTCGTCGGTGAAATTATTCTATAAGACATTATCATCATTATTATTATCATGAAAATTATAGTTAAATAGAAAAAAAATACTATTAATTAACAAAAAGTTACGTGGGATGACGGAACATCTTCGGACTTCAATAATTCTGATCTTTGATTTATTTTTTTTGCATTATTATTGAATGCACCGTCTGACATTGATATCGTGAAAGAAACGTCACGACTGAACGACGCGAGTGAGAGCGCCGACTTGTGGAAGTCAAGTTATAAGCGATTCTACTGTATATATCTATAATACGATGTTATATGCGATGCAAAACGACACAGGTTGTCCCATGTGGGAAGATAAGGGTATAAAAAAAAAAAAAGTGTAGGTAACGAAAGAAGGCTGTAAGTCCACACTGCACAATTCTCGGATCTTGCGCGGTCTGTGTCAGTGCGGCGCTGTTTGCCGCGTTTGCTGCAGCGTGCACACGCCGGTCCATCGCGGATGCAACGCTGTTCATAACTCGAAGCGAACGCGCGAGCGCGAGCGCATCGCGAGATAGAGGTCCAAGTGGTTCCGCGCGCCTCCTGACTGCCGTTGTTGTTGGCGGCGAAGGCGTACCCGCAGTTCCATTCGCGAGACCACAGCACGAATGAAGTTGTCGTTGTCTCTCGCGGTCAGAACGAACCCCGTGAAACAATGCGGCGCATAAATATCGTCGGGACCTCTCATATTATACTCGCGTTCTACTCTCGACTTTTGCTTTCCTTATCCTTCGCCCTCTCTCTATCGGTCTCGCGAGGAACGCCGAAGCGAAATCCTGGCGAGAGCCGTGCACTTTGTCTCTGTGTGGGCCGCGAAGTATACGGGATATAACAGTTCGTATTGAGGCGTACCTGCTGCATATACGTCGTTATACACTTATATGAAAATCTCTTGCGTTCTTTCACAGCTCTCGAGAATCTATCGACTCCCTCCCTCGCAACCGGGTGGTTCGAAAATTCCATGAAAAAACGACGATAATCGAAATCGAATGTTTTGAAATCTTATTTTTTAACGCCGAACAGTCATTTTAGAATTATTGAAATCTGAGTTCGAAAGATTTTTGAAAAAAAAAAAAAAATTTACTTGTTGAATTTTTGTATTTCTTAAATTGCATTATTAATAATTATCGTTAAATACCGTTCTATACAATACAACTTTTTTTCTCGGCGGTAAAATTTCTCAATTTTAATTTTTTTTTTATCGAACGAAGTATAAGATAAGTCCATTAACTGCCGCGAAGTGCAGCGACTATAATCGAGAGTACAGAGAAATCTTTCGACCGGATGAAAACGGATCGCCCGAGTCATTTGTCATCGGGTGCTGTTAGTTTTTCGCCACGTGCGTACGTCGATTATTGCGATGACGCGCGTGTGTGGGTCGCGGTATAGTTACACCTACTCGTAGTTACACAGCGTACGATATGGGAAGGGAGGGGGAGAAACTCTCGTAGCCTCGCCGATTGTATCGGTCGGCGATCTAAAATCATCGAACAATGAGCGCTAACTGGATAACTGTCGGGGTTCCGTTATCTCGAAGGCAGATAAGAGACGGCCGTCGTCATATTACATTAGCTCCCCATAGAATAATATATCTGCTTACAAGCACTACCCCCCCCCCCCCCCCCCCCCCCCCCCATCGATGCCCTTCCTTCTCGGCACCGACACCCCGAGCTTCGACGACCCTTATCGCAAAACGACTATATTCACATGGTAATGCGCGTTGCCATATCTTTCGTCTCGGGATATTACTATTATCGCGTACAAGGGCTCAAGGATTATTGAGAATTTCCAAGAGCGCTACGTAGCAAAAAAACACTCCTCCCGAAAAATCAATGTTGTTAATTGATAGCTTTACAATCGATTATCGCTTATTTCCGATTTAATTTTCGATCGTAACACAGCGAGAAGAAAGAAGTTTTATTAATTAGATAATTTTTTTTTCGATTCGTTTCATTATTATGGTCTTTTGTTGAAACCGTTAAATTAGTTAACAAAAGTTCGAAAAATTTAAGAAAATTGAGAATTAAAAAAAAATTGCATTAATTTCTTCGTTGTTTAAAGTCGAAATGTTTAAAAAATCGTTTTACCTCACGCAGGCAAAGGTTGAAACCTTCGATATTTTTTTCGATAGTTCGTTTTTTCCGATATATATATATATATATATATTTTTTTTTATTAACGTCACGACACTGTGTATTCGTGAGTAGAAACGCGCTATTAGTCACGGCCGCCCGGTGTGTGATTTGATTATCGACTTTCGTCACGCAGCAATATAACTTTCGGGACGCCATTGCCATGCGGGATCTTTTGATACGCCTTCGTAGTCAGCAAAGCGTATTCAAGTAGCGTATATTTTTTCCCGCGATCGGTTCATACGCGTTATGTTTTTTTTTTTTTTATCAAAAACATCGCGAATTGATTGAGATTGCGACTAAATGGAAAATTTCTCGTCAAACAACTCCATTGCAAGCGAAGGGCAGTGCTGCCTTTTGAATCGTTGAAAAATACCGATTTCTTTTAAAAAATCGAATTTATCGTTTGGTGCCACGGGAATTTGAATAAATACATCGAAGCCATACGCCTCGTAAATTTATAGTCCAATTATCGAGAAACATCGCGAATGAAAGTAACCGCAAGCGCAATGAACGTTGTTTGCGCTTCGCGTCTGCGCAGATGAAGATACAGGAAGATCCATCAGCGTGAAGCATCGGGAAAATCTCAACGTTGGGAGAGGATCCTCTCTCAACGTTCAGAATTTCCGCGACGAAACCTTTCATTAGAGCCAAATTTCTCAACCGCTCGTAACTGTCGGCTCACTGGATAACTAAGCAACCCACGTGACCCCTCCCCGTCGTGGCGCATCACTTCGTAACCCGCCGGGGAAACTAACCTCTCGCGCATGTGGTGGGTGTTGACTTCTCCTATGACTCTAAACACTAAACCGTCCGGGGATCGCATAGCACAGACCCACGTCGTAACATCAGCATCAACATAAAGGAAATTCGGTTAGATACTCGGCAAAGCTTCGGCAAACGCGAAGAGCCAACCGCGGCGTAGTTGATTAAACGGGAAAATTTAACGATTATTTAATGAAGCGCATATGATGCCGATGCTTTAAGCCGACGAGTACCCATCCGTGATTAACATGTTGTTATAGTTCGTTAGTTAACGATGATGCAATAACGTCGACGACCACGCGAAATTTTCTTCTATTTCGTTATTAAAATCCGCAAATCAGTGTGTTCACCGAAGAGGATTATTGCATTGCGTTTCGTAAGCTAATGATGGCTTCGCAGTAATGTTGACTAATGATCGAACCGTATTAGTATTTTACGATTATGAACTATAAAATCGTAAAAAAAATATGATAAATAAATTTCTTTTTTTTTTTTTTTTTTACAAAGATGCCGACGAAACCGGAGCTTACATTGTAGCGAAAAATAGCACCTCGGTTTCTCTTTTCTCGTCTTCATAATTGCCGTTTGCAACGAAAAGAAGAAGTATCGTTGCATTACAGAATTTCGGAATGTGCGAAGAGCTCAGTTGTTATTGCTAATCGCGGTTTTGTTTCAAGCAAAAGTGCGATTCGTTGGTCGAGAATATAAGCCATATGTGAGTATCCGTGTTCAGTTCCGACGGTGCAATAGCGCGCGGTTAGGTGTTAAACGGTGGCTGAGAGCTCGTTAGGATTTTTCCGCGGGTGCTAACCGTCGGGGACAATGCCGTGCCCTGTTGGTTGCCCGGTTCTCGCTAACGAGACGACCGAACACCGCCCGGCCACGTCAATTGTTTCAGCAAACACCGAGACAATGGACAGTAGCCGGTCGGATACTAATGGCCGGTTTATACGCTCCTTAACTCGACTTCTCGCCTTCTCGCGCTCAAACTCTATAGAATGCTGTTGTGGAGTGTGAGAGACAGAGACTAAAGCGCTATGCCGCGCGCGTCTTTTGACTCGCTGTTTAAACTGCACAACGCACCCGCGAGTAGTTACAGACGCTCCGGAATCAGTGAATATAAGATAGGTGCGGGTGTACGGAGAGCCATATTGGGCCAAATTTCCTTACCCCGTGTCTTCCACTTCTGTTCGTAAAAGCTGCGTACATCTTCGCTTGAAAGCTTTGTGCAAAACTTGCCAACGCGCTAACTCTCGACTTTGTTACTTTAAACACAATCAGCAATCGTTTCCCGCGTCTAAAAACGTCGCTCACGACGATAGTTGACCGATAATACAATTACAATGGCGAAAAAACGAAAAAAAAAAAAAAAAAAATTGGATTAATATATTATTAATCCAATTAATATTATTATCCCATTATTATTATTATTATTTTTTACGAAAAAAAATTGGATTAATATATTATTAATCCAATTAATATTATTATCCAATTATTATTATTATTATTTTTTTGGCGAAAAAAATTTGGGCCAAAAAAATGAAAAAAAAAAAAAAATTGGATTAATATATCCGATTTCTTTATCACAACGTATCGCACATGAAAAAAAAAATATATATGCAAAAATCGCATTAAAAATATATAAAATTTAGTTTTTGAATATAATTGATACATTAATCATAAAATTTGTTATATATTTCCAGAAATATATTCCGCAATAAATCCGTAATATACGTTTTTCGACGAAAGTATGTTGTAGATACAGTTTGGGATATATTTTTTTTTTCGAGTGCAATATATACATCAATCGACAATAAGATATCAAAATTGATATTCACGTTATCGCAAAAAGGTATCATCGGTCCTCTTACCGCTGTATTTACCGCTCTTCAATTTCATTTTACTTTTTTTCTTCCAACAACGAGAGAAAACGCGGACGACCCATTCGAGGGTCGTGATCTCTTAGCGCGATAAAGTATACGCGCGAAAAAAAAAAAAAAAAAAAAATTGTGCGGCAACCCTCGGAGCAGTTTGCGGAGCGAGGATATGCGAGAATAGCTAAGGTGTGCGGGAGAAAGAAAGACCTTACCATCGCGAAGTTCGGGAATAGGAAGAAGAAGAAGCGAAATCAAGTAGAAAAGAAAAGTGGAGGGAGGTTAGTAAATCCTGGAAATCTCGAGGGGCACTCGTCGAGGTTTATCACTCTCTTCGTATTCCTCACCTTCACCACCGCAGAGCGCATATCTTTCCTGTCGGTTATTATACGAGTAAATGAAAGGCGAGAGAGGAGGCAGTAAGAAAAAGCGCCATCAAGAAAATCGTCGATGTTTCTTAAATGATAATAATAATAATAAGAGGGTGCAGCACCCGTCCCCTTTTTTTCTTTTATAAGCCGCATAATTTCCCAACCTCCGCTGGCAATTAAGAGTTTTCACGAGGCGTCCCGGGCGCCCTTCGTAAAGCCGTACTAAATCCCAAGTGAAGATGCCTCCCTCACCGCGTTTCGCAAGGTGAATCTCGAATCTTTCTCTTTCTCTTCGTTTCGCTAAGCTCCCGGACCAACCGGAGCCATCATCCCGGCATGGCGACGATGGTGCACACAGTTCTTGATGGAAAAATATTGTTTCTTATTCCTCGTGGCGCGGGGCGTGTAAAAGGGGCGTTTAGGAGAGCGAAATAATTTCAACGAAAATTTCATATAACTGTCTAAGGATTCTTTTCCACTCATCTGCCAGGTGCGATGACAACGGGAGGCGCGGTAGTCGAAGGAAAAGAAAGAGAGGGGGACGCGCCGTATCCGAGCGATAAGGGATGAGCCTCGACGTTCGCGGATATAATCAAATCGCGAACGACGAGGCGAATTCTTATCTCCATAAGGATAAAACTGCGATGAATAAGGAAAGAGCTTTATCATTGCTTTCGTTCTCATTGAAATCGTTGAAAGTTGAGTCGTAGAGGTTATGAAGGCTTCAATGCACGTGCGTCATCCATGAGAGTAAACCGCATGACACTGTATATAAGATTCTTTAGGATTGCGAGAAAATAGGGGTTGACTCTTTTCCTCACACCTTCGACTTTTTTTCCCCTATAAAACGCATATACAAGGTCACTATGAAAAACTTGAGCGATTTCAGCAGCATAGTTGCAACCCGTACTTCCGAACGGTCCCGCGATCGTCGCGAACATCCATGTCTACTATAGTTCGCTAAAATATATATATCGGCGTTCCGTACATTTAGCCGAAGGATGGAAGGACTTCCATTCGTCTTTGTACACATGAGCGCAGGTATACGTATAGTTTGCTCAAAGCTGTACGCGAATATCTTACACACGTGTAAACTATTTCGCATGTCGTCTGCTCCGACGATCTCTGACGGTGCGCATGCGCAAACTGTCCTACGGAGGCACTTTTACTCGCGCTAACGTTACTCCCGCGATCTGTCAAGTCTTCAACCGTTTTCTCACTTTCTCGCGTTTGATTCTCCTTCTGTTTGTATATGTATGTATATATTACTCTCACTCGTTCGTCCTTACGTTGGATTCCCGGGTTTTATTCGCATTCAAATGGCAGCACTTTAATTTGCATGCTAAGAGTGTGCCGCGTCGCCCGGTACGCCCCCACGCCACCCTCTCACCGTTCTACATACAATCTTTCTCTCTTTTACTCGCGAACTCTCGCGATTCTTTCTTTCCCCTTTCCGCTTTACAACCCAACCCTACCCTACCCTTCCCTTCCATCGCTCCGGTGCTCAACCCCTGTCCGGATTTCCATTTAAACTCACAAAATGGCGCTGACTCCGCGGGGCTACAAAATTTTTTTATTGAAAGATTCGATGCCGGATAGCGGGGCTTCTCTTCCTACGGCGGAAAAAACGCGCGCATCGTCACATACACATCGATATACGCATACATACACACGTACATACAGATTCTCACAGCGGTTCCTCTGCGTCTCTCGCACTCCGCATCCCCCACGCGCGCGAACCGTTATTCCGCGAGATAAAATGCCCTTTATCTCCGCTCCTCCTCTTTCCGTCCCTTCCTATTTCTCTCTCCCTCTGTCTCGTTCATTTTCACTGATGCCTCTCGATGTTTTTTTCTTTTTTTTTTTTTTTCCTGAGCTTCGCGCCTCGGTCTATGCGCTGTCGCTCTTTTCCTCGCTATCGAACCATCCCCTCTCTTTTAGTCAGATGAAACTGTTACTCTCGCACTCTTTATCCAATGCGCTTGCATCGACATTTATTTCATCCGGAATCACTATTGTTGTTTTTACCTGCAATGCACTTTGGTACGTCGCGGAAAGAATTTAAATTGATTCCCGGACTCTCCGCGAGCACATAGAATTTGTAGGTTAGATCGGCCGGTCGCGAACAAGTTTTTTCGGAAACTTTCGAAAGATTTTTAATACCTGCATTAGGATTGTTTAACTTTTGATAATACGGCGCGATTATACCAATTTTTAGCCATTGTCGCCATTAACTAACAAATTCGTCGTATAGATGTCATTTTTAGCAATCAAAGTTCCGGAAGGAGGTTAAGAGCGTCCATTCGATGTTAGGTTAGAGGATTCTTCGGATTTGGATACATACATATATACGAGACGCTGATTGGTACGGACGTTGGGAATCGAATTTGGCGCACCCTTCGATTCCACGCGGACTCTGCCTTCCGGAACTCGTTCGTCCTCCGAATCTCTTTTGTTTCCCGGCTGTGGGTAGTCACCGTCAAACACCATCCTATATTCGACTTCGCACGCCCACGTAATCGGCCACCGTTTCCACCCAAATTGGTAGTGTGCGTGAATCGTTATTCGATCACATCTCTGGCTACAGCAATGCCACGAGAATGCACCCCCAATCCACCCCTCCAGTCCCGATCTCGAAAAACGATTAATCGTCAACGAGATAACGTCGGGAGCGTTGATAACAAAATTGTTCGCAAAATAGGTATCAACATCGAAACTGCCATCGATGGCCGAACGAGCGTCCAATTATCGTTCGCATTCGTTTCAGCATTACGATTATCGGGAATCGAATGGAAAATTATTAAAATTCGCGTACAAAGCTCTTTTACGAAATGCAAAACAAAAATATGAATATTGTAATGAAAAAAAAAAAAAAAAAAAAAAATTGGAACGTTCCTCAACCGATTTATTTGCGACATTGCAAAAGTGTCGGAAAAGTTTTCGCGTATTGTATATACATCGAGACTCTTTACTTCGAGGGATTTGGGAACGGGTGGAAAAATAGAAACGGCGGCATATTGGTGCAACTGGGCAAACAACGTTAACGGTGAAAAGCGGACGATTCGATAACCAGAGACACTCGCATACACACGCAAACACGCTGAAAACTTTTTCGATCCGCCCGTACCAACCCGTAAGTATATTTCTATTCTATCCTTGAAACAATAAGCCGTTGACTCAACGTTATCCGCTTACAAGTCAAACGTCCGCGACCGAGTTTGTTCCGAAGTTTTGACGTTCGGATTTTCGAATTCGGCGTTTGTATTCGTTAGACAGTCGGAGGAGGAGGAACGAGAAACGAAAACGAGAAACAAGCGGTAAAGCCACTCGGGGATAGGGAAATCCGCATCGACTTCAAAGCGATTTAACCCTCAGCCGCCGCGCTTGTTTACGTAGCTATTAGTGTGTTTGGGCATTTGTGCCAAGAGGGGTTGTGCCGTGAGCTGTGTTCCTCATACCCATCACCCTAGTGGCCGGTGACCGCTCTGCGGAGATTCCGGTTTTGTAATATGCGACCCCGTAATGCCTCGAGAGCTTTGCCTCTTACACGACTTACCGGGATTATAGTCACTCATCAGTTCAGATTTTGCGAAACATACATCCCACGGGTTTTTTATTACCCTTCTTTTCGAAAAAAAAAAAACAAAAAAAAAAAAATCTTTTTGGACGCAAAAGAGCACTTGAGCAAAAAAAACCCAAAAATGTATCGAAAACGTCGAAATCTTGAAGATGCGTTGACGTTGATCTGAGAGACCATCGTAAGTATGGTCCGTTCATCCGTGATACAGATTCGATAAATATGAAACGTCATTCGGGAAATGACGCGGGCATCTCCGTCATTGTTGCTGGTCATCTTAAAACATTCGAAAAGCTCGGAAATCTAACCCCCAACGACTATACGTCACAAGATTCCACAAGGCGGTCTCCTGAAATAGCGCATGAAGCATCGGACATCTTTCAATAGGCCGACATTCTCGTCTCGCCCGTTCGTCTTAGTGGGGGGTATACGCCACAAGAAACCGGTGGATTCTTCAAAAGAGGATGAATCGCAGGAGGAACGTTCAATCCCGAGTGATCGGTGTTATCGGTATCCACCACTACCACCAGAAGCAGTTGGTGAATGGGCTTCCGCGTAGAAGAGCCGCCGGTGGGGGGTTGTGAGAGCGCATAGCCTCAGTTATAGCATTCGTGTGGAGCACCCAAGCGCTCCCCGTTCCACCGAGTGTAGCCGAGAATCGGGGGTGAAAGATGTATGAAATTCCGGCGCCTCCCAGTCGGTTTTCTACTTGCTGTTGGCGCGAGCGTAGCCGCGAGCTCCACCGAGTAGAATATATTGGATTCTGGTAGTCAATAGAGGCAGTTAGGGGTGGCAACACAGCCGGAGTCAGGGCGTTTTATCACGAGCCTTGATATACTGGGCGGCCGCTGTTAGAGGGGTTAATCTCTCACGCTCGGTTAGCTCCTATTCCTAACATCGTACGCGAGATCGCGGAGAGCCGAAGTGTGAGCGAAATCGCGCGACTGCTTTCACCCTCCGACGCTCTTACACCCCTATTGGCTTCGTCGAACGTTCCCCATCTTCCATCACCGCTTTCCTCTATCTCACCCTCTCCCACTGGAATATCCTCGCACCCTCGCGATCTCTATTATTATAGGGGATCCTTACTGTATATCTATAAGTTGGACCAAATCGAAAGGCGCATATGGCTCAATTCACGAAATTTTCGGTAAACTTCGAGGCCACTTATCGATGCTTCGGGCAATAATTGATCTTTGCAAAAACGAACCATTGGGGTGATATTTTCTTTTGGCAGTGAAGGAAAATCGTTGGGAGAATTAGATAAAAAATTAAGGGTACGTCGAAGTTATTTGTTCAGATTTTTCGACTATAGATGGGGGGGGGGGGGGGGGGGACAACCGATTTTTTTCAATCGATCTATGGCAATATGTAACCCGTTAAGTCGAAAAAAACGCGACAATCTCCGACAATGGCGTTAACCTCATTAATCTATTCAGTATCTGTTTACGAATTCAAGAGTCACGAAAGACTTTATCATGCATTACTTTCCGCGCGCTGGTGCGCTCGTCAGTCCTTCGGGACCTCGGGATACTCTTTTCACCTGATGCGTTTTCAAACCATACGACTTCCCTTTATTTCCGCGACTTGCTTCGTACAATAAACTGCCGCGAAAATCCGGTCCCCTTCGCCCCTGAGAACCGCGGTGCTACAATCCGTACCGAGGCGTTGCCTCCGTTGGATTGAAAGAGAGGAATCGTTTTTCTCAATTCTATTCACCCGGTGGATTTTTGCATTTCCCGCTTTTGTACCAGCAAACGCTTATTTTCTTTTCGTTCGGGAGGGCGGCCTCACCGGTACGCCTTCAACTCTTCGTTCCACGGATGGGGGAGGCCAATGCTTGCGATCTTAAAGATACACCCCCTCGCGTGCCTATTCGCTCGCGCTATTTCGCCCTTACTATCGTTTCCAATTTCGTTCTCGAAGATATCTGGAACTCTCTCCAGCGCGGGCACAACGTCCTCGTTTTCCAATGGCGTTTGCACACTTCCAAACTCGCTAAACCTCTATCCCACTACCCCCTTCCCCCCTCCCCCCTCTATCGCTTTGGAAACGATAAGCTCGAAGAATTTAAATAAGTCGAATCAATATTCAAATACGATTCCCTTCCTCGACGGGCTGAGCCTCTCTCACTTTCACGGAACCTCGTTCCGCCGGAACGACTCGATCTCGCCAACTACGATCGCATAGTCGAGATCATCTATACTCCCGCCATAAGTATATACCACTTCTCACTCTTTTGGTACTGTAACTGTATTCCCTTCGAAGCTTTAGCGTTTGTTCGAGAATCCGATTTCGACGCGACTACGCGTATACCCGGGGTCTCTCTCTCTCTCTCTCTCTCTCTCTCCCCCTCTCTTTCGCAGGTGTCGCGCTACCAAAGTCTTTCGCACACTTCCGTGAAGGTATTATAGTGTACAATCTTTCGTAGTTTCTTCCAATTTTTTTTTAGCTCGTCGTTTTTACCGATTTCCCGAGTGCTTTCGCATTTGGAGAAAATTTTTCGAAAATCTTATTCCATAGTGGAAAATTTTTATCATTGGTGTATACGAACGAAAGTGTATTTCAATACGTTTCTCAAGGGTTAATACAATGAAAAAGCGAATCTCATATATTTATAATATTTTTTTTTACACTTACATTTTTTAACGTAATTTTCTCGTTATAATCGGCAAGCATTTTTGTGGTGTACAAGTTATGCAAAGTTCGATTTTCATGATATATACTAAAGTTTAATAATCGAAAGCGACTATCAAGCAATTTTACGAACGTAAAGATTTTTCTCCGTGAATAATTGAAAGGTTTCGTTTGATCGGCCATCGCCCATAAAATATAAAGAAGAATTCCGTTTATCGTACAATAAACAGGAAATACATAAACCCAATAATAACACTATAATATAGTGTCGCATATAGTGTTCGTATTATGGTACAGTGAAGTGCATCGATTTTTGGGTTATTATGTATAGCGGTGGGAAAGCTGCGGGAGGCGTCGAACGCGCGACGGGTGTCTCCTCGTCGATCAACCGGAGATCATTGACGCGTCACTATATTTTGCCAGCTAAACGGCGAGGGTAAAATAGCGAACACGACCGACACGCACGAGATGACTTGAGACCGATCGATCTTCCGGTATGAAAGTCCACACGCGCGCGCGATCACGTTCACTCGTTTCCTCTAAAGTTCCCGGATAGGCCTCTGATGTACGAATGAATTTAAACGAAAAGCGTATATGCGATAGTTCTTTGACGAGTAACAGCGGTATCCAGAATTCTATGCGTGTTCTTCAGTGAATAGTTAAACATTCTTATGGCGCTGTCGCTCTCACGAACTGCTTAGCAAACCGGAGAAACTGCGGCCGCATCGGCAGAAATGTTCTCAAACTTTACACAATGACGGAAATATACATATATACATTGAACCTTCTCGAAATTGTTCGACGATGGAGCGAAAAATGCAAAAATCATCGCCATTTTCTATAGTTTCCATAAATAATTATTTAATATAAATGAAAAACAAAAAAATTGTAATTGTTTCGTTGGCCTTACAATGGTATAAATCGACACGGGATATAGGTAAATTATAGATATATTTTACGATTTTTTTTTTTTTTTTTCAAGTTTTTCGTCTGCTTACTTATTCATTCACTCATTGCTCACTATGGCGAATAGATCGAGGAAATTAGATATTAAATCCGAGAAATTAGTTCGAACCGCAGGCTTTCGAATAAAAAAGATATGTACCGTCGTCGTTGCGCGAAGAAATATCGCGAACTAAGCAATAGAAAAACTCCACCTCTCGCCTCGTGGTACGTGTTCGCCAGACGCTATAATAGCGGTAGAATGCATCGGGAATGCATGGGTGTCGAGAATACTATACGTACGCGCGTTCTCTTGCAGCATCGAGCAGCACAATTTCGTATCCCTTCGCAACGCGCTCTTTAGCGTAATTCAGCGATTTCTGTGCGAACCGATCTGGAATTCCGATGAAGAAGGATCGAGAAGATCTACGTACGAGTTCTCACCGTCGCCCTCGTGCACGACAGTGGTCATCTCCATGGTCATCCAGGATTGAGTCGACTCCAGAAAAAGCTTTGCTATTATTATGCTCAACTGTTTCGACGTGTAGGATTTTGCGCTTCTTCCTCGAAGTACAAAATATATATACTCGACTTATTGTTTATGGAAACTTAAATATACGCGTTCGTCTTCGGAAAATCCAAGAAGGATTGAAGGCTTCCCATTTTTTTAGGTTATGAAGCTTTCGTTCGATCTATCATTGCCGAATTTTCTATGCATGTCGTTCAAAATAAAGAGAATTTCTCGTAATTTTTAATGGACAAATGAATTGTGTCTAAAATGGTGAGTTTTTGGAAACTTTCGATGATTAAAGAGGTTAGAATCGGATATCCAATATGGTTTCGTTTAGCTTCCAATTCTGCGCTCTACTGCGAATGGCCTTTAGAATATTCCCTTTTCTTTCGCGTACCGCAACCTAAACGAATCGAATGCCACATTCTGTTGTTCTTCTATATTGTTAGCATCCATACAGGAAGGATACGCATTGGTAGCGCTGAATATTTAATCGCCTTTACCGCCTAATGACGACACCTTATGGACGTGTCCGGTACGAAGAAAGCGGGGAACAAGAATGCGGGTGGAAGCAAATATGTGTTTATGTCTGTGTTGCCGTATTTTGCTGGTGTGCGGCTTATGGTAGAATCAACGAGAGAAGTCGGAATGCAAGAGTGAGACTTCGACTGATGCTGGGCGGGAGTGGCATGAATAAAAGATGACGAGAGGTACGGTTAGAGTGTTCGCACGCTTCGGGTGTGCAATGGTTATAGGGCAGTCGCTAAGTCGGGATCTCGGTCATTCCATCTCTCTGTCCCTTATACGTTTTTCTTTCTGTATTCCGTACGAGAGAGGATTGGCGCGAGGGAGTAGTCGCTCCTCGATGATTGATAGGACTAATATCCCCCTGTGGCTGTTGTAGCCCCCCGTCCTGCCGATAAAACCGGCGCTAAAGACGGAATATTTTAACCCAACGGATTAATAGGTCCGTTAACGCGGGCGCACACCCCGCGGCAATGACTTCATTAATATTCATGGAGGTTATATATACATATACACTGACTAACTCGCTACGATTCAGCCCTTGATACGTAACACGTGGACGACGTTCATCGCTAATTATGATAAACGCTTTGGCAAAATTCAATTTTATAAGCAAACTCGGCGATCGGGATTTTCGAAAAAAATTTAAATAAAAAAATAACAGTTTGATCGATTGCTGTGTAAAAGTTGATGAATAAATTATGTACCTACTGTCATTTAAATTACGTTGAAACGATTCATTTTTCAGAATTTCACGTTACTTCCCTTAAAAACGTAAAAAATTATATATAAATTATAAAATTTGCGAGATAAAGTTCTGCTTCATTGAAATTCCAATTTTAAGATTTTGAGATTTTTTTTATTGCATTATCGCAATATTGACTTTTTTACCACATTTTTCCCAATAATCGACACTGACGATTGTACCAAATTGACTTCACAAAGTTGTATTTGCTTTTTCAAGAAAACATTAGATTAGAATTCAAAGGATCCTGTGACTAATGCCAGGTGCTGAAGCTTTTCCCGTGACATTAGCCAAACACTGTTTTCCGTTCCTCTTTTACGAAGAGCGGCGCGCGTCGACGCGCACTTCACAGGGATGCTTGTCGGCACCTTTAGCCCCTTAGAATAGACGCACTGACTGTTTCTTCGCTTTCTCTCTTTCTCACACATTGGCATTTGCGACGCGGCCCGCGGGTTTCATTGTCTTTCACAATAGTGCCGCTCGTGGTAACCCGATTCTTTCGGGTCTTAACGCGGACCTCGCAGGCGCGAGCCCCACGGCTCAAGTTCGCTTGTGTTATGTGCGTCAGGCGGTGAAAGAAAAGAACTCATTATAGTCGAGTTAGTTGTGTTTAAAGGGTTGCTTGTTGGCCCCTCGGCAAAAAATATTTCAAATAAAATAAGAATGCGGGACGGAGAGCACAAAAGCGCTTGCGAAAGATCGCAAAAACAATTTCAACTTTTCGAGATATAATCCGTTCTTTATCAAAAAATTTTTTAATAATTTTTTAATAACTTTTTAATAATTTACTTGCAATTAAAAATTAACGTCGCAAATAATTTTTTTTTAATTATATGAAAAATAAAAAAATATTGAATAAAATACATCGATTCCATTATTATTAATGTGTACGGATAATTCATAGCAATAAGATACATCGTTGAGTTGAAACGATTTTAATAACTTGATATGATAAAATTATGTAAAAAAAAATCGTCGTGTAATATAGCAATCGCAGTATATTAAGAGATCGCCATTGAATATTGCGAATAATGGTCTTCGTCTCTCGGTATAACTGTACCACTGTATCACCGTTATTATTGTAACATTGTAAGGTAATGGGACTGGGATCGAAAATTCAAATACCGACGCCATTAAACTGAATAACGAGGAGCGGCCGTTCGAAATATGAACACAGGCATGATTTGCGGCCTCGTAAACCCGTTCATAACGAATAATAATGTCACCAACGTAGCTGGCGGGCGGCGTCGCACACAGAGGCGAACGAACGAACGACGGAACAGCAAGCGTTTGCTTCGTCTCGTCCGCTGTAGCTGTGAACGTGGCAGGGTGGTTCGAGGGGGTTGCTGAGCGTTTTCACACTGAAAATCCATCTACAATATCGCCCAAGACTTTTTTCATGTCTCATAACGCCTTCTCCGGTGAAATTAAATAATAAAATATACGCTGCGACTCCGAACGTTTCTGGTTAAGTTCGCTGCTAGCGACGCTGGGCACACAGCCTCCACCTTCTCCCACATCAAATCGCAACCCATACCTTTCGTTGCTGTCGCGAGACTCGTTCGTGAAAATCCCCCGCCCCGTGCCTCCCGACAGCTACGGGGTACATAAAATTGCGCGAGAATAAGAAAAGGAAATTATATTTTCACAGCCGCACAGAGAGAGAGAGAGAGAGAGAGCGAGAGAGCAATCTACCTCAGCCCCTCACCTACCGCATCAAACGCGGACGGTAATTCAACCGACTTGTGGCACACAATTGTATTTCTTCGCGAAAAACTGCAGAAATATAAAATAATAAATATGAACATTTTTCCTACAAGTTGTACTTTACGAAAAAAAAGCAAATTAAAAAAAGATGCATTGCGATGCAATTTTTTATAATTGGTTTTATGGACTTTTTCAAAGTGCCGCGGATTACTGGAAATTGATCGGATGGAAAAAGTGTGATAAAGACGTTGGAAACAAGAATTCTAATTTGAGACATCATTTTTCGGTCAGATTCGGCTGGGAAAGTTGTGACACGACATAAATAAAACACCTGCATTAAGGGGAATTTTTGCATAAGAAATAGTAATCAGTTTCTCTGCGTCTCCTGATTCCTACCGTAAAAAGTGTAACAATGGCAATGAATATTGATACGCATTTCTTGCGAAGATATACTTTCAACGCGTGTCACTAATTTTGCACTTTACTTCATCGTAATTTATTTTTTTACAAATTCAAAGCTTCTTTCCTGCGAAGGCGAGAAAAAAACAACAAAATATGTTTATTCATAGAAACGAACGTAGCGAATGATATATAAAACGGGGAATTCCTCGAAAATGTCTGACTATTGACCACGTAATCGTTGAATGTAAGATATCAAAATGGAATATGGAATAACGGAAGAATTGACAGCACAAAAGAACTCATACATCACAAAAACAATGAGTCGCGCGCACGACGAGAATAAATTTTAATCCAACTTTTTTGTACTATAATAATAAATAAATGCAGCATATTGCCTGACTGAAGCCATAAAGACGTATGTCGTACGATTAAACATCGAAAATAGGTCCGTCTGATTCCAACACCGGCGTTTAGCTATATTAATAATTATGTTAATTATCCAACATGATCCGTAACGATGTTGTTTACGAAATCGGATACACTACGAAATCTATTAGTCGCGCATCCGATGAGAATGAATATTAATGCAAACAGCTTTTTTTCGAAATCACTGCAACAGCAAATGCAGCATATCTCAGGATGGTAATCAGAAGGGCGTATCTTAAATGAGAAATAATAAAAAAAGAGGTCTGCGTCGATATTTATGTAAATTTTTAGATGATCGAAATGACGGATTGCTTACTTGTTATCAATCACTTGCGGGTTTAAAAGGGCAAACATATTTAAATGTCTATCATTCAGCTATTCCAAAGGTATGGATACGGATTATATATAATGCCGAATAGCCAGAGTTCGTCCAGTCGACAGTACGCAGTGTTCTTAATGCGTTGTATTCCATACGACTGATACAGTAACTGAATCAGAATGGAGTACATTGTTACGCCTGTTTTATTGGTGATCGTTTCCACTTGGACGATTGTGCATTTTCTGTCTCGAAGAAACAGATCGGGAAAACTCATCGTCAAAATTCCGAAACCTAACTTTTGGACTAACGTTGTCAGTACGTTAGACAGCATAGTGTGTCCCGGTAAGAGTTGCCATTCCTAACAACAAGTCTTGCGGCGCTGTATCGATAATTTGAAACATGCAGATGTATCTTTTCTTTAATTTCAACCGTAAGGTAACCTGTCGGCTGCACTCAGATTTTGGGCGGACAGTTACGGGGCATTTTGCAACATATGGATCGGCCGCCGACCAATCATTGACGACGTTGATGAAGATACCGTCATCGTTTTTCAAATACAATGCTAAAAACTTGCAACTCCGACATGATAGTCAGTTTAAGTTTTGGATCATCCAACTTCATCCAATCAAAGCGGTTAACTCGTGTAGCTGTCCGCTACATTTTTAGACCTCCTGTGCCGTATTTTGCAATGTGTACATCGTGCGTGATAATAGATTCTTGTATATTGAAGTTACTGCTGAATAAACTTGTTGAATTCATTTGAGGAACAACCAGACTGCAATGTTTCGAATAATTCAATTATTCTCGAACCCATGAAAGTTATCAGAAACTTGTTATTGCAGCTTTGAAAGAGAGAATTGGTCTGCGTACCTGCAGAAATCATGATGGAAGATGAAATTCTATGATTAAAGGTATTGCAGGTATTTTTGGATACCAATAGTTGCATATTGGTAGTCAAAAATGCCAATGGACCATTTTGGACCATTCTGACCATTTTGGCTGATACTTTCACCTTCCGTCACCCGTTAAATGTCTCGTCGACCAAGTACGACATTCTTATTCCCTTTTTCCAACGAAACGCGAATAATACGACGTGTATGAATGCGCTGATCGCCTAAGAATGTGAAATAACGAGATTGAAAATCGTGCGTTGACTTTGCAACTGGAAACTAATTAAAACAGAAGTGCATGGATTCTTGCAAGAAGGTCGTTCGCCGAAGGCCCAGAGAGTCAACCCGGCAAAGGTTCGTATAGCAGCAGTAGGTATGTAGGTACTCAGCCTGTAGCACGTTTAAAGTTACTTCGATTATAGACTCGTCGTCCGGTGCATGCGACCCCTCATCCCGCCCCTGCTGCTCACTTGGCGCACCGGTATACACCTAATAATGAAGATGTTGTTTTAATTGCTGGCTCGCGTGAGCATCCCGCTAATTAACGCACTCGCCACCAGCCAACTACGCTCCGCTCGCTCAGACTTTACTCGTAGCCACGAACATCTCGTTCCATTGGCGCGGACGACTTGGCGAGTCACTGAGACTCGCGTGACGTTCAAACCAACCGAAAGCCCAACCCCTAACCCCCGTTCCGGCCGACGCTCGTTCAAATTCTCGTTTGATTATAGTATACCACACGCTGGATGATAGTTAACTAATTTAACTCGACTGCCGGGGTATTAACGATACCACCCTAATTTTTTTCAAATAAACAAATTAGTCGAATAGAACACGCAAAGTTAGTCATTTTTAATTGCCTGAAAAATCGCGATGTTTTGATCGAAAAAATTTTCATAGAAATGACTTTTTTTTTTTCGGTTTGTTTACGAGAGTAATATGCATGTGAAAACTGTTTTTATTACCCTTCAATAATTTCATAAGGCAATTGTTTTTATTAGTTAAATGCCATATTCGGTCGTAGTAATCGTCAAGTATTGCCGCAGTCTTTATTAATTCTTCAACGCGAATTGGGGGAACGTGCCCCGTCTAATTAAGGAGCTTCAGCGGAGGCGAGCGTAGACGGGCATTAGCATCCAGCGAGTCTGTAATTTGTGCCTCTCTTAATTAAATCATCCGTTAACCGAGGCAGCCCTGTCGAAACGCTTTTTTTTTACCCTTGCGCGCCCGGCCTTCTTCTTCGCGGCCATTCTCGCGTTGCTCCCTTTACCGCGCCTTCTTCTCGTATACTGCACCTACACTATAACTATCACACCGGCATACGAACTCGGGGGAGAGCTCACCTTTGTTTTTTCACTTGCTTTTCTTTTTATTTTCGCTGCATCGTCGTTCTCCACCGTTCTCGTCGCGCTCGCTCCTCGCTCCCCTTTATTCCTATCTTTCTTTAGCTTACGCACGTTTCTCCTATCGTCTCTCAGTCTATTCGAGGCACGGCAAACAAATTTTACGGGCACCACACGCAAATGCACCCTCCACCCACCCTTCCACTTTTCCCTTTCGCGGTTCACGATCATTATCTCTCTCGTTCGATTGCTAATGGAGCATCGACGGGCTGTCCTTGAGCCAATTAACTCCCGACAAGCGACGCCATTTCACCCAAGAAATATTTAACACGCCGGGACATGAAAAGTTGTCGAATCATTTTTACGATGAACCAATTATAATGATTTACTCACTATTTTGCATCCATAAGAATTTAAAGTCCCTTCTCTCGTGAAATTTTTACCAATTTCGTTCAAAAGCATATTTACATCGTGAGAATGAAATTTAATCTAAATGGAAATTCTGTGCTAAGATTTCTCACCGAATCATAATCATTTATTCGCTGTAAAAAAATTTAATGATAGATTTTTCATTTACGAACGTAAAAAAAGTAAATACCGTTTTTTTCCCCATTTTTTAAAACGATCGCGACCACTTCGTAACATTTGTGGAAATGCATTTTTTTTAATTTCGTCGTATTAACAGTGTAATGAGATAAAAAAATGAATGGTACAGAAACGAAGGTTTGCGCGTTTATTCGATGTTTCGAGAGCCCACGAGTGTTGGATATACCGTGAAGAAAAGAACGGGAAGGAGTGAGACAAAAGTTTGTCGTGGAAGTTGGGTCGCGGAGACGCACGGCAACAATGCCACGGCCCCCCGTGCTTCGGACTCTAATATATTGCCATTGGTCGCAGTGACGGAAAAGTATTGGGGCCTTGTTAGGCCGACCTGTATAAGGACCTGCTGGAGGGGCCTCACCGTTGCTTCGCGTCCGCGTCCGCGTTCGCCGACGAGGCCCCAACGATGGCCCACGATGCCCCACCCCCGCGCTCTCTTACCTCCGCAAACACTGCATCGACGGAGGCAAAAGTAACAATGTGCCTCGGGATTCGTACAATCACAGCCACGGCATCCACCAACGTGATGTTCCGCTTTCCTGACTGCGGGAATTTTAATGCGAAAAATTGGCTGTAACCGGCAGCTTCCGCATGTACTCGATCCACGAGGATAACTCTCTCGAGTCTTCTCTCCCGTCATAATACACGTACATCGTTCAATCTTTGCTACATTTATCGCTCGTTTTCGTTAAATTAACGTCAGCGGGAATAATCAATTTCGACGAATTCTTCGATATACAAAATTTCACGATCCGTGTAATGGACGAAGGATACATTAAAAAATCATGACATTTGCTTAATATCTGCGATGTGCGAAAGTTTTGTAGTAAAAAAAAAATAAATACACGGAATTTTTTTTAAAACTCTTCGTTTGGGAAATTTACTTAAACTCCACAGTTTACGATTTACGAGCCGTTAAATACGAACCAATAAAAAAATTCAATTGAAACAGAACTACTAGTCAAACAAACATGTAATTATTCAATTTCGTAAATATTGAGTTTTTTTTTCTTGTTTTTTTTTGCGGTTTATTATTTTTTATTCATCTTTCGTTTGGTTCGTTTATAACCTAAAAAAGTGTTTTTCGTTGAATATCTCGCCCTCGGATGATGGGGATCAGTACAAACTTTTCGGATTACCGACTAAACTCTGAGCTCCAAAATGGTAGTATCTAAGTATAGACGGTTCGGCAACGTCGTCGCGATTAATCTTTATGAGATCCACGTTCCTCAATTTCTTCTCAGATATAGAGATCCGCGAGGGGTGTGGGATCGTTCGGCGAGTGAAAACGCTTATATATCTCATAACGCCAATAAAAATCTGACCCTAGTAATCTTCAAGCGAGAAACATCGGATAAAGCAATGAATGACGAAGATACAGGAGAGGCGAGGAAAGGGAGTACGATAAATAAAGTAAACATAACCCTCGTGTGGCCACTCGCGCGCGCGCCGCAACTCTGACTTTTTTTCTTCTCATCCCTCGGAACATTCTATCGCTCTGTCGGTCTTTATACATCGTATCGTGATACTAGAAAGCGATTATATATATATATATATACATATATATATAGGGGTGGCGGTTGTATGCTGAGCGGAATCAGCGAAACCATATACCCTCTTTTTAATAAGCTCCACCCTCCTGTCTACAGACCCGACAACCCCCGACAACTACTAAGCGAGAAAGCGAGATGACACGAGGGGTGGGCGATTCTCGGTGGGAAAATACATCCCTCGAATCACCGCGTGTAATCTTCCTGTAACGACATTAACCAATTTACATATATTGCGGATCTATAACTATAGAGATACGGCAACGTGAATCATAAATTCATTGAAGGGAGGCGTATCTGCATATAGTGTACGAAACACGAGGCATACGTTCGGCTATTATGAATTTACAAAGAAATTCATCGTGTCGCCCTATTGTTAGGAAAAAATAAGGGATGCTGCGCGAGTGGGCTATTAATTTCTTATTAACATCGATCTTCAGTGACTTCGTATTTCATATCGCCTATAGTTCGAGGAACACACGATTTACGTATACGTAAAATGATTTCCGCCTATAAATCTCCTCATATCGACATAGTAGTTATAAAAATTATATTTAATTCGGTTGGAATCATAAGCAAAATATTTATGATTTTTTTTTAAGTTTCGTTTTTTTTCGCTTTTGAATACTCGATGATCCATAAAGGGCACCCGCGCCACATAATTTTCGTAACTCGATGTTCGAATTTTTTTTTTTGTTTTTTTCCGCAACTTACGGAAATACGAATAAAATTGAAGAAATTGTATAATAGCCAATAATTCTCGAAGCGCAGCCAGCGGGTTCTCGGAGTTCAGTTCGAGTTTCGTTCTGTGTAACTATCATCGGAAAATACGCTTATCCACACTTAACACACCGTAACCCACGCTCTTCCCTACCCGTAATTCGTCTCTGCTGCTTTCACCCACGCGTCCGCGTATTTTTATTATTAACGAACACCATTGATAATAAATATCCGTTATTCGTGCGGTAACACGTGAATATACTATACGCAAACTCTCCGACAGGTCGACCCGCGGAGTTTAGCTTATGCGATATCTATGTTCGCGTGTAATTCGTTCTGTGGCACGAAATAATGGATTATGTGAAGTAAAAAGTTACAAAAAAAAAAAAAACAACAAGTAGAAGCGAAGCGGAGCTCTTGGCGTTCGGAAGGGTTGCCCCTCGTCGCGCGACTTCGCTGATCTCTAAGGGGGCTGTCGTGATGCCGGAATCAGACTCACAACGAGAGAGCATTAACGCTCGGATCGTCCCCCTTTCTCTCTCTTACTCTTTCATGGGATCGAAAATACCGCAGTCCAATATTACCAACAATGGTAGTCAATTGGCGGGCCCACGGGTGTTCCGTGGAATTCTTTTCGTTCTTTTTCTCCATCGGACACTGCGTTGCCCTTTTCTACCCTCGTTTAGGGCACATGAGGCACGCGCTCTACTCGCGCCGCTTTTGCATCGACGTTATCCGCATTTGCGAAGCCACATATGTTCTAACGCGACCCCCCAAACGGGAACGAGCAACGAAATTGTGCGGTTGATGTCCATATGTAGGAAAATCCAATTTTTTAATTTTCGCGATGTAATTCGGAAATGAGACGACTTTCGTAAATATTTCGTCGTTTTTCCGGAATATATATTTAAAAAAAAAATAATAATTACCTAAAGACTAATTTACTTAATTATCTACGACGTATTGTCTATTTACTTAATTACTGAAATAACAATTTGGGTTTCTTTATTTTTTTTATACTTTCCACCTTTTTAACGATCCGCCGAAAAAAAAGATTTTTCTCAAATGTATTATTGTATTATTTTCATCCCCATTAAAATAATGAAATCCATTTGAAATGTTTATACACTTTTCAATAGATACGATCCGTGAAAAATGTTGAGCTGAAAATAATTTTTTCGGACTCAGGCAATATTTTTTTCTCGTGTCTCTGTCGTGTAGTACATTTCGAACAGTGCAACAGTGCACCCCTATTTACGACATTGACACACCGCGTACCACTCGGACTCCCTTTTTCAATTCATATGCTCCGTTCGTCGGTGCGCTCTGCCGGCTCCCGCAGTCGCTGGCACCGGCTTCTCACCCCGTCGTCACAGGGGGATTCATAAAGTGGCCGAGAAGTTAATCCTCAACTAAACCCACTGGTAAACACGATTAAAACGTCGGATATCGCGGATCGTACGCGTGCGATCGCTCGCGGGGGCAATCGACTGTTCGCGTAAAAATAACCCAATGGGGTGGTATCGCTACACTGCATACGGGCGCTACGTGGGTCCATGAATCTGATGCGTTCTCGCGGGGATGTCGAAAGATCGGCAAGAGAATCGTTGTTTGCCTTTCGCACAGTAAAAATAACGAATAATAAATCTTACAACATTACGCGTGATTATTTGCTGGGAAATGCATAAAAAAAAAGAGAAACGCGCGTCCTAATCCTATATGGTCGATGCTGTGGATGCTGTGGTGGCTAAAGAATGGTCGATGCTGTGGGAGAGGTGCCGCTTGATTTCGATTCTCTGGGTTTTTTTTTTATTCCCTGCAAAGTGCAAAGTTCCACTTGGAAGGCGTTGATTTTCCGATAGATGTTTCGGTAAAATACTAAAGAATGCCGCGTTCTCGTTAATGGCGGCACTCCATTTAACGATCGAGTGGTTCGCTTTCGATGATTTCACAAGTTGCCGCTTTGGTACTCGAAGTAAATAACAGAACGGCACCTGTGCCGCTGTCCGCGAACTTGAAAGATACCGATTCGAGCGATCAACCGTTTTTTTGTAAGTGATCATCACATCTGGTGACGAGAACGAGCGAAAAAAAATGTAGTAGTCGCTCGTTAATGAGGTTTCAAAACCGGATGCAAAAGCGTCGAACTTCGCACTTGGGATGTATATCCCGAAGAGGTTCGACGGTTCTTGCAGTGTGAAGTGTTTCCGTCGATGAGTCCGACGGTTACACGATCCGCTACCGCCGGTCGATCGCGCAGACGAATGTGAAGTGTCGCACGATGCCGTGTGCACCGAGGGAAATAGCAAACGCGCAAGATGTGGAACGCTTTTTCTCAAGAGTAGCGCACACGGGCGTCTCAACGGAATCAGCAGCGGTTAAGAGAGTCTGCAAGTTTTTCCCATTACTAACTGCTATGGGACTGTATGTCCTTTGCGTGACCGCGGGAACTCGGAACAGACCGTGCAGCGGCCGACAGAAACGAACGCGAAGCGTACTACCAGCCACTCCAACATAAGGATCATTAGTCATTTAGAAATCCGCGTCCGCGTGTGCATAGGGTACCCACAGTTGTAGATGTCCCGTCGACGATTTCCGAGTCTCGAACTATGAGTCTTAGTTTTTTTTTTACATTTAAAGTTCTTTTTGAATATCAAGCAAACAGTACTTAAGCTTCGAAAAAAGGATTTGCTTCATTCGGCTGAATTTCGTCGGGAAAATCATTTTTTTATTAACTCATTCACAGAATGTCGCGCGTTCCGTGCCTTTAAAGCGTTTGCAAAGTAGCGTATTGTAGTAAGGTATTAAATAATATGCTGCACATGCGCAGATCCTCAATTTTCTTCATTATTTCACGCATGCCGTTATTATTTCACCCTTTTTCCCCCTTTTGATGCTCGAACAAACTTTGAAGTTAGGTTTTCGCTCACGCTTTACAGGCACGAAACACGGTAATACTGTTCATTCGTAAAAAAAAAAAAAATATGTGCTACTAATACGAAAAAGCGGACATCCCACGGCGGTTAGGAAGCAAGCTGCAGCCGCTGCCGCTTCCTAACCTTCGCGGAATATCCTCTTTCCCGTACTAGTATCACAATCTACTATTTTTTAATGTCGATTTTTTTCGTAATTAGATCGATCGGTAGCTAATTTCGTGGTCAACATAACCACCAAATTCATTTTTTTATAGTCCACACTAACATCGATTCCATAAGTTCAGTTTTCAGCGATTAGATTCTAACGTTCGATCGTTTAGGTATTAAAACGAAGTTAAACCCTATTACCGATCTTGAGAAAACCGTGGCGATCGGATCTTCGCAAAATGCTGTAGAAAAACGCAAGTTGGAGTGACCAGTCGAGTGGGGAACGGCAACAGGAAGAAAATGAAATGGGGAAGGAAAGGGTTAATAGGAATAGATCGTCGCGCGTCGGTACAATCTACAGGTTCACGTCTTTGATAGCAGAAGAGGCAGAAGTCCCGAAGCCGGTCAGAAATACGAGGATAGATGTAACAATAAAATTAACAAGAAAATAATAGAAGAAGGCGAAGAAGCAACGAGCCGGCGCCGTTGAAGACGAGTTCGCGGGGATTGGTATGCACGTTGGTACTAATTACGAGAGCGCATCGAAACATTGGCGCAGACTGGCAACGTCTCATTCTCTCGAAGTAAATTAAGTTGATCTAATTAAGCTGCTCAGCCTGAGGGCCATAGGTATATTTAAATTGGCCACAAAAAGCATTGACGGCTTAGTTTCTCCTTAGAGAGCTTTCAGATTTCCGAGCCCTCGGGACACGAGTGGCTTTTTTTTTTTACGTATTAAATGATATTACGAATGGCGCTTAAGTATTTGTTTTCATCATGGTGATCTATAGTTTTACCGACAGATACAACGACGTAAATTCCATATGACGTCATCGCAACAGTAATTAACGATTCTTTAACGTTCGCTGCGAGCCGAATAACTGATCCGTTTTTACGAATTTTTCGTATTTATTTTTTGTAGAAAAAATGAAATAGACATCGAAATATTGTTGAAAATGTTTATCATTTTGCAGATAATCCCAATTTGGTTCGTATTTCGAAACGTATCTGTTAATAGAACAACACTTTCAGTTAATAGCAGTGTAGGCGCCAATGTGTCCAAATATTTGATTAATTTGCCGAAAAAAAAAAAAACTGAATTTAATTAACAATCTGTTTCTTGCCGGTACCCTCGACCCCCGTATAATAACATAATTATACATTCTCGACGCAGACGAGGCGCGCCTTCACTCAGTTCCCTCTAATGATTCCAAGCGGCGTTCGACGTCGAGCTAATATCCTTTTCATTTTTCACACCGTAAACCTACACACGCTATATAGCTACTGGCTGTACGGTTTGCCGCTTCGGCACGTGACGCCTATATCGAAATTATCGTATTCCCGCTCCCGGAGTAATCGCTCCCTTAAAAAAAAAGTATTGCTCGTACACGGCTGCGTGTACCTTATAAAAAAAAAAAAAAAAATGAATTAGGATAGAGTTAGTAACAAAAAGGTTCGAAAGTTTCAATTTCAAAAATGCACTCTCATTCGAGGAGCCGGCGCCGGCCAAACGTCCGGCTAATAGAGTCGTTTCCGTTCGGTGCGACAAACACATACGCGCATTCATATACGCTACAATCCTTATACGCCCGAGGGGCAAGTTTGCCGCGATACTCACAAATCATAAGATTAGAATTTTAAATTTCGTTTGGTAAGCCTTGTTTCTCGGCTATATAATAGTCAGGCGCCGAGGGACGCGCACGTGGTGGAAAGGTCCGAGATGGCAGTGAAATAGCGACAACACCAGCAGCAACAGCGGCAAAAGTATCAGCCGCAGAATGAAACGAATGGGGATGAGAAAGAAAAAAAAAAAAGAAAGAAAGATCGGTAAAGGAAAAGGAGTGAGGATCGGGGAGCGTTGAAATTCTCTCGAAATCTCGATCGAAGATCTTCGCTCCCGGTTGCTTGGGATCGATGCGCGCATGCATGCTATATAACGCTATAGCGGTGGTCGTCGTATAGCGTATCCGCGGATCGGCCGGTGTTTTTCGATGTCGAAGTATAGAGAGGAAGGCAAAGGAACAGGTACCACACTACTGTTTTCTCATCCCGGTGTGTTCTCCGTGTTTTGTCCGTTGTGCTCCCGTTGGGATATATAAAATGCGAGGATAACGACGGAATTTGAATAACGGCCATTGTGCCATATACGCGTCGGCTATGCGTTAAGCCGTGACCGTCGATACTTGCTGCGCTATACGACACAACGCGACAGTATAAGTATCAGCCGATATAAATGTATGGCTTACTATATACAGATATCGAAAAGAAGCTGAAAAGGTAGACGCGGGTCCCCAAAGGGATTCAAAAGTTACGAATATTATTCCCTTCCTTTCATTTTTTCACCGCATTGGCAAATAATAATAATAATTTCGTGAAAATTTCGTAATATTTCGATTCAAAGGATTTTTCGTCGGATAGATAGGTCGTCTATCGGCTTGTAATTGGTTTTTATACCCGTAATTGTACAAATAGATGAACAATTCGAAAAAAAGGTGCGTAAAAATGTTGATAATCGAGAAGCTTGATATCATTCTCGATCTTTTACCGCAAGATATTAGCGATAACTGTGAGAGTAAGTATTAAAAAAAGATCGCGCGCTTTTGGCTGTAAGACATAATGCCTAAAAAAAATCACTTGTTCCATTGTTCTTCTATTCTGCGACATGCCTTCGAGAAGTTCGTTACAGAGTGAGACTCTGAGATTGTAATAGCGCGGTTGTGGCGATCGCGGAAAGTCGAAAGCCCGAAGAAGGTTCCGTGCGCCTGGGCACCGTCACACGACATCGGCTTGCCACACATACCAAGTGGGTATGTAACTATAGAATAGTCCATCTTACACGGATATGTACATAATACATAACGTATAGAGGATAGCGGATAGGCGAAAGACGCGTCCAACTAATACGGTAGTCGGTTAGGGGCCCCGGCGCGTAACGACGCGGCGTTGCCCCACGTGTCCAATCAGCGTGTTTCTTTATCGTGGGCCACCGCGAGGCCGCCCCGGAGGCATAAGACTGCTTGGATCCCTGGCTGCCCGGGGTATGCCAGCTTGCCAGCCACTCTCCGAGCCCTCGGAGATCTCCCAGCGAGCAAAGAAAAGCCTAATCAGCATGCGTCCCGTCCAGCCAATTAGAAATACCCGGCTGTTTTACCGACTGTCACTGAGGATCGGGTATTGAGTTGTATCGGCCGAGTTATGTTCGCTTCGTTAGCCAAGGCATATAGGCGATGAGCCCAGCGTAAGCAGGAGACGGGGATGGAAGGGTAGAACGAAGAAGGCAGGGAGGATCGAGTCCGGTGTCCCCTGTGTGCACAGGGGACGAGTGCGCCCCCCTCCCCTTTACGACGTATTCTCAACGCACGGGGAAAGGTCCCCGTCTGTTGGGCCGTCAGGTCTATCGAAGAGGGAGGGGACACGCCGCGTTCTCCTCAGTCCGGTGAGTCTCCGACGATGCCGTATGGGACGCGCGCGCGAGCGCGCGCCCGCGAGCGTTCGTCGCTTGATTTACGGCCAACGACGAAGAGAGAACCGGCTAACTTTGCTTCGACGAGTCCCCGCGCGCTCTCGGTTGTAAGAGAGACTGCTAATAGTCTCTCTGTGGCTTGACTGCCCCGCAAATATTCCGCTCTCTAATTGGAATTGATTAGGAGGGCCCCGTGGCCAGCGCTACTCCGGCGAGCACCACGGAGAACCCCACTGGCGGAATAAGGACAGAATTGCTCTACCTTCTGGTGTGCCCCATGCCAACCTGGGAGAGCACATCGGCCCGTTCTGTATTATGTCAATATACGTATACACAACGCAATAGGCCCTCTCGATCCTCTTTACCTTCCTCATCCTTCGTCTCTCTTTGCTCGTCTATACGAGAAGCACGCAAACCCTTTGGCGTTTCATGCGTTTAACCGTGGAAAAATCAATGCTTGACGAGTCTCTCTTTCTTTCTTGCTTCACTTTTGTAACTTCTCCGCGTGCATATACACCGTATATTCTATTACAATCGACGTGAAGACGAGTACTTGCAACGGGAGAGGGTCTCCCGAGGTCGTTGCTACGAATCATTGAACGGGAACGCCAAAGACGCCAGCTGTCAATGCGCAGTTTCTTCGCTTCGTAAGATTGGTATAACGTTTGCCTCGTTCTCTCGTCATGTCACTCTTCAAGAATCGGTGAGATTCTTTCGCAACGCAAGCAGGTCTCCCGGTACCCTTTCGTCGTTCCATTTATCACAAGCAGATATTCGCGTACACCGAAATCATCATAGGCAACAGTCGCGGGATTGTGGAGGCGCACAACCAGATTGATGTCGATCATTCGATGGTAGATTCGAAGAATGTATAAACTTCCGAGTTTATTTGGCCTGATAAAGTCGCAACGTTGACTCCAATCTTGGAGTTAACGTTGACTTCATCTTGTTACACATATCATTGGTTGGGTCATCTAGGAATAGTCGAAGTTCGCCTAATCCCTTCGTATAAAAACGACCTGAAAAGCTTCTACGAAAGGAATAATAGCAGCGACAGATAGTCAATCTCTGATCATTGGGATACGAATGGTAAAAGGTGTCATCACGATCCTCGATCGGAACTCGCTGCTCCTATCCCTAGATGGGTCCGTTCGTTGGGCCCGACGATGAATTCCACAACGCAGGGGACCCCTCGAAGAAATATGCAAACGACGTTGGACTTCTGGCTCCACTGAGGCTGATTGAGGTACTCCGGGGCAGCGCTCGTCGTCGTTTCGTTGGAAACGAAGTTGAAGAACACAACGAGAGTGAGGTTGCATCGGCGGTATGAGAGACTCGGGAGAGTAAGCGGTAAAAGTAAGAAGAAGATGAAGAAGAAGAGGAAGAAGAAGAAGTAGTTACAAGGGATAAGCAAGAGGCAACAGAAGAAGTAAGAGTCCATGGGACGTTGAATCCAGACGGATGAAATAGAAGAAGAAGAAGAAGAAGAAGAAGAAGAAGAAAAGAGACGTTCACTGGGACTGCTGTTTCCATCTCGTTCTCTCGCATTTCCTTTTATTTTCGAGTCCCTTCCTCTCTACTCGCTCGTTTGCTATCTCAGTCCAACGCTAACGAGCCTGTTAGCAGCAATTATTCTAATTAATATCTTCCCCTACCGCTTACCCCTCTCGTTTCTCTCGTTTGGGTGTCTGCCGTATGTATCTGTAGACGTTTCATCCACGCATACCCGACAACAGTACCTAAAACGAACGTAATATACCGTATTTTCAACACAGAGATAAGCGTGCATGCAGCTTCGTAGTAAACACACATACCTGCGCGCATAGCATTTACGTGTACCACCGGGCAGTACCAATCCTCGGGTTCTTCTTCGCCGGGCGCGATGAGAGACTCTCTCTTACCTTCGTACAACCTGAGGGAACAGATCCACTTCATGGAGTCTTGGAGTCGCGCGTGGTCTTCCTCTCTTTTCTTTTCTCCAACGCCCTCAGCCTCGCCCGATGCCGCAGTGAATGCTTCTATATACTCGTATGTACTCTCCTTTGATCCTCTCTCCTTCCATCTCTTTTCGTTCTTCACGAGTAACCATTCGCTTTACGACGCTCCCCCGTACTCTACTCCTTGTGCTCTCGGTGTGTTTTTGCGTTCGCCGCGTGATTGGCTATTACGTCTCTTTCCTGCGTTAGTTACCGCCACGCTGCCACGCTGGATTGAGTCCTCTTCTTTCTGTAACCCTCTGCCTTTACCCCTTCCTCCTTAGGCGTTCTCCGCGGGATCTTTCTTCTACCCGATGTCCTTCTTCTTTCGTATCTTCTTCTTGTTCTTATTCATTCGACTCTTTCACTACTTCGGTTGTTCATGGGAATGCTGATGCACCTTCGCCCGGCCCTTCGACGTCCTCATTCGCATCCACCTTCCCTAACACGCTGGGTCTTATCCGATTGCAGATTTTTCATGCTTCAGAAAGGCATGAAGACGCGAACATGGACTTTCACGTCGGGTAGTTGTGTCTATGGTGATCGGTGTCAAATGGCAAGTCGAGGGAATAGCCGCGCTAGCTGAGCGATACAAATGCAGAAATGCCAGTGGCCATCATTGGATAGGTTAAAGAGTCTTTTGAATCTTCTGATGGATCCGTTTCCGGAACACGAATGTTGATAATACTTCTTATAACATCAACTGATCTTTGCTGTTTTCGAGAGCGTTCGCGAATATTTCACACTACGCCAATGCAGTCGCTCACGACATCACTTAGGTATACACCAGTGTCCACTTCTCGTGCCGCTGCAGCAACGGCAGCACGCTAGGAACTTTAACGGGCTTTCAATTGGAGCCGCATGTTTCGTACTTGGCATAGCGGGCTGCTGCTAGACGGGTTGCAACCGATAGTTGGACTCTTCGGCACGTAGAAAATGCGATTGAAGCTAATTTGAAATTTTAAAGCTGCTCTCTCAGGCAAGCGCTCTCTAGATGCGGAATCCGACGCTCTCTCGACCGTCTTGGTGAATGGCGAAACAAAAGAATGCCGTAGCGGTAAGTGTAGCGTGGTGTACGAAAACGACCAGCGATAAACGCGGTTAGGAATAGGGCAGCTAAGAGGTCCAAGCAATGCAAAGTAATCAAGTCATTCCGTTAATCCAATCGCAATGATCCGGTTAATCAAACCGGATCAATGCAATTGGTTCGCGCGTTGATTGGATCGCGTTGATTGGTTTTTGGTTGATCAAAATTGGCAAAAGGTTTCGTAGTTTCGTACATTACAACATTATTTATATACCAATATCAACGCGATGCGCTTTCGTTGGAGCAGTCGCATCCATCGGAAGTATCTGACGCGTAATTTTTATTACAGACATTTATTTAATTTTTTTATAAATCTGCGCCATAGAGGATTTTATGGAGAAATATTATATTAAATCGCATTCATACATCCCACACACGGTGCTAACATCCAACAGAATTTTCCGAGAACAGAAAGATACGAACGATCGTTAAAGCTCAACTGGCAAGAGATGAACAAAGACGCAGTGAAGAATCAAGAGCAAAGCTGAAAAGGGGGAATGAGGTATAAGGAAGGAGTGCCGGCAGTGCGATGGAAAAGAGGATGAAGCCGAAGTAAGTGCTGCCGAAGTAAAAGTGCAGCAGCAGCATAGGGAGCGTAGGGTGAGGGAAGCAGACTGAATTATCGTGATATTTAAATTAACAAATGACATGCTGCATTACCATAGATGTTCGCGGGACGAGCGTTGGTAGTTCGAAACCCCCCTTCGCGGGTATGAGACAAAGACGCGATGGTCCGCACAGAGCTGAGAGCTCTTTTGCTCGACTCTCGACTATCGAAGACGCGGTCGGACCTCATCCTTGTAAACCGACCCCGTGACTCGACTCCTCTACCTTTATGAATCTTTTTTTACGTTTAAATCTTCTACCTGAATGTATCGATATTTCGCTCGCGCTGATGCAGTTCTTTTCGAACGCGAACATGTTTCGGAACATCACAAACATTTCATCATTGAATTGCTCCCGAATGCCTTGCCTTTCATTTAATCAGTCCTTCGAAAATACGAATTTCATTGCCTTTTCTGTCTTATCGACAATCGGTAGACAATCAAATCTTCGAGAATCGTTTCCTTTCGATTATCGTTCCGATCGTTTCCGGCCGAATGTTGACATTGCTTTTGTCGAATAGTTGAAATATCAGAAAAACTGTACCAAACTTTTATCAGTTCGTTGCAAGAGCTGTAGAAATATACAAATTCGTTGAACAACTTATCAGAAAATCTAAAACAGGCTGATCGCATTCGTGAACATTTACGCTCGTGTTGGTGCAGCATGGAAGCCCGGAAGAATCGAAAAGGGACGGTATGCAGAATAAGGAAGACCACGAGAGTTAAACAGAGTCGAACGGGCAAAGACGAAAGAGGCGACAAACGGCGAAAGAGGACGAAGAGCCCAAGGAATACGTAGACGTAGAAGATCCACAATAAACGAATAAGAATAACAAGAAGAATAGAAGGTAAAGGCAACAGAGGCATTGCTAGAGGATAGTAGGTCTTCGGAGTTCTCTTTTCCCTTCCCCTGTTCTTTAGTTTTCTCGAAGGAGAGCTCGAGGAGCGAGAGATCTGCTCGCACAGATAGCGGGGTGATCTGTGAGGCCCGGTGTGTGGTACCCCTTTCGCGAGTCTGCACGCTTTTGCGAAGAGGGTTACGGTCTTCGCGGGATGACCGGTCCCGCGTGGTGCCCCGACGATTCAACGATCCACAATATATCCATTTATATATGTACACACTATATAGTACTTCAGTATACATATACTGCGATATACATATATATATATATAGATCGTGCGGGGGGGGATATAGTGAGCGGTATAGCTTGCGGTGGGACCCTCCAAGGAGCGCTCTCGGGGATTGAGACGTCGTGGCTTCTTTGTACGTCCGTGATGCTTTCGAAGCGCCGTATTTACGAGTAACGCCGTGTGTGCCCGCCGCGTGCACCGTTCTTCGCCTCGCGATCGTTCGCTCGTTCGTTCGGGCCGCGCTGCTCGAGAAGCGCACAGCGCATTTGAATTCGAAGATAAAGAAAAACAACGTAAAGAAAAAAAAAAGGGCAACAGCCACTCTTCGAGGATAGAACAACAAGAGGGCGGATGAGTGAGAAAGAGGTCGGAGGAGAAGCGAGAACAGAGTCGGGGCGAATCGCTTCGGTCGCCTCCACTGCAACTCGATGCAAAAGTTGTACTACTATAGTATGCATGAACAACGAGAGAGAGAGAGAGAGAGAGAGAGAGAGAGAGAGAGAGAAGACAGGCTTCATGTGTGTTTGCGGCTGTTGATGGTGCCGAAGCCTTCGGCTTCGAGAAACAAGCAATAGGCTGGTATGGGAACGAGAAACCTTAGCGTTCCACCTCTCGGCTTTTCGCCTCTTCGACTCGTCCACGCTACTGTCGTTTCTCGGCATCTTCTAGACTAACTCCCGAGGATTTAGAACCAACGACGAGGGATATTCCTGTGCACGTTTCGAGGATCGTATCATTAGCCGTTGGCTCCGCTGGTGCCATTGCTACTGTTTTGGTATATATGGATAAAAAAAGAGTAAAGGAGGAAACTCGAGTTCTGACTTCGTTACATAAGTTGCCGGAATGGTTTTTTTTTTTTACGAATTCTTAAAGATCCTTTACCGCGTTACGTGTATTCCGCGATTACTCATCATCATTTATCGGATATTCTGGAAAAAAACCTCCTGAGATTGATAATAAAAATCGATCGTATATAAGTAAAAAAAAAAATTATAAAAAAATAAATAAAAATAATAAACCGTCAATTATGTCGCGATGAGTAAAAGTACAGATCTAGAAAAATATATACGATCATACGATGTTAATTGCGATGACTGATGCGTATGAAATAATTCAATTACCGGAGCGGCGCGGCGTACTGATTAGAGTTGTCAGGACCCAATTGCGAGAGATTATCGAGAGAGCATAGGACCTTAACAAGGATCCAGACGCCACGTGATCTCTTTATCTCGAATTCAAAACAAACAGTAAAATTATTTGAGATAAATCTTAGATCATCTCGGCAATCGGGACGAATCGATCAATCGCTGTTTCTACCTTTCGTAGACGAGGCGGCGTTTGTTGCTATCAAACCCTTGCGCTCCGCTATAAAGAAAAATACTTTTCGTAGATTTGGGTCCTTCGTCAAGCAGGGTGGTCGAAATATCCGAGATTACCGAGTGATTCTCGGTTCTTTCGAGATATATCACCGGTGGCCAGATCGCTCCTCGAGAGAAAGAGATCGTACCGATCCAACGTCGAAACGCTCACCTGTTTTCTGCTTTGGTCTTTAACGTTCTCGGCGGTACGCGCCTTTGACGCGAATGACTCGGCTCTCTAATCAAAACCCGGGGGTTAGACAAACAAATGACAATGGAGAGATCGGTATCGTTCGGATCATTGGGGATCTACAGCGCTTGAGATGGGATCGTGGGGCGGGGTGGGGGGCGCGATTTGAACGATATTCGTCGTGCGTATCGTGCGTTGTTGCTCCCGATGCTCTTCCATCAACGGGCAGATGAGCGCGGAGTGCGCACGAGGCCCCCCGGCAGACCGCAGGTGGTTCTAATGACGTTAGACCCTAATGAGCGATACGGCAGGCTAATTGGCATTAAGCTGACGGGGGATATCGTTGCTCGGTTCTTTGTTGTCTGTTTCGATGTGTACATACCATGCGACGATATGACGTGAGCGGTAAGCGTGGACTGTGGAGGATGTACCACATAGGTATCGCATTCTGATCGCAACCCCTTTGTCGCACACGGACACGGAAGGTATTATTATTCGAGGTATCTGTGTGCTGCGCATATGCGTATGCGTGCGGCTTGTTTCAAAGATAATACGTTAATTCGTTGCATGCGTTTATTCTCGTTTGTACATCGCGAGACCTCTGCACACGCAATCGTCCTTTTTTGAGCGCCAGAGAGATAAGGGAAGGGAATTATGCGACGAAACAGACGGAAGCCGATAAAATGAATTCAAACAAATTAACCTTTACGATGTTTGACCATTTAATTTTCAACGAACGGCGACGACGAGAAGCGCAATATAAGTTAAATTTTATGAAAATTGGTGACGGAATTTGTGACGTGAATATCGTACGGAAGTTCCGATCGTTCTGCAGCACCGATCGGCAAAGGGTTACCGAAATATGTTGCCTATCAAGTGAAAGATACCTGAAATACCAAGGTATCCACGAATTTTTCGGCACGAGACCATCGCCCGACCGTCCCGTCGCTATATTAACGGCGGAGAATACTTCTGTTCAGAATTTCGATATTTCGAAATTCTCGTGTCTCCTTCTCGACCGATCGGGTTGTACTACCTGTGAGTCTATAGATATATGACCGTGGAAGCTATGGGACGAGGCGCGGTGAGCGAAGGAAATTATTTTAACGATGACAAACGATCGCGTAGCCGGCGACGGCGGGTCAGACACCACAACCAACTTCTGCATAGACATCGAGAGATGATGTGTCCGCGCGCGCTGCTGGACTCGAAGGGAGACGACCGAAAAAATTTAATTTTCCCGCTCCGCCCTCCCGGTGAGAACGAAAAAAAAAAAAAAAATACAAATTACTCGAGACCCGAATAAACGTCGTCGCTTCGAAGATCCCGCGATCCCGAGACCGTGAAACATCGAGAATGAAGACGGAAGGGAACGAGAAACGTGGACGGTAGATGAAAAAAGGAGGGTGGATGAGGTCTCTCGGGTTCGAGTTAAAAAACGATTTTTCTTAACGGAGATCCCATTCTGTCGAGGATACCGCAGGGTTCCTGAGCTTCGAAATGTCTACCTGTTACGCTGAGTCCGAGACGCATTCGGTCGCCGCGATCCGAGATCGTAAAATCGGATGGAACGTTGCGTGGGCTCTTTTAGATCGTTCGATCGGCCGGAAAATTTGATCTTTCAATATACTGCATCGCTGTACAGAAATGAAGTGACTCGCGGTGTGAAAATCCGGCGGTTTCTCACGTTGGGAAACGTTCTGGAGATGATTTCATTAACTGCTCTCGTCTCGAAGATTTTCCGCCTCTTTCGATGTCGCGAGTATTTTTTTTCCCATGAGTCGAGATGCGTCGTCGCAAAACGCGAACGACAACTTGAATTCTCGAAGCGCATTCACGCGTAGGTGTGAGCCCCGCAGATCAGTGACCATCGCCACAGGTGTGCTGAGCAAAGTCTCCCCTCGGAGTGCGTAACCCATGCGATACCACAGCATCTCACATTGTTCGTGTTTATACGCGGGTTACACAGACGTACCTGTGTACGACGTTCTAACGTCCTAACGACTCGTGAGAGAATGTTTCTTGCGTTTTCGAGGGGTATGCAAAGACGCGCGGTACAGGACGACACCTGTTAGCGAAGACCCGGAGAATAGTTTCGCGATGTATTTCGCAATGAAGGTCGCGATGAAATGACCACAGAAGCGTTTGAAAAATAGTTTTATCGATTAATTGCCTCAACAAAGTGAAAAAAAAAATGTCGAAAAATAAAAAAATTAAGAATTATTTTGCGAAATTTTATTACTTTTTTTTTTATGTTCTTTTTACCTAAATTTTTTTTTTGCGCCTTCCATATTGATTTTCGCGTATTATATGACAGCAGCACGCCAGATAAACCGCTTCCGCGAGGCCTTCGTTCGCGAAGGTTCGAAACTCGCGGAGAGTTTCTCGCGCGTTGCATTCTCGCAACTGCAATCAATAACGCGGAGTTCTCCGTATGTACAGCACTATGTATGACAGACGCCGAGCACTCTGTGATTCTGTACGAAAGGTTTCTCAGTACCGGCCGCCCGGACTTAATCGAGAGATGCTGGAGCCTCGCATTGCCGTAGTCGTATCTTTTTCTCTCTCCTTCACTTCAGATTTCGCAGGTGTTCGTGTAGTACCTACGCAACGATCCACTCCGGGGTTCGGGACCGATACCGAGCCGGTGCCCGTTCGCCGACAAAGGCAAACCCGTCGATGCTCGAGTTGCATTCGGCGCATTTGTTCCCGGAGATACTTAGATCGTAATCTTCTCTTCTGTATGGCAAACGCAAAACTCGCAGCATCATTCGATTCTCTCGATCCCGATATCTTTCGCGCTATCGATCTTTAGCTTGCTGCCCCTCTATTTTCAACCCCTTTATGCCAATTCCATTGCTAAAGCAGCACTTGTCTCTTCAACAATTGATACCAAAATTCGAAAAAAAAAAAAAAAAAAAAATCTACGGCTCAATCTTTGCAGATTTCCGTGATTTAATAATTTTTTACGCGGATTTTTGTGTAATAAAAAAAAAATGTTATAAAAAATCTGAATAAATTAATTAGTGAACTGCAGTGCATTAAATTTGACGATTCAAAGACCGATTTTAGTTCCGAAATTTCTCAATTTATTCCGCAACGCATCGCGATTGTTAACATTATACAATTAAATGTCCGAAAACAAAGGATTATTTAACCACATTACGAAACAAAGCCATTAGAGGTCGATAATTAGGATTTACCACTGTATTGGGTGAATATACGCGAAGGCGTAATTTTTTTTTCTTTTGTTTTAGCCGCGCGTCTTGTTTAATTTAGTGTAGAATACGATTAAGGAGTACAGTAGAAAGATCAGTAGACTCTATCAACGAGTAAGGTAGAGATTCCCTCGACTTCGGACTCATTAGGCGTCGCTTCTCAGCACTCACCGCGGGTTCGTTCCTTACGCTTGCATCTGTAGGTACTAATTGCTCTCGGTGGGCTGCTCTCCGTTCTTCTGCACTCTACTCTTCTCTGTTGCTTCTGCGGTACATTGATTCAACGATCGTTCGTACTGTGCAGAAATCGCGCAGGTCCAGGTACACGGTAAAGAACTCGGCACCCTCTTAGACATTCGATTTGGGACCCGGCGAACGGCGCTTACCGAACGCCGTGATCGACTAATTAATTATTTTGCGACTTCGCGCGCTCGACTAATACTCCAAACGGCTACTTTGACACTCACTATTACATCCGTATACCATTACAATCTGTTTGTAAACAGCCAATTGCATCCCGTGTTTCACTGCTATATAGGCGGACCATCAACAGGGAATCCCGTCGCGTATTGTTAATCCTTTTTTCTCGTCGCAAATTAATTTTTTGCTTTGTTGTATGAATTTATGAATAATCGTAGAAATGACGAAATGGCTATTGGTACATTTGAAAATTTAGATGAAATCATCGATCGGTGAAATTTTTTTTTTTTTTTTTTTCGGCAAGTCGTACTTTTTTTTTTGCAGTGGGCAAACGACATTCGTATCAATTATTCGGCACATCGAGTTAAGTTTCGACGACACGCCGATACGAGAACTTTTTCACGGAGAATTTGAACGAATTACAGCGAAGACAGCGAAAGGATTCGAAACCTTAGCTCGCGCGCCTTTCAAAGGACTGACCCGCTATATATTACGCAGCGGGGGTTCCCCGAAGAATCTATCCTGCGCCCCCTGCGCGACCGACTTCTCTGTCTTTCTCCGTGTCTCTATTTTCTATTATTTCTTTCTCTTTTCTCGATCTCTCGCTTTCTCTCTGTCTGCTTGTTCGCTGCTCTCCATCTTCCTGTTCTTCGACTCAATTCTGAGACTCGCTAAGGTCCCACTATTCGGATACACCATTCGGCACCCCGTCTCTCTTATTCATACAAATTAAATTCATTTTCTACCGTTCAACAATTACTCTCTTATGAATTCTTCGAGTTCTTTCGGCTCACGAGACTCTGCAGGATGGAGATGTTTGGAACTTTCGTACCACAACACTGTATGCGCCCACAAGGTAAGATACTCCACGGTCCACAGCGCCGAACCATTAGTAAAGCGTTGTTCCACGACCGCGCTTCGGGATCTTTTATTTATTTTAATTTTTTTTTTTTCAAACGTTCCTCCTTCACGTTTGTTACCTTTCGTAATCTTGTACCTCGTAATCGCTCGGCAACTTGTCTGAATGCCTCATGATCCTGTCATAGTGACGGGCGATTTTTCTCGTCTCGAAAAACACGAAACCCTTCTTTTCCTCCCCGGTAATTAGATGCAATTATTTTTTAAAAATATTATTCATATTTGAAATATTTGTTTAAAAAAAACATCGGGTGGAGTGCCTGAGTTTTGTATGATATAATAATAATAATAATAATAATAATAATAATAATAATAAATCATTACTATTGTTATTATTATTATTAGTTATACATAATTTTATTTATTTTAAATTATTAAAATTTGTTTTTTACTCATGTAGATCGTAGTAACGTAAAGTTATATATATACCTACAAAAGGACGAAAAGAGCGAACTGACGATTATGCACAGTAGCCGCGATCTTCATGAAGTCATCTTCATCAAGACACGCCACTTTTTTGCGCTCCTTTCGTTCACTTTATTCATCTTTCTCGCACTAATTTGTTTTTCTTCCTGTTACTTCTTTTTTCGGATTCACGAACCGTCTCCGACTGACCGTTCACCGCCTCTTTTATTCCATATGGGTTTTTGTTTCTACCTGATCCCCCGGGAGAATAGAAAACGGGACAGAGTAGCCCTCCAAGCAATTTTCAGCCGCGTTACGGAAGATTATTGAGCGTAGCAAGCGAGGACCGCGCAGGGTATAGGGCCGCTCCGAGGGAATAACGAGGCCGATTTGATACGCTCGGACAGTGAGCTCCGGTGGTTCTACCGATCCACTCGTTATAGCGCAACAAGGAGACCCTTCAAAGCGATCAAGTAGTCGCGACAAAAAAAAAAAAAAAAAAAAATTACGCCAAAACGTGAAAAAAACTACATATTAGAAATAATTATAAATAAAAGAAAAACGATAAAAAATTTGATTATAAATTACGAAATATCAAAATATTGATAAAAAAAAAATTCGTATTAAATCGACATTTCTGCTCGACGATATTTTTTAAAGATTTTTTTCTTAATCCGAAAGCAGAATTGAGAAAAAAAAAAACCAAAAAAATACTCAATCATTTATCCCACTTTGAGTTTTTTCCTAAATTGTTTCTTTATCGCCGAGAGAAGAGAAAAAAAAAACGAAAAATTTTAGAAAAATTTAGAAAGCTGCTGATTTATCGATTCATTCAACTCGTGATCAGTCCCCACTGCTGATGCTTGTCTGCATGCTTATTTATTTCCTTTTTATCGTTTTTTTTTTCGCCTCCTTGCTTCATTTTTTTTTTTTTTTTGTACAATGCTCGATCGAAGAAGTCTCCATAGGAATCGACTAGCGTAGCCCGGGTTACCGCTCACATACATAATCCTTCGACATTCTCGGTGAGTTTTATCTCGAGACTCGGGCGTTCGGCTATCTGTCTCTCCACTCGACGTGGATTTACGAGGCGGGTGCGAGTGAGCAGTAGCTATGGACGTAGAGAAACGCGTCGTATAGTATACGTATTATAGAGTAACGCAGCTATACTAGAATTCTCATTCTCTCATTCCTTTCCCGCTGCGCCCTTTTGCATCTCTCTTTTTTTTCTCCCTTCTCTCGCCTCTTGTATATCGAAAAGAGAATCGAAATGACGAGAATCGATGCGCGTCGAGATCGCCTAACGAACGTAGAGTTTTCGGTGTTCTCGGTATAGCCGACCGTCCGCCTTATTCTCGCGGCTGCCGGTTGGTGCGAAGAAGTAACGCTTTAGCTGAACGGAATCAGAGCTTCCAGCTGTTTAGTGCTGTATATAGACTTTTACTAGTGGTACTACAATGTTTATATAGTGTACTACCGAGTGGTACCATCGTCGAACGACACTGAGGAACCTCAGTGCGGTAGCGGATGGAAAGAAAAAGAAAAAAAATTGGAGAAAAGGGTCAACGGCGATAAGACGGTCGGGCGAACGAGCTGCCAACGACGTAACGATAAGCAATTTGTAACGTTTGCGGGTTAAACGAGTATCTATGACTAGAAAGATGAGACACGAGAGAGTTTCATATCGGAAATACGGCGAAAGACTTTGTTAGATAAAACCGAAGAGTGTAAAAATCGGAAATCGATGCACATCGGTTCGCATATCGATATGTATGCCATTTTTTTATTCATTGAATTTCGCAAAAAGTTTCTTACGCGGATCCATAAAAAATTGCCTCTGAACAATTTTTTCAAAGTAAAGTTATTTTATTTGAAAAAAAAATTAAAAAATAATGTATAAATGTATATTTCGACGCTATTTTATAAGATTGAAATATCTTTCAATGATATCGATTTTCAATCCTCGTATTACGTTTCGCAACCGAAGGATATTTATTGTTATTACGATTATTCGTTCATATTCTGTGACTTTTCGATATAATTTTTTCAACCCGTTTTCGGCGATATCTATGTTCAGATCTATGAAATATCTCAAGTATACCGATTTATATCGGAATCTGAGGTCTTCGACACTCACCAATAGAAAGGGTTGCTATACAGATACAACAACTACTTTTGAGGATTTTTTCGTTGTGAATCTCTCAACACTTCGGCCGATAAGACTATAAGGGAACTTAAGGGGAAAGAGAGCGCCACTGAGAGGAGAACGATGTGAATCTCTCAACGATCGGTTATTTCTGACGTCGGCGTGAAGCGATACACTAATATACGTGTATATAAGCGATATAGATGTTCACCATAGTGTCAGTCATCTATAGTCTCCACTATCTCATTCTATCCCGCGCCTTCGACGCCGGAGAGCCGGAGAGCGCTTGTGTAATTCATGTACGCTATTTAGATAAGCCATTATCGTTTACAAACGAGCATGAAACTCGGTTTCTAATCTCCCTGCCGTGGCTGCTTCTCATCCTCATAGTCCCCGTCGTCGTTCCTCTCATCGCGCTTCGTACATCGTTTTGCCCCCACTCCCTCCCCCCGAAATATATATATGTAACATTCACGAAGCCTGATCCGCATTTGCGTAATCTCGATCGTTGTGTTTGTCTATTCATCCCATACACTGTTATTGCCAGCGACTCCAAGAAGGAAAATGAAAATTTGTATCTGATCACTCGACATTTTTTTTTGCGTGTTTCCCTTCATTTTTTCGGCATTTTTTTGCTTCATTCCTTAACCAATGCTTTTTCTTGCCGGTCGATCGTAGTTATACGGTAGGTTTGCGGCAAGAAAGGGAGACGGCGGAGCCGACTTGCCGCCGGCAGAGTGATCGATGAGTGGCTGCATTGTTCCGAACACATACATTAATTTTCCTCATCGAGCTTCGATTTCGTACATCGGTATTATAAACCGCCTTTAGGTTACTCACATCATATATTTACGGACACAAATACACACATCGAATTTTTATGTGTATATATATGTATATATACTTTTTTTTTTTTTGGTTATGTTTACCCGCAGTATCTCCCGCGTTCCAGAATGTAATAATTGGAACGGACATTCGTAGCTAATAACGTCGTAATGTATACGTCGATATATTTTTCCTTATTAGATATTGTAAAGCCAACGATTAAATATCTATGATCGATCATTTATTAAAGTTAAGCATTTTTTTTTATGGTACTTTTGACGTGTAGTTACACCGAAAAAAATGTATCCGGATGGATTCGTAACAAGGAAATTGAGAGATCGAGCGATTTTTCAATGCTCACCTGTCGTTCTCAACACGAGGATTATATCGGGAACGAAAATCTTTCGGTATAATGACCTTACGCTCTGTGCCCACATTTTTTTTTTTTTTTTTTTTCGTCATGCCGAGCGCCGGAACGCCAATAACAAATGAATCGGTCGAAGAAGGCTACATTATTAAGGATGAGCTCGTAACAATATCGAACTGGTAGAGACAAATTGGACCACCCTGTGCCCTACACCCCCTCCGGTGAACAGCGCACCGTCGGACTTCAACATCGTTACCCGAACCTATCGCCCGAAACAAAAACGCGCCAACTATATGTGGCTACCAGCCGAAAAATACGATAATAATAATGATAATGATGATGATGATCGCGAATGAGATAATTCGATGTATATTCGTTGGCAAATTTTTTTTCGGCAGCAAGACGAAATTTTTCGTACGTTTTGCGGTTACATTGATTTTTTTTTTTTTTTTTTATTTTTTATATAAAGTACTTAGTGATACGATAATTTTTACAAATTTTTCAAATAACTCACGAAAACTCGAAAACATTCGGTCGAACAAATAATAACATCCCGATTTTAGAGGAACTCTGATGAGAACGATTAAATTTAACTGCTCGGAGTATATAATTACTATTCGTAGAAATTCCGTGACGCGCGATGAGTTGCGTTAGCAGTGTCGTAAAACAGATAAATTTTAACGGCGAAATAGAGAAAAAAATTTGGATCTCGCGTGAGATAATCGGTTTTGAGAATTTTTTTTTTTTTTTTTTTTTTTCAGTTAACGAGATGCCCTCCGCCCCTTCGTCCCATCTTCCGCGCGTGTAGGTATAAGAAAATACGAGGATATTGGATTTTAAGGGAGTATAATCTAATGTTCTACCATTTCACTTCTCCGATTGCTTGGCACGATGCTTTTTTAATGCACCGTGAGATTTTTTTTCTTCTTCTTTGCCCCGAATGGCAGACCGCTGCTCTCGACGAAACCCATTTTTTCTTGATTTACAGCGCTTCCTCGATGATACACAGAGCAGCGGACCGATACATATATAAATATATCTGTAGAGTCTCGAGCTTCGGGACTAAGTTTTTTATTTTTTTTTTCGTACGAAAACGAACGGTCGACGACGGGTCAGACCGCGCCGGACGCAGGGGTTAAAACTAATTTCATAATGAGGGTTCCGTAACCGTTGTAGAGAATTCATTAGCGCCCCGATAAGTTATACACGATTGAGATATCCGTTCGGACGAACCAGTCGACTTATTTATTCCATTTTTTTTTTTTACAGTTTTTTCGCTGCACACCCTCCGAATTTCGACGTCGGACAGAATCAGGCAAGCGTATCCACGCCATACGAGAGCTTTTCGAATTATTGAATTCACCTTATCCTTATTTACGAGCCGTGACTTATTTCGGGACTTACTGGAGCATAAATACACCGATGCCCTCGGGGCGCTCCGAGACGCCGGAATTCGATTAACGCTATGGCCGATACGCGATGCGGTACTGTACGTTCGAGAATTTCGTTATATTCACGAAGCGGTTTCGTACTTTTGGGTGAATTCTCAATAAAATATTTAAATAGCCTCAATGGCGTATTTCTCGAGGAAAAAAAAGGATACTCAGAGTTGAAGCTGTCGTCAAAATCACGAGACTACGTATATACTAAATGAATGGCAAATAGATATCGAGTGGTTCTATCTTAGAGTTTAGAGTTGTCTAAAGGAAAAATCAATAAAAAAAAAGAGTTATAACGAATTGGTAATGACTTGTGATATTTATTTTACGTATTACGAAGAATAATTTATTTTAAATGGTAATTTTTCATGTCAATAATAATGGTTTTTAGTTATTGGTAGTGAGAGACGAAAAAATCATTATCATCGCGCCATCTGACGAGCGCGAGAGGTATTATTGTGATGAAGATGAAATAACGCTTTTACCGGCGTTGGTAGAAGAAGATAACTGTAAGCGTTCACTTGGTGAACAGTAAATGGTAAGTTTCGAGCTGTCGATCGAGTAGATCTCTATTTTATCGATGCCTGAAAAGTTGGTCGCGAAACTAAACAGTCGGTAACTTAGTACTCTTATTACCGGGTAACGGCTCATTGGTCTGTTATCAATAATTAGTACATTTCGTATATCAATTATATGACAAGTCGACAAAACAATTAAATATGCCGATGTCTATGAATTTCACATAATCCGAATCGAATTTTGTTAAAAAAAAATCGTTTTTCTTGTAAAAAGTGTTATTTCATCCCCAAGTGATAAGTCGGCAATGTAAGATGAAAATAAATGATATTTGCAGTGCAATGGTTCTCCGTAAAGATCGGAGAAATGCCGAAAAGTTCGATTAAAAAAAAATATATATATTAATACGCATTCGGCACAATTATCGTCATTCGTAGAAATTGTTACGCACGCCGTCGTCGATGGAAATAGCAGATTTTCCTTAAAAAATTCTGAATTCGTCGATCTTAATTCGGTCGATTAACTGTAATTGCGTTTTTAACGAGACATTTTACACCATGTAATGAGATATTTACGTGGTTTGCTTCAACGCGTGCCGATCACTCGCGAGTTATTAATATTGACGACAGCTTCCCCGCTTTTAGAATGACGTTACACGCTGTCGTCTAATAATATAATAAATTCAACGAATTCAAACGCTCGCGATACACCAGTCAAATATAGTGCTATACGATGAGGCATCCGGTTTAGGAGTGAACGTGATGTTCTCCAGATCACGTAGCCATTCCTTTCTCCGTATTGAAGATTACAAGATTGAAGAAAATAAATTAAAAAACCAAATGAACACCGGCTGAAGTTCAAAATGGAATCATCCGGTCCTTTATTTCGGCAAACTATCAACCATAATAACTCGTCTCGATGATGACCTCAACTTTCATTTCGTATTATTTCGGCTCAAGTTTTTCATCCGAAATAAGAGCTCCCGTCGTTGTTTATTTGTTTCTTCAGTAAAGAATTTAAAGAATTATCAATAAAGAATCTGTTGTTACGATTTTCAATTGGTATCTTTTGGATTTTGATGTTGACATTTTTTTTTTTTTTTTTTTCAAGTACCGCAGGACATGCTTTGGCGCCTAATAATTTTTACAATTCTCAACAAGAGTTTCTGGCAAACGTGACAGGGATGGCGCGGAACATTGGTGGGGCGCGCTGTTCGCAACGAGAAGAAAGCAAAAGGCGAACGCGCGCGAGTGTAGGGATGCGCGTCCGTCTAGACAACCAGATCCAAGCAATTGTCTGGAGCACTCGTGAGAAAAAGAAAAAAAGAAACGCTGGAACCGTCCGAGGGACATCGACGCGACGACTCGCATAAGTGCAGAAATGCTGTACTTTCGGATAGAGACGAAGACGACGACGACGACAACGACGGCATGCGCGGGGATGCGCCTCTTAACTTTTATCCTTAGACGACCCCCCGCCAGAGTCTTCCCAACGAGCGGAAATCTATACCCAAACGCGTACATCAATGCGAAAAATGTGTGGCTAAACAATATCATTTGCTGGAGTTGAAATGGGCGGATGGTCTTTGCGACAAACAGCACGACTTGTTAAAGAAAAACAGATGCTGCGAAGGTATGATGCCAACGAGACCTTAGAAATTGATGCAACGGATGTGTTTCGTCTTTTGATTGATATCTACGGATCTGCGCAGTCATATAATTCGATTTCGTAAAATTGATTTCTGGCAGATAAATGCGTGAAAATGGTATCCATGATTTATGAGAATTCTTCACCGACGGAATACGATTTTTAAAATTGCCGATTGACTTACAAAAGTTGATGCAAATGTGTCGTAACTGTACCACGTGTTTCCGGTGCTTCTGTTGCATTGTTCACCAGAAATGGTTCTTCCATACGCAACGAGAAAACACCAAACTGACATCTCATTGCTAAAAGTTAATCGGCAGTTACAGATGTTCATTGATAGAATAGTCTCGATAGCGGTTGTCGCATTACCGCAGCATCTGGCTATTCGGCGAAATTTACCTTATCAAACGCAACAAATACGCAAATCAATGATTTCATTGGATTCTGCTTTCTTGGAACAGTTATAACATCCAAAAGGGCGATGTGCAAAAAAGTATCGTAAGATTTTGTCGAAAGTCGCAAACTCCGGACGTTCTTCCGGTCACCGTAGAGATGGCAGGAAACGAATCACACTACGAATTGCGTCTGTTAGCTACGCACTAATTTGCCATACTTTCAGTAGCATTGTCCGATTGTTTGACACACGGTGAAGACGTGGTAACCGGTGAGTCGAAAAACTGCAGAAGCCCCCCCCCCCCTTTAAAAAAAGACGGATAGGTTCACCATGGGCGGCATCTGACCCCCCACGAGCCTCAGGAACATATACACCAATTCGGGCCGAGCGTTAGTATAGGAATTTTCTGTAAAGCTTGTACAGCATGGATAGAACTCGCTTGAGGCCCCACCAACGAAGAGCGAGCAAGCGCCGGCGCACAAAGGACCCTTTTGTACCCGCACCCGTTGTACGCTTTGGGGCAACGTGCGCAACTACGCGCGTCTTGCAACTGGACACCACATTGCGAGGATTGATTTCTTTTTTTTTTTTTTTTTTTTTGAGCTCAAAATACTTTACTGACATGAACGATCGTTCAGCAGCGATCTCAACCGTGACGCAATTATTGCGATGAGTTACTGCAGGTATTTTTTTTTTGCGTTCAACCGGTCGCAAATCGCACTGAAAATCAATACGAAATACAAACCCATTGATAGGCAAAATATATAAAGTCCGATAGGAATAATAATCTCTGACTAATTCGAAATATAAGGTACAAAAAAATGGGTTTTCTAAGATGAAGAATGCTTTAGGGTCTCATGGGTAAAAGTAAAAGTTCGTTTTCCATTTTTTTGTTTACGAAATGGTTGTTTGCCATCTGCACTTAAAATAATGGTACCTTCCTTCAGGATTAAGTAATTAAAAAAGAATTGTCGGTGGGATATAAAAATATTCAGTAAACAAATTCTTAATAATTTTTTTTTTGTTTTTTTTTTTTTCCGGAGAATAATTGCGCAATGATTATTGCAAGAACGGCCATTTTTTTTTAACTATTTTTATATAAAAAATAAAATAAAAAGAAATGGGAATATTAGTGGAGAAAATTGCTAGCAGATCGATGTTTTTTCACGTTTTATTGTTGGAGCAACAATTTTTTTTACCAATTAACGCCACTTTAGAAGTACTCAAGTGCGGCTTCAGTTGCAGCGTTGATCGGAGTATTTATGAAAATCTAGAAATGGGCCACGCAAGCGATGTACGTCATTTCGAAATTTGCTTTTCTTCACTTTTCCATCCACAGCGAGATGTTGTGTTTATTTTTGATTTTTTTTCTCTCTTGAAAGTTCGCCAAAGGTTTCTGTGACCTGTCGCAGTATATCATGACGATGACCGCAGCAGCATCTCAGACGCCGACGGCTTTCCCACAGTTAAAAAGGCGCCTACTATCTCTTGGCGCCTGTATACAACTTGAGCGCATGCATGCATTTCATGCACCGACGCCTCTCCTTCGCGTATGTTGTATACATAAAACTATACCTATACCATGACCACTGCTCGGCAGTCTGAAAAACGTATCGTTCGTTGTGACGAGTATTTGCCGCCGACGAATGGCGAAGATTGAACATTAAACCAGACGATTCATTATAAACACGCAGTTTATTCAACAATTTATTCTTGAATCACCGCTCCATTGACTTCCGGACACTAATTTATCAATATACCCAGAAAGTTTCCGAAACCACTTAATAAAAAAATATATATATCGCTTTCTTAATTATCATCGAACGTTATTATCACCAGGGATTTCATTTTATATTGACGAATATTGTACCAATTTTCAAATCGCGTCCGCCATTTTTAACGATAAATATAAATCAAACAAAAATTATCGTTCTGTTTAAATAAATATTCAGGTAAAATGTTTTCGATTTTTCGATCTCGAAAATTGAAATTCCATAGAGCCTCAGAGGGCTCCGTTGCGTCAAGGGTTCCGGACGTCTGAAAGCGCGTCTGGATTATGTTAGAAGTGAAAAGGGGGCTCACCACCACCGAGACGACTACTACGAGCATAAAGGGCGCGCGAGCGAACTTGTGGGAATATTAATTGTTGTGTTTTCACTTTAACCCTATTTTATGAGACCCACGATTCTTACAGAGTCTTTTTCATGTAGAAACTAAGTGGTCTAATGTTATTTCAAACACTCTTGCCGTCGAAAGTGACTAATAAGCCGCAATTTTCACGCGCGAGAGTTAAACTTTCATCTGTTAATATTCAAGATGGAATATTTGCAGGAACAAAAAAATGAATAGCAAACTTACGAAAGTCTTAATTTGTCTATATGAAAATCTGATTTTTTGAAAAAAAAAAAAAAAAAAAAAAAAAAAAAAAAAAAAAAAAAGATCGATCGATCGTATAACATTACCCCACTATTTCATTTGTTGATTAACCAAACGCAAATATCTTCGATCTTTTGTATCTCAAGCGTCGACTATATTCTCAATGATTTACGCGCAGTTCAGAGAGTAAATCAATGTTTATTAGCGTGATTCAGAGCTTTGATTATACGCACAATCTTTCCATTGGTTCAAATCGTCGGGATAGGCGTTCCCTCACGATTCTCCTCCGCCCCGAACGGATATCACGACATGGCTGTCTTGCAGCAAAAACTACATGATTCCCGTGACATCAACCGTCGCCTCGAATAAATTGCTTGTAAAAATCTTTCAGTGGCCATTTAGATCCATCAACGATATCGTTTTTATAAACCGTTTTGCAACAACGAAGACGAATCCGTCGGGTTTGGAGTTTTGTGGATTATTCGCGTAATAATGATCACCGTAACTTTTGATTAATTATTCAAATACAAGATTTCTAATGGACAACATTGATGAAAAATCATATATATTGGCATAGTGGGCAATTTAAAAAAAAAATCGAACGACCTCCCCTGTCGATCGCGGCTCGTAATAGTAGCATGCAGTACTCACTGTCTACAGCTCCTCTCCCTTTCCTAGCAGGGATGTCGTGGTAAAAATCCTTACGTCCACTGGCGCAGGCAATACACAAACGCACCCACACACCCCGACCGTTTTCTCTTTCTCTCTCTCGTGTCTCGATGTCGAGCGTCCAACACTTGACTCCTCTTCGAACGAAGACCAAGTCACATTAGACGTCTGCCCTCCGACCTGACCGCTCAACCATAACGATCCAACAAGTATCCTCCAATTAGCCTAACTGTGACATCGAAACTATTTTCGAAAGGTACCCTCAACCTTTTTCACGCGAGTGCCGTCAACCCTCAAAATTACGCGAACCATTTTACCGATTCTCTGATCGATCGATTGATTAAAAAACATCGATTGCGCGATTGAAAGTTGATGATGACAAGTGACTGACAGATCGACGAGGACAACTATTTTTGTTTATCCTCGGATCCGACAAATCAGATGCGATTGTCGTTTTGATTGGTGTTTCCAAGAATGCAATAGTTCGGAATTAATTAAATTTAGAAATTCAGTGAGTGACGATTTTACCGTCTGATTGCCGGTGTAGAAGTTTTGTTCAAAGTGTTTTAAATTTCTCGTATTAAAGACAAACAAAATTATAAAAGTGGGAAAGTGCTTTTTGAAAGGCAGACAAAGTCGGGACTAAAATACAAGTTCGTTGCAGGATGCTTTAGAATGTTGTCGACCTCCGTGTCATCGGCAACTCCGTTCAGTGTTCGCGACATCTTAAACGAGAATCAACAGCTCGCCGTTATGGATTGCTACGGTTCCCATCAACAAAGTCCACAAGGATGGCACGTACCATCGGATTATTACGGATATAACGTTATTCCGGACAACAATTGGGACGTCGAAAAATACAAAGAGCAAACGATGGCGAATTATCAAAATTATGCAGAACTGAGTCACGTGCATCAAATGAGTCAAGTGGTGCCGTCGTATCAAGAAAATTCTGGCGTCGAAGAAGGTAAATTATCATTATTTTATTGTTCCAGCAATTTGTAAATTATAAACAACATTTCCATAAGCAGCTTTCCGATAAAAAAATTATTTACTCGAATTTTGTCATTAATAGGAAACATCGTGACGTCTAGTAAAACGGAACTCCGGAAAAATCAATCGGGAAAGAGAACAAAACGAAAACCTCGCGTACTGTTTTCTCAGGTGAGTTGTCAAAACTATTATAATAAAAGCTCGCAATTTTTTTTTTTGTTTTCCAATTTCGCCTCTTGAAACGAAAACATTTTGGCGTGTAACGAGAACTCGATAGATTTTAATAAAAATCGATAATACTTCGATCGAAAGTGTTTAACTATCAGAAACTTTTTAAAAATATTTTTATTAAAATATTAAATTGAAATAAAAAATGTTTGGCATTTAAAAAATCGAAGTATAAAAAGGTAATTATTTGATGAAAAAAATATTGATGACGCACGTCACATACACGAAAACAGCAGAAAGGCTATAGAAATACTAACAATACGAAAGAATTTACTTGAAAATGAACGGAAATAACTGAAATGGTCAATGTGTTTTTTCTTTTTTTCGTAGTCTCAAGTATACGAACTCGAACAACGCTTCAAGCAGCAGCGTTATCTCAGTGCGCCGGAACGCGAAATGTTAGCACAGACATTGAAGCTGACGAGTACCCAGGTGAAGATTTGGTTCCAGAATCGTCGATACAAGAACAAACGTGCGCGCATCGAGGACGCGGAAAAGTTGCAAGCGCAGAATATGAAGAATCAGTCATTGAAGAAGATTCCGGTGCCGGTGTTGATAAAAGACGGTAAACCAAATGTCCAAGAATCATCCAATTCGCCATATTGGCCGAATTTTCGACCGGAATTAAACGTCGGAATGCAAACGGATTTCCGTTGCAATGAGGTCCGACAGAGTCCCGAATTTCGTGCGAATCCTATCGAAATGAGAGTCGACGGAAGTAGCGTCGGTTCGGATTACAGAAGTGATGTAAATTCCGATCACAGATCGCTACTTAGCGTCGACTCTCATCGGCAAGTCTTGCCGTCGGATTACAGACCTAATTTCGCGGCAGGAATTCGTCCGGCGATTCAACCGATCGATACGCGATCAATTAAAACAGAGTACAAACCAAATTTGAACAACGAACTCGCGCCGTTTCCTTCCGAAATAAAAAACGTCATGCCGACGCCCGAGGAACAAAAAATGATGATCGCCGACAATCGAACGGTTATGGATATCTCGAACGGTGACTTTAGTTTCTCGAATTACATGAACGGAACGAACTATCAGATGCCGTACGTCAATTATATGGAACAGATGCCGACGATGGATCAGAGTCTTCAGAGACTTTGGTAACGGCGTAACATCATTGCGATTTTCTTAAAAAAAAAAAGTCTGATCTTCGATGTTTTTATCGATTTCCCGCCGCAACTCCGAGCGACACGGGAACTCACCAACGATTCAAAGAATAATACCAAAAATTAACAAAATTAAGTAGTTTTCGTATAATAATAATAGATTCGGAGTTAAAAGTCCGATGGAAGGTAATAGAACCATTAAGAAAAAAAAATACGATATTCTACTACGTTTTCGTTTTATATTCTATCATTATCAATCCAAACGATTTTTTAAAAGTTTTACGAATCTTTTTTATAATCACCTGTAATATTTCGTGTAAACGTGATTAGCCGTATGACTTTACTGTATAATAGAGAGTCTCGTTATAGTTTAGAAGATGAAAATGTATAGGGGGTGAAAATGGAATACGACAGGCAGCTGTTTTTCTTTTTTTTTTCTATGTGAAGTGCGATTTTTTGTTAGGGTCGTCAAGACTGCATTGGGGATGTATGCACCCCTGAAACGGAAATCATTTCGAGTGCCTTTTGCGGAAACATCAATTTCCGAATATCCGCGTTCCCAGGGTCGCGTCTTAAGAACTTTTTACCACTTGAAATTTTTCGCCGGGTTTTCCCGCACTTCTCGCGACCGGATAACGAGGCGACAATCCCGAAAAATCAAAAAGTCATCGAAAGTCAAGGGACGGAAGCCATTTTTTTTAAATCGTATTTCGAATGTACAAAAATGAGACTTTCGCGAAAAATCGCTGAAATTCAATGACGGTCGTTGGTCGATCTAAAATTATTTGACGATGAAAAATAGCGAAAATTAAATTTATAAATAGGTGAGAGAGTTCCGAGAGGTTGAGGCGACGCCAAGGGTGCTTTTAGGTTATCGCGCGCGAGTACGACGGGTCATCTGGCAGTCAAGTGGTTTTGCCCCGAGACTCCATATAGATCATACAGCACGTCTATACGATATAGTAAAAATGCTGTTAGACTGTAGAGATCTGTGCGTTGGCGTGTCGGTACGTCTGAACGGCGGACTCGCACGATCGCGCTTATGGTGCTACCGGAGCTATAAAAGGCCCATGGGAACGAGCTGATAAAAATGTCAGTTCTGATTCAACCGGCATGCGCACGAAACTCTTCGTCACACGCCAAGTAAAAGGGCTGATGTGAACTTTTCGAGTGTCCGGCACCTGTAAGGAACAACTGTGCGGTATCGCGGGACCTGCTGACGGATAAGGGATGATTCTGGTAGCGCGATCGTGGGAAGTAAAAAAAAAAAAAATGCGCACTTCAGAAATGTATAAAAGGATTAAAATGCATGTAATCTCCAATATTATAATTAAAATCGTCGAAAGATCGATAAATTAAAAAAAAAAAATCTGAAACTCATATTTTTCTCGTAACAAAATCAGCGATGAAATTTTTCAATTTTTAAAACATCAATTTCCGATAATACAAACTTTCATATGCTGTTTTTTTTGTCACTTTTCACCATTATTAAATACGATTGTATTTATAATTTAAAAAATATATTTACAGAATAAATGTGTTCGATAATTTTAAGAAAACATCGATAAGTATGGCGCTAAGTAAGCGAGTAACTCGATTGTATGTACATAATATTATATTTAGATACGAAAAAAAAAAATGAAATTGCTAAAAATGGTCGAATGTACTTAACGCAATGGTTGTACAAAAATATGTAGTTTTTATTAACGATAATAAAATATCGATCGTACTGAAACTGCGAGCTGTTCGTCGTGTGTTATCAATATGTATTATTTGTTTTTTTCTGCTATTTGCAGAGAACATCGAGGTAATGGGATTCGACGGTAAGTTCGTTTATATGGCGCCGAAACCCCTCGTTGTTAAATAAAACTCCATTACACGCGATCGTTATATTCGCATAATCAATCACTGAACGCTCAAACATTGAAATTCGATACATATTTGCCTGTGCGACTGCTGCGGGGAGACCGGAGGACATGTGTGGCCTAAGCTCGTGTCGCGTCCCAACGGGATACTGTACTCCATACGCGTGCCTCCCGGCGCATGCCGCGGTGTCACATAAAACGTGTTAATTGACTTGTTTTTTTTTTTTTACTCAATCGTTAATCTTTTTGAGTAAATTCCGTTCGCTATTCATCATTGAATTCTTACCACTATTAGATATAATTTTTTTTTTCATTTTTTTCACATTCCGCGATAAAAGATTACATGTGATTTTCATAGTTAAAATAATTAACTTTTATTTAATTCGTTGAACAAAAATTATATCCTCGATGGACGAAGTGTAAAAAACAATTTGCAAGGATATGTATTAAATTGTTAAAAATTTGTTTTTGAGCGTAAAAAATGGGATTTATGGATGAATTAAAAAAATGATATCTAAAAATAATTTTTTTTATTAATGTTTCGCAATAATTACGCTAATCACCGAGTCTCCTGATTCGTTCGTAGTTCAAGGATTATCCGTTTCGAGAAATTCTACTAATGTATTCATTAAGTAGAAAAATGAGTCGTATCGGTAGAAGTTGCGCTCTCTGGTGGGAGTTTCGAGAAGCTTAAATCTTCAGGGTAAAGTTTACTACGGTTTCCAAGTTATCCCGCGACTAAAAAGGAAGGAAGCATCGGCTAAAATATTCTGTGTTCCTTAGGAGGGCTGCTGTACCGATTGCGGGTTCGTAACTGACATCTGGTGCCCTCAAAAAATTAGAAACTTTCCTTTCCATCTGTCGAAACACGTATTTCTATCGCTACACTCTTCAGACGCAAATACTGGTTTCATTTCATTTACCCGTTGGTTATAATTAACTCAGCAGAATCACTATAATTACAAAGTTCCAATCTGCTGTCCCATTGTCTCTCATTTACATGTATATATAACTGTATTTTTCAAATTTCTTGCATTATCTTCGACAATCACATTATTGATAATTTTATTTTTGATAAATACACAATTGCCGTATTATTTATAAATGTTATTAATTTAAAATACGAAGTAAAAAAATGTCATATGAATTTTTGACTACAAGTCGAATTCTACGAAAATCGATAATATTTCGAAATTCTTGTTAAAAAATTCTGCAAATGGGTAAGAAAAATAAAGAAAAAATGGTTATAATTTGAATGGATATTCATTAAATCGATAATTCGATATATACGGTTGAAAAATGACTTGTCGGATGATGCGGGAGATAAATCATCGTGTTTTTCGTATGGCTGGTGGATATAACAGTTCAGGAAGTAGCAGAGCACTGGCTGGAAGACGCCAAGGTTCGTAGTAACGTCTGCTCTAGTTAATCGGTATAAAGTTAGTGGTGTGTATCCATCGGAAGATTTACGCATACATTGCCGGGTGTAAGGGCCGTACATGTGTTCGAGATCTCGTAGAAGAGTTTTGCCGAACAGCGTACATCGGGAGAGCAGACGAAATGGTCGGATTCGAAAGAGGCGATGAAACGACGACGAATCGGTTGGAAACGCGAGTGAATGGACAGGAGTGGTAGTAGTACCGTCGGAACGCCGTATACTAAGCACTAATATTACATCTCCGGACTGACAGACGTGCGGACTTTAAAACCTAAAACTAACAAACAGTTAGCAGTCATCCGGTCTCCTTGTTTTTATATTCTTATGCGCGCGTATGTTAGAACCCCGAGAATCGGTATACATATAAATGATGCGCCACCGCGAACCTTCGCTCTCTCTCTCTCTCTCTCTCTCTCTCTCTCTCTCTCTCTCTCTCTATCTTTCTCTCTTTCCTGGCTACTGATCTACGCGCGTCTTCTCGCCACCGCGACCAGAACCACCCATCTGCCTTCTCCTCTATATATCGTATATATCGTACGGTACTAAATCTATTACCCCTTTGGTTACTTTACGTTCACGTCGATTTCAACGTCGCTCAACGCAATTTTCTCTCATTTCTGCAACACTGTCGAAATATTATTGCCACAAAACTACTCGCGCTTAAACTCAACAGAAATGTTCACCCCACTCGCGACGGAACGTTAACGTTTGAAATTCTTCGAAATATAGTGACGTCGTCGCATCCGTTTTTCAGATTTCCGGTACGATTTCATTTTTTTTTAATACGTCACTCACAGACGATAAAGTTTATTAGAAAATATATGGCTGATATATTTAATATATTTTCGTCGAAAAATCATATTTTATTGATATATTTTTGAAAATATTGATATATTTTCAAAAACGCCGTATTTTACATATATTTTTTTTAATTATTATTTTCTGCTCGCTTGTTTTTTCAAATTTATTTTTATATCCGAATAACATGACATTCATTTCTATAGACGGAAAAAATGGTTCGCGGCAATTCAATGCTCCGTATTCGACAATAGAAATGACATTAAAAAATCGGAAATTCGGAAGTTTCTTCAACCAATTTCCGCGCGATTGGTACAATAAAAGGTAAAATCCGAAGGAGAAAAAAAGAACTGTGTGGAAGGAAAAGCGATAGGAAGAGATTCTTAGTGGGGAACAGCACGAGAGGGTAGCGACGGCGAACGTTTATATAGCACCCGAGTAGTCGAAGTCGTGTATAGCCGTCGCGATCTCCCGGGGGTCGTTGAAATAAGGTATAATTTTCCGCGCCAATTAAGGTCTTTAAGAATTGCGACCAATTGAGCGATAGGGTCAGACGTTAGCTTAGGTTGAGGGGACGGAACTGTACCGGGATTCCCCCCCTATAATTTATTATTGATTAGATCGCATCATCGAAAAAAAAGAGGACATCTCGTCGTGTCACCTCTGTTATAAGCTCTCTTCGTCGAGGTCTTCGGATTACTCAAAGAAAGAGATAAGTACTGGAAATTTCAATAAAAGAAGAAAAAAAAAGCCAATAAGACAGACTAAACGTTCGATTTTAAATACTTCTTTGGATTAATTTACCGATTATTCGAGAGAACCGAATTAATGAGACGAAAACTCCGCGATACATTCAATCAATAAATCGATATTATCGATTCAATTGTTACTTAAAAATTCAAGATAAAAATAGGTTATTGAAAAAAAAATGTATAATTGTTAAATTATGAATAATATTTATTTATAATAATTTTTTTTTTTAATTTTCGAAAAAAAAATTACATTGCGATTTTTTTTTTTTTTTCACTGTATTTCTGCCCTAAAGTATCGATTTGATTCATCGGCACTCAGAATCAATGTTGACGAACTCGAGAAAAGATATATCATGAAATTCGTCGGTCGCGTGAGAGTTTACTTGCGATAATAATTTGATCCCATCGATATCTGTGAAGCGTACGAGTTCCATCATCGGGGCAAGTGAAGCGTGAGGAGCTCCAGAGATTCTGTGGTTCACACTTAATTAAACCGGTACAGAGAACTCGATTCGACTCGCACGTGGCACGGACAATGCTTCGAGTCTTTAGCGACGATTGTTATGTAAAGTACACCCTATATATATGCAACGAGCGGTTTCTCGATACGAGAGACTAGCGAAGTAGTTCTACGCGAGTTCTATATTGTACTCCGCTTTCAGCGTAACAACTTTCAAAAATCGTTAGCAACGATTCACCAAAGTTTCGACATCAGAAGTTCTCCTCGTCTTCTGAAGTTCGACAGGTGTTCTTACCAAATACTTCGGCAAAATCAATCGACCGCCCAAAACACCGACGAACGACAAATTAAAAGATTTTCGAACTCTTTTTTCGCGATCGATAAAAAAAAAAAAAAAATCGCGGATAATTATTATTCAATACGTAATTCATGAAGAAATAGCATAAGAAAAGAAAAACAAAAATCCATTTAAAAAAATGTATTATATTTCGATTATTGATGTTATATGTAAGAATGGAAATATTTGAATTAAAATTGCCAAATGCAACAATATCTCTACAAATAACGCGGATAAATTTATTTAAAATGTCGATAAATAAAAATAAAAAAAAATTGGAAATTTAATTTTTTACGATTAATTAAAAAATGGAAAGAAAAAAAAATTATAATAATCTGCAAGATAACATAAAAAAAAAAAAAAATATCGACATCCGTATACATTAAATGTAAATGCGCTGAATTTTGCAATATTTTTTTTTTTACAAATTCCGCGAATTAATTTCGTTAGGATGTCGAGAGATCGAAAAGTTGAGCTTTTGCGTCACTCGCCGAGGAAAGACGTTCCCGTTCACGTACACTCGACGAGCGTAAAGGAGGGGAAGAGAGCGCGGAGTTCCGGCCTCGAAAAGTCGGTGATTCTTGTTCCCCGTATTCTCTCTTCTACGCCCGTGAAAGAGCAGCCAAGAGTAGCGAAAGCTCTCGGTTGAAGTAGAGAGCTACGATGCCGCGCTGTGCTCTTCGTCATCAGGCGCGACCACCACCACCGGCACACAACTCGGAGTACGAGGGCTTTGAAGCTCGCGGCGAGGATTGGCCGAAGGGTAAAAGCCGACCGATGGGAAATCTCGTCGATTGGACGCGGGGGGCGAGGCTCGTGGTGAGAGGATAGAGACTTCCGTCGCCGTTGAAATCAACGCGTACGACGAGAATCGACGAGCAGCGAAGCTCCACCTACGCGATCGCGCGAAACCCCGACGAGCTTGCGACACGCGGAAGTCTCGCAGTGAACGAAAGAAAGCATTTCGACGTCAAGAATATTAATATTAAGATATCGCAATAATAATAAAAAAAATATATATAAATAAAAACAAGAAAAGTAAAAAAATTGAAAACAGACATTCCAAAATTTTTTAAAAAAGTATCGAAAACGATGTTCGCGAAGTAAAATCAGATTTTTTTGTCGGAATTAATTGTGAAAAATCAAAAACCTTAAGGGTCGTAAAAAATCGCTAAAGTTCCAAATATTTGATGATCGCGAAATTATTTGCAAAAAGACGAAGTTGCGGTTGAATAAAATTTTTCACTGGTAAACGCGAGAGCTGAAAGTTCTTTGAGGGATTCCTGTCGCGTGACGTAGCAGGCAAAGGGGTAGGCGACGAGGTGAACTGTCAGCTTTCCCAATGGCATCGTTGGTGGTAAAGAAGGAGAGCTGACAAAGTTCATCGTCGAGAGAAGGAGAGACACGGGTTACCGAGAGATATACAGAGTTAGAGAGCGCGAGTCTGGACCGAGAGTCGGAGGGGGGCAACAGTTTTTTCAACGTTCACCAGAGAGACGAGGACCCTCTCGTGGTGGTGGTGATGGCGGTGGGGTTCGGAGTGGCGCACTAATTCGAAAAATAAGTCCCCAAGCCGCGAGAAAGCACACTTGACGGAAGCACACTCCGCCGGAAGGGTGCATCAGGGCTGTTCGAGTGCCTCAATGCGAATATTAATAATCCGTATGATTTAAGATATAATCATACGACATCGAAATTCACGAGACGATTCGCCATTTATCTGTGATTATTGCCAAAGTGACGAGTGTTGTCGATAACTCGACTTTCGGGCAAAAAATCGGACAAATAATTGTGATAAACCTAAAATTCTCGGAAGTTCGTCGCGTTTTCGGTGAAACCCGGAAATTTTATTGGTTAATTTTTTTTTTCACTTTAGTAATGAATTTTTGGGAAAGATGAAAGTGAGTGGAAAAATGCCTGTTGTGAAAAAAAATGTGATTTGAAAACATCGATTTTTTCGCAGAATTTTTTTTTTATTGTCAATAAGATAGAAATAATAATTTTTTCCTCATAAATAATCGCGTGCGATTTGAATTTATCGAGAAAAATAATAATGGAAGAAGCATCAAGCAGAATGGACATCGCCAGTTCGCCGAAAGCGTCGCAACCCGTGCAGCCGACGCCGTTTAGCATCGAACACATCTTAAGCAGTACAGCGTGTCACGTGGATCAATCGGAAATTCGTCATTCCGAAGAGACGAGACGAAGTTCTATGTCCGCGAGAAGATCACATATGGAAAATAATTACGACAGAAGCACCTCGTCGTCGTTGGAACAAAATCATAGATTTCCGAGTCGTTCCGTGTCGTTTCCACGATTACCGGTTTCACCAGAGTGCCAACTGAACGTCGCGCGTGAATTGGACATTCTAAGGAGAAATTTGACACAAGCAAATTTGTCAAATTTTGGAAATCTTCAGCACGTCGTACCACCGTCAAGTTTTAAAAGTCTCGAAACACTCGGTAGCCTCGCGGCCTATCATCAGGAGGTTAAGGAGGCGAGAGAATCCGCTCAGAGACAACAGGACGAAGCTTTGGATATGAGCAAAAATAAATACCTCGGTAAGTAAATCGTTAATCTCGTCATAAAAACGTCGGATTAACCCTCCGAATCGTTGCCGATCTCTCTTGCCGTCCATTGAACTATTGTACTGCGTATTATTTTGTTTTTTTTTTAATTCGGTGCTCAATAAATGTTTCCAATTTTTTTCGGTTTTTTCACTGAATTAATAAGTTTTTACGCAGAAAATAAAAATCTCGAAAAATAATTTCATCAATTTTTTCATCGGTACAACAAAATATCGGTATCCTTCGAAATATCGAAACACTTCGATCGACTGATATGACTGATTGAATAATCGATTTTTTTTTCGATGTGAAAAATATCTCATTTTTTTTTTTTTTCATTTCGATTTATAATTTTTTGTGTCGAAAAAATGGCGCAATTATCCAGTGCAGTTTTTGCGTTGGCAACAAGCGAATTCGTTGTGAGTTCCCACCGAAAAATCGTTCGTATCCTACGTACAGCCGATTTGGACAGATACGGGATAGAAGATTCAGAACAGGCGGATCCTTAAGGGCAAACGAGATCTTCTTCAAGAGTTTTCTAAGTTAACCCGAACCGAGATAACGTAATTGAATGTAATTTTAGTAGCATAAGTGGTACTTGAGTCGGGGGCAGACGTCACGAGTGGCTTTACGGTACTCAACTTCTTGCACTTGTCCGTCCGTCCGTCGGTTACCCACCGGCCAACGTACACTACGGCTCTCTCTTGCCATACGAGATGCCTGTGTTTTTTCATCCCTCCTTTGGCGATCGCACGCGGAAAACAGGTCACGACATCGATTTCGTGTGTCAAAAATATTTCGTAAATATAACAGCGAAAACGAAATATACACGCGAAGTTTCAATAACTGACAAATAGTCGCGTAAAAAAAAAAAAAAAAAAAAAAAAGTCATTGAGTTTATTATTCTCACATTGGCAACGGGCCATCGACGACCGTTCATTTGGAGACTCGTAACTACTTATAGTCCGAAACTCGACTAATAGTGCGGATATTGAATTACGATGTCGATAGAAGTCCACTGCTGCACTTACATCGCGAGCAAACATTCGCCCCCTTCCTGCACCGAGGCAAACGGGAACGCCGATAAAATCAATCATCTCACGCGCGCTATCCGAGAATTATTATATTTGCGCGTAACACAAACTCCGTTAGAATTTCGGAATCAACTATCGAGTTATTTTTGTATTTATTATTTTTTCGGATTCTTCATTGCGGATGAAAATAATTGAGTTGCGATAACCATAAGGAAAAAAACATATCGTAAAATATATTATATCGAATATATTTGTGGAAATATATCACTTATTATATGAATAATATATTAATTATACAAAAATGTCGACAATTACGTTTTACCATTTAAAAAAAATAAATCGGCAAAAAAAAAAAGTCGGTAAATTAAATATTTTAATTTTGTTATTATTAATGTATCTATAAAACATTTTTAGTTTCGAGATTTTTTTTTCTACGTTTGCAAAACATTTTTTTTATAACTAATTTAAAGAAAAAAATAAAGGATCTGTATAAGCGATCTGTAAATTGAAATCGATATCTTATCGCGAGAGCCAAAAAAACAGTAAAATAAACGACGAAAGAGTAGACAAAAGCGATATAATGGATCCATGAGGATTCTGGTCAGTAACAGGAGCGCCACTTGCTGTAGGGGTACTTTTGATGTCTGTAGTGATAGAAGCGATATAGAAGAGAATGTTTGAAGAACGTTGGGGACCGGACGCATTAGACGAGAGTCACGACGCCATCAACTCTCGACGTTGAAAGCAATCAAATATAGATCTCTCGAAAGACTTGCGTAAACGTTCGACGCGAATGCGTGTCGTTCTCATTATGCCGTATGAATTTGTAAGGCGCATGAAATTCAGTTACAAATTTGATAAAAAAACAGATGCAATAGTAACAACAACAAAAAACGATAATAAATCGTTCGTCGTCCTAAACGGAGAACGGGATGAGCTAATTTTGCGGCGGCACGAGCCGCAGTTTCGAGGATACGAACGGACGCTATAGTAAGCGGTATACCTGCTGCTGGTTAAGCAAAAGGGGGAAATTACTGAGTAGGGCGACGTAAACACATGTCGGGCTAACCGTGGCACGTGTTGATGTTTCAACAAGACATCAAAAGCCAACGAATATCACCGTCCGTAATCCTGTAACGTTAAAATCTCCCAACCCGCTACACGTCTTTGCTACACGTTCACCCCTTTCCGAACGTTCGAAACGAAAAAAAACGTACATTTTTACTCTCAGATTTCGTACTTCCGGTGCGAAAAGAAAGGGTTCGGTGCGATATACTCGTTTGTAAAGAGTTTTTAAAGAAAAATACGATCGATTATTCTGTTAACAGACGACATGGAAGACGACATTTTCGAAGCGCAAAGTCACGGGCAATCGCTTCAGGCGAGAAAAAAACGAAGCAGAGCCGCTTTTTCGCACGCGCAAGTCTACGAACTCGAGAGGAGGTTCGCAGCGCAAAAGTATCTCTCGGGACCGGAAAGAGCCGACTTGGCTAGAGGCCTCAAACTCACGGAGACGCAAGTGAAGATATGGTTTCAGAATCGACGGTAAAAATTACTTTTATCGCGTAATTCTGAAAATTTATACCAAAATTCAAAAAAATTTATGTAGCTTTCCTAAAAAAAAACAAAAAGACAGTATATTTAATATGTTGGTACTGAAGATATTTTTGTTATTTAAATTTAATAATAATGAAAAATTGAAGTCAATTATTGGATTTAAAGTATTTTTACGCTAAAATTTCAGGAAATTTTTTAACGTAATATATCGTTTTTTATATACCGTATATACATTTTTCGTCGTAATTTTGCATTAAATAATTTTTTAATAATATTTATGTCTATTAAAAAAAAAAAAATTTTATACTGGTGAATCTCATTTTTTTTGTTTTTCTTTCGATAATTTAGGTACAAAACTAAAAGGCGTCAACAGCAGGAACTCGGTGCCCTGGTGAGTTCGAGTACAGCGAGGCGCGTGGCGGTGCGAGTTTTGGTACATCCGGATGAGCATTTGAGAGGATTACCCCTCCGCGGTGGCGCGGGCCAACTTCCGGGACAGATCTCCTGTCCGCAAATTCATCCGAGTGCAAACAAAGCGCTCAACGGTTTCCCATACTACTGTCTGCCCTATCATCCCCTACTGTGTCCGCCGCTTCACGGCGCACAAATACAGGTGCAGACAGCGATTTCGTCGGAGCATCCCGACCAGCAACATCGAGATGCGCAGATAACGAAAATGGATAGTGAAAAGTAATGAGTACGAAAAAAAAAAAAATAAATAACGTCCCAAAGTTTTACCAATGACTGCGAATTCGTACCGAAAAAAAAAAAAATTACAAATAATCGTTCGTTTTCGCAGATAAATCGATAGATAATTGAAGCGCATAGACTATAAATACGTAAATAAATAATCATTTATTGAACCAAAGATTCTGAATGTGAAATATCTTCGACGATTATTGTATTTATTAGAATTTAATATATAGCGTAATGAAGGATTCTGTATATTAGAATGTAAATAAATGTATAAACTGTGATACATTCGTAACGTTTTCATACTTTTGGCGCATATCACGAAAAGATATGATACTCCGAAATTCGTCAATCCCGTTACCCCGCACAGCAATCGTGTGCAATCATTCGTTTGATACGGTTGCGAATATTACCGCGAAACCGTTATCGTTCGGGATCCCCGATGCTGCTGCACCGGAATATGAATTTATGCGTTCGAACGGAAGGGAATATAAAATCACGCGATGCGTTTATACGCAGATTATTCGACTCGAGAGAGTCAATGACATTGCTCTCTGAACGTATTGACGATTTATTTTATTCACGCAATCGCAAGCCGTCAATTCCTGAAAATTGATACTTTGGAAAATTTCATTAACCTTTCGCTCAATTCGTAATTTATTATCATTTTTTTTTAATATTCCGATACGACAAAAATTTAAGATATGTCCCGAATTTTTTTATTATATATTTTTTTTTTACGAAATTTGTTAATTGCAATAAATTTATCGTAAAAAACGATGAAAAATGAATATATTCTTTCAGAATTTCGCAATCGACGTTTTTCCATTAATTAAAATTTTTTTTATTTTCAAAATGCCGAAAATAAGGGATTATTAAGAATGCTCTATAATTATCTTTGGTTTAAAGTTACCAAAATGACATTACAATTGAGCTTAAAAAAAATTGGTGAAAAAAAAGAAAAAATAACAAAATATAATTTATAGACAATCTCTTTGACTTATGGATTTATTTCTTTGACTTTCCGACGAATTCGAAAAGCCACGCTCGGGGTTTCGTTAGTTTATTGTTTCACTGTCGCGACTTTCCGGACATCCAGCATTCAGTCAGTCAGTAAAACTCGAGAGAAGAGTTTCTTTTTTCATCCGAAAAACACAGGGCGTCGGGCGGTTTAACCGAGAAGAGTCAGAGCCGCGAAAGGCGTTATTTTTTTCCCCTAAGTGTTTTAATAGTTCACATTGGGTGGCCGGGCAGACATCGGATATGTTTATTCAGGAGCAAAGGCTGAGCGTTCCGCTGGCCAGAGAGCCGCCGGCAACAAGACGGCAGAGAAGCTTCGGCAGCTTAACTCGTCGGAAAAGAAAAGAAAAGAAAAAAAAAAAAACTACTGAGATCCTCGACATTCATCTGTTATAAACAAAAGAGTTACATTGCGATGCACTCGAAGATACTGACGATTTCTGCGCTTCTGTATTAACCGGCCGAAGGCTCGACAGCGCGTAGCGATTATACCCAAAAAATATCGTATTCGACAATAATTTGCTTGAAAATATTCCAATTTTTTTTTACCCCCAAATTTATAAATATTTCCAGGAAAAAAAGTTAAAAAATTTCGAACGATCGACTAAATCGATTTTTCGAAACAAAGTTTTCGAAAATTGCATTAAAGAGAGTGAAAGATAAGAGGCAACCGAACGACGATCATCGTAAGGATGATGTTTGCTGGCGCTTCTGCAGTCCATTATCGTGTTGTTTACAGAATATTTCTAAACATTCGCGAAGCCATAACTCGTCCACGTTGGACGTTAAAATCCGGATGCAGCAGCGTTCGCTGTGGAGTATCACGAGTTATTGGCATTAACGACACCTCTTCCCAATCATATATCGCTTTGTGGCTTACAGAGCAAATACCATTCTTCTCGTTTTTCATTTATCGATTTTTCGTGACAAAAGATATCAATTTCTCTTTAAATTAGATTTGTAATTTGATTTTCGCATCGGAATAAAGAGATTTACGAATCAAGAAAAAGTTTCATCGATCTTTTGAACCGAGAAAAAGGTATTTTGATAACCGATTCCCATGTGAAAAAAAAAATATTGTAAAATTTTTTTCCAAAATATATCGATAATATACCATTTTTCGTGACGAATATATTGAGTGTTATATTGGGCGATATAATATGCGACATTTTTTTTTTTATGAGTAAAATTTTTATAAATTGGAGAAAAAACGAAGATTTGCCAATTTCGTGTTTGCATCGGAATTGCAGTGAGCGTAGAAAACCCATAAATTACTACAGTGCCGCAGAAATTTACTGGAGCCAAATGAGAGCGGTGCGGATGAGTAAATCGTCGGAGATTCGGAACTCGAAACTCATCGAGTCGATAGACGTTTTAACGATAGCAGTGTCTCGTCGGACTTATCCGCGCACATCGCCGAAACGAGAAAGGAACAATTTGTCGCTCAATCAGGCGACGGAAGCTAATTTTCATTAGCTGTTAACTGCTCGATCTGCGCGCACCCCTTAGCCTATGTCCCTCTCTCGCGCCACCGTTTCGTTTTCTACGCCCCTCTCTCATTCTGGATGTCCTTTCGCTTGGGGCTTATAGCTGAGGACAGCACTGGAAACTTCTCACGAGAATTACAACGGGGAGCACCGATAGAATCCGTCGACAAGTGTGGCGCCAAAAGGGATACCATTGGAATACTCTTCTTTTACTTCTTCGTCAATTAACCGAATTAAAGAATAAAAAAAAAATTGGGATAAAGAGAATTTTTCTACTGATTTCATTCGACTGTACTGCCGATCAATTGCTCGGGCAAAATGACAATAATAACGTATATGATAGGAAATCACGACGGGTATATTGAGTAGTGGAATAAAAAAAAAAAAAAAGATCGCGATGTTCGAGAAAAAAAATCGTCGTTTTCACGGCATTGACGCGCCCGGAGCTTTATTCATGCAGCTCGGCGGCTATTACCGATTTCACACGAACCATTTAAGGGTGAAAAAAAAAGCGCGTGAATTTTTGCGAGTTCTGCGGGAGCGTACGCCTCCTCTCTTACAATCGTCGCCAATCGCGAACGCGCATGAATTTGAAAGTATAATATAGAACGGGAGAACACACAATATTCATTCTCCACTACAATCGCTTATACTTTACGCTTGTCGGAGATTCTCCAACTATACTGGACGTTCTCCGGTCTCGCGACTGGATATAGTTACATATATATGTCATCACGAGAATCGTCAGTGTCGATAACCTACGACGCGATTATCATAGACTTTTTTCACTATCGGGAGAAAATATTTCGAGAGCCAAAAAAATGTTCATTGTAATTTTACAAAAATGTGTAATAAATAAAAAAATTTGTTGGAACAAACTTTTTTTTTGTTACAAAAGAAAAAGAAGCCTTCGAAACGATAAATAACATTTCTTTATACACTTTATTAGTATTTTTTCAACATTAGTCGCTTTGCCAATTTTTCTCTGTTGTATCGATAAAAGTATCGATCTTCGACGGGTATACGTTTGCGATGTCTTAAACCGTCGAAAACTCAATGTTACGAAAGGGTTAAATTTTTCTTTAATTTGTTTATCATTAAGAAAATAATAAAAATATAAAAAATAATCCTCTTGATATTTCAAGATACGATACGATACGATATTCCAAAATTTCGGCCAATTATCGTTCTACACGTTTCGGTTTTTTAACGACGCGTTTCGATTTTAAAAAACATCCCGCGGAGTGAATAAATTTGCCAACTGTACGTTTAAATTGCAGTATCCCTTTGTCCTGCAATCGTATAATGGAGATTCGATGAGATTTAATTGCAGTGATTCGCAGTTGCGCCACGAAATATTACGATAACTGACGCAGCGGCGAACCCAGCGACGTTCGTTCGCCTTTCTTTATACCGTTTAAAATGCTATCTTTCTTCCTGTAAACACAATTATTGCCCGTTTTACCATCGTCACCGTCGCAACTGGGGACCGACGCGCGGTTTTTCCACGGAAAATGAGGGAATAAAGCTACCGGAGTCCCCTTTAACTTCTTCAATAGTCCAAGTGACGATGTTCCGTCTCCTTGGCAACGAACCCGATTGAGGCGCGTGTCACAAGTCGAGAGTAATATGTATGCCGTCGATTTTTCGGTGACGTTGACCGATTCTCTACAATTACCAGTGGTGAATGTTGCATCGTCCCGATCAACTTCACGAAAAACAAGACGCTTGCGCGGAGCTCTAAGAGGTCAGGACACGTACAGTCGAAGGATAAGAGACGAGGGAGGAGAGAAAAACGAAGAGAGAGGCGAAGACGAGAGGGAAGAAACGAAGGAGTTTCGCTGAAGATCTGGAGACTCCGGAGTGGTGGTTGTGAAGCTTCGCGGTGTGCGGCTCCGGAGAAATGGAGAGAGAAAGAGGGAAGAGAGAGAGAGAGAGAGAGAGAATTCGCTCTCTGCACTCGGGTTGAAACGTCGAGAGAAAATCTCAAACTTCGAACCGGCAATTCGATTCGCGGCACGACAATGCGGCTTCCAGAAAAAAAAAGAAAAAAAAAAAACATACGAAGGGAAGAGAGAAATTGTCGTGAGGTGTTAGAAAGTAGCGGAGAGGGGTATTTGTGAATAAAATATTCTCTCCTTCGCATCTGAATTCTACAAATTGAAAGAATCTTTTATTTTTTGCCTTTTTTTTTTCTCTCGAGATAATCAGTTCGAGAAAAGGCCGTAAAATCGTTCGTTTTTCGTGGGGATATGGACCATATTTTTTTTTTTTTCAAATTTTCCAGATATATCGAACTTTAATTTTTGAGTTTCTGCGATTATTTCGACTTTGACGATTCCAATCGGTTTGCGACCGTTATTTTCGGAATGACGAATAACGAGTAAAGTCGGTAATCCACAGTCTTCTCGTTCTCGTAGCGCTCCGGAAACTGTCGTTGAATTATCTGCCGCACAGAGCGGCGAAAAAATAAATAAATAAATGAAGCAACAGCACCGAAGAAGGAAAACGTTTTACTGTCTCTTCCCGACGTGGTTTTTCTTCTCAAAGAGGCAATTTAGCAATTTTTTCGCGGCGAAGCCGACGGCGTCGAGAGAAAATTGGCGAACTATCAGGGCCAATCAACAGCGTTTCATGCGATTGAGGAAAACGCTCTCGCGGCCGTTACGACGATGTTTCCAAAGTAGTTGAGAGAAATTCTTTTGCTCTCCCCGCGGTAATTCGACGAAGACGACGATCGGAGAACGACGTTGCGAGTCAACGTCGGCAGCAATAAAGAAACCGACTTAAGCGTGTGGAACGAAATTTTTTTTTCTTTTTTGGTAATAGCAAACCGAAAGGTTCCCACGCAGCGCGTGTTTTCCCGTAAAAAAAAAATTTAAACCGCAAAAAAAAAACAAATTGCAAAAAAATATTAACTTCGGAATTTTTCATGATTAAAATATCAATTATATAATTGTTTATATATACTCCGCGATATATGTATTTCCATATAAAAAAAAAACTGTTCCGAAAAATGTACTCCGAAAAAAAAATTCCGAAAAAAATGGTTAATTTTTTTAGTGAATACGAAGAGTTTTCGGAACGTATCCGCGAATCTTCGATAAAAAATCTTGTTGAAAAAATGATTTGTTGTCGTATTATCGAGCAAATTTTTTTTTTTACTCGAATGAAAAAAGTTCGCGGATACGCAGCAAAAAAAAATGAACTTCGCTGGTCGAGTGTGCGGATGAAACGTCTTCCATTCGTTCGAGTGAACGAGTAGACTCCTTACGTTCGGATAGTTTTTTGTCCGAAATAAATTTAAAGTGCCACTCAAAAGAGTGCGGCACACGCTCTCTCGACTGTGCGCTATCGTTTCAGCATGAGCGGGACGCTTATATATATTTTATTCTCCGCTTAGCATGTATCTCCATCGCTGTGCACTCATCTCGTCGGCTCCAGGAGTTCGGTAGATATTTTCCGATTCCAAAGTCCTCGAGAACAAAGTGTTGTCTTACGCAAGAATAATGCTGTAACCACATGAGTGGTACACTCGATGAGAACGGTACGTAGAGAACACGCGCAGCGATCGAGAGAGTGCGTTACGTACCATACGTGTACCTCATACACACGTATACCTCCCGACGGGGTTGGAACTCCGCCAGAGTTTCGAGCAAAAGCTCAAATCTTGGTGTACGGAGATACTTGTTGTACGGTTAGCATTAGAGGAGATTGAAGAGGAAAATAATAATGGTTTTCGCGAACGATAGAGTTCTCTACGAAATTGGCACGGAAGGGAGTCGGGACTGCGAACCAAAATCGCGATGTATTAGGAGTCGCGAAACAAGTGATGACCAATTCACCGATAATTTGTCGCGAAAAATAACATTTTTTTTTTTTCGAAATTTTTTTGAAAAATTGAAAATTCAATTTTATTGATATTTACATATCGACGAGTAAAAAATCGAGACGATCGTTTAGACGACTGGGATGACTTTGATTAATTAAATTCATTGTTCGTTCAATCGTATATTATCTTTTATAAATGAGGGAAAATAATGTAAAGGGTTTTTCTTTTTTGATAATTAGTTGCCGATCTTTCGGATTTTTCTTGTTTTTTTTTTTTTTTCGAGTAAATGAAGGAGTCGACGACTTAATCAATTCGAATAATCGCGGTAGCAGTCTACTCAATTATTTCGTTAAATGTCCATACAACGAGATACTATAAATAGGTTTCAAATTACCGGGAGGGTCTGCGGGAATAGCGCATAGTGTTTTAGCGGCCATTTTGGAAAAATAAACCAAGTCCCGCGGGTAGAACCAGATGACTGGTTGGCAAACGGCGAGGAAACTCGTCGTCAGAGTGACAGCCGCTGTACCGATTGTTATTGAATTTACATTGACTATACGTTTTCGTTTCGATACGGTCGTTGAACGCTTTGCGAGACTTCTCCCTGTAATACTGTGCAACTCTCGCTCTCTTTATTGCTATTGACTTTTTGACTGACTGATGTGCGACACGTTGAAGATGCAGTGTTTCGCAGTATTGGTAAAAAAAAAACACAAATTTTCTCGCTTGCGTCGTCGAAATTCGATTAACATTTTTATCGATTATCATTGATAAAAACAATTATCCAATCGATCAGAATACGCAGTTCATCGATCGATGAAAAATACTTTTTTTTGATATTTCGATCGTTCAAAATGTCTTTTAGACTTTTAGTTTTTACTCGGTAAACATTTATGCGCATTTGACGTTAAACTTCGAGAAAATTAAGAAAAGGAAAAAAAAAACGTTAATTTATGGAATTTAAGCAAATTATTTAATTTAAACGACTTTTCTCATAAAATTTAAGAAAGTGAAGTTTTTCTTTAGTTTTTAATGTACAAGTACATCAATTTTTCGTCACAATTACGCCTTAAATTGAATATATTAGTTTAAGTTTTAAAAATTCCAGTAACAGTGCCTTAAATTTACAGCATTTTTTTTTTTTTTTTTTTTACAACGCTGGATAATCTAAATATTTCAGAACCAATGTTATCGACAACCGAAATGCATTTACTACGAATACCGACAAGCGTTACGCATTCTTCGATTATCGTCTGAATGCGGAAGCAATAACAAAAATTATTACGAATACCGTCTGTCGTCAAAAAAGATGATTACCACTTGCAGTTTTCGGTTTACCATTGTCGGTAATTTGTTCGTCAAATTTTTTAATTCAAATCGAAAAATAATTTTTGCGATTAACGAAACGTAAACCTCAATTTTCTAATCAATACGAGTATTATTAACGTTTGTGTTTTTTTTTTTAACATTTCACGGATTATCGGTGTTTCTATGCCTACTGCAGGTACGATATCGACCGCGGAGCAGAATAGCAGAAATTCTGATTGTCAGTAAAGTAGAATTTCTTCGAAGCTAATCGTCTCCTTCGGACTCCCGACAGATGGCGCTAATACTGCTCCACAAATTCATCCGAAACGAATCGTAATGACCCATATATCCCCATTCCTTTTTTTTCTCCACGGGAACAACATTTTTTTTGTACTATTTTCGAACAAGTCAGTGTGAATAATCGAATAATTATCTTTCCGAGTCATAATTAGGCCACCGACGAGGCTCTTTTTTCCCGCTGTCGACTATTCTCGCGGCACTAAAGACTCCGATACGCCGGCGAATGACTTTCCGCTTAATGAAATAATACGTGTTGCATTATTTTCGCTAATTATTTCGCAGCGTATTTAAATTGTGATCGCTGTTGTTTAATTCGCGAATATAACGATAAAAAAAAATGTCCAGTATATCGATAAAATTAAAAAATAAAATAAAGTCGCGTGGTATCAATTAATAATCGTTATTAATGGCTTACGAAAAGCAATTTCCGACGATTATTCGCAAGAATATCAGTGAGGAATTTGTAAAAAATAACTTTCCACATTAATATCATTTTTTTCCACGTGTCGTAACAATTACGAAACTATTTGATAATCGTCGCAAGGGGTTTTCAACGGAAGCGCAAATATCGAAATTTCGTCGATATTTCCGAAATATTTGAACAGCTGGAAAATTCGTTCGGCAAATTTTCTGGTTGAAGGTGAATAGGTTGACGGACGTTGTGCTTATCTGATCGATCGTTTAACACCTCGGGATACACGGGCGCCGCCCACACCGGTCCGCGCAGTGTCTTAACGTCAATCAAAAGCGCCGGCTGAAACGTTGACGGGCAGACGGCTGAGGCGTGTGCCTTCGCGCAGTTCCAATCAAGAATTCCTTTTGTTTAAGGGTACGAAAAAGATTGTACGGATTTCTCGTCAAGGATCAACGAAGATGGATAATATCTTTGGAGAGATACCGTCGGAAAGCGGTCATTCTTTTCGTTGGTCGTCACGAAAGTCGAGAAGGAAAAGTTTCGATGCGGCAGCAATTCTCGAAGATCATTGCTGGTGTTTCGCGCGGTACTACGGGTTGAAGTTTTACATCGTCTCCGATCCGAAGGAAGATTTGGAGGAATTGAATAGCAAGAAAATTGAAGGCGTCAGAATCTGTTAATTATTTAATTAAGTCTGAAGGGGTATCACTTTGCCGATCAGTGGCTCTGCGGATCCGCGAAGGGTCATCGATGCCTGCTGACCATGCGACTCCGACTGCAACACAATCGGAGGCGGGGATCTGGGATTCCGGGTGTAAACGGCTTAAAGTCCACCAGACAATTTCGCACCTCCGGTGAGAAGTGAAGGCGATCGCGTAATTTCGAGAAAAGTGGGAGTAGAAGATGCGCATTGATCGGTATGAAAGATATAACCGAAAGAGGTTAAAAAGAAGAACAGAAAAAATGAGGCAAAGTGAACGATTTTAAGAAACAACATTTTTATTAAATTTGTAAGAATCGATTTTTTCGTAACAACCGATAATAAAAGTTTTACGAAAGTTCCCGGTGAAAGAAGGTCCCAATAAAAATTTCCGTGCCCCATAGGATGACAAAGATTAGGGAAGCAGAGATCGGTATGGAAGATCTTCCGAAGACCGCTAATTTTCCCTAATAGATTAAATACCCTTTGGGCGTTCGTGTGTCGCCAGTTTTGAGTCTCGTCAATGTTGGGTCCAAATCGGAGGATCCTGGTTGCTGCTCTCGCTTGCTAAGTGAGGGGGGAGGGTAGGGGGGAGGCCCCCATCGAGCGCCATTGTTTCACAAACAAAAGAGCGCGAGGTGGTCGGGCCCCGTGTGCGCGCGCGAGTCATGGCGGCGGCTTTCTTTGAACGCCCCTCGTCCAATCGTTGCACAGCTTTAGAGCGATCGGTACAAAAGAAACCCGAGCGGCCGCGATGATTGAGATTTTCTGCGTGCACACGAGGGCTCAGGCTACGACCGACGCAATCCTCTCTCGCGATCTTTCCCGCTTCGTTTCATCTCGCGCCCGCGCGAGAACTTGTTCGATTCTCGCGCTCTCTTCGGTCTCTCTGCGGATCTCTCGATTCCACCGACTTGTCCGTCAGCGAGTCAGCGAGGAAGCGATCGCGAAAGAGCGAACGTGCAATGGATCGCGATCGGGGAATCATCTGCTTAACAATTTAACTCTTTTCGATGCGGAATGTCAGATGTTAAAACTTCGATAGAACCGCTTTTCTGGAGTTGTTGGTGGTTATTAATTGTTTATATGGAAATCACGGATTCATTTGTATCTCGTATAAAAAAATCGGCAATATCACAAAAAAAAAAATATCGCAAAATTTATAATACATCGAATATATTTTTTTCGACTTTTTTCTTTTGCTAACATATTTATATATTGACGAATATACATCACTGAAAAATCATATGATTGATATATTAATAATTATTTTTATCGATTATATAAAAATCTCGAATTTTATACATTTTTAATAAATTTTTTTAATGCAAGTTTTGTGATTTTTATACCCTTCTGTGATTTTGCGAAATCACACTGAATTTTTCGCGACTCTCGCTGCTCGTTCACAATTTTTTTTTCTTAATTAAAATTTTTGTTTATCGATTACTGGCAAAAATTAATATAACGAAGTTTGATCAGTTTGGGAACGACGAGGACGATGTGGTTCCGCCCTATATGGCCGAAGGAAGATTGCCTCAGATATATCCAAAGTATATTCCTCGTTTTTGAGTTTTTTATTTCTTTTTTAATTTAGTCTCCTCGCTGTCTCGTCCCTCGAACGCTCGACGGTTTCTTCGTGCCTTCCGAAGGAGAAACATGGCGGCGCGGGGCATATTAAGACGGAGATGGAGTGCCCTATTCCGGGGATCATGATTAATCAATTAGCGATCCGATGGGCCCTCATGAAAATCGACGTTGTTGAATCCGAAGCGAGAAAAAAAAGCGTTTTACCAAAGGTGCCGCCGTGTAGTGACGCGGCGCGAACCGATCATCGCGCGACCGATTGTCAAAGATATTTCGTGATGAGAAAAAAAAAATCTTTGATAACCGAACTTTGTCCTTTTTATATCTCGATTAATGGGACAACGAGAGCCCGCAATGAAAACCGGACAAATGCTATTACCGGTTCACAATACTCGACGATTCTGTACGGTCGATTGAGAATCGATTCCGACGAAAAAAAGGCTTTGCTTTTGTCAAAAAAATTAATTTCGATGGCGCGCGTGCGCGATCTTTCGTCGTAAGCTTATCGACGCTCCATACGAATGCGGATAAAAATCGCATTCGAATTTTCGATGTTTTTTTTTTTTTTTTTTCGTCGATAATCTTTGAACTTTTGAATCGTTTTACGCTGTGAAATTTTCATGAGAGTTGAAAAAAATATCAGAAAAACATTAAGTCACCCGAGTCCGCGCGTCATAGACAGACATAATGGTCTGTTGTCGCCACGTCGGCTTGTCCCGCTTCTTCTCAAACGATTTTTATCCACGCTAACATTTTTATGACTCCATCGGAGAACCAAAAGATTTCTCGACTCATCGTCCAAACGTTTTGTTACGCACCCGAGAGACCGCGAACTTATATTCGAGTATTCAATTTCTTATTTATACTCCTATTCAATTATCGACAGTTAAATATAATGCGCTGAGGCAAGAAAAAGAAAAAAAAGTATATTTATCAAAGCGTTAATTGGATTCTGGATAAATGTTTTTTCGCGTAGCCGTAAAGCCGGAGAATCCACAGACGGCGCGAGTGACTGTCGAATTTTTTGGAGATCGATAGCGAAATACACTTTTTTTTTTTTTTCCGCGGCAAAAAAAGTTGATTAAGTCCTTTCGTAAAGTCATTATCTTATCCGGATAGTCCGCAACAAGCTATCGTCTCATTTCTTTTCGATCGGAGACTTCGTCTCGATACCGTTTTTTTTTTTTGTTTTTTTTTTTTTGGGATGTTTCTCAGAAAGGAATCGACGAGAGATATAGTAATACTCACATGTTTGGCGCAGAAACGCGGTTTCCGAGTGGCCGAAAGTTCGAACAGTGTGAAATCATCCGCTTCCGAATTTCCGGCTGCGGCTGGAGGTTCCGTTGTTTGTCGACGATTCGTTCGAGCAGAAAAGATGGCGACTCAAAGAATCCATGGGTTTGAGAGCCGTTTGGCGTTGTAAAGGCGTAGCGGCGACGGCGGCATCGGTGGCGGATTGGCCTCCCTGGCGAAGGTAACAAAACCTTTAAAAACGGGGTAATTAAAGCAAAGGATGCCGACGGGCGGCACGTAATAAAAGCAGAAACGTCCCGAGGGTTGCGCATTACGGGATGATATAGTAATAAAATAAAAAGCTTTGGAAGCATCGCACGGGGGCTCTTAGAACGGAAGAACCCGCGAGAGATAAGCGCGGCGGCGGAGTCGCAACGGCAAACCCCGACAACCTGTTCTCTCCTTTGCTACGCATTCCCGAGTTTCTCTTCCGCTAACAATTTTCATCCTACCGATATTTACCTTAATGTTTTTCCCAATCATCACTAATGCTTCGGCTTCACACCTCAAATCCTTCGACACCCAGAAAAATGATAACTAATTATTAAGTCGTAATTTTAATTCTACTGTACCGCAGAAAAAAAACATTGCTATTACGAATAATTATATATCTCAAAGAATTTTTTTAGCATTAAAATAAAATAATTAAATTAATGGATAGGACGCAAATTTTGTTGCAAAAGAAACTCTTAAAATTCAACTATAGTGACGAATTCATGTAATTAAAAATTTGAAGAACACTGACTATCGCTACGCAATCGTTAAACATCGATAATCGAGAAACTTGAAATTCCCAGTTGATAATTTTACGAAGAACTCGCTAAAAACAAGAATGCAGCGAACAAAAAATTTAAGGGAAAAAAATGTTCGTCGTGTTTAGGAATTGGCGTAACGCGCTGATGATTCTGCTATCTGTTGGATAGGAACCTTCAAACGCGCGTCTTCTATAGCAGCTGCCGGATGAGTCGGCGGCTCTGTTGAAGATACGGAGGATTACGTGCGGTTAATGTTGGCCTTTTTTTTTTTTTTCGATTTTTATTCATCGCCATCGACGTCTCTTCTTTCGCCTTCGATCTTTTACCTCGTAAGTAGGATTCGAATTATTGGTTGATCGATGGAGGGCTCCGGAGGAGTCACCGACGGTGACGACGACGGCGACGACGGCGACGAGGGTTCAACGTTCGCGATCGAGACGACGCGTTTCATGTGGGTCTCTTCGTGGCCCATTGGCGGAGACGATGAAAAGCGGCGCGTATAGACACCGACCGACCGCGTCGCGTTCGGCAATTAAACCGTTAAGCCTTTCACACGGAACGATCAACATTTTATAAGTCATTAGGGATATTAACATTTTTTTCGTCGCTCTTTCTATCCCTCTTTCGTGAACAGTGAAAATAAACGTCGTCCGCGCCACTACCGTATCGCGCCTCATTAACGGGTGATAGAAAGTCTAAGATTTGCGATAGACTACTGGTCTTTCCGGTAAATCGTTTCGTCTTGACGCGCGAGAAAAGGCACTCCGCATAAAAAGACGATAAAATCCTCCAATCGGCCGGAGATCGATCGGTAGTTTTGCAAAATGAAAAACAATTTTTTTTTTTTCATTTTGCACAATTTTTCGGACTTTTCGTAACAATGTCATATGATACATTTTTTTTGTATATAAGTCGAGTAAATAGTATTGATTAGTATTTTTTGAAATTTGAATCGTTGGAATTTACTTTATTCTTGAAAACTTGGAAAAAATTTTTAAAAAATCATATGATTAATATATTAATTATATGAAAACACCGAATTTCGCATATTTTTCTTATATGTATATACATATATATTTTTTTTTTTCCATTTGAAAAATGTGAAAAATATATAGGATATATTATAGACATATATTGCGCGATTTTTTTTTTTCATGGGGTTTTTCGATACAAATCCGCACGATTTTCCGGTGTTTTCAATTAGGCGAAAAAAAAAAAATGAAAAATAAAGTTATAAAATTTTCGATAGATCGGTGTGACGCGACTGACACGACAGAGGCGCTGCGAGACGAACATTTTTGACGAAATGCGTCCCTGTTGCTGTAAGAGCGCCGGTAGTGTTTTGAAGCTTAATAGAGGTTCTTAGTCCTCTCCATCAAAGGTAACATCCTCCGTTCGGCTTTCCTTTTCTCGCAAGCGTTCCGTCACTCTCTCGCGGTTCGTGCGTTCCATCCTTCCGTCTTTTCTCGCCGCTTGCGTTCGATGCCTCTTTCCTTTTCTTGCTTCTGCATCAGTGCGATACGACCGCGAACCACGAGGAGGAAGAGACTTCGCCCGGTCTCTCGATCTCTCCGTTGCTCTCGGCCTGCCGACCGTCCGCATCAGCGGCGAACTCACGGAGCACATCTTCCTTCGTGTATAGAGAAGTGAGTCAAACTCCCGGGAGATCAAGAAGCCCCCGAAGCAGCAGAAGAAAGAGATCCGCGAGGCAAAATCCCCGAAGTGGAAAGGAGAGGAAGAGAGTACAAGAGACCCGAGGGAAACCAGCGGCAGTGTGCGGCTGCCGAACGTTATTCGTCGAGGGGCCAAAGGTGTTGCCTTGATCTATCGATTTCTTCTCGCACCTCATTTCGTCTCTTTCCTCTTTACCTACACGATCTCTTTCCTTCGTCTCGCGCGGACGAGAGTAGTTGATTGAGACGGATCTGTGGATCCGGTCATTTGCCCGAATGCCAAAGTCAAATTTCTTTCGACGCGATATGTTTCGTCGATTTTTTAAACCGCTGCACATCGAAACTAATATATTTATTTGTTTTATCAACGTTTTTTTTTATTCCATTATTCTCGTAATGTTCGAAATGATCGATTTAATTTAATCGTATAATTGATAAATATCGCGCTGATGACCACGAGAAATTAATTCAATTCGGTTAACACGTTTTTTTTAAATTTCGTAAGATTTCGAAATACGTCAGAGCCGCGGTGCTAAATAATATCGTTGTTTGGGAGAGAAGACTATAGAAAGCGAGTGGTCCGGAGTAGCGGGCTACGAAATTATTGCTGATTGGACGGGATCGATTGGTCACGGTCAATGAAACGTCGAGCCATTCGCCTCGAAGGGATGAAAGGACGATCCGAAAAAACGATCGAGATTGGTATAATGGATAAAGCGATACCGCCGCGGATCGTTACCGTTCCGTCAAAATCAAAAACACGAGGAGGCTGGTTATTTCACTCTCGCGTTTCGAGAAAATTTTTAATGTCGTAAATCCGACGCGCCAAGCTTCGCACGAAATTCGATGATAGAAACCCCGTGGTGTCGTTTGATTATTTTAACTCGTTTTTTTTCTCACCGAAATGTATGTGAATCTGATATTTTTTCATTTCTTTTTCACTACAATTACGAATAAAAAAAATGGCATAAAAAAGAATGAAAATTTCCATTAAACGAAAAGACGAAAAAAAAGTTTACGTTAACACAGAACAATGGCGTCGCTGAAAAAACCCGGCGCACTACTCACATTTTCTCCAGACGTCTAGTATAACCTCTGAAAACTTATCGAAATACAGTACGCGTGGAACTATAATAGAGACTATTAACATATTTCCAATACTTGAAAACTGAAAAACGTCACTGCACTGCTGTAGATTAATTGCGAAACTATGTTATTCTCGAACGATTTGCGTTGTTTATGCCACGCGCTCGGTGTTGGCAACGATTACGATCTCAGTTCGATAATTCGGAAACATTCAACGATCTCTCTACCGCTTGTCACACAAGAGAATACGAATTTATCGTAGTTGTATATAATTATTCGATATGCACGATGTTTATTTGCGGAAAAAGTCAACGGGAGGATTAGATCGTTTGGCAAACGGCCCACGTCGCGACTGACGTACGATGGTTGACGCCAGGCCTGCGGGCCCGCCGCGCGATCGATGTGACGCCGTGAGTTAAGATCCGCCATTGTGCCATGATGCCGTCCACCCGATGTTTAGACGATTCCGTGGCCTTTCGTGTCCGAAGTTTTTCCGTTGATAAACAAATTGGTTCTGTAATTGTACTGCTACTGAGTCCGTGTTAGTTCCGTATCGCGGGTTATATCGTCAAAAGTGAATTTGCGATTAACGATGTCGCGCTCGGTAAAAATACGATTAATCTCGAGTTACAACGGTGTCATTAACATTCACTCCGTTTTATGTCGAGATATTACATCGAAATATACAGTGAAATATATATTTCGTCTTAATTATTAGTTAAAAACAGTTGAGTGCGTCATAAAAATATAACAATGGGATTCCTTGGGCAATTTATCGAGAACATCGCAACGGTAAGCGCAGTCGAGGATCCGTTTCGATCTTTTTACAGAACAACGATTTTCTCGTAAATTTTTTTTATTTTTTATAAAATTAAAGTTGTAAACTCGAGTTTTATCAGACATTCGTTATTTTTATTATCAATGTATAAACTTTTATTAAACGCGATAATTCAATGATGGATAATCAAAATACATCGATGATATGGACGAGCACTGGAAATGCTTTGCTTAATAAATACTGTATCCCAAGTATCGCGAATGCGTTCTAAACCTCATAGACATTCGGGGAAATCGCCTGCACATTGCAACAACAGGCAACGCTCCCGGATGTGTTTCGCGAAGGGTTTCCGTCGGGTATCTCTTCTCCTTTACATCGAAAATCTCTTCACCGCGAAGAGATGACTCGGTTCCCTCGGTCGAGCGTATTCGCGTACTAGCGTGCCGGCGTCGGCCGTCTCGGATGATTATTTTCGAAAAAATGATTGATGAAATATAGCTACGGACGGACGCTCGGCCGGGCGGGGCCGAGAGCCTCTGCCCAATTAATAGTGTTGCAGTTAAGAGCGCAAGGGACTCGCAATACGCGAGCGAGTATTTCGCACAGCGAAGGAGAGCCCGCAGTTCCGTAGCAAAAGCGCGAAGGCTCGCGTACCACGAAAGCCCCTCGGTTGTTATAGGGACGTCGACGACGAGACCGCGGCGCCCGCTTTGAGGTGGAAGCGTCGTTTTGCGACGCTTCGCGGCGCGTATCGAGGCCGACAGACGACGACAACGCGAGACGCGCTGCGAGCTACAGGCTACGAGTTAACCTTACCGCTGATCCTTTTACTTTTTTTCGTCTTTTATCGTAATCTTTCTCATTTCGAAGCACAACTTAGCTTAAGCTTCAGCCTCGTCTTTCTTTCTCGTATTCTCGTATTCCATTACACAGAGAAACACACGCGCACGCGCACACTTGGGACTTTGGTTAATCCCATCGAAATATACACACGACGGGTTAAAGACGCCGGTTAACAGAAGACACGTGGGTATCGTCTTGTCGCTCTTCAATTTCTCGTTCGTAACGGCAGAGTAAGAGTTACCGAGAGACAACGAGAGAGGCGTCATTTTGACGAAGAGATGAGACTACATTGTAAGTAGCGTAAAGAGAAAGGTACGAAGATCGTTGCGTCACTGTCCGAGAGTTTAGGAGAGAAAGATGAACCGCGACGCGTATTATGCGTCGTTAATGCTCGTCGACGTTGGCTCAAGCGGAAACAACGCTCCGATGAACAAATTTAGCAGACGGAGGTTAGATTAAGGTAGCGTTTCGGCTGCAAACGCAACGAACCGCGTATCTTCGTCTCAAATTTTTTGTACATCGCGACTACTGGACATCGCAAAATGTCGACGATGGTAAAGAGCCCAAGAAGCTTCAATGTTTAAATTAGTTGAGGAAAACAGACATTTTTATCGCGAGTTTATTCGTTCGATAATTATCGAATTTCGATTATTTTTTCAATTTTCACTAACGAATCGCTATTTCATTATTATCGATGTTTTTCTTTGTCAATTTTTTTATATTTTTATAAACAATTTACGATTTTCATTGAAAAACACGATTAGTTCCAATATCTCCCGACAGGAGACCGCGCGATCTCAGATTTTCCATTATCGAGATAATTTCGTAAAATCGTCCGATTAATTCCGATAAAAGTGACAAAATAAGGGTGAAAGAAACTTACGAATGTTGATTTCGACGAATAAACGCGACGCGTTCGTTTATTTCTGAAAAATTCACGCGATATAACGATAAAATCCGGAGACGAGTTGACAAGGGATGTTTAGTAGCCCTATCAGTCGTGACCATCGAAAATACATTAGAAGTCACGGACCAGTTAAATCGTCAGCTTGTCTCGTCTCTCGGGAGAATATAACCCTCAGATTTAGACTGCAACAGCTTGTCACGAACTATTAGCGAAAGCAGCAGGTGAAATTTGTCACGATACCGCGCGGAGGGTTACCGTAATTCGGGGGTTTCTTCATTCAGCGAAATAAACACTGAAATTTTCAAAGAGGAATTGTTCCCCCGATAAGATCGATTTATGTAAACACGCATCGAGCAAATAATTCGTATGAAGGGATCGGAAAAGGGTATGAATATTGATAACATCGCGGAATAGTCCGGTTTTTTGAGGTTATGAGACGATGATCCACAACAATCGTAACGGTACCGGAAGTTCAACGCGTCGTATAATGCACTTACACACTGTGCGTTATTTCGATCTTATATTGTAATTTAATATATTATATAGCATAAAAGCCTCGCGCTGTTCAGAAGCACACGAGGCTAATAAGTTTCCCTCGCCGCGGCCAATCGACATAATCATGCGATTGACTTAATGTGACAGAGGGCCGACGTTCTCTTTGGTATCTGGCACACCGGTAGGTACCTGATATACTCTCGGAACACGTTGAAACATCTCAGGTAACCGATCTTGTCCGTCTTGTTCTCGTCGGTCGTTACCACGGCGGCTCTGCGTGTCCGAGAAATACCTGTTGTATATATCGACGTCCTCCTGCTTCTCGTCTTCCCTTCCAACTTCCAGCATCCAAAGACGAGATTCACGACGATACAGACCATCGTCTTATATATCTCTCTATATATATAAAGTTTCCGCCGCTGTCGCCGCCGCCGCCGTCGCCGCCGCCGCCGCCGCCGCCGCCGCCGCCGCCGCCGCCGCCGCCGCCGTGTCAGGAATCGAGGGGAGGGCAAAAATATTCTAAGTCCCTCTAAAGAGGAAAAGAAAAATATTCTAAGTCCTTCTAAAGAGGAAAAGAAAAATATTCTAAGTCCCTCTAAAGAGGAAAAGAAAAATATTCTAAGTCCCTCTAAGGGGGACTTAGAATACTTAGAATAAGGGGGACTTTTCCTCTTTAGAGGGACTTAGAATATTTTTCTTTTCCTCTTTAGAGGGACTTAGAATATTTTTCCCTCTAAGGGGGACTTAGAATATTTTCGGTCGAAGGGGGCGGGGGGAATCCCCTTAGAGGGACTTAGAATATTTTTCTGAAGGGGGGGGGGGGGGAAGTCGTGGGAGGGGAAAGTCAAAATATTCTAAGTCCTTCAAGGGGGGACTTAGAATATTTTTGGTCGAAGGAGTAATGGCGAATGGGGGGGGGGGGGGGGGAGGGGAAAAATATTCTAAGTCCCTTCAAGGGGGACTGACTAAGTAAAAATACAAAAAAAAGCGGCGGCGACCTCCATTGGTGAAAAGTTGCGGCGGTGATTAAACATTATTATAATGTTGATAAAAGAAATGCGAGCGCGCGTAGCGCGCGAGCCCGGGGAAACTCTAGTATATATATATATATATATTATCCATATTTTCGCTGATGGTGTATTGTACAGTTGGGAACATTCATTTATGCATACGAAGTCGACGAAAAGATTTTCGGCGAAGATATGCGATTTGTCAGCTTCGATGTTTTGTCGTAATTTTTTTTTTTCCTACTTTTCGATCGATTTTCTATTTTTTTTTTTTTTTTTTCATTCTATCGCGACGCACACGCTCTTGTAATCATTCGATCCTTCACTCCGCAAGTTTTCTTTCTTTCTTATCCAACACTCCACCCCCTCCCCTCCTCTACTCTTTTGCCCTTCGTAACTTACGAAGCGACTTCTCTCACTACTTCGCCCGCACCTCTATCGATACTCGGCAACCCTTTCTCGCCCTTAAGGTATATTCACAATGAATAAAAATTTTTTAGATTGCCGCGTTTTACTGCGGAATAATGTGTAGAGATTTTGATTCCGATCTCGCGAATCGCTTTTCATCGTTAACGCGATGTTTGCGTGAAGAATTTTTTTTTTATTCGATGAAGTTGTTTAAAATAGAAAAAAAAAATGGGTCGGAGATGTGTTCATAAAAATTGTTTAGACACTGAAAAAAATCGGTTAAATCGACAAAAAATATTCGGTTGACTAAACGAAATAATTATCATCGTAAAAATTCAATAACTTTCAATGAACGAAATATGTGTTTCGCCGACAAAAACAATTTTTTTCTAAGTTTAAATTGTTTTCTAAGTTTTACAAGTTAAAACGGTGCTGAAATAAAAATTCGATATTCCGATGGAATACGAAAGGGTAAATAAAATTTTCGAAAATCGAATGAAAAATAATTTTTTTAACACGATTTGGAATGAGGAAAAAAAAATATATATAGCGTCCTACTCACACCCCAATTCCTTATTTTTTTTATTTCCATTGTGAAGCAACCCTTATTTTATCCGGCTTCGTCGTCTTTGTTTTCCTTAAACTCTCACAATCGCTCCTTCTTCGTTCAACAAGGGGCTCGCGCATGGCACGTATAATTTTCAGAACTCTCGCCGTCCTCGTCTCTCATTCGCACCGCTTCGTTCCTCGGTGGCGGCGACGGTGCCTTCTACTCCTTCTTTGCCACCTCCACCTCTTCTCTTTCTCGTCTTCTTCTTCGTATATACGTTTCTCCCTCTTCATCACGAAGCCCGGTGTTCCTCTCACTCGCACGGTCGTACGGCGGCGCGGATGAAGGAGAGCGGCGCCCTTTGAAGTCCAGTTGGGAGCCAATTACACGAGTCACACAGGGCCGCAGCTCGCGGCCTCGCGAGCAACACGAAAATATTACGGCGCGCGCTCGGTGTATTACGCTCGGCATAGCCGCGTGTATATCGATTAAAAACGAGAAATATGATGGGTTCGCTCGGCTTTTCTAGCATACATTACGTATAATGTCTTCTGCCGCACTTGTGGATGAAAAGAAATGCTACGTGAGGCGCGGAGGTCACGGGTGGCCTCTATCAAACGCTCGAATTAATTAGCGTTCCTTTTCACCTTCCCTGTTTCATCGGCGTCGCGTTTTGATGCGCGCGACAAAGCGGAAGTTCTTTAACGAGCGGATACGCTCCCTTTTTTTCTTGTTCAATCGTCACGATCGATAGATCGATTCGGAGATCTATTGAATTCTCGAAACTTCGAGTTTCTTTAAGAGTCGGCATTTTGAAATACGCACCGAGCGTTTTACGCTTTCCATTCGTCTTTGAAAATCTTCGCAGTTTCGAATCGCGTATTATCGCTTTTATCGCGAAAATTAAAACATCACGTTAAAGAGCCGCAAAACAATGAATTACACGAGAATTCGTAAGAATTTAGATCTCCGCAACTTTTGCATAAAATCCGATAAGTTGAAAAACGCAATAAAAATAATAATAATCATACAATGAAAATTTGAAGAATTTTTTTTTTTTTTTTTTTTCATCGCCGTTCATGTCGAAGTGACCCCGACCCGCGGGTTTGAAGTTTTTTTTTTTTTCTAAGTGATACTTATAATAACCCACAGCGAGGATCCGAGGTACGACGATGCGTACCGAGAAGCAATGTCGATATCTCGTAACTGGAAGCTCGTCGGCACACCGGCGCTATTAAACGAACGACGTTGCTTCGGACTTTTTCACAACTCTTGCGAATCGCGTTTGTTACCGCGTCAGTTAGAGAGATAGGTACGTTGAAAAGTATACACGACGGAGGGATACTTCGCCTTATTCCGCAGCCAGCAATATTGCTGGCGAGAGACCTCCCTCCTCCCCACCCCCGCCCTCCTCCCCTCTTTCGTTCCCGTTATGTTCGCACAAAATTGCGAAAGTTTGCGTGCCGTGTAACATCGTGTAACAGCTTAACCAGAAAGCCACGCCGCGGAGAGAACGACGCGCTCGTTGCAAGTACAGCACAGGACTTGATCCACGCCTCGCGTTCTTCTTTCCTCGGGGCCCCAACAACCAACCCCAGTTCTCCCTTCGAGCTCTCGTCATCAGGAAACTCCGCGAACTATATCGTGCCGTTGTCCCTTCTGGGGGGACGGGGGGGGGGGGGGGGGGGCGAGCCGAAACGCAGTTACTTCGGATCTTTGGCGCGACTCACTTTACGCTGATGATAGAGTCGTACAATTTTTGAATTTCGAAACTTTCATTGAAAACTATTAATCATTTCGAGTAAAAAACAGATATATTGGAAAACAGTAACGAAAAATTCGGTATACTCTAAATTTTTTTTCTATTTTATTTTTTGTTTTTTTTTTTTTTTTCAATTTACTGTTATTTTTCTCTGAAAATTTTTAATAATTTTTCAATAACTTAAGGGTTCGATTTTTAATTTTTATCGTGATTTTGATAGCGTTCCGATAAATTCATAAAGAATGTATTCGAAGTTTCAACAAATTTTTCAACTGTAAAAAAAAAATAAAATTGAAAAGAATATAAGGCGTTGGGGTTCGAGAAGCTGATTTTTATTTATTTTGTTTCAATTTTTTCAAACTTTTATTGAATCGAAAATAATTTTTTAATTTACATCAATTTCATCTAAAATCGTAAAATTTTGGAGTTCACTAAACATTTCGCTTCATTTAATTTCAAATAAAAATTTCCTTTCGACCTGTCGCTTCATTATTGTTCATATAATTCAATTTGATTCAACGCTATAATAATCGCGATAAATGAATTCAGTCTGTGCGCCCGAACTCTCGTATTTCGCGCGGTCTCTCACTCGCGGTGGGTGTGACTCGGTGTTTCCTGTGCGATTTCTCGGCCGACTGGGCCCCCGCGATCGACGATGCGGCCATTGTCTCATCGAGGGGTTGGTATAGCACACTTCTCTGCATATAATACATCGAAGCCGTATCGCATAAGAACGGTATATCGGAATTTGCGATATAGTAGAATGCAAAAGAGCGTATAATGGAGTGAGATACATAGATAGATATTTCAAAGATATCTCACCTATATCGTGTCGGGGTGTCGGAGAGCACCTCGCGCGCACTGTGGGCCTCTCATTCCTTCTGGTTCCGCGCGCGGTGAAGGGAGAGGAAGGAAGGAAGGAAGGAAGGAAGGACCACCCACCCAACCTATACTTAGCGAGGTGTCGGCAAATTGAGCTATAGATGCCTTGGGTAATACGACGGGGAAGCGAGCGGACGCGCGCAGGGATCGTCGATACCATCCGGCGCGAAGGTTATTAGGGGGGGGGGGGGGGGGGGGGGCGGAAAGGGATGGAAGGGGAGCCCCCGGACTCTCTGACTCTCTTCGAACTCTCAACGTTGGAGAAACTCCAAAGAGCAGCTTCGCTCTTCGAACCCGTAGGGACTACTAATTTCTCACCACCTGGTCCATTCTCTTACCGTGCGAGAGCCCGTGCCCCGGCCAATAAGTCCTTCGCTCGATCATTCCGCTATGCTTTCTTTTATTTTTTTAACCCTCTTTCCTTTTCGCTCGTTCCTTATTCAGTGAACATTCATCGAACGACTGCATTCGTCGATTGTTTTTCATTTTTTACAAATATATTTTTTTTTGTTCTCGCGATGTTTTTTTTTTTTTTGTGTTCAAATGAATTTTTCACTGAAATGAAATTTGAAACATTCGGCATAAAAAAAATGTTTATAATAAATCATTTGAAAAAAAAATAGATCGAAAATAAAAAAAAATTTTAGGGTTTTTCCTAATGGATTTTTGGATGGCGAATTTGTTCCCAGAAACAGGTGCTTTTAGTGATTTTATCTTTCTATCCATCGCATCGAACATTTTTCCATTGATTCTTTTATTCTCAGCCGTTTGAGGGCTCTACATGTCTCTAATTTTCTTCGACGCTCTCTCGTCGTTCTATTCCTCGCAACCATTTATCCTTTCGTTCGTGTCCTTTGGGTCCTGTCGTCGGATCTCCGGTTGATGAATGCAAAAGGGCGTCGAAGCGTATCGCTCCGGAAATCTCAATGATCCAACGGAGTTCTCTCGTAAGTCTAATATGGTTACTCGGTTGGGACGGACAGCGAACGGGTCTAACAATTTTGGACCGCCTATGGACCGCAATTCGGTGAAAACCTGCGGACACACTCTGTCCTTACGGCCGTCACGTCGACGGGTTTCATTCTCGAACAAGTGTTACCTAATTAGCTGTGACAAAAGGGCAAAAAAAAAAATACGAAAAAAAAAGTCTCGAAAGATGTTTCGAGATAAGATATCGCGAACTCGCCATCAATCGTGTGTAAACGATAGACACTCTCTGTTCTCCGCGCACGACGTGGATTATCATTAAGATATTTTCTTTATTGCGTCGCGTGTCACATACGCCAATGAAAATGCACTGAATTTTTATTGCAATAAACTTTACATGGGACAATTGTGATTCGGCAAAAATATCATTAATTTATTCGAAATATAATTTTTTTTTGGTCTTTTCTAATGTTCCTTAACTAGAAATACATTTTTTTTCAGTGTCCGAGTAATTAGTAAAAATGTATACAATTTTTTTTTTTTTTTTCTACAAATCGATAAAACGCGGGAATAATAGCTAAAGACTTTCGGCGTTCCTTCGTCGCATCGCGGTATAAAGTCGACACAGTAGAATAGGCTGAATCGGAGAAAAGATAATGCGGACTGCGGTGTCGGCTGCGCGCGGAGCTCTGGAGACCGCAAGACTTTTCCGGGGTATACATAACCGTCTCATCATCGACGTTTGTATGATAATAGCTAAGGTGTGGAGAAATAAGAGATGTCCGCGCGCGCGCGCGCGAAGAAGAAGCACCGAGCATTGGAATAAAAAGAGACGAATGAAAGTAAGAGAGAGAAATAGTTGAATGAGAGAGGAGCAGCGCGAGGGATAAGGAGAAAAGCGAAGAGATGGAAAGAACGAAGGAGCGAAAGAGAGGCGGATAAAGATAGAGCGAGTTGCCTCGAGGGAAGAGGACGAAGGAGCGCTCTCTCGGAGTGCACACCAGCATCGCGGTTCTTTTGAGGCCTTTGTCGGGTCTCGCGGCGCTTCGCGATTTGCAACTAAAATCATCCCCCGTGACCCCGCGGACCGCCACAGCGCGCGCGACTCTCTCTCGTGATTTGCTGCGAATTTATTAAAATTACGTCGTCGTCGTTGTCGTCGTCAAAACGATACGTTACGTTGGTACGTGACTCGATGCGTGGGTCGTTGCGAATAGTACGCATTCTACAACGTATACCGATTATTCATCCCGTTGAGCTTGTAATGCGAGCGTAAAAGCGTATGTCTCTCATTATAACCGACCGAACAATTTAGAGCTCTTTGCTGTGTGATCCGTTCGAGTTGAAGTTTGCGAGTTCGAAATTACAAGATTTTGTATCTGTTTCTGAGACGGCTATAGCTTGTGGAACATCGTGTGGTGTGTTTCTGTGTAATTATTACATTACAGTCAAATGAATTTTCATATTTGAAATATCATCGGACTGCAGAATTTTTGATCCCAACCCCCCGATAGGGTCGAAAAAATGTTACCCTTATTTTTTATAGAATTTTTATTTTAATAATTTCCACGGAATTCGTCCATCAGCTGAATTTCAGGTTTTCGCAGTTTTCTACGATAGACTTGGTTAGAATTTCTGTAATTTCGGCTTCGTTTCGATTAATACCTTTTCCAACAAACGCACATACGAACGAACCCTCCAATCACAGATGGCGATGCCACAGATTTAGCGGATCATCCCTTAAGGCTGTGACGCGTAAGTCAGGTAGCGACGTAGAAATTTCTCGTCTTTACGAAGAAGTTTACCTTCTTCAGGGTGTCTTCCCTCTTATTCTTCGATGTCGGTAGGAATTTTCGTCACTGTCAGAGCAAACGGTCAAATGATACATCCCGACATTAATTAACATCCGAATTAGCGCCCCGCGCGATCTTCGACACATCGACACAGTCATCCATGTAACCGATGTATCAACCTGTATATAGCCCATTTTCTTCGTCGTTGAGGTTCTTTGCCCGAACGAACCGGCGGGCAGAAAGTACCGAGGTATATATCCATGAACTACAAAGTGACCCAACCGCTACGGGAGGGCCTGACGCGAGTTCTCCGCAAGAGAAACATCGAAAGATATCCTCGACTCTCTTTCTCTCGAACGTAGAAGGAATGAAAAGATATGGATGTACCGTTCACACACGCGAAGCCCAACTATCTCCTTCTCTGTATCTCTCCTCTCCGCCACATAGTCTCGGGGGGGAGCGCGAGCGTGGAAATATGAATAATATAGGTGAGAGAAAGAGGCGAAGAGTGGCCGTCTCTCGTCTCTTGTGGCCGAACCCGCAGCCCGAGCTTGAATCGTTCGCGCGAGCGATCTCGTATACGAGAGAAGAGGAAGGAACAACTCGCCGAGAGGCTGCGCCAGAGTGGCGAAGGAACACGGTGGAGCCCTGGTAGAGAGGACCACCCCGTGGCTCGTCGGCTCGTCGGCTCGTCGGCTCGTTTGATCTTCTCCCACCACGTCGCACGAGACTCCTTTCTTACCCTTCCCCTTTCCCTCGCGATGCTCTTCCGCTCTTGTCCACCCTTCGCAATCGCCTTCATTTTCTGTCTTTCACCTTCTTACTTTATCATTCTCATCGTTAACCCCGTCGTCTCAGCTCGCTTCTTCGCTCGTTCTTCTCTTCTCTTCTCTTGTATCCCTTCGCGGTTCCGTCTCCTCTTATTGCTCGTTCCCCTCTTCGTCGTGCCTCTCTACTCGCGAATCTCATTCGCGTAGCTTATATATTTCTCGCGCGCGATCGGCGCGGCGCTCTCTTCAGCGGCAGCTATATTCCTACCTCGAGTCCTCGCCGCAGTCTCACCTGCGGACAGAGATGCGAAGGAACGAGACGGGGGACGGAGAAAGACGTCCGGACACGTCGCGGAATCACACCTTCCAGCACGACTACCCCGGCGCTTTCGCTAATAATCCAACTTCTGCCTTTATCTTCCTCCCGTACAACGTCCCCTCGCTTTCTCTTGCTCTGCCCACAATCTTCCCTCTGCGTTACACGCGTACCTATCCTCCCGTTTCCGCACTCTTTCCCCCCTCCCGCTCCGTATCCTCTTTTGTCAGCTCCTCATCCTCTGCCGCGCACCGGAGCACCGGACGACTTCTCACTTCTCAGGATTCAGGATACCGCGAATGTAGACCCTTCTTTGGATTCGCGATATACTACAATGTTATTTTACCTCTTACGCGCCGACAATTGCAACAATTAGCCTTTCTGAAGAACGAACGAAATGAGCTGCAAGCCGATTCAGAGACAGAGTCGAGGATTTAGCAAAAAATTTCATTTATTTCGATTTATCATCGAAAATTATGCGGCTGAGAAAATTTTTTAAAAATGCAGAGATTCGTCATAAAGATATTTGCTGGTAAATTTATCATTTCTCAAGTTACAAAATTTTTAAGTTTAAAGTGCTTCCGGTAATCTTTTCTAACTCATTCGGTCATCTGTACAAATTTTTTTTCCCCTTTAATTTCGCCTTTTTCGTGATTTTCCTCAATGTCTTTTTATTTTTTTTGTCTTTTTGGCTCCATTTTTGGCCATTTAGTTATGAGTCCTGCGCTACAGACTGAGTCAACAAAAAGTTTCGTATTAATACCGCGATGTCTAAAAATAGAAATACTTATCGCGAAAAAATCCCAGAAATCCTTAATCTTTTATTGGACATCATATTTAATAAAATTCCAGTGCCAAACATTTTTTTTTAAAGATTAAACATCCCTTATGTTAATATCAATTATAGCGTTGAGCGATATATATTTTTAACTACTGCCTACTTGAATAGAGATTATCGTGAGTCCTCGAAGCTAATGCATGTCGAACGATAATAGTTCGCGTGATGCAGCGAATCTTCTCTAATACGGCTATATTTTTCAAGATATTAGGTGTTCACGAGTGTCGGAACTATGCGATTGAGAATTACGATAATAGAGTAGTTGCGAATAATTTATTTTGAAGCCTGTCATTGTTTTTTTTTCTTTCTTCTTTATTTCGATTTCATCTCGTGAACAAAAGACGTCCGAAGTTTCGCGTAAAATTTCGCACGAGATTGTTATGCTCGCGAAATTTACAATAGCGAGAATGGAGTTTAGTATAGAAATGTTGGACCGAACGGGAGGGGTGGGAAGGGGGTTAACAGAAGTGACGGGAGTAAAGAAACGCGGAGAACGAGATGGCAGAAATTGTTGAAACACACACAAGGCGAACATCATCGAAAGGGAAATCCTACTGGACACGAATATGCGCGAGGAGTGAATTCCCGTTCGAAAGCCTAGAGTTTTGCGAGTTTTGTAGTGTGTACCTGCTGGGCGTTAGTCGACCAGGCGCTACTTAATTATCCCGGAGTCTCTAATCTGCACCTTTGGCCGCCGCGCGCGGTTCCAACACACACGCCACGTCGTGCGCAAAGTTGAACAGCGGGCGCGAGGTAATATACATTCGGCGTGCCTAACCAGCGTCCCTAAACTGAAATCTCCCTAAACTCGAACACTCACAAGTTGCCCCCACCGAATATAGAAGCTATTCCTATATTGATGGGATGGGATGGGAACGAGAACGACCGGACGTTGCAAATTCAAAGTCTAAACCATACGAACGCGATTCTTCAACTTTTCTTTGCGTTTTTATTGTTTCATGGCACACGAGAGAGGCGTGTTGCTTTAGTTTGGAAGGGGAATCAATTGGACCACACACTCTGGGATAACGACTATATTACACGAGTCCAACATCTCAGGAGATTTCAGATCATTCGTCGTCGGTTTCTTTTTAAATCGTATACTACGAGTTCTCAAGTACGTTTATATGTCGATCAATTTGATGTTTCGAATCAAACGGACCGAGTATCGAGTTGTTCGGGAGTTTCTGATCATCTGGTTATCGGTATGAGAATCAGAGATCAGTACGGCGATTCTCTTCTTGCCGTTTTACGCTTTGTGTAATCGAAAATGGCAGACTTTTTTAAGTCTAAAATGGAATTTAAATACGAAATCATCAACTGCACGAATGTCACGAAATCAGAAAGTATGCCCAGTGTCCAATTTTTAAGTACCTTTACTCCTGAAAGATCTGAAAGATCATTTGATTCTGAAGAATGCCATTTTCCTCATTCCTGAGATTCGTTCGATGTATCATAGACACGTTTTGATATGAACTCTTTTTCCTGTGGGATATAACAGCGTTACTCCGATATTGTTGATGATAGAAGTTTGCAAAGACTTTTCACAATTCTTTTCATTGATCAACGTGAAAAAAGGAAATGCTACTCGTAAAATGGAGGAAAAAGCTGCGTTCGGTTGAAATGGCCTGTCCGCGGTTGATCGGATTCCGCAGGTCCGTCCGATACGGCTGAACAAGTAACACCCATCGTTCCCGAGCCATTTATTGCTTTTGCCATTCGGACCACCGGCTTTGGTATTCGCGTGTCGAGAAAATTACTAGCAATTTTCCTATCTGTCGGTACAATGTTATAACCTCTAAAGCTCTACGTACTTCTACGCGAGTTTCTCACCAAGCGAGAGTACCGGCAATTACTATTCATCGTTTAAAAACTGATTTTTTCCCCTGAGCGCTGTAACCAAAACCTATCAATTGAACGCTTACCGGAAGTTCCATCGAATCGGTATTTAAAATTCGTCGATATCGTGACTTTACACACGCAACGATGATGTAATCATAATGATGATGATTAATAGTGATTTATGACCCCTGCGATGATGCATGTCGAAACTTTGCGTGGAAATGCTCTTTTGAACAACAAATTCGGTCAAATTAGAATACCGTTAGTTTCATGCGGAAGTTCTCCGCCGATAAAACAGATAACTAAATTTTGCAAATTCTCATCGCTTCTGATGGCCTTGTTTCGGAAAATGATAGACTCTGTGATCTTTGAGAAGATACAACCAAATTCTGCTTAGTTTCGTACATTTTGATCGCATTAAGATATCACCGAAAAGCGTCCAATTCATAAAAGTCGTTGATGAGCACAAACGGAACTTGACATAATTGATCTCAGCCTCCATTTGAAGGACTCAGAGACCAGAATCTGCATTACAAGTTATGATGATTTCATTGGCAATAACAGTTTCAATCAAATCCAATGATTGCTCAAACCTCCTTTCCGGTATATTACGATTAATTCCTCGTTGTTAATGGTCCGTTATTGCGGAAGTCGTAGTTACTTGGTCCGTCGTTCACCGTGTCAGACGACAAGGACGAATATTCGGGGTTAACCATCGTGTATAACGCCACCGATAAATTTCTCGTGAAACTGGAATGCGCCGAAGAGCATAGTAAGCGTTGGACCACCTCCGCGTCGACGAGAGTAAGGAGAACACAGCTTATACGACTTACAACACCTTAAAAACCCGTGGAGACCCATTCCGGCACCGGGATATCGCGACAGAGTTCCGGGCGTTGGTTGATCTATAGCGTTGTCGGTACCCGGTGAGCTCACGATAACCGAGGTGAGAGCGAGAGTGTAGGGTATCCTCTGAGCTCTGTAATCAGGAGCCGAGCCGCTGGCAGGTCCGGGGCCCCTCTCTCTCTCTCTCTCTCTCGCTCCTTGTGCGCTCACTCTCCGGGTCCCGCGGGGCCTCCTCGCCATTAACCTATGCGCGGGACCCTCTCATGCCCCTCGTTCAAACGTGACGTCATCCGAGCATCTCGAACCGATCGTCGTTGATGATGCCACGATCAACGAGCAATCGGGAACGTGCCAATAATCGAAAAATGCGGAATACATTATTATTGGAATTATCTGCAACGGTACTAAAGCGATCAATTAATTAGGATTCTTCGTCAAAGTATCAACCGGTTACTTATACATTTTTCATAACGATTAATCGGAGCCATTAATTCATAGAATGTCCTACCGATCTGCTGATATCGTTGCTTTTTGAATCAATGATCGATCTTTTTATAATTACATGAATGCTCTGCATTTTTTTTTTAATCAAATAACATATTAGCCATTTTTTATGACGTTCTAGGAGTATTGATAATGATTCAAAATTTTTCGTAAATTTGTTTAATTTTAGTTTATCAAGATAATTCGTTATTTTTAAATTAGTATTGGTGTTTTTTTTTTTCGATTTTTTTTTCTTTGCGTTATTTTTTTTATTAGTCACTCTGATCGTATAGAAATATAAAAATATGTTAAAGTCCGCGAACGGATTACGATTGGGTCTAAAAAGATCGTTACACCGTCGGAAGGTTAATTGGCGTTGAGTTCGCAGTATCGTTTCATTAGCTATTCGATGCTTTTCGGACGGCGAATTATTAGCAACCAATTCCCGGAGTGTTTTGTCAATGAGTTGTCCCTCTTGTTCTCCAAATAAATGATTCACTTGTAATACGGAGAATCAATTAGCAACGTACGTCAGTGGAAGGTGACGACGAATCATTTCGGCTGTTAAAATTATCATCTTTTTTTTTCGACCGACCATCGTATGAGTCTTTGCCGTCTCTTCGCCGATATACAATAATTTGGCTTCTCGTGTGTTAAGTAGACGTTGAATCCATCAAGCGCGGTGGACCCGCGAGGCCACGGATCTCGCTGTTCAGCCTCTGCGTGCCGTATTACCGTAGCGCGAGGTCAGCACGAGATCCGTTCTTTCGCACCCGCGAATAAACGGGAATAAAAGTTTTTATTTCGTCGGAACGAAACGCAAACACGCATTCACACAGTGAAACATCTGTGAACACGCGCAACTCTTTCATTCTCCGTTCATAATAATCGAGATTCGGCGATTTATTCGATGTAAATGTGTTGAATTTATAGTTATAACTTATTATGTTGAGGAATATGTGTACCATACGACGTTTGGTTTAGTTCTTTCCTTTTTTTTTTATAATTCTTCTTCTCGCTCTGCGGAGATATAGTATAAATCGCGAGGTATATTCGTACGTGTGGCGGAGTTCGTTAGCGGACGGTTGTCGAATATCATGGCTATTTGGCCTGTAGGTGTCATTAGGCCGCCGGTACCGAACGAACCGACGGAACAGCGAAAGGGTATATAAGAAAGAAACTCGAACGTGGGGCGAACGCTGATTGGTCTCGGCCGATCGCCTCGGGGGACAACGGCCCATCAGCTGTCCCATTCGCGCGAAAGACGCGATTGAAGATATCCCGCCCCGCGTGTGTGTATGCGCGCTTCCACTATCCTATTCTTTAGCTCACGCTTCTTGCATATAGTTAAACTTCGCAACTCAGATTGAATCTCGAAAAAAAAAAAAAAAATTATCGAATGTTAAGCGTGTACGATCATAAAGAGGGAAATGAGGTATTAACACATTTTTCGGGGTCTATCGCGTCCTTAAGTGACGATCTTCGGTTCCTTAATGGCTGAAGTACCATTACGAAGCAAATCGTTATCAGTTTATTTCTTAAAGATTCGCGAAAAAATCGATAATGGAATCTATCCGATAAGATGCTGCGGTACTTTAATTTTTCGTAAATTAATCCGATTTTATCGAAAAAATTGATACATCGATCTTTTTTTTTTCGTAAAAAGATATGAAAATTTAAATCCCCCGAGAATACCAAACAGAAAAAAAATATCTCCGCGATTTATTATTTTATTATTATTATCGAATAAAAAAAATAATAAATCAAAATGTTATTATTTATTTTGATTTATATATATTTGGAAAAATATATTTTTAAATAAATTCACAATGTAAAATTTTTCGACGAAAATATATCGGATATATATGGATATATTTCGCGATTTAATTTTTTTTCACGCGGTAAGTACTTAGGTAATAATTTTATTGGCAATAAAATTGTATTCAACGATCATAACGGCTCGTCGAAGGAGAGATATACATAACATACTTTTTTCCGTCATTAATAAATAACCATAGAAGTGATCTATTGAATCCTATCATACGCCGGTAGCAGGCAGCGCAGTGTAGTAGGCGGTTGAGAGATTCTGTACGTAACACTGATGCGGATGAAAGACAGAAGAAAAGAATGAAAAAAAACGATCTATATATATGTATATACATATAGAACGACAGAGTATATAGGCAGCAGAGGCATATCGTGTATTAACGAGATCCGCTGATGAGGCGACTGAGAAGCGAAGGTTTACTCGTGGAAGAGAAAGAAAGACGGTGAGACTCGATCCACGTCTAATTATCTATGCCGAGGAAACTCGTTTCTCGCGTGTGCCTCGCAACAAAATTATGGATCGGTTGCGGCACAGTTGAGTCGGTGGTAGTGGTGGCGGCAGCGGCGGCAAACTCGGTCCGTGGCAAACGTTCCGAGTGACTGACGCATGACTATGTGCTCTTCGCGTCCAGTGCGCCTCGAACTTCGTATATAGATACGGGGGTCTTGCATATCGGTGTGAGAGACCGGCAGGTCGACAGAGTCAACGAGTAAATGGCTCCGAATTACGTGGGCGTGTCGATAACGCGGGAATATCATCTCTCTTATTCAGTCTTTCGCGAAGTCGAGTGATCCTCTTTTTTACTCTCTCTTCCATGCGCTACCTCCCCTTCCCGCAGCATCCCTCATCCCTTTCATACGTGTATGCGTACAGCTTTTCCTCCCGTATCCCTACTCGCATTTACTTCGTGCGAAGAGCTCGCTACCGTCCGAGCGAACCGAGTCGCAACGAGAGAGAGATTATGCAAAGTGATGCTCACGACTTGTAACTCGTTTCTCGATCAACGAGACGATAGTCTATATATGTATATTTATCAATGTTGGAGTCACAAGATGCGAAAAAAATTGTACATTTTTTTATTTTTTTTTTAAGGGTTGATGCGTCTCGTTAACTACTTCGCAGATTCCGCGATTTCGCAAAAAATATAGAAATTATCGGTTTACAGTGGATTTTTTTTTAATTTTTTCGTCGGATGTTTTACGAAAAGTGATTGGCAACACCCTGCGTGGATGTCAAGCGTGTCGCTAAGAACACGTTCGACAGAGTACACGCGACCCAGCGTCCGCGACACGCGGGTGCGAATGAAATTGTTTCAATTTTTGTCATGCGAGCGCTAAGAACACATCGAGGAGGGACAAGAGACACTCAAAGTTTCTTTTTTATGATTTTTATCTGACCCCTTTTGATTATAGTTTTTTTACTACGGTTGTTTTCATTGCAAACCTGAAATTTCTCTCATTGCCGTCGGACATGTCTCAGACTTCTAAGATACAATACTCAACTTTTTAAAATAATAAATTGTGAATATTATACACAATTACAACTTGAAAAAAAAAAAAAAAAAAAAAAAAACGGATTTTGAAAATATTCATTTTTCCTCTCGATAAACACAGACCACCGAATAGTTGATATTCTTTTTTATTTATTATTATGCAATATGATTATGTCTATAAAAAAAAATACTTCGATGTATTTTTTTTCTTCGCGGACGATACAAAAAATAAATTTTAGTAATTTTTTTTTGTTACGCACAGTTTGTCCAACACTTTGAAATATCACTTCGGGGATTAATAGATTAGACCGTCCAAAGCCGATCCAACTTTATTTATTTTTCTCTATTGTATATTCTATTATCGGCACAACAGATCGACACGCTTGAACGATCGTTCGGATTTACTTAGCAGTTAGGACTAAACTATTTTCTCGTGATCGAGAGGGAAGCCGTGAGTTTCCGTAGCCTCCGGACGTGTATAGGTTCCGAAAGGTCAACGAAGACGACGCGGGAAGGGACAGGGATGACGACGTGCCGCGGGGTGGGTTCTTGGCTTTCGCACCCTTAAATCTAACTCAGCCGAGTGTGAAATGACTACAGAGACCCTCACCTACTCCCCCTCGAAAATGTTTCGGTTTCGGGGTGAACTTGTCCGGGTGTTAAGGGGATGCAACGCTACATCTATACCCCGCGTTGCGCCCAGCGAAGTTCGTAGTTTCGTCGGGCCGTATAACGTTCGGCACTTTGCCAAACCGCACCATTAAACCGCACCTCGTAATAATAATAAAAATCGTGAGACCTGGATGCTCGGCTCTTGCGTTAGCTTAAGCTATACAGCTCTCGGACGATTTCCCGAAACTCGCGGGGTCACGAGGAGCCCGAGAAACAGGTACGACATTCCTCGAATGCGTGATGGCGATGGCTTCCGAACCCCGAGCCTCTCATCGTACGGCGATACCGCCCGATATAACACAATCGAATTAATTCGTCACGCGAATACGTCTATAGAATTGAGAAAGTCGATAAAATTTCGATCTGATCCTTCGCCCGCATTTTTTTTTTCGTCCCTTCAAATTAGTTGAGCTAATCAAGCGTGTGACGTGACATTACTGAAATTTTTCTTTTGCTTTACTTTTTTTATTTACATTTTGATCAAAATTGAAGAAACAATTTATTGAATCTAAATTTTTTTTGTTTGATAAGAAATGATTAGCTAATCCGAATTTGAAAATTCAATTTTTTTTTTTTTTTTTTTTCGAAAGTCAAATGCGCGGTATACGTAATGCAATAAACGATTGTTGCGTCCGATGTGAGGGGTGCGTCGAAGATCTCGCGATGGTTCTTGAGTTATTGGTGTATCGGATATATCGAGAAAATTGGCGGTGGTCATCATCGCCATTATGAATTCTTTATTTGGCCGGTGCGGCGCCTGAATTACAGGGCGGCATTGGCTACCTTGCTTACTGCTTCATATATGGTCCCGTCGATATTAGCGATGGCTACGAACTACCGTTGGGATCGTTCAACAACAGACCCTCAGCCCTCAGACCGCGTCGCTTCTGACGAACGAAATCCCTTCTTTTACCGAACCCTCGGGCCCCGAAGTATTTTATTCATTCAATCGAAACTTTCTCATTTCTTTTTTTCCAAATAAATCCAATGCCATCAAAGCCGATCTATTTTTGGCGTTCGATCTTTCAAAATTCGTCGACAATAACAGAAATTAGCAGATTCGTAAAATTTATTTTGATAGACACATTAAAATCAATTTTTCATGGGTGCAAAAGGGCCTATCGGTGCCCTGAAATATAATACGTCTCGTAAATCGAAACCGCCGGAAAATGATCGTCGTCAATGAAGCCGGATAAGCCAAACGAGACTGATGAAGTAATTAAAATAACTCCCACGCTTAACAATGTTTTTTTCTTTTTTTCTTTTTACTTCAATCCGCGAGATTATCGAGGTTATGATGGGCGCATTAGCATACAAATCGCGTGTAATCCAACGTATAATTAACATGATTGATTAACAGAAGGCAATTTGCGATGGAAATTCATGAGATTCTTCGCGAATCCGCGTATCATATAGTATACCTGCGCAGTATAGTTCGGAATATATATATATATATACATGTATATCCCCAGTGTCCTCTGAGACTTTACCGCGAACGCGCGCGCGTCCAGTTACACGGTGACCACGGGCCTCCGAGGATTTATGGGAGCGCGCCGTCGATTAGTGCGGAGATTCGATAAAGGAACTTGTCGGACATATAACAGACGCGCCCGCGCCTGGGTGACCGCGGAGGCTAAACCGCTTGGCATTCTACGAGGCTACAGCCTTGACGACACGCTCTCGTCTCAGCACTTTTTTTTTTAATTAATAATTTCTCTGTCTACTTTTTTACTTCTTATCGGGAAAACTGCTCTTATCAACTAATTTAGGAATTCCAAATTTCGTGTTGGATTTTTTTTTATTCGATTTGCGTAAAACCCCGTTAATACCTCAATGATAGAAGCAAAACGTAAGCGTCAAGAATAAAAAAAAAAAAATTGAGTTGCATTTTTTAATTATGAGATTTTTTTTTTTTCGTATCGCGGAGGAAACTTGTATCGGAGTGTTCCGTTGTTTAAGACTTTTAATCGAAAAGAAAAATTACGGGATCCGTGCAAAGGACTAAAAGAGAGCGAAAGGGTAGAAGCGTTGAGACTAAATTATTTCGCGAACACGCGTTACGACGACCATCCGGCGCGGTTTCTGTTATGTCAGCTATTCGCAACGTTATGACGAGACGCAGATCCCGCGCGTTGTGTTTCCACCAGTGCGAAATTCTACGAGTTCGCGTATATTATGAGGCGTGTGCGATACGGGATACGCAACTCGATAAATGTCGAGCAGTTAATGATTGAGCGGGTAGAAGGCATCAAAAAGATTCCCAGAAGTCGTCGTTGCATGCGCTATTTTCAACGGTTAAAGTATATTTTTGAATGACTAATAATCATCACGATTCCCCTTTTCTGTTCACTATGCAGTACCGTTTCCGTAATTTTATTTCACTTTCCTGGTAAATGTTACGATATACGAATCTACGACTCAATTTACACCCTTCAGACGCCGGTAAAAATTAATTTTTCGTTGGAATAAATGAAATTTTATAATTACAATTTTAGGAACAGTAAGAAAATTTCGTAATTAGCTGTTAAATAATTTCTCTTTCATCTGAAATTTTACACTTTACGATTTATATTTTATTGTTTTAATCTCCGCACTCAGCGCGGAAATTATACATTTTTAGGACTTAACAGATATTTGCAACGATTTGTTTTTTTTTCAGCTTCGCACTCAATTTTTACGAAACTCTGCCGAAGATTCCTTCGTAAGTTCAAAATTTTTTATTTCTATAATAATTCGATGGGATTTCGGGTATAAAAATAATTGTGAAACGTTGTGATCATTTTTCATTAATTATATATCCATTTATTTCGGATAGCTATACACTTTGCTAAAAGTTCTGTTCGCACAATATATTCAATCGCTCGTCACAGTCATTCGAATACTAGATTTGCGCGAACGAAATTTCAATCTCTGTTATCAGATCTTTCAAAATGATGAGATCGAAGTTTCGCAAGCAATTTATCTCGCGATCTTAATAGAAAATCGTAAAGCTTCCCTAATTTAAACTGACAATTAGGATATATTGCAGTGTCCCATTCTATTCGTTTATATTTCTCTTTCTTACATTTTCATTACTTTTCTTTATTCTTATCACGTATAACGACGACTTGTCTACGTTATTGTTATAACCAGCATATTACAGGAAAATTCATTCTCTCTATCGATGATTTATTTACAACGATATTTACAACGAGTAATGAGAATCAGCGAGCCTTTCACCGGTCTCGCTTTGCTCATGAATTACGTACTACTATAATTATAATTATATATATACCAATAATTTATTATCATCGCTTTAGTCTGACCGATTTCGATCTATCGGTATTTTTTTTTCTTTTTTCATCGTATTTTTTTTTTTTTTTTTAATTCATCGTTCTTCGTAATAAATACATTATAATACATGTGGCTACGAGACGGTTCGTCCTCGACGCGCCCTCTTCGTTTCTTTATGTCGACCAGTTTAAATTTCAAATTTATTATTCGCTCCTACGAGAAACCTAAAATTTTTTTTTTGTTTTCACTCCGATGTGAAAATATTTGTATCACCGTAAACCGCGATGTATCGGACTCTTTCCAAGAAATTACATCGAATTTTGCTTTCGCGTTGATTGGAAGAATCGGTTAGTTTAACGTTTCGGTTAAATCGATAATTTTTTTCTTTTTTTTTTTTACGTTTCTTCGCTCGTTAATTTGTCATTCGAATGAATTCACAGATAACGAGAAATTCGAGAATTCAAATATGCGGAAATATAAATTACTTTTTTTTTTTTTTTTTTCATTAGCGTCTAAGACTTTTCATCCATGGAACTGGGCAATGGCCTTTTTTTTAATATTCCGAGGTCCTGAACATTCTCAAGGAAGGTTTTGTGGTGTTGAGCTACGAGAAGAGGGTTTACAGTCTGAACGTCCTTTTTAAGTTCCTCCATATCCCTCTTGAGTTTCGCTCGACGATTCTGAAACCACGTTATCACCTGGGCGTTGCTCAGTCCCAGTTGCGCCGCGATCTCGTCACGATCCGCCGGACTAAGATATTTCTGGTAAAGGAATCGCTTCTCGAGTTCGAATATCTGTTGATTCGTGAATGCCGTTCGACTTTTACGCTTCTTCTTCGGCTGTTGACGATTGTTGAACAGATTAAGATGATTGGCTTGTTCTGCAAAAAAAAAAAAAAAAAAATCTCGTTAGTTCACATTATCCCTTCAATACTTTGTTATTATTACCCTATCAAATGCAGTTTTCAATAATTAAAACGGAAAAAATAAGAGATTTCTGTATCAATTTAATTGATAGAAATGTCGACAAATTCGGTATTCAATGAACCGAAATATATCTTAAAAAACTTCCGTCTCCTCTATTTAATTTTTTTTTTTTATTTTCATAAACATCGTCTTTTGTTAAAAAAAAAAATCACATAATTAAAAAATTAATATATTTAACGCAGAATTCATTTTATTATCAGATAACTTCAATTTTGAAATGCATTTTCTGAAAATTTCATCAGGAAAACGTTTTTTCGAAATTTTCAGTTTTCGGTATCCACCGTAGGCGGTCGATCGTACATTTTCCGAAAAAAAAAGGTTAATCTTTCACTGAAACTTTTTGCCCCTTAATAGTCGTAAAGGGTTGGGGAAAATATCGTACAGCTCCCACGTATGTCTACAATCTTTATTCCTCTGCAGCACAGTAGTTTCTAGTATAGTATAGCATAGGCCACGGGCGAGTAACAAATCATATGCATCTCGCTGGTACTCGCCCCGCGAGACATGGAGAGCTCGTAGGAATTTCCTCATAAAAGTCGTATTACGCGTTCGTTCCGGACCCATCACGAAATTCCGTGCTTGGGAAGCGCGCCGCATCCTTCGCTGTGCTTCCTTCGCTCACAAACACCCACACATACGTACAAAAAGCATAAACACATATACACAGCAGTCATAGGTACTTGTAAGCACGAGGATTGCTTACTCCCGTACTTGCGTACACTGCAAATCTTTCTGCATAGTAGTCAGCTCTCGACGTTTATAATATCTCACGCTCCTTACGTCCGATACCTTCTCGACGTTCACATATAGCCCTCTCCCCCCCTTTTCTTTGCTTTCGCGAAATAACTCGTCGAGAAGAAACGGTCTAAACTTCTCCTCGACCTCAGTGAAAGAAGCGCGAGCTTCGAGGTTTCGCAAAGTTGTGTTGGACGCCGTGTTGGCCAATAATCGACGAGGGTATATAGATGAACAGAGGGATAAAGTGAGGACGAGAGATGAAAGGAGAAACATGTATAGATATATATATATATGGATACATATAGACTTGAGTAGACTCTGCTACACTATAGTAATATACTAACTGGCATTGTTACACTATAGTGTAAGCAGTATGCCATAGTGGGGCGGGTAGTTCCTGAACAAAGTAGCCGAGTCGCTGGTGGATCAAAGGCCGCCGCCATCGGTCACACCTGCGCAACCTGCGTACAATCCCTTCAAAAAATTCAACCTGTTTCCTTATGCCACAAGCATGTAACGAAGGTAAGAGAAAGATGGGGTATAAAATTTAAAAAGCATCGTCGACCCCTGCGGGTGTATATGAGACATCGAACGAGCCGATCATCAGACTCATCGCCGTCGAAACTTCGTGTCAAGTACATTCACCTCTGTCGAGAATTTGTCTACACAAATTAAGAAAGCTGCGAGAGAACAGAGTGTTTCGGAGTGTTTAAATGTCGAAATAGTGTAACAATATAGAGATTCTGGAAACGTCAAGAAAATTGGAACTTCTGAAATTGGATTCTTAGGGTTAGTTACTGGTTTAGCGTTTGAAAGCGCTTCGTGATTAAAGACTATCCGTGGGAAATATTTTCGACCGGGTTGATCCATTTCAAATGAGATGAGAGGCTGTCTAGCAATAAGGATAACGATTCCGAACGAAAACTTCCATATTAGAGGCTATATGATGGTTGAAAATGTAGCGTATCGGATTTTTTTATGGTCCTTTTTTTGTGTCGCGTTATACCATTTTCTTTTTGGATATTTAGTTCACCCGTTGTTGATCCCTTTTTGACCAAAGACTGTTAATCTGAAGGGTTGAAGAACCATTTTTAGGTCCATTTTTCCTGTCATCAGCTACCAAAGTGATCAGAGTACCTAAAGGTCTACGTTGACGACGATAATCATCAATCAATAAATGAATGCTGATTGCTACATGTCGTTTGGCAGTATCGGTGCTGCGAAAAGTAGAACAACTCACTCACCAAGCTGCAATTCTGTATTATCGCATAGTGGACATGATAGCTTGCATTCAGTCAGTCGGTAATCTCAGATTTGGTCGAATCCGGCGTTGGGATAGCAGCGCGATCGCGGATAAATGAGAAACGCATCGAGGATTGTAGTTAGCAACGATGAAGGGATCGAGGCTTCGTTGTGGATAACAAACGTTCAGGTGATGGCCCGGGACGGAAGAGATAGAAGGAGAAGAAGAAGAAGAAGAAGAAGAAGAGGAGCCTCAGCACCAGCGGCGAATTCGTGAACATCAAACGAATTAAATCTCCGCGGAGAGTCGACCGCAGAAACTAATATCTCAGCGCCTCTCTATCTCGTTTCCTCTTAACTCGTGATTCTCTGCTTTCCTTTTCGTTCTCGTAGGCCCGTTCAACGCCGATGATCCTTCCCCGTGTTGCTTACCGCTCCCGCGAACTCTCTGCGACTTCGACGTTCTCGTGCCTCGGCTCGTTCATCGTCGCTTCCATCGGACAAGGACGCCTACATAGCATTCAACTTTCGCGCCTTCGACAGCAACGGCAGCATCTTCTTTATTTTTCATTTCGTCTTCCGCCCCAAAAAATCTCGATGTTTCTGCTCCTAATCTGATGCTAATAGTCGTTCGCGAAGTGGTCTGTTCGCGGATTCGCCACGCTATCCTCGATTAACTCACTTTGATAGACAAAAAAAGGATTGAAGAAATGGGAAGTTATTGTCGTAACCGGCATTTTTTCTGTCCAACCTAATTAGCGACTGTCTAACCGGCTGTGCCGCTCATTCGCAAGATCTGACCAAATTTGGCAAAGATTAAGGAGAATCCAACAATTTTACCATCTTCCCGTAGCGCTGATTCTTGATGTCCTGCAGCAAGGTATCATTCTTTTTAGGAGATTCTTTCCAAATCAGCAGTAATCTGCGAATTACCCTCGTAGTACATTGATAGTACATTGGATAGTTGAATACACCTCGTCAGATCGAAACATCCTCATTCATATTTTGATAAATATGAATGAACTCATGTTCCGGAAGTCAACGGGATCAATGCAATGTGTAAGAGACCGACACGTGAACAACAACATCCTACCGTGTCCGTCGTTGGTACTTTTGCAATCGTATACTGATTAGAGGCACGCGAGCGAGTAGGCGGAAAAAAACAAATGGTGAAAGACGAAAAGTGAAATCAGGAGAAAGATGGAACGAACGAAAGCAGAAATAATCAGAGAAAAGAACGAGGTGTAGAAGGTTAGCAAGTAAGAGGAAGCGAGAGAAGGTTAACGGGGGAAGTCTCAGTTTATGAAGAGTAATAAGGGTATGCGTGAGCGGCCATCTTGGTTCCGCTCGAGCGAAACTTACTCGAGTAGAATAGTGCTGACTGGCGCAAAGTAGTTTTGATCACGCAAAAGATATTACCGAAGTTGGTGCCTAATTGAACTTCTCGAAAGAAACCCAACCGGACTTCTCTTCGTTGTCTTTTCACCTTCCAGTTTTCTTTTGTTTCCTTGTGCGTTTTTTTATCCTTTTCTTCGCCAGGAGCAGACTTCGACTTCTCGTTAATTCAATATAACGGATAAAAAGCTAATAATAATCGAAGCGTGCTATCCGGTAATGTGTAGGCTGCACGCAGACGATAATGACGGTGACGACAGTATCGTTATAGGCGGATTCACTCGATAACGATTTTTATTGCCCACTACGCTTCCTGCGTATCAACCTCTCGATCTCATCCTCGACTATAATTTCAACATATCAATACGAATTATGATGATCGTTTCTCTTTTTTTTTTTTTTTTCTTTTTTTCTGCGTATACCAATCAATACGAAAACAGGAGTTTTCAGTTGCCGATCTCGTGCGCGCGCACCTACGTATATTCGTTTGATTATTCATGTATGTACTTGTAATATTTATACGATTCGCTCACTTGAACATACTTTATGGCTCTATAGAGTCGCGTTAATTGACGATAAACGCTAATTCCTCGGAGCTATAAAAACGATTAATATAGTAGCGTTAATAGTTGCGTGACTGAGACCCACACAACGCCGGTTTGAAATCTTCACGAGACTTCCCGCTTCGATAACACATTAAACTACGAGAATTTTGCTTTGCCAATCGATTAAGTCGAGAAGACGCTGCGGGCTTTCGACGACTTTGAGTCTTCGATTAATTAGTTACTAATCGACTTAATGGGCGAAGGTGAAAAGTTCCAAATGTTTTAATGCGGTGAACTCAAACGCCACTGAGACGAACATACGGAACAAATTACGCAACGTTTTTACATTCAAATAATTGAAATCTTAAGCTGAAAACTAATTAAAATGGATAACGCGCGTTGAATTTAACGATTATTTGTATTATAGTCAGACAGGAAATAAACAACGGTTTGCAGATGCAAAGAAAACGAAACTCACGACTTTCGAAGAGTCGAAAAATTCGTCATGCATTCCGATGTTTTCGAAATATTGTGAAAAATTTTATGAATACGATGTCGTCGATTCTATCGGATATAAACATTGGAGGAGCGAATAATATCTCCGTAAAAGTACTTACAATCCAAAAAAAATTGAAAATCCCACACGGTGCGTATAACACCCCCTTAAGAATAACGTTTCGAATAGCCCCGGTCTCTCGGACAACACTGACCAGTGGTGCAACACACAGTAGCGAACTGGAGGGTCGAGATTCACGAGAAAGAACGATCGAGGAGACGCGAACCAATTTTGCGGAGTCTTTCCGTCGTTGTCCAGTCATTTGTCTCACAGCCCGAACGACTTTTCATCTTTCGTGTTTTTTTTTTTTTTTTTTTTTTTTTCTTCGCTCTACTCCCGAGAACTGTTGGCTCTTTCGCCTGCAGTGAGGACTCTTCGAGTTCTCCAATGCACAGCGCTCCTTCTCTACCTCTGCACACTTCTCTTCGAACTCCCGGAGGCGTCGCGCTCGTCGACCGTTATCCCCCGGAGACCCGTAGAGGCCCCTCTTTGGCCACATGTCAACGATATATTTTCTGCCGGGTCACAAATCGTTTAGCGGGTAATTTTGAAATTGGAACACTTATTTAGTCGTTTAGGCCTAAGGGCGTACCACGGCCCCCGTCGTTCTACTCTGTGTCTCTTTCGCGGGAAACGAGACGGTTAAACTCCTTTCTCTCTCTGTGTGTCTCTCGCGAACAAGATTTATCGTGGGCCGATTTTCGTACCGATGCCCCTAACATTGTACGACACTCACGCGTATAGAGATATGTCACTGCCAACCCGCAACACGTGCGAATGACGATTTTCGCGGATAATTTTTTTTTTTTTTAATATTCCGCGAGACGAACATTTTTTTTTTTTTTTTCACTCAACACTCATTTTCAGAGATCTATTTGATCGCAAAACTAAAGAAATGATCGATTGCATCTATAATGCGTGACGCTTTGTTTTTTTTTTTTTTTTTTCGTAATGCGGTTTTACGTCCCCGTCGAGGTGAGTATTTCGTTCCATAGAGATATATGCGCGCAGGTAAAAAAAACAATAGCATATAAAGAACGCGGAGTGTATAAGACAGTTAGTGGCTGCAGGTCGATATCTTCGTAACGTCGTATAATGTAGATCTACGTAGTAACTACGTGTTAACTTATGCAAATACCCATTTCGCCAAATGACCTAAGCGTTGCGGACTCGGAAACAACAACGAACTCGCGGCTATACGCGCGGCGCAGTTCGCCGACTAATATATAAAGACATAAAGTTCACTGTCTCCGTATTAAAGAACCTTAAGTGTCGGAGTCTGTAGCTTTTTACGAGAGAATACTGCGGATTCGCCATTCGCTTTCTTCGGCGATTCGTATAATGCATTCTCTTTAAAGTACACCGCCATTATTGATGCAATGAATTTTTTATATAAAAAAAATCCCAATAGCAACGACTGTTCTATACATCGCACAATTATTTCGAGAAAAAAAATAGTGAACGGATGAAAAAAAAAAAAAAAAAAAGAAACTCCCACGTTAAGTTCGTCAGTTTAGAATATCAATAATCACCGGAAACTCGTAACTGATCAGAGAAACTCGTGGGGTCGTTGGCATAATTAAAGGGAAGTGAAATTTCGTTGACATTGACAAATGTTTGAACGAAAGACAATTGATATGAGTTACTTGGTAAAATGTTACGATTCTGTAAATAGGCAAAGTAATGGTAACAGTAGACAATGCAGAACACGAATTTCGTGAGAAACGGGAAACGCACGGTAAGTGACGAATTTTTTTTTTTTTTCGTTTTTTTTTTTTTTTTTTTTTCGTTCACGTTGCAAAGATCTCATTCGTTCTTTCATTATCGCGTGAGTTTTTACGAGTGCGCGAATATGCTAATGGATGTTTTCGCTCGACGTACGACAAATCGTCGCAATCTATCTCGTTACGAAATAATTTCGCGAGGGCGTGTGTATTATTGTAAATTCGTGGATCGCGTCTATTGAGTTTACGGTGCGTACACTGCTTCCCTTAGGTGTAGTTGTTTAAAAATGGAGAATATATCGTAGATTTAACCTTCGCGCCGGCCGTGAGATCTACTGGATAGTAATCTAAATCCTCGGGACTTGTATACTGTATTTAATGCGCGGAGTTGTTTTCTGGGGTCGAAAAAAAAAAAAAAAAAAAAAAAAAAAAACGCCACCTGCACACCTATAGACATACCGTGTATCGGTACCGTGCCTATGGGTGGACTCACCTCTATCGTGTCGGCAAATGCAAATAGGCAGATACCTACTACACTAATGACCCGCTGGCTGTGGACTACAATCCATGTGGACTCGTAGTAACAGTTTATTATATGGTACCCTTAATGCTCTTGTCGACGATACGAACAGCTCAAATTCTCGACGAACACGACATCCTTGCAGAGGATTGCTGTCATTTTTTTTCGTTCTACAGATTCAATTAAAAAAAAATGGTGCGAAATCTATCGATTTTTTACACATAGGGAACTTTTTTATCGAAAATAATATTTATTTTTTCGATCAAAGAAATTTCAATTTTATTCAATTTAATTACTACTTTCGTTCATAAACCGATTGAATAACGACGCGGAGCCCGCGGCCACAGCGACAAACTTTTCTGAATCATCCCTCTCCTCTTTCCGAATCAGTTATTAACATCGCGCAGCTGAGAAACAACCGGCGAGTTATGATAAAAGTACACGAGTCTTTCTCCCTGAGAACTTTCAAGAGACAATTAACTAACTTATTCTCACTTTTAAGTACACGAAGCACAGGCGATACTTGTGTCAAGAGAAAGCAACGCGTAGTTTGTTCTCGCGGAGTACTTAAATTGATTCACAAGTGTGTAAAGCAAAAAAAAAATAATGAAAACAAAAAAAAACGGCAAGAGTGAGGCATCAGAAAGAACGCAGTTGAAAAGGAAACGGATTCGGTTCTTCTCGTCGACATTTTGTATAAGATTCGTCTTCATTAAGGAAGACTCCGCTCGTTCCCCGGGCTACCCGTGTGTGCACTGCGGGCAGCTCACTCGCCTCATCGTCGGCGCGCGGTTACATGCCACCTGGCATCAGTCTGAATGTATATATATATATATATATTATTTCGTCTGAATCCCCGAGAATGGTGAGAGAACAGAGTGCAGAGGTGTTGAACCATCGCACTCCGGACACTACTGCGCCCCCGATGCGCGGGATATTAGCGGCTGATGAAACGATTCGTCTATATGTGTTGTCTGATGTTGTTGCTGCTGCTACATCGGAGTGCAGCAGCAGGGAATACCGGGCCGGCGATGCCCAATGGGTGGTCCAACCGGCTTTCTTGCCTTTCCGTTATATATATATACATATATACATCTATATGTTACGTGTATTAGAATTATGGAATTATTCGTATTTACGTCTGCGTAAGCAGTAAATTAATCTCCCCCCCCCTTCGATAAAGACGTTCTCACGAGTTTTTCCGACTTTAAAGTGCATTCGTGCGGTTCGTCTGTCCATCGTGTCGTGTCCGACACCTGACCGCAGGAGCGAGCGATCGAGGGCAACGCACAGAATACAAGAGAATTAAGGTAAACGCTTCACGAAGCAGTGGCCCTTCTGCTGTTATTGCCGTTTCTTCCGACACTTCTGCTATCACCGATGGCACACTGTTTTTCTTTTTCTTTTTTTTTTTTTTTTTTTTTTTTTTACACCTGTTTCTCAACATTGCGTATATATATTTCGCACGCAATATCCTCTACCCGTCTTCGCGCTTTGGCCGATCGTCATTATTTCGTAATGCAATAAATAACAACGTTGTAAATATGATTGTCGAACAGGAAAACGATAAAAATCATTTGTGTCGATCGTACTGAGATGAGATATCGTTATATAAATGGTAAAACACACAAAGGTTCGCTAATTATATTGTTGGGACGAACCTTCGTTATTACCGACCACTGTAAACGAAAGTTTCGCATTATTTCGTTGCATTTCATAATGGAGGCAAACTGCAAACCCTTTGCATCGGCATTTATTTTCACACATCAGGTATAAAAAAAAAAGGTTTGCGCACGAAATTGCGTTGTCCCGGAAATAAAAAAATCATTATCCGTGTATCATCTGCAAATTTAAGTTCTGCAAAGGGGTTTAATCCTCAATATTATACGCAGCTGATTTCAAATAATATACCGTTACAAAAAAAAAAGTTTTTTTTTTTGTTGAGAGTTTTCTGCTTTGTTCGGGATTAAAAAAAAAAAAATTCCGACGAAATATATTCGATTATTCGATCATTTGAATTGAAACAAAGATTCAATTAGTCAAGCAATTAATTCTTTTCACGGTTCCGCAAGTCTCGTTGTAACTTAAAATTCTTAAGACTTTGTAAAACTCGAGAGCAAACAGCCGCGAAATAAAGACCAAACGAAAGTGCGGGCGGGCGGTAAGCTCCGGAGAGGATAACTTTCGTCGCGGTTCTGCGCTCCCTATTAACCCGTTGGCTCCGTTTATTTCTTATTTTCATTTTTTTTCCTCCTTCCCAACGCTTTATCTCCTTTTTCTTTATTTTCTCTATACCCAACTTTTTTGTTTTTTTTTTTTTTTTTCGTCGTATACGACTCATCTTCTCGCGGCTACCGGAGTTTCCGAGGGCCACTCGTGGCTTCGGCTCCCTCCCCGACCTCTCGCGCTTATTTCTCTTTCTCGTACTCTTGCTGAATTTCTCGCTTACATTGCCGCTGTCCTTGTGCACCGACTAATGTGCCAGGATCGTTGCAACGTCTCGGCAGAACGTCTATTTCCGGCCTTTCGTTTTCTCCGTCTTTCGGCTTAACTTTCTCTCTTTCCTTCGGCAAAGTGTGCATACGAACGTCGTCGTCGCTCACCGCGATGGCTTTGAAATCGTGGCGTCGAGTGCAACAGCGATGCACCGCGCCCGGAGTCCACGTGCCGCTGATTAGTGTAATTAGTCGGGATGAAAGAGCGGGAGACGAAAAAAATAAAAACACGAGACGCAAACGAGAAAATCAGACATATGCGCCAAGATCCTCGCGGAGTGAGGTTAGCAAATAATTATGAAAGGTTTTAAGAAACGAGGAAAAAAAAAAAAAAATGCAGGAACAACGTGTCAAGAGGGAAATCGAGCGATACATCGACTAATAAGGTAGTCGCGCTTGACGTTATCTATTGCTTCATTATAAGCGCGTAACCTCCCTCTTGTCTACGTTACATACCTAATGCTTATACGTGCCTTTTGCCCGTTTCAACGCGGCGAGACAGTTTATTATACGAAGAATGTCGACACCAATTTATTATCGCGGACCGCATTGCTTGCATAGTAGCTGCATAATATCGACGCCGACTCTGTATACCTCCATCGCGAAGATATTTGAATACCGGAATTGCCGGTCTGTCAATTACTTTTATTATTCGATCCAACAGTTCAAAAACCTTTCTATTATCGCGATTTGAATAATAATCGTTAATTGATAGCGTTAATAATCATTTAATGATAATGTTTCATCGTAAGAAAAAAAAACACCGAAAACAACTTAAATTGGAGTCAACTGCAGTTGACGGAAATCTCGAAAGTGATCGCAGTGAAGAGACTATAAAGGAGTCTTGCAGAACATTATTTTTCTCGCACTATTTTACATTTTCAATTTTTTACTTTTATCTTTTGTGACGCATGTTTAACACCCGCGCGTATATCTCTCCGTCAGACGGGGATCGGCTAATTTTTTTAACGTCTCGCGCTGCCGAGCGAACTTATTAATGCAGTCGTTGAAATAAAATTCCCGAGGGAAGTGAGTTACGAGTAAAAAAAAAACGGTAGGTGCGGAAACTGAGGAAAACTCGTGCGCCATGTGCCAAGAATCGAACATCCGAGTCAACAGATTTTTCGTTCGCGCGGTTATTTAATTTTTCGAAATTCTCGCGGAAGTGTCCGCACCTCTCGTGAAAGAAGACTGATCTGTAGCCGCAGCATCCCCTTCGTCACTCGACGACGAGTGACGAGACATCGTCTGCCGGTCATTAGTCACAACGTCGTCACTCCTGCAATTGGAAGCCACTAAACGCGCTGCTATCCTCGTTTTCCTCTTTCTCCGTATACAGCCATTTAACTTGTGGATGAATAGTTAAAACTATCGCGCAGTCTACCGTACGCAGGAGAGACCCTTCCGCAATATCGCATTGCCCCCGGGAATGCTTCGCCTCCTTTTTCTCTAACTTTCTTTCTCTTCCGTGAAGATCCCTCCCGAGAGAATATTTTCCGGCGCTCCAAGAAAACTTTTTTGTTTTTCTCGAGTATATAAATTCGTTGACACTTTCTAATGGCAACGGGAATACTAGAAAAGTCTCCTTGTATCGCTGTAAAATGATACAGTGAAAAATGATGACTCGTCACTTAATTTCTATTTCCTGCCTTTCATTTTTTTTCACTTTCCATGATAGCGCCATAACAACCGGATAATTGTCTTTTTTACAAGAAAATCCTTTCACGACTCAAATTAGCGTATTATACCGTACAAATTTGTTTTTTTTTTTTTTTTTTTTTTTTAATTCTAATTAAATATCAGTACGATATCGACGTATATTAATCGTAATAATATTATTCAAAAATCAAAATCTTGCAAAATCAAAAAAGATCCGAGTCATGGTGTTACGGTTAATGATACAGTCGAAAAATGAAAAAAAGCCGCTGATTTTTTTTTTTTTCTTTTCATCGGCAAAATTTTTGTGCGCAAAAGCGTCAATTCCCCAATTCGTCACCCGTCAATTCGTGATTACCATCCGATTAATTCGTGATTTCGGGGAATTTCACCCCCGAATCGCACTCCCCCCCATATAGGGGAGTACCCCGCGATGTACGGCGAATGCGAGGGGTACATTCGGCATAAAATGGCGGATTGTGGCGTAGAAAAAAACAAAAAAGTATATCGCACGAGGGTTGAAGGCGGCACGACGAGGGCGGTGGTCGAGGAGTCTGCGCCACTAAACGCAACCCAAGCGCTAGACAAATGACAGTGTGCCGGCTGCCGAACGAAGGACGGGTGATTGCCCTATTGCCTATACGTGTTTTGTGTTCCGAGCGAAAGAGGGATGGTCCGTAGACTGTAGCGGGGTGTATACCAAACTCTGTTCGGCTAACGTTACGTATTAATTACCCGAAACAGTCGGCCCGGAAAATTGATGCCCCAACATCGACCGATGGCACCTGTTTCGCTTTCACACACTGCAGTATACAGAGAGATTATTTTCTATACCCTCACTATTATTTCTCTATCTTTATCGCTCTCTGCGGTAGCGGGAAGGGTATTCAACGTTTTTCCGGCAATCCACAGGCAAAGATACCGCACACTTCCAGTTTCAGAACTGAAACGTTTGAGAATTGCCCCACAGATGTGACGCGTGGAACGCTTATCTCAAACTTTCTTTCGTTTTAATTAATTTTAATAGTCTCTACAGCACCTCGAGACGCCCATAACTATTATTCACTGAATTATTAAGAAGCATCGCTGCCAACAGTCGCGCAAAAGACTCGAGAAGTGAGAGACTGTTATTTTCCATCTTAATAAGAGGAAATGACTGACAACCATTTTATTTTTTTGTGTAATTTAAAACAGCGAGAAGAGTATAACGATTTTTGAAATTTATTCCTCGCCGGGATATACATGTCGACGAATTAATCGAATTTTGCCGGAAACGAAAATCGCTCCGGAAGTGTGCGCAGAAATTCTGTAGAAACATCGTTAAGGTTAATTTTTTTTAATGTTTCGCAGCTCGCCAGGGGCCGATTGCATTCATTAAAATTTTTTTTTTATAATTTTAATATTGTCATTTAACAGTACTTATTGGTTTCGGTCACAACGATCGCGTTGTCGCAGCGTCGATACCGATAAACGGCATTTGGAAGCAATCGAACCGCGAGAATTCACCGTTCCATGACTTTGTTCGGTTGATAAAAAAAAAAAAAAAATTAATCTCGCAACGAACACAGATAGTGGACGAAATAAAAATAATACACCTTCCGTTTTAATTGGACGTCACGAATTTTCCGCGGTAACAACGAGCCGCGGGCGTCGCGACCGATTCGCGTTGGTCACTAATAAAGTCGGGTCTTTTTAGAGGCGTTTAGAGAACCGAACGAGACGGCGATTAGATCGTTTAGTCGCGGCAACGACGGAAGTTTTTTTTTTTTTTTTTTTCCTTACATCTCGCGGCGCATTCGACTTCGTGATCTCCGCGGGCTAACAGTCGAAACGGGAATTCAACACGAAAATGCGGTGATGCTGACTGAGGCATCGTTCACAACGAGAAAAGCGTCCGGAGAGCTTGTTGAAGGGAAAAAAAAATATAAGAAAACGATGGATGACAGCTCTCGTCCGGTGGGACGGTTAGCCCGGGGCAACGAGAAGGAAAGATTAGAGAATGAAAAGAGAGGTGAGAAATAGTGAAAAAAAAGCGTGTGCATCGAGAATCGATTGTTCAGGCGAGACGAGACGATTTTTAATTTCCTGTTCGATGGTCACGGACCGGTCCTTCACGATTCTCTTCGAAGTTTTCCTTGCGCGCTGTTTATATATATATACATATATAGTGTAATCGTCGCTACGTCTTCGTCACCTCATCATTCACTTTTATTCCGAATTTACAAATACACCTTAAGATAACTAATTTTCTCATCGTTCGAAAAGATACTTCGTATATTCACGTGTATATATGTATATAATACAGTAAATGATTAATACGAGTGAAAGTACCTTTGGTTCGTAATCCATTTGTAAAGCAATTCGTTTTAACAGAAACCATAAGTAATTTGCACTTCAACGAGTCGAATGCGCGGAGATACAAAGCAAGAATACATTTGTCGAGATGAGGGGTTATATACTTGGCTACCGCACAAGATACTCCGACTGTATTTTCACTTTTGCTTTGATGTAGACGTCCGCTTGGCGTATTAGTATAACACACATTGCAACCTCGCTGTACGACGGCCCTACGTTCCACTCTCAATGCGCAAAATAAATGAAGTATCCCTCCTTCCCTTTCCCTTTAATATTTTGTTTCCATCATTCTGCTTTCGCTAATATACTCCGCGGCTTTAATTTTTTTTTTTTTTTTTTTTTTTTACTTTCCGCGTCTCGCGTATTCTTGCATCTCTCGCGGACTCCGCGCTCATCGCACCAATCTTCAATTTATTTTTGTCCCATGCGAAGAAAGCGAACGAGACAGAGTCGAGACTGGTGCACAGAGAGGAGATACGGAAGGAGCCTATAGGCAACGATGTTAAACGACGCAAAACACGTAACAGCTATAACGTAGCGAACGCAGTCTAATTAGCGAGCGGTGGGTACGATCGTTACTTGTTTTCGTCAATTCACGGCGAGCCTAATCATCCTCGGCAATTAATTACAACCGTCTTCGTTTATAACGCCGACAACGAGAAAGATAGAATGGGTTGAGTCAGAGAGAACGGTGAGCAGCGAGAATATACCCATTAGCCGTTCGAAAAATCGTACCGGACAAATATTAATTTGCCGTGTCGATTAATGGCCTTTCTTCTTCTTCAACATTTCTTTTTTTTTCCATCTTGTATACCTCAGCTTCTTTATCGTAATGGGTCGTATTTCATTGTAAAAAAAAAAAAAAAAAAAAAATTGTGATTTCATGAGATTGAAATTGACAGAAATTATTAGACGATAAACTGAATTGCTTTTAACCCTTTTATAGCTTAAAAAAATTGAATGAATTTAAAAAAAAATGAAATGCCCATATACCTCATATAAAGGATTTAATATTAAATAAATGTTATAATTTTATAATTTATAACAATAATTATTATTATTTTCATTTTTCCATAATTTCATTACACTCGGAGCTTTTAAAATACAGTAGTGTTTTTTTTTTTTTTTTTTTTTTCGAAGATTTCTAAAAAGTTCGATGTAGTAGCGATCGAGGTGACGAGACACGAGATTATTTTCGGATTCACTGCAAAACGATTCCCCTCGGGAATAATTGTAACAGAGCGGTTGGCTTAAAGCCGAACAGCTGCATCAACAGAGTATTAACGAGTGTAATGGTATTCAATTATTTTCTTTTTCCGCGCCAATGATTCCACTGAAAACCCGATAAATGCAGTGAAACGTGTCTGATATTTGCGACCCTTTTCTCACTTTGCTTTCACGTCTTTCGCGCTGTTTTTCTCTGCGCAAGAAAGTTGTTTGATTTTAACTGCGTCTCAGTTGACAAACCGTTCAATTCACAGGTTGGTTATTTTTTGGTCAATTTTATTCAACTATTTTTTTTTTACGGACCTAATACTCACCGAAAAAAAGTCTGCCGCCTTCTCATGACCCGTTCCTGTTTCTTACAGACAATTGCTTCATAGCTCCGTGATTCACGGCATTGATTCGACCGCAATAAAGTAATTCTCGTTTGTAACGCTACGAAAGCCTCGATTAATAAGAAATAATACTCGATCCGAATTGATCGTTATAAGTCGATGGTACGCCCGCGTATACATCGCTACACGTCTTACTTACTAATCTATCTATACTCTCCGCTCGTATCGCATAGACATCGAAACTTTACACCCGAAAGGTTGGTACAGCCGCTTATATTTCTTATTCTCTTCAAAATACCCTTCAAATACATTTATTACCATAAATTCCATCGAGAAAAGTCGACTAAACTATTTTTTAAACGGCTACGTAACCCTATTTATCGTGCTATTGTTCTCACGCATTGTATATAACGACGCTATTTTCCCGAGAATTTTTTTTTTTATCTTTGCATTACTTTACTGTGAAAGAAATTGAAAATATAGACTGTTAGAACAAAGTCTTAAAAACTGTTGAGTATATTATTCCTCGAGGCTATACACCTCGTCGTGACGCGGTGAATATCATTCGCGCAATGGGGCCGTTGGCGTGCTAAAGTTTCGAGGGAAATGCACGTGGAATCGGGGCGCGGCACTTAGGTCTTTGAAATTATTAATCGTTTACTATTCGCTTCCATCACCTTGCGAACTGACACCACCTACATAACATGGTATATATAAACGCACAGGACACCGTACTGCAAGTGCATATTACATGTGTGACGACGCGTTCGTTGCTACTTGCCGCGGCACCGGATGGCACCACTACGACCACCGCTTGTCCTCCGCACGTATTTCCCTAATTGGAATATTTCGATCGTTCAATTCTCTACACACCAAATCATCGCGAAGTTTAAACTGGAGTTACAATATGCGTTCCGCACGTGGCCTGAATTTCCTTTGTAAAACAGAACTATCGTAAGAATTCAACAAACGCGAAGAACACGAAAAAAAAAAAAAAATCGTTGGTGGGAACAAAGAAAAGTGAGTCTCGATGGCGTTAATCAGCGAACCTTCGCCACCTGTACCCGCCGTGACTAAACGATTTATTATTATTATCATTACTACCAACGCAAATAAAAAAAACGGCGTTCGCGAACTCATTTGCTCTTCCAGTAAATTGATTTTTTTCGACGAAAAAATGCGCAACTGATGCGCGTGTTAGGCACGTGTCCCGATAGCAGATGCCTGAAGCTCGTTGATCCTTGTAAAGATTGTTGGGGTGGTGACCGTCACATCGATCGGACGAATGTTCAACGACTTTGAAAATCTCGAAGCTGATGATGTATCGCGTCATGGATACATTCAGTGCGAATGAATTTTTCGGCATGTGTACCTTAATGCTTACGATTGCTGGAGTAATTAATCGTTGAATCCTCTCATCCGTATAATTAATTTTTTTTTTTTGATGCCGTCGAATTAGAATTGCTATGAAAGAAGAGTTCCGCTTGTAGCAGCAACGAGACAATAAAACGATTTTTAGGCATCTCACTCGTCAGACTCATCTACGGTCGATTAAATTTGTACGCAAGTCCCTCGAAGAACGGCATGAATTCGGCAGGTGCCGATTTCCGGCAGAGCGGAGAGAACACCCCAAGTGCTACGCCGGCCGTAAAATAATGCGCGTTAACGCGTGTCCGATCGTTCCTCGTTCGATCGGTCTTTGCGCATCGTCGCCCGGCGCCTCGAGCGACCGAAAATCCATACCGAAGGAGAGAAATAGAGAGGCAGCGAGAGAAAGATTCCTGCATGGAATTTTGATGAATTTTGCTTCACAGGTGACGCGGAAAGCGAAACTAAAGTGCTTTTAAGGGGAGTGCAACTTTCATTGGAATAATAGACATAATTCGACATGTATATTTCCGGATTAGACGGCGACCTCGTGTGAGCAGTAGAACCCGCGTAATAGAAAAAAAAAATCGTCGCGATTGCTTGTTTTCTTTCCAATTGCGCATTATTTATTCATGAAAATCATCAGACATGCAAATGTATCAGTGTTCAAATCGAATAATTGGATGGGCAAAAGTTGGACACATTTACTTCGTAAGGTATGGACAATTTTTTTTTCAACGCCACGCGTAGCCTAACTTCTGGAAATATATCTTATTTCTGTATGTACACGAAACTTTTCACTACGAAACATCCATTTCGCTATTTTTCGTAAACAACACTGACCTTTGCGATAACTCGTATTCTCACTTTCAGTACAGAAATTACGTTTCAAAGACACACCACGGATTATTGTATCATTTTTTAAGAAATTTTTTATTTATTCAAAAATTTCAATAACATCGCTTATCGCAGCAAAAGTATTGCTTATTTCATGATGTACCATCGATTTTACAACAAATCGTAATATTGGGTAAAAAAAAATCATAATCAGAACAGAACTGCAAAAAAAAACTGTTTTATCTTCGGAGTTCGATTATCAAATAAGTATCCCGATCATCGTAATATTGGGTAAAAAAAATAAAAATCAGAACAGAACTGCAAAAAAAAACTGTTTTATCTTCGGAGTTCGATTAACAAATAAGTATCCCGATCAATAAAACTGCAGCGACGGCAGCGCCACGGCAATTGTCGATCTGGAATCTTTCTCATCCCTGATACAATTTCGAGAAGATCTTAATCGCGTCAGTCCGTCAGTTGGTTGTTTTCACGTTATTTCGCTGCTCCATTGTGCCCTACGGCATCGCGAACGAAAGAAAGAAATCTCTGACACTCCGGTTCATCACCAACACCCGACGGTAATACGTATATCTCTGTAGGTGGAGTTGGAGTGGCGTGACGAAGAGAGGTGAAAACGCTCGACGGCGTCTCTCCGCGGGGGAGGTGGTGGGAGAGGGATTTCGCGGGAAGAATTCGCGAGGGCACAAATCTCTCGTCGGTCCGAGGGGAATGTGGTAAACGGCTTAATTCCATGGGGCTCGCGCGGAATGTTAGTTGAAACGTGGTCCCTCACGCCGGTTTCTCTTGCAAAGTCGTACGCACGCCACGCGTGTATATACACGATGATGTTCGGGGTCCGCGTGAACCTCGCAATTTACCGTAGAGACACAGAACGAGAAAGATACCATAGGGATTCTGTGTACATGTGTGCAAAGGTTGAACACGCAGTTGAGGATAAAGCGCGACAAAGAAAAGAGATGATGGCAGAACGAAGGATAGACGAAAACGAACAGTTTCGTCTCCGTTAAGTCTCGTTGAGTTGAATGGGGGGGGGGCTTTGGTCTCATTTTCGCGTCACGAACGAGACGCCGGTAACACACCCGTTGATAACACAGAGAAAGAGCAGCGCGAAAGAGAACCGCGCGATGTTTTCAATGAACACGTTCATTCACGGTATTAGCGGTTTTTACTCTGTATATAATACAAAGTCTGAATAAACATTCGAGAAACGAGGCTTGTTACGCTAATTACCGATCAGTTATAGTTACGAACGTGGGAAGAATAATAAATTGTTGTATGAATGCGAACTTCTATTCGCCGACATAATCGACTATTGCAATTATGCAAATGGGGATTAAAGGCAACAATTATATTTTATTAGACGATAAACAGATCGCGGTAACGAGCAATCTATTTTTTTTTATCGAGAGAGTGTTCATTTATCTGAAGTATCAATTGAATAGAACAATTGGAAAGCTCGGTAGTGAGTAAAAAAAAAGGAGAACTTGATACGCGTAAGGCATCAGTTCGAGACGATTGCCAAGAGCGAAAGAATCGGCAGAAGATGCAAGTGGAAAGCTTCAGAACGCTGTAGTAGCAGCGCATGCATACCATTGCAGATAAGTTGCTCAAAAGAAGCCGCTGGTTCGGCTATCTCTCAGTGATTCGAAGCAGAAGCGTTTCTTCCTCATCGCCGACATCGCTCATTCGAGAACACCGCCCGCAGCACACGAATGCTCGGCAGGGTGCTCTTGTTATCGTTGCTGGAGTAAAAAAAATGATCTAACGCTTTCCAGCTTCCCGTTCCTTTCTTTTTTTTTTTTTTTTTTCAAGAATTACCCTGCGAATTACATCGATTACCGATTTTTCGCTTTTTTTGCAACATGAAATCGGAATTTTTATCGATCTACTTAATTTCCATAATTTCTCTGCACACTTCGTTGCGTTCAATCATCTCGTTGATGCAAAAGATTATCATTCTACCGGTGCGCGAGACCGAATCGTCTAGTTTTGCTGTACGTAACAGAGATTCGCCATGATCGCAGTGCGATCGCGTTCCGCCTCGCAAATTCACCGCCGCTGGGTCAACAGATTGCGGGCTTAATCGGCCGTGAAGAGAGCAAATCGTTTCGTGCGATTATCCAAGCTTATTGTCTCTGCCAGGGGGATTATGAGGGTGGGGTGGTGTTGATCGGGCGTATCGAAGGCAGGGAATGAGCAACGCGATCATCCCCCTTACTTGTTTGCGCCCATCCGGAGACTTTATCCGAAAAGGGACACCCTATGCGCATTGTCAAGCCCACGAGCTTCGCTCACTTCACAACGGGAATCTTCCTTGTAGTCGCTCACGCCTGCCTAATATGTAGTTTATACTAGCAGTAAACTAATAGCGTGTAAGTATACCTACGGTAGACGGTGACATGTAATCGGGGAGTACCGATTTAGCGGGAACATTAATCGTCGGCTGCTGCGCAGATCCGATTCGTAATGGATGTAAACTTTGTCCCGATATGGGTTGTAGCCGAGTCGGACAAACGCTAAGGCACGCACCCAGGGAATTTCGTTAGGGTGATCGAGTGGGAGAGAGAATGCGGTGGTTGTTTAATGAGAGAACTAGTGAGTGGCGACGACGAAACGAGTTAGGAAAGGGGACGAAAAGATAAAGAAGGAATGTCGAGGGGTGACTTGGCAGGTTCCGGAAAGCAGGACGCAGGCGAATAGACGGAGGCAAGAAAGTACAGAGTCCCCAAAGAGGGCAAAGGCAAGCTAATAGTTTGAAATCCCGAGCAAAAAATGATTGTACCGATGGCAGAAAATGGCAAAGTATCAATTGAAAGCATAGAAATGAACAGTTTTACAGCCGAACAAGCATTCAAAATGGCTTCCTGCTGATATCATTAAAAAGAGACGACTTGCAAGTTGATACTAAATTCATGAAACCAGAATCGTAAAATTGGGGCATCACAATTGTGCTGAAATAATTGGAATTCTTTGGAATTGGATGTTAACTCATTCGCATGTAATTACGATACGGAATTTAGCAATTTTCTGGTTTATCGTTTCTGGTTGTTGCAGCAAACTTGTTCTATCAGATCATCGTAACTTTGCCTCGGTAAATGCTTCACAATGTAGGAATAGGCTTGCGGGGATCGAATGTGCCGAGTGAGGGAAATGGGAAGAGCGACCGCTGACAACGGATGAACGTGATGCGGTTGTAGTAATCTGCAAATACCTGCCCTCTGGCGGTGTATACACTTAGTTGCCGGTATAAACTGTAAGAATCAGTAAGGATACAACCATTTGATGGGGAGGAAAAACGAAATAGTGTCAGAGCTGAGGGTGTATAAAAGACCCGCTTCTGGCACAATGGCGGTTGCCTGTAAAATAAATGGACCGATTTATGGGTTGGTAGCTGCGCAACGCCGTTGAAGATTCGCTTTACCGGATCGCAAACCTTCTCAATCCTAACCCTCCGGCATTCCGCGGTAAATAAAATCTTCGCTATGTCGATACGTTTTCTCTTGTCTTTTATTCTTCATTCGCGCGACCCTTGCGAAGTTCAACGGTGACGCAAGAAATATGCGCACAACGCTATGCGCAGTTGCTTTTCCATTAAACGGAATTCCATTGGAAGCGGTAATAGATCATTCGATTCAAAGATTCGTCAAATAAGGGAAGCGACACAGCGGTACCGATTATGGGGTTGAAAGCAATGGGGATAATCTTTGATTGTAAAGTATTCGTATAAATGTGAAGGAAAAATTGTATGACGAGTCGAGAGGGTTATAAAAAAAAGACTAATTAATTTGCTGGGTTAACGCGTGTGATATTATTATTGATATCACATGTTTCACGAGACGGCAAACGTCGAGTTTTATACACCAATACGATGATATACGTAAGTGGTGTTTCTTTTCGCTGAATTCATTCGATCGATATCACGAAAGAAGTCTTTTGCGTGCAATTGCGAATGAGTTCCGAGCTCTGGCGACACTTCTCAAACGACAACCGCACCGGGGTGTCTAAAGTTCTGTCGGCAGTTAGCGTCAAGCCGAACACGTCAACCGCAAAGAATATTCTGTCGTAGCCGAGTGCATTACTGCATAATGCATGCTACAGCTGTTACGTATAATCACTGTGTGAATGGACAGTCGTTGCTGCATCAGAAACATCGATAATTGAAAGCATTGACAATTTTTTTTTACCGTCAAACGAGAATTAAAGTTATTTATCATTTCTAATTTTAATTGAACTTTTTTTTTTTTTTTAATTTTCAACTGTTTGATCGGCCGAAGGATTTCGCGAACAAAAAAAAGTTTACACATCTTCAATTGAGGCACGTAATGTACAAACATTTTTTGCGAGTGAATCCAAAAACGGATGAGACAGAAACAGGGGGTGGTGGCAGCAACTTTGCCGTATAAATTCGTCCAATGACGAAGCTCGCGAGGAAACTCCCCAACGAACCACATAAAACGCGGAACGGTACTGGAAGCCCGTGATTCCGAGGGTAACAGAAAGGACGAAGGGGTGCAGAGACAGGGGGATTTACCATTTGTCACCAGTCCGCTGGCTTTCCCATTTTCCGTCCGATTTGCCGCGCCGGCGTTAAACCTTCACCATGCAACCCCCTTCCCCCCTATCGCGTTTCCACTTCATTCTCACCGCTACTCTCGACAGTCGACAGCTCAGAGTTCACTTCTGCTTTCGCTTAAACCGCTTTTCATCTTCCTTCCTTCCCTTCTTCATCCCCTTTCCCTTCTCCATATACTTCCTTCCCTTCACTTCATCGCTACTACACTACGCTGACTTTTTTAAGCTTTTTTCCCCCTCATTCCTGTCCGTTTCTATACTTCCGGTGATCCTTACTGTCGTCGAATTGTGTCCGCACGCGACCTCGGAAAACCTTATTTGACCATTTCGGAGTTTCGCAAGCGTGTGGCTGAATAAACTGTACCTATATATCGTAGGTACACTGGCGAGTGTTACTCGTTTGTTAGACCCGACTGCGAGGTTTCTTCTGGTTGCGATCGATAAGCGAGTAGCACACAGTGCAACCGGCAGCGTAGCACCCACTTGTCCAATGTCGTTCTTGCGAACTCCCGAGCGTTGTCGCGCGCTAACGAAGCCGGAAGACTACGTTCCGGCGTCGTGTCAGAATTGATATTCGCAAACTGTATAATAACAGCGACCGAGTGGCGTTAAATGGTATAAGAATGGAACTACACTTCTGTGTCAACGTTGTTCACGTATCATTACGATATTGGATCGTGTAAAAAGTGTTTTTTTTTTTATTCTCTTTACCGATTTACCGATCGATCGTGAAAAAAAAAAAAATGGCAAAAAATATTTTAGAAAAATACGAAAATCGGCGTTTATATTTTATTTATTATTATTATAATTTACAGAAATATATTCGAAAATTTGTACCGATTATTTTTTTTTTCCATGTAAGATGGATGGCGTTTCGAGAATCAAAGGAATCGAAAGTACGGAAAAATTCGCCAATAAAATTGTTTTTTTTTTTTTTTTCAACGAAACATCGATGCTGCGATATGATAAATTATTTACAAAAACAAAGTTATTCATCGACACCTATTTTTTCGCGATCTATTGAGATTCTATGAAATTTTCTGATTTTTCGCAAATACTATCGCAAATTGCATTCTCGACTGGCGGAGCTATTATACACCTACTATCACGGATAACAGTATTTACTTTGTTGCGTCTGAGGGCTTTTACTTTCGTGTACCGCAGTGAAGAATGCAAATTATTTTAATACATCGTTCCTTTCCCCTTTTTCGCTTAATCTTTCGGTATATTACGAAATTAATATGTACGAAAAGCCTTCGTTTCGAGGGAAAATAGATACTTCGTACGTGCATAATGTTATAACGATCATCGATGCTGTACGGTGAAACGCGGAGACGAGAAATACGAAGAACCCTCTGTACCGGCAAAGGGGAGAAGAATAAGTATACCTATAAACATTCTATACAATGTGTACAGCATCCTTCGACTCGTAATGAGGATCGTGTATGCCAAATCCCCTCCGCTATTTATCCATCCACCGGTTTCGCTCCCCCGCCGGGGGGAGTTTATCACGTAGTTTCTCAATATCGAGACTTCGAGATACCGTAGAGCGTATCGAGTACAGCGTATATCGAGCGACACAGTCATTGGCCGCGTTAACAACGATCGTACATCGTTCGATGAATATCCTACGGAAACATCGCGGAGATCATGAGACGAAGACATGTCGATCACTGTGCCGTTTAGCCGATTTCGTTATTTCATCCCATGCGCCGATATCCCTACGAGGGAGAAACTCGACGCAATCCGAGACGGGGAACGAGCTCTCCGGGGCGAACGTTCGATATCTCTCGTTACCGCAATACGGCTGCGATGCCGACGGCTCGTTAACCTCTTGTGCACTAAACCCCTCTCTCATCAGCGAAAGCGGCCGTGTAACAGAAATCCAACGAACTCGTGTCGTGTGCATCGAATGATACGGACAAATTTACTAATTGTCCCGAAAGTTAATAATTCTGACCGATGATTCAACTTTATCGGAAAAGATAATGGCTGTTTTTTTTTTTCGTATTTTACAAAAAAAATGGATAAAAATGAAAATGTGAGGTTAGTTTTTTTTTTTTTTCTTGCGGATGCTGGAAATAACGTTCTCGTTACGCTTTCGTAGCAATATTCACGAAATAACCAGCACGCTTTTTTCGCCTCGTCAATTAACCCGCGAGAAATCAAAAACTCTCTCGGTACTACGGATCCCCAGCCGCAGCGAGTTCGCGATGCCTGAGAGAGAAGTCAGTTCGCCTTGTATACGATGCAACCGAACTATACAGGATTATTTTACTGGCAACGGGTTCAGCAGACCGTTGTTGTTGGCCCCGGCTGTCTTTATTCTCATATTTCTCCCTCTCCGTCTTTCGTGCTTCGGACCCTTCGCGCGAATTGGCCCATCGGTGAGGCTAATTGGGCAATTACGAATCCGTGCGGTTTGATGATCGCGCGCGCGGGCGTCCGCGATGGTGTGCCCGAGTGGAATGACGAGATATTCGCCGAACCCGAGTGAAAGATGAAAAATGAAAACAGCCGAAAAAGAACCGAACTAAGACAGTGAAATATCTCAAAATCTCGCGTTCAACCAAAACGACGTTAATAACTCATGTATTTCAGAAAGATCGAAAAAAAAAAAAAATGTCGGTAATACAGCTGCTCTACTCGTGAGTTTATCGAAAATCAAAGGAGCGCAACTGGGAGCAGTTTAACAGATTTTTTTTTTATTTTTACGAAACAATTACAAAAAAAAAACGGACTAAGACAGTAAAATATCTCAGATTCGAGCAAAACGACGTTAACGACTCATGTATTTGCGAATGATCGAAAAAAAAAAGAAAAAAAATCGGTAATACCGCTCTACTGGTGATTTTATCGAAAATCGAAGGAGCGGAAATCGAAAATTTTTTTTTTGTTTCTTTTCGCGTTTTTTTGGTTTACGAGACTCGCGATCTGCGCGTATCGAGATAATACTTTTGCGCACGTGGCAATCTCTCGTGTCTGTTGTTAACTCGATGTTTCACTGATATATATATATATCTATTTATCTATCTACATATCTACTACCTGTTCTATATATATTGGCTGCTATATCCAAGCGTGAAGTAAACGCCGGTTGTACAAGTAGAGCCCGAAGGTAGGGTATCTTTCGTTGCCCCTCTCGGTGAGTCGGACGAGTTGAGTGACAGGCCAGTCGTGTACGAGACTCAAGGGAGCTAACGAATCTTCGACCTCACCGACAGCCTTGGAAATAGAACAATAGTCTACGAATACCGTTCGTACGTGTGTCGGTTACTACGGCTCTCCAACACCACACGCTAATGTATAGTTATATACACTATAGATACTGTAATTATCGTGTCAGAGGCGGAAGCAGTTTGTAAGAAAGACATTATTATTCCCGACTGTAGAGTCTGTAAGATTCTATAGATAGATATCGATCGATGAATTTCAATCTTTACGACCGTAAATTCGCAACCCGTATATAAAAATCCGCCATCACTCGTTGCCAATCGATTTTATCTAAATTTCTTTTATTGTATCATATTGTTTCAAACGTTTTGATTGATTCCCTCGTTGACGTGCCGTTATTAACGTAATCGAAACGTCGATCGATCGAGAAACGGAGTTTTTTCATCGCAACTTACATCGAGAAAAGAGTTTCCTCGTAGTTAACGAATCGACGCTTAAAAATGTCGAAATAAATATTTAAAATTGTGTATTTTCAAATAAAAATTTAAATGAATTACTAAAAGTAAAGAATCTATAAGATTTTTAATAAAAATGTTGTTAAATATTTTTGAACGATTATTCGGCTCAATGGCTTATTTACGAACGGCAAATAAACTCATTTCTCGATGTATACGTTATTTTCGGTTGCGTTTTTTTTTCCGCTCGCGTTATTCCGGGATTGTCGCCTGCATGATAATAATTTTAATAAAAAATGGCCGGTAGAATTTTCGTTCTGCATGTTGGAAAGAGTTAAAAGTCGGTATAACGGGGCGAAATACACACGATAAGTTGACCCAAAGAAGTCAACTTGATCGATATAAACTGTATTCTCGTATCTGCAGTTAATCGGAGCAGTTGAAAAATCAACGTTGTCGGAAAAGAGGGGGTTAACGAGCGCAAAATATTCACACAAATGCCTATAGCATACGTATAAGTAGCCTCGTTGCTCTTGGCATGACTTTAACCCGTGAGACTTATTCCGTGTTTTCTTTATTTACTGCTGCGAGGCACACACGAGAGAGTATGCACCTTTGCGTGATATTACTCTCAATCCACGCTATATATATTCACGTATTACTATGACCGCTCGTTTCGACGCTCGAACGGTTCGTCTTCGTGTTAGCCGAAGTGGCCACGTCTATATGGCTAATGCAACTATAATATAGATGCCCGTTTGTAATGGTGCCCGGCTGACTAGTATCCACAGAGACGTGAAAGCCGGCAGCCTTTGTCGGTACAACGTTAAAATCCGTGCTTCATAGTTCTCAAACACGTTTTTCAACTTTTCTTTTTTTTTTTTTTTTTTTTGTTCGTCTTTTCCTTTTCTTCGATATAATTATACTTTTTTTCCCCTCATTAACACCGTAGACCCGTAGGTCCGCGAGAACACGAAAAGAGTGGACAGTTTCACGCAACGAATGTTTCGAGATTGGTATATAAAAAAAGAAAATTTTTTATTCGTTTCGTTCGTAATAATAGGGGAGGAAAGTGTTGTTCCGCTGACATGAACGCGCGCGGCATCGAGAAATACGGCAAAAGCAGTAGCGCAAGCAGGGATCTCGTGGGCGGTTACCGAACCTGTCTAATTAGAGAATGCGAAACGTTCCACACGGCCTACGGGAGCGTCGTCGTGCTCGCGGCTTCACGAGAGACATCGATCTAAAACAAACATGGCGCAGCAACGCTTCACGTGAGCTCTCGTTGTGTCGCACGCGCGCGCGTCGGTGTCTCTCGTCCGGCGAACGCTAATTACTCCACAATCGATTATATTCCGACTCCCCTCTTGTCACTATCGCACCTCTTCTACGCGCAACTTTTCCCTCCGCGACACTGTCTACGGTACACGGAACAATGACACACACGCGTTACTATTTGTACAATAGTATGAAAGCATTTGTATTACAATAATGTAGTTGCGGGTTATTATAGCGTGCGCTACCGTTTCCATACTTTGTTTTCGACTCACGCACCTCACATCCTATTTATTCTTTCTCGATATCTATGCATTTCTTTTTATTTCATCGAGCGTTAAATTTTCAGTGAAACGCCCATTTGTCTATCTGTCGAAAGTTATTATTCTTACATTCATTTCTAATCGGGTGGCTGATTTTTATAAAAAAAAAAAAAAAAATTTCGATGAAATTTAAATAAAAAATCACCTCAACAATTTTCGAAAAAAAATATTAACGCAAAACGTAACGGTGGTAGTTGAATTTGCAAAATCGTAAAAATATGAGAAATTTTGAAAATGATAAAATTACGAAAAAAAATAATAAAATAATAAAATTACGAAGAAAAATAATAAAATTATAAAAATGATTCTTGACGTATTTGAGTTGTACGGTAGCGAAATAAAAGTGGAAATAAGCCGTTTCTCTCGGACTCTATAGGGCGCCAGTTCAACGGGAGCTTTACCCTCTTTAAACAAAAAAGTAGATAGTAGATCGCGCGCCGACTTCGATCGAGACGTACGGTCAGCCACGCGCGGTTTTCACTTCCTCTTGTTTTTCGTTAACACCTCCGCTCTTTATGTATTCCGTTTCTTTTACTCGTCGTCAATTAGCACCGCCGTTAAAGCATATATACTCGCAGTCGGTGTATTACCCCAGCGGTCGCCGAAACATGCGGACGCGAAGCATTCGCTCGCGCGCTTCTCCCTCCTCTTAGCCCCTTAACACCGTCCCAGAGTTTTGGATTTGCATGTGAAACGTGCAAGCCGCTGTCGACGCTGAAATTTTTTCATTTCTCTTCCCGAAGAGTTCGCCTCTTTTCTTCGAGGGCACAGCGATATCTTATCGAAATATTTGTCCATTGATCGTATCGTCATTTTTTTGTCGTTCGTACCATCGCTCATTTCATTGTTACGTTATTACTTTAACTGCAATTTCCGCATATCCCGGATATATCATTGCTAAAATGGAGTTCACTTATCCCTCATGTTTACAGAAGATAACGTCTCGTTCTTGCGTACCTGTAATGCCCCGTACATCCGCGAGACCGAGTGAAATTATCCGCACCAACTGCTGTTCCCTTTTTCACCCTCCGTTCCTCATGTTTTTTCTTTGACCCGTTTTTTTTTTCCTTCCCTTAATTTCTTTTTATCCTTCGATCTCATTGGTTCTTACGAAGTGCGGGTAACCGCAACAGTCTGAAAGATAACTCGCCGCGGCGGCGTCGCGGCGTTTTATATCGAGAAAGAACCGAAGACATTCGGCGTATCTGTTTCGAACGGAAGTTTCGAATTCTAACGAAACAATGGCGAAACTGAGCTGTAAAGGTTTATGGCTCTATTCTCTTCGGTCTCAGCGGACCAGACGTTTGCACTTCGAGATGCGAAGACACGTACACACGTGCGCGCCACCGAGTACCCGGAGTCACACGAATATCGTCAACATACTGCGAACCGCCGATATATACGCCTGCATTATGCACTTCTGCTCTCCTCCTGTGTTGTGTCTCGTCTTCGTTTGGTTTTTGCGGTATTATATCTCTTTGGCGACCGCCACACGCCGTCCTACGAAAGAAACTTTGCCACAGGTTCTCGAGGAGCGGTTCTTTCGAATTGAAACCAACGGATAAGGTCCTCCTTCCGTTCGTCGGCGAATCGAATGACGACGGAGTGTAAAAAAAAAAAAAAAAAAACTATATATATGTGACACGCAAAAATCAATTTCAACAGCGGTTGCATGTACCGCCATTCATCGGCTTCGGCTCGCATTTCATCGTCGGACAAGTCGCCGCGGTGTTCAATGTCAGACAACGATTGGCCATTTTTACGTTCGCGGAAGCTGAGGTTTTAGAGAGTTACGGGTGGGAAAAAGTCGTAAAAAGTTATCGGCGCTTAATTTCATTGCTGTACGACTACTGGCGGCGTTCGCCTGTACTTTCGGTATTACGCGGCGTAAAAAAAATGTCCGCCGACGGGGATGATACTCGCGTAACCATTTTTTTTTTGCGAAGGTCACGTTTTGTTTGTATTCCGAGAGTTACGCATCCATCTTAATGGTGTTAAATGCAATGGACAATTATTGAAAATTTTCTTACGAAATCTTAAAACATCGTTTTTTATTTATTTTTAGGTTAATTAGATCGTTTATTTTTTCGATTCGATTATTAAAATCGGAAATGATGGTTGATAACCGGCTTGTCGTTTTTTTCAATCCAATCGATTATTCCTACTGATTCGATCCATTAAATCACTCGTAGCAAATAAATACGATGCGTATATTTAAAGCATTCCGTTCGGTCACGCGCGTCTTTTATCACTGACAAGTTTAATTCAAAATTGCTCCCTCTAATTCTTTTCCATCGTACAGGATAGTAATTGTAACGTAGTGTCTGATTCATGTCGGTACAAAGTTACCGTGATACCGTGAAGCGGCAGTTGCGTCTCGCGAACTCGGGAGGCCCTCCGGGGACCGATTCTCCGCAGGCGTAATCCGATACAAATTTATTTCTATTTGGCGTCGAGGGTGGGCGATGATCGTAGGCCGCGTGGCGAACGCGTCGTGATTCGCGATAGAGGGTGGAAAAGGATCGACGGGACGGGATCTTTTCTCACTTCTATATACAGTCAACATACGTACGACAAAGTTGCACCCTTCGACGATGTTCCATCGGCGTCGCGTTCGCGGTAGATGGACGAGTGCGCGAGGCAAACCCGACGGAAGGTTAAAAAAAAAATCGAAAAAATAAGAGGAAGCTGCGCGTCGAGGAACCCTCTGGTCGCAAACTCCTTCGGCTTCGAATCGTCGGGATAGTTCTCGAGGCTCGGGGACTTCACCACCGCGTCGAGAGCCGACCGGGGGGATCCCTGCTGGACAAACTGAGACCGATCGCTCGCATAAATCTCCCTCCACCGTCCAATATAAATCCGTCGGCCCGTGCTACCCGACATAAATACGACTTAGCGGCCAGCGATTTACGGCTAATTGAGAATTATTTCCCGCAATAGGACTGCTGCGGCGAGAAGAGAACCGGAGAGCAGCGTCTCTTTCTCGCTCTTCGTGTTTCTTCGCTCGATATCTCTCCCTCTCTCTGTCTCCCTCCCTTTCTGACTCGTCTCTCGTTTTTCTATTCCGCTCTTACACTCTTTCTATCGTATACCATCCCGCGATATCCGATCGCCGTGGGAGTACACGAGTTTCCGAGGATAAAAGGACTTTAAGATATCTTCTTGCTGTTTTTTTTACACTTCTCCCGAAGAATTCGTTCAATGAAACCGTCGCAACTCCATACGATTTCGATTAACCCTAAACAATTGTTTGGATTTCAACCGATAATCCACTTCTCCAGATTCTCTTTTTTCTCATCTTCGCAACTTTGTATTGTCGAAACAGCAAATGAGAATCTGATAAAATGAGAATAACAGTGGCGATCGTACTTAGTCGACAAAAAACAGTGTCGCTTCGTCAGACATCGATTAGTTGTAATAAATTGAGAAAAATTCTGTCAATTATTCGTTTTGTCACAACATTTACACGTTTCATTTTCCACGAATTAGTTTCAGTATCCGCTCTTTCGAATACATTTTACATCTACGCAATACGAGACAAGACGAGGGTCGTTCGAAATGCGCCCTATGTTTACGAAAATATATTTTCTTTTCGTTTTTTTTTTTTTTTTTTTTTTTTTTTTTGAGGGTAGTTAACGAAGGGGCATACAAGATTTTTCCGTGAAATCAGTTTCTCTGTAGAGACTCGAGACTAATTACTTCCCCGAGCCCCGGGGGTGAGTGACGGTCCCGTACATCGGCTGAAAATTTGCCTCGCGCGGTATCTCGCTTCGGGAGAAAGTGAGACGCGATGTGAGACACGAGTTACAACAAAACCACTTGAATTTCCGGTTGGGTAAAAGAAGCCTCTCCTCGGCCTTCTAGAAAGACGGCAAAGACGAGAGGACGAGAGAAAAAAAAGACAGAGGAGAAGAAGAGCGCCGCGTGCTTCTCGGTGGAGAGGGCGGATTCCCGTCGGGTCAAGTTGTTGTGACATTTCGTCGTACAAACAAAACACCAAAGCGACCAGGCCACCAGCCCACCGCTGACCCCATACCCCCTGCAAATGTTTTATTTCGGCGTAAGGCACTTCGGTTGCGCAGGAACGGGGAACACCCGCTGTTTCAAGTGGTGATCCGACTCTGTTCGCTAACAGCGTAAGTAAGAGGTAGCAAACGGCCCGCAACAGCCCCCGAGACGCTTGTGTCTTGTTGCCTTCTGGCAGTTTAGCATTTCTCTTCATTCAGACTTTCCTCTTGGTTAACGGCCGTCTACTGCGTTATATTGTGTCCAAAGGTACTATGCCGGGTCTCCGATTACCACACACACGCCGTCAATGTTCCGAAATTTTTTTTTTATTTTAGAACTCTCGAGTAATTGTCGGTTTTGTTTGAAGTCCGCGACACTTAATATTCTACGATGATGAAACGTCTTAAAGACAAAATAAAGATGCTACATGTCATTTTGAAAGGCACTGTAGAAATAGTTCGCGATTTCGACAAAATCGAAGAACGCATTTATCAATTGCATTTTTTTTTATTAAAAAAAAAAAAAAAATTCTCCAACTTCCATTAACATTTTCGCAATACTTGTTTTTTGTATAAAAATTGTAAATCCAATGTATTTTTTTTTACGATATCGATGTGTGTTATTGAGATTAAATCGATCTGCCGAACGTCTGCGAAAGTATTGCAGTCGTATACTTCGATCATTACGATCGGATAGAATTCCCGATAATATCTGATTCGCAACAAATTCATCGATTGCCTAACATGCGACAACGAATAGCGAAAATTGCTTACGCGGGAATAAAAAAAAGGGAATGGGAATCAGTAAAAGTTCGTATAGTTGCAACGGCGTCAAGAGCGAATGGAATGACGGTGAATTCTGTGATTGGGTTGCCCGGTAAATCGATACCTCGATTCTCGTAGTAGAGAGGACGGAGCGGTGTGAGGATCGAGGATCTCGCAAGGGTACGCGGATAAGAATGCCGCGTAAGTATAGAGAGCATAATAATCAGAAGTAAATTGCGAATACGTGAGGCTACCGTATGCCGTCGGCTTCTCGCGCACAGTTTCGCGTCGTCGTCCCTTTTTCCTTCCCTTTGCTCCTCGAGACTATACGGTAGGTATACATGTCCGCATGCATCGCATCGCAGACTACAAGGATCGTTGGCCATAGCCCCCGTTTCTATATAAGCCAAAGGAACAGCAATGGGCAACCAGCAGCAGCGGCAACAGCAGCAGCAGCCGCGGCCGCGGTAGATGCCTAACCCACACCGGTAATCTAATTTGAATCCCGGAGGGCCTCTAGCTGATCTGCTCTCTGCCACTCGACCGTAATGGAACACGTATCGAATAATATTACGAGAGCGATTCGATTCGATATCGTTCGCAATTCCCGGAGTGAACCGCATAACGCGCCCGCGGTGTACCCGCACGGCGTGTGAACTCCTGGTTTTCATGTTCACGCTCGCGGGCTTTCTATATAAATTTTTATTATTATTTTTGTTCGTCAATTTTTTTTTTTTTTTTCTCCATCGAACCCTCTCACTTTTTCCACGTTTCGCGCGTCCGAGAGTTGATCAATCCGCGTCGAACCGCAAGATTCTTACGAGATAACCGATAAGAAATCTCGTTTATAGGAAAAAAAATGAGTGAAAAAAAAAACAGTGCGGTCGTATCTTGTTGAAGCATCGATGAGGATTCTGAGACATTGAATTTTATTGAGGAACCGAAGAGTCGAATGGATGAAAAATTTGAGAAATATATATTTTTTTTTTCAATGGATTAATCACGAAGACAGCCCATCGAAGGTTCGATCGATCACTGAAAAAGAAGATCGGCATCTTTGGTTTTGTTTTCATTCATTTTCGAAGGTGATTTTTTTTTTTTTTTTTTTTTTTTTTTTTTTTAAAGGCTAACCGGTAGCCTTTGCTCCTTATTACCATCGTCTTCCGTGTGTCAGTATATTCGCGTCATACGCGAGAATAAGGCGCCTGATGGTAACTGCATCCTGTATACGGCTGTTGGTCCATATTACACGCAATTCCTCTTCCAACTTGTCCCTCCCGGGCAGACCCTATACAGGCCCGTCGGTGATGCAAGAGCGTCATTATAACACAAACGTACGGGACATACACATACGCGAAATAAGCAGACACGTGTTACACGCCTTTATGAATTAACGTCACACGAAAACCTGTTGTCAATTTTTTTTTTTTTTTTTTTTTTTCGCTCCGGCAAGCATCGATACTTTATTTTCCATTGTTAGGCCTTTGCATGTAACGTCTTTTATATGTTATTTTTTTGCTATTCAAGACACATGCATGAAGCCGTTATTGGCCGCGCGATCTATCGTGTCGTTTTTAGCGGCGTGAATATTATAGACGCCGAAAAAAAAAATCAAACAAGAGAAGAAACAAATTTTTCTTTTTTTTTTTCGAAACTCGCGTGACCAATTATTTTTTACCTTGAGTTCTTCTTGTGCCATCGGCCCGGCAAATTGTCGTACGTAATCACGATTCACGGCTTAATGAAAATGATTGCGAAATTGAATAAACAGCTTTGAAGATGGTGAAAAAATTTAATTCCCACCGGAGACGATGGGAAAAAATACAATTTAGCGTATTTTTTTTAAATTTATATTGATACACATATACCGGGAGAAAAAATTAGGAAGTTATTTTAAAAACTCGTTAGTCCGCTTTTGATACGTCGACATTACGAAAATGAACTAATGAGATCAATAATTTAGGAAGAAATAAATACGAATGCGAATAAAAAAAAAAGCAGTATTATCTCGAAAAAAATCTTTAAAATCAACGTATTCTTATAATCACCGAGTAAAAAGCTATTTTTATTTCCATATTAGCTGCATATATCGAAAGGAACAGTTAGGGATGTTACGTCAAAAATGTATTCGTTTTTTCGTAATGCATTGAAATCAGCAAAACGAACCAATGAGCCCAATAACTTAGGAACAGGTGGATGTACTCGAAAAATTGACGAATCGTGTTGAAAAAAACCTCTCAGATATATATATATATATAGTTCAGAGGGTCGAGAGAAAAGCTATTTAGCGTTGAGTTTTTTTTTTTTTTTTTTTTCTCGTCAATACGTAAGAAACGCAACAAGGGACGAGGCGTCTGACGAGACGAGTTCTGCTAAAGTACCTATCGTATGGAACTAACAGCACATTACTTTCTTTTGTTAAACACTTTTCGCGTATTGACGTTGGCCGTCGGAAGTCGTGACGGGGCTGCTGTTCCCGGGATCGGGGTTTGCCGACCGGGGCGAAAGAGTCTCCGGTCCGCGGTATCACGCTATATGCAAATGGGACATATGCGAGGCGAGCCGAGGCCACGTAATAAATTACTCCGTGGGGGCCTATAGGTAGGCCTAAAATTACGTCCTCGGTGCGCAAAGGCAACGTATAAGTATATCTTCTTAATGTACTCTCTCCTCGTCTATCTGTGTGTTATACGAGAATTGCCGATACATATATATACGATTGTACGATCGCTCGTGTTAGTACGGTGGTCATCAACGTCAGAATATACATATACAGACGTGACCCCAAAAGTGCGAAAGAGACTCGTGACAGGTAACGGAAGTACTGTGACAGACCCCTCGACATCTTTCCGGAAAAGTCGCGAACGATTTTCAAAAGAATTAATCGCGAAGGCTGTATATTAATCGAATCAGAATCAGAAATTTACAAGGTCAGTATGTTTCCTGATATCGAAAAATAAAAAAAAATCTCGAAAAATAATGATTTTCAAAAAAACACAAAACGCGATAAAAACCGGGGTAAAAAATTTTTTTGAAAAAAAAAAAAAAAAATCGTGTGTTTAAAAACGTATTTGTTAAGTATGAAATGACAAATGAAAAAATGAGACGACCAAAGTGACGAAGCGATACTGGTCGATCGTTCAATTTGGCAGTCATATTTGCAGTCTGAACTCTTATCCCATTAACTTGTAAAATCGTTCTAAATCGAAATCACCGAACGATTATCTTTAAAACGCTTCGGTGACCGGTAGCGGCGCGTAACGTTTTCTCGCTCGAGAGATTACGCTACAGTATCTGCGTTACTCTTTTTCTCGCGGCATCGAGATAGCAGGTTGGGAGAGTGAGATTCAGAAGTAGAAGGAAGGAGAACCCGAGTCGGGGTAATTGGCGCACGAGTAATTCAGCGGCGTGAATGGACAGCTCGTTTACTATAATTGCCAACTGTCATAGACAATTATTATATTGTTAATAATCGAGGCAACGAATAGACGTTGAAGTGGTGGCAAGAGACGTTGACGTGTGTCTCGGGTACGACGAACGGGCAAAGTGCAGCGATAAAAAAAAAAGAGGTGAAAAAGAAAAAAAAAAACGCGTTGAAGTGACACACATATATGAAAAACCGAGCAGCAGTTTGCGGGAGTGACATATAAAAAAAAAAAAAACATCGCGGCAGATACAAGAAACCAGAAATTGCATGGAGATAACTTTATCGAAATAATTACAACGCTACAACAAAGTACTCGGAACGAATGAAAAATATGCGGAATCTCCTTATATACATTGCGAACAAAACAAAATGATAAAAAAAATACGTAATAATTAAATTTTCGTCTGCTTGGTCAGCGTTTTTACGCGATATAGTAGAGTTACTACTCCGCACGACAAGCAGAGTTTCATTTGCGCAACAAGCTAACAAACATGCGAATTAATTTATCGAATGAATTATTTTCGAATATTTTTGTGAACTCATAAACACAACTTAAAATATAAATATTAAAAAAAAATACTGTTATATAAAATTGACGAAAAATTTCCAAATTCTAGTAGAACTCAATATTTGTCATCCTACAAAATTTCTTGGTGTTGTTTTAATGTTACAAGACAACTAATCATTTCGAAGTTTTGCCCCTCTGTCACAAGCGCTTTGTAGAAATCGTATTTATGAAATTACGAAAAAAAAAAAGCTAAAGACCCATCAAATTTGCAGGGAATTTTGGTTCTCCTCTGTCCATTATCCTGATCTTCGAACAAACATAGACGAGACTCTCAGGGGAATTAAGCTGTCGATGCTATCATCGTAGTCCCGCGCCTAAATGTTTTTCTCGTGTTATTTCTTATTTTTCTCGCATACTTATCGTATTTGTTCGCGTAGTAATACTAGTAGTCGCGACGGCGGGCAGCGGAACAAACTCAGTCGGGAAAGAGAGGTGAGTCGTAAAAGGATTTGCGGGACTATCGTAAACAATGGTCGATCACAGGAGGGCTGACGCGGAGGGCTAAAGGACCTTAAAAATACCTTCAGTCGAAGTGTTGTCTCTCTTATTTTGCCTTTTTCTTCTTTACCCTGTCTGCGGTAGAGAACCAGAAACCCTTATGAACGTTAAGTTTTAGCTACGATCGTTGCGCTCGTCGTGGTATCTACGAGGACAGAGCTAACATTTTCAGTCCTTTCCGAAGCTCGTTGTTCCTCCTCAATCCTCTATTTTACGATCATCGTTGGCCCCAAATGGTCCCTCGATGCTTTTTAATCCCGGCAATCGCCACAAATTCAATTTGCGACCCTAACAATGAAAACAGCGTGTGTTTTGCCGGCCGTATTCCGCCCAATACGGGGTCTGTAACTGGCGATATTTCTCGTTGGAGTGATATGAACCATTGCGAAAAACTGGGATTTTTATTATTGTCTTTTGTATTTAATCAATTGAAAACTATATTGGGCAGTATAATGAATCGTCCCGTATGCATCGTCTCGAAGACTCAATAATTATTTTTAAAAAATTTTCTTTTGTGTTTCTTTTTCCATTTAAATTGGATTAACGAAGTGGCAAACGGTGTGTTCGAAGTTTTCTGGCTTTCGTCCTCTTTCTTTATCTTTCTCTATGTTTTATCTCTTCCAAACGGTTCCTATGCCCGTTTAAGATCGCCGCGAGTGTATTATGTGTACCCAAAGAAACGATACGACGTCGTAAAACTCGATGCTTGGCGAACTACTGGCGAACGAACGAGCCGAAGCATTCTGCTTGTTCGTTAAATCACGAATGGTTCATTCTTCACTGCTCGGTAACGAAATCGCCGTAATTTTCGAGGAGTCAAATACACGGGAAGAAGAATAAAAATTGGCGTTCAAAGAGCCAAACGAGTGAGAGGATCGGAATGAGGATGCGAAGATGGAAGGTGAACAGCAGTAGCCTACATCCGGCACGTGGATAACGTGAAACGCGAGATGATGGGGTATTTTGTGAATACACACAATAAGTATCCGCACACAAGTGCTCTGGTAGTCTGTATTCGCGAACGAAGATAAAACGAAGCAATGCTGAAACAAACGTGCAATTTCGCTACAGCTAATGAAGTCAACTGATTGATCAATAAAAAAAAAAAAAAAAAAAAATTGCTAACTAAATTTCAACCCGCGTTTACGATTTCCGGTTAATTTCATAGCTTTCCGTAAGAAATACCTTTTTTTCAAATTTTACGACATCTCCGTTCAATTTTATCGACAGCGCCATTTTTTTTTCCCGATCTGAATTTCCCGCTTCGATAATTGAATAAAAATAATAAATATTTTGAATAATAATAATTCCCGGTATTATATAATATTTTTTGGCTCAGCGGACCCTTGAGTAATCCTGTTTTTCGATGTTTGCATGTATAGCGCGCAGGTGCGCGCAGGTTTACCAACATTGCGCAGGCGGGCAAATGATATTTCGATGTGGAAATGTGTATCGATATAATGCCCTGTCAACCGGTTAAGAGCTGATAGGTTAACTATATGTATAATCCCCGAAATAACAACAAACTCCGACGACCGTTCGTAAAGGGTTCGCCGCTGTTTTCATGTCGGCCTTATTATGCTTCGGTAATGTCCACCCACGTGTCGGTGTGGGATTTTTCGCATTCATCCGCTCGTAGAACATACAGCGGTACGAGATACCTATACTTTTTCGAGGAGAGTGTCCCGACTGAAGCGTGCAAGTTGTTGAATCGTCAAACAACTAGGAACGTTATTCGCGTACCGACTCCCACGATGATTTACCACTATTTTCACGGCGTAATTAGAGTTTTCACGTATGACACGAGAGAGACAGGTACTCCGTACTCTATCCACGTTTCTTTTTACTTCTGTCCACCCTACTTTGCCCCTGCGTACTTCTTCCGCTTGTCTGTACCGCCCGGGTATAGGGAGTAAGGAGAACATTACGCTTGTGAGTAACTGACAGCCGCTCTTTAACGCTTACGACACGTACGGAGCTCCCAGACCGATGGCATACCTATTCGTACCATAGGATATATGTAATATCCAGCTGAGGCTTCTTTGACGAGCGCCTCGTCATTCAACCGTATACTCTTCTCTCTCTAAAAACGCTAACCTGTCCGTTTTCCCGAGTTCCCAGCCGCGTATTCTTTCCATATTACAGAAACACTGTACTGTTGTAAATTCCTGTATACACTGTACTGTACTAAAGCGGTACTAACAGTTTTTACAAAATATGTATTTAAGCCGATAGACCTTCTTGTGTAATTCATTGGATACGAAAGGCACCCAAGTTGCTCTTTAGATTTTCATTGACGCAAAAATAAAAACGACTATTTCATTACTTCTTTCGGTAAGTTTCACTATTCATCGGTTGATTGATAGACAAACGCGGGATAAGCTGTTTACGCGTTGAATTCCGAACAACTCGAAAAAAAAAAAAAAAATTGTTGGCAACATTTCTGCGATCTATTTTATTGTTTCGGAAGTTTTAGCGGTATTTTGGATAATGTTTTGTTATAAAAAATAATGGCTACAGAATGAGAAATTTAAGGTAATTTGAGGATTGAGCATTGAATTTGCGTTGTTTTTGGGATTTGAGAAGTAATAGACGTGTGCCGCGTTGACTCACCTTGACTGTGTTCGCCAGCGTCGAAAGTTTTGCTCGTCATCTGGAACAGAGCGTCGAGGGGACTACCTTGACCAGTCGCTCTCTTTCCGTTCTGTCCACTCTGCGAGTTGTGCTGTTGTTGGTTCGATTTGTTTCGTTTGAACTGTTGTTGCATCGCTGGATGATGAAGTCCCGGATGAAGACCATGATGAAGGGAATGATGATGCGGATGATGATGATGATGATGCGCAAGTGGATCCGGACTTCCGGAATCCGACACGGAACTTCTTCCAGATGAGGATGAACTGCTGAGAGGAGGTTCGCTCATTGATCCCGACATGGAAGCCAACGACATGCCCATCAGCGACAAGTCTCTCGGTCCCTGTGATAACGACGAATGATGATGTATCTGTTGATGCTGCTGCTGCTGCTGCTGCAGCTGTTGCTGCTGACGGTGCGAATGATGAGAATTTCTGTGATGATTGTGATGATTGTTCAGATGAGTTTGACTCGATTCAACGGTGTCCCATGGCCTGACGATCTTGGCTTTCGGCCTGTGGGACAGAATGTCCAAAATACTGAATGACTTTACGCCCCTCTCGTTATTCGAGTCTCGGTCTCTCTCGTCTTCCTCGTCGGACTGTTGGATCGGTACCATCTTCAATTTTTTCAGTGGTTTGAAGTAATCATCCGTAGTCCCGTTCGTCGCTGTTCTACCAGCATTTTCGTCCTCATCCTCATTGTCCGCGTCCTCGTCTCTCGTCAGCGTCGTAACTTCGCCGCTCGACGACGTCCGACTCACCTGCCTTCGTCTACGACCGTTTGACAATCTTTCGTAATCACCGGCGTCTCGCGAGTACCTCTCATCATCGTCGAGATAACTTCTGGGGCTCAGTCTTTCGTTGTACCTCTCATCGCGGGACGAGCACAGTCTCTCGTCTTCATCGTCATGCGGTGTCGCAACAACAAGGGGCAAAGGACTCGGACAACCAACGGATATCTCATCGTCGTCCTCGTCGTCGCGCGGGTCCCGAGCTCTTCCCGGTGATCCACGCGATGCCGTCAAACGATTGCTTGGCGAACCGAGACATCCGGAGGCTGTGCCGCTCGAAGATGCCGTTGACGGAGACATCGTGCTGTAACCAATCTCTGTCATCTCCGTTGTACACATTCTCCCGCCGATATCGTGGAAGCGAATTTCTCCTTCCGCAAGTAACATAAGCGGTTGCTGATTTTCTGTTTGATTGTCAATTTTTTTTTTCTTTTTTTTTTACGATTTATTATCGCACTGTCCACGCGTTCGTCAATTTTTTTCTTTTTTTTTCGGAGCCCACTACAAGTTTTTCTTTTATTGTTTTACTCTGCTTACCCACAATAATACGACACAATCACTGCTGGAAGCGACACTGATAATTGTTTGACAGTGTACTGCCAACGCACTCGATCATTCGAAGCAACAAAATTGTGTGTGTATTTGAATAAACTGCAACGAACCTTCACTTTCGGAGGCGATGTTATGATTGACGAAAACACCGCACTAACACGCGTGCACCCTCCTTAATTCTACCGGCGTTTTCGCATCTCAACGGCAAACGAGCCTTTGACTGTCTTGCGCGACCGTCTATTTCCGCCAAAGATTCGTTCTCATACATTCAAAACCATCAAAATTTCACAGTCACAGTTTTGTTCGTCATCGTAATAATTTTAAAGCACTCGCGGCACTGTATTCGATACCCAGCGGAGGCACCGCGCGACGGATACTCATTCACTTATCGTCGCTACGATCGCGGATTTTTCCGACGAATGAAACGCGCCGTTTTACTATCGCGTTTGCTCGCGTTCGCGGCTAATCACTGCCGCTCGTCACCGTTCAAATGCCACCCGTTAAATCGATTATCGATACCGGAAATTTAGCAGGAAAAAGCATTCGGCTGGTTTGCGCATTGAAACGCAACTTAAACTCGTTTATATCCGCACTGTCGTTACTCGTGATCACGTTTCTGGCGTCACGAAGGCATCGAGATTTGAAAAACGACACGTAGACCGGTTCCCGGGCGGCACGCCAGTCCAAGCCAGTGACTCAAAACGGTTTGAACATATCCTGCTGCCAGTTACGGCTTAGCCGGGGCTCGGGGCTGCGGCTCGACCAGGTCGGGCCGAGCGGTAGGGAGGCCGCGGCATCAGATCAAAGGAATCGGGGGGCTGGCGTTGGGCTCCGAGAGGCGTTGACTAACCAGACCCGACCCATTTCCCCCCGGTTGCCCTGGTACCGGCGGATATCCACGGCAAAATGTCGCTGGTTCGATGGAATTTTTACGAGACGTACTTAACGTTCCCCCCGATCTCGTTCGTTCGTCGGTTCGGGCTTTTCGTGCAATCTCGGTACTTCGCCTCGTGTGATACGCTCGTAGAATTCAGGATGATCTTGCCTTTTCCCTCCGCCATGTACGACTATAGATATAGAAAATTGCAATCCCTCTCAAGACTCGCAGATGTACAACCGCATCGCATCGCCAACTGCGCATGTGAGGGGAATCTATCTACGTGATCTTAGTGTACATTCGCGTTGGCTTTGCGTCGATGTCGTTCTCCCCTCTACCATTTTCTTGCCGGGAGAATGATACGCTACGGGATGCTGCCCGTGTTTCAGAGGAACGTCGCGAAGGTAAGAGATAGAACGACGACGCTTGGCGAAGACGATGAAGATGAAGACTAACGAGGGACACTGCAGAGATTTGCATGATCCCTGGAATTAACGGTGGAATTTCCGTTTCTTCTTTATTGCTGTCATCTCGGCAGTCGTTTTTTGTTGATATGCCGATTAGGGACTTGTTCTCTCGATCGTTGTTTACTTCGTAGTCAAAAATTCACGATTCAGTCATTTTGAAAATTGTCAGTTAGTGTTTTGAAACATTTTTTCGAAATCAACAAATCAGTATTTTACGTTTGATCCATCGATCAAACAATTACATCGATCGCACAGATTTACACAGACGATCTTTGTTTCCGAATTTTCAAAGGATCAATAACTCTGAATCGAAATTTCCGTTCATTATTATCGTAATTCAACGATCAGCCAACGTGTACTTGGCAAGAACGTTATTTGCCTTTTAATATCGGTAATAATCGTGGAATGTCTGTCATCGACAATGCTTCGCGGATATACTAAATTTATTGCAAGTACTCATTGTATATGCCAACCAAGAGTACAGTAACTCGTATACGAAGCTTCGCACGGTGTCGTGCGTTGCCTACAACGCGAGGCTTTCACCGCAGCGGAGCGCGTTCGATGCTCAATGGGGGAAAGCCTGTCGTTGGTGGTCACCGTACCGGCCCCGGTCCGTCAGCACCCCGTAATGGCAGCGACTGTTCGACGATGAAGCGAGCGAACCCGATACCTGGTGAGTGAAGCGCGAAGAAGGACGGAACTGTAGCCACAGCGGCATGTAATGACGGAGAGAGGTATCTTGACGATAGGATCGCCGTAGGGGCGTAAAGGGCCGATTCGTGTTACGACTTTATTGGCCACACTTGGCGTAATTACGAACCGTGCCAACTGCGGCAACTATAGCAATAGTCAGCGGAGATTCGGAAACACCGTCAAGGTGGCTACTTGCCGACGAAAATATTTTTTAACATCGTCTTTCGATGCCGTTCGGCCAATCTTCTCCTTTACGTTGACACGCGATCAAAACACCTGTCGAACAATCGGAACTTGACATGCGCACGTCAAAGATATCCACAGGTTTCGCTTATAATCAACGACCCACTTTTTTAATAAATATATCGATCAAAGACGCGCAACTGTAGACGTATTATAGTTATAAAATCCGCGGAAAAATTGGCAAATGCTCTGGAAGTGATCTGAGATGTATGATATGCCGTATTTTGCAAGCGGACTGCTGAAATTTGTCGTCTGAAAATGTTTCGATCCATATGACGAGTCGTAGCATTGAAAAAACGCTTTTTTGGGTCATTGCAAGGCTATTATTTCCACGGGAAATCAACACACTTCGAAGTGTTGAGAAGTATTTATTATAGAAAGGACCGAAATCAACATACGGTTGTTGCGCACGCCGTTTTTACAGCAAATGCTCACCATTATGAAAGCGCATTAAGGTATTTTTCGTGATGAACGCTGTCATCAACATTGAATTGATTGGCTACGCAAACAAAGATCTTATCGAAAATAATCCGGAAACTGTGCTTTTCCGTGCGGTTACGAAGCAATTCGGAATAATTAGGATCTCGTAATCTCGTGGAAGGAATCCTGTAGATCCGATAATATATGTTGCGCCGGAGGAATCGGAGATGATTCTCAATGCGAAGAGAATGAGTCCCCTTGGGGCAATATTCGTGATGGACGAACCCTTCCGCGGTCCAAGGATTAGGTATATATACCTGTGCGTGATTGCAACGTGGCGTCGCGCAACCATACAATACCGAATGCACGAGTAGAACGAACGAGCGCGCGTCTCCCTCAGATCGGTAAAACCTTTTTAGAGTCCTTTTAGCTTCAATTTAGCGGTGGACGAGAGCTGAAGGAGAGGATCGTCGCTTTTTTTAAAGCCGTCGGCTTCTCTATCCTAATACAAAGAGGCGCGAGCCGCGGCCAAATTATTATGATAGGTCGCCACCGGATTCCCTGTCGGTTCCTTTGATCTCTCGCTGGCGTTTAGCATGATCCCCCGATACTTAGGGTGGTCCCGCGCGTCTCGCTATAGTACTACTTTACTATATAGGTACCTATTGCGTACTATGCCACTCTATACACTATATTATAGCCGCTATACCCCAGTGTATACCGCTACATAATGTCCGGAGGGATGTTACGCAGGGGCAGAGACACGATAAACCATCGGCCAATGAGGACACTTCTTTCGCTTCGTAACACGAATGTATTCTCTCTCTATACCGACAGCACAAGGATCCGACATATTTTTCCATGCAGGATGATACTTTCTTTCCTGAGTTTCTGTTCTTTACGACTTTCCTGTTGTAACGCCTCATCTTTACGATCAAATATCTCGTCTGATAGATAATGTTGAAACGAAAAATAAAATGTAAAGATTTTAATGACCTATTGAAGGAAAGCCTTTGATTCACTAATTTCACTCTTCTAAAAGTGAATTTTATTCACTCTTAAGGATCGGCCGGTAATTTTAAATTTAAATTTTTTACGAGGTTATCATTCATATTTCTCATTGTTGTTCAGTGCTGATTTTTTTTTTATTGGTTCGGCTGTTTTTAGAAATTGTCGCAACTTCTGTTAAATTTCCATATTTTTATACGTCATTTCAAAATCAGCTGGTATTTCATCAGCTGATATTTCAATGGTGACATGATGCAAAATTTGACACTCAATATTTTCGTCGTAAATTTTACAACAATAAAGTTCGCGGAGAAATACATCTCATATGGAAAAAATGTATAATATATTCGATATATATGAAATTCGGCATTTTTCCGTAATTAATGTATTAATTAGATAATTTGTTATTTATTTCGCGATATATATTCGAAGCAATAAATTTAAAAATATTCGAAAAATACCCTTTTTCGTGGAAAATATATCGAATGTGCGGTTAGTCACGATATTGCAGCAGTGGTTATCTCTTATTTGAAGAACAAAAATCGTTTCTTATTATTGCCGTTGTTCGATTCAGTGGTGTTTATCGCAATAGTAGGATCTTTCATGTTTATTTTTTTTTTTTACATTTAACTACGTCTGGCAGAGGGTATAGAAGGCGCTGAGCAAATAGATTCCTCATAATCGTCACATCTCGGCCTCTCACTCCCGCTTACGGGGTGTGGCGTTGCTGTTGCATTCCCTGCTTCCCACTTGTGTTTCTGTAACGAGCGCCGGACACGAAATACGAACGTAAAACTCCTCGATATACCGTAGAATTGCCACGTCGCGTTTCCCGGATCGTTAATCGAGGCTCCGCTCTTTCTTTCGGCAATTTCATCGGATTCTTCGAAAATATCTATGAATTCTTATAAATTCTCATATCATCGTCTATTGTGAGGTTATCGAGATTATTTCGAATTTACGTATTTAGTGTGAATAGACGAGCGCACGAGGTGTAAAAAAAAATTTAATATCGTTAATAAAACTTCAAACAGACGTGTCATTCGCATTAATGGCAATCGATGACTTCTGTAAGACATTAATTCGCGTATTATTTTTTTTTTTTGTACTTTCGATCCTATCAACTATATCCCCATGGCGCTTCAACAAACGCTTCGGTAAACATCGCGCCGTATTCGTTTCACGGCAACCGAACTAAAATAAATTGATCGTTGGCATAGTAATGAAACGACGACGGGAATGCAAAAAAACGTGTGCATTTGTTTTTCCAGGGTAAAAGCCGTCGTCATGTGCACGCATCGGTCTATGTTAACTCAATAAAATGTAATGGTCGAATGAAACTATCAAATGAAAAGTGTTACGTGACAAGTTGCGACAAACAGTTTATTCGATGCATTAAATTGATTAAAAGAAATCGCTTATAGAATAGTCGATATCTGTTCAAAGTGCGATTTATGTAACGCGATAGATATCTGTAATATCGAGCATTCAGCATACGAATGTTTCTACGCGACGACGAGTGCTAATGATCCGAGTATATCACTGAGGGAAACCGGGAGGGATGGAGAAGGGGAGGGGGGAGGCGTTTGGCGGAGAGTATCAATAAGAATTGACTCGGTGCTCAATACAGCACGCCACCCAGCGTGCGAGAGTACAATGTATATACTACCGGTACATACGCCCGCGTACTCGTGCTCCTTATCTCGTTTTTTCCATCGGGCATTCCAAGTCTTTCGTATTATCCTCGGTGCGGCGATATGTATATATATATGAAGCACGTGTATACTTATCCGTAATTGATGAGAACAGAGACGCGTCACGCGAAGCGCGCTTTTCCGCCGTTTCGGTTTGTTGTATGTTCCACATAATATCATCAACGGGTATACGGGACATGTACAATTCGTTACAGGTACATATACGCGTTTCGGTTTACATTCGCGTGTATACGCGCGCATTTTGCGACGGGATAAGTTTCATCGTAGGCGCGCGCGCACTCTTCTAGAATTTTCATCCCTGTGCGGTATATAAATTCGCGTAGTTGTATCTAATATGTCGCGTACAATGCCTACCTACACAACCATCTGAATCATAACCATACGTACCCACGCACGTGAATGATGTAACTACTATACCCTCTCCCCTTTTTTACGTCGCGCTACATCGTGCCAACCCCCTTAAGCGAATTGTATTGCTGCCCTCCCCCCCCCCCATCCTCCCCTCTCCTCCCCTCCCCTCCTCGTCATCTCTCGCCCTTTCCACACCCCGAAAGACCTCTCCACTGATCCCGCGCGTTTCGCGAACGCACCAAAGTGCCCACCGGAGAAACTTGTCTGCAGTGAAACAGCGCGATTGCTGCGGTAACTTCGCGGCGGTAAAGTGGGCTCCGACCTGAGGACACACCCACAGTTCTATCCGATTGGTCGAACATTTTCCCGCCTCCCAACCAAGCGTGGCGTGCAACTGCGGTAAAAGCGATTTATGCTCAATCCACCCCCCTCCCCCTCCCTATCTCTCCTTTACGCTCAACGCGTTATAGTATACATGACGACGATTTTTCGTATTTTCCGCGAGACCTCCTGTGAGAAAATTTTATCACCACCGGGATCCCAGGAGGCGTTAGCATCGCAACGCGGCGACACCAAGATACTTCTATAATATATGTTTTATACTGACCACTTTCTGAATTAACGAGATTTTATTTTTCTTTTTTTTTTTTACACTACGAAGGTTTTACGCCCATCCGAAAATTATCGCTCAGGAGAGTGTTTTATGAATTTTCACACGAGATAAAGAGAAATTTTATGAAATTTGTGAATCAGTTTTTTTTTTTATCGATGTGTAGTCCTTTGCGTATTTATCGATGACGAGGATTTAGCGAAATACCGATACTTTGTTTATTTCATCGTAAAAGAACTTAACGTTTATTATTTATTTATTTTTTTGGCACAAGGCTGACCGGTAAGTATGAAATTTTTTTTTAAATTTCCTCGTCATTTCATTCGCCGCACAAGACGCGCGTCGAGAAGGTTGAACTTTGTCTACACATCGCCGCATCAATGGACTCATCATCAATGAGAAACGGCCAAATTGGCCTTCGCACCTAAATAGGTGTCGAGGATCCACGGTAAAGAATCTGTTTCGGTCATCCGGATCGCCGACCAAAGGGAACACTGTTTCTCAGAGCCTTTTGGGAAGCGAAGGCGTGTTACCGGGAGTGTGCCGCATAGCGCTTCGCTCCTTCTCCATTTCTTCGGCAACGTTGGCGGTCGAGAAATCGATTAGCGTCGATGGAGGACGAATTGACTGGAAACTTTGTGAGGCTTCGAGACCTCAGCGCCAGTTTTCTGTTTTTCGATCTCGTAAACCTCTCGAAATACGGCAAAACGGCCCAAAGGCGCGAGGAACAATTTCAAAAGAATTTTCGAAAAAAAAAACGAAAAAAAAAAAAAAAATGGCCACTGATTTCAGCGAACGCCCGCAATTTTCCACCGCCCCGAACATTAAAGCCCTCGTTAGCCCCGGGAATAGTCAGGGTAAAGTTAGTTATACCTATGTCTTCGGTCCGTATACATCGACTCTTTCGCATCTTGAAATGTATAAACGTATCCTGTGCCCACACTACAGGCGCTAAAGCCGAGACGAGCATTCGAGAGCAGGCAATGAAATAGGAATGAGCGCTGGTAGCTGGTATACAGAGGACTATAGAGAGGCACAGTACTACATTATGTTAGTTCACTGTTAGTATATTAGGGTTGTCTCGTTCTCGCGGTTCCCTTTGTAACCAACTGGCCTCACCGCCGGGGACAATGCCGTCCGATCTTCTACGAGTCAGGATTTTTCACCAGTTCGACAATGAGAAGCCTCGATGGCCCGAGTCAAATCGGACAAACGATCGACCATTGTCGATGAACTGCCGCAGGGCTTTCCTATACGTTTCGGCTCCATTCTCGTTGGGGAGACTCGCGTGAGAGAGGTGTCGGGTGTCTCGATGGTTACACTCGAACACCTCTTCTTCTTCTTCTTCTCCTCTTTTTTTCTCTCCGCGCTTATTAGACGGACGCGCGACCCCCGTGTAGAAGCGGAACATCTTTCGGCTCGGCGCTGGTGCGCCCTCGTCACTCCGGAAAATCGACCAATACGAATAGTCGCGACCCTTTACTTTTCCGTGGAAACAATGAAAATTCGCGCTTCTCATTTCAATGATACACCGGTGAACTTATGGAAACAACTGAGACGATCCGTATCTTAACCGATTCGGAAGGGTTCACGCGAATACAATTAAACTTCAGCGATTTGAAAAACGAAGAATCGACGATTCCGAAACGCGATAATCATCCGAATCCGTACCATTTTTGCATTAATCTTCACTTCTTTTCCTGCCACCGTTCTTTGTTCTGTTCTTCGAGGAAACGGAAAAAATACGAAGTACTCGGAGAAAAAAATAATAAAAATAAATGTACGTTTCTATCTTTGTTTCGAAACTTCTGCAATTTAACTTTGTGGACAACGTTGCAATATGAGAAATATATATGAAAAAATAAACGATAAGTGCAATGTACGTGATGTGTAATAGGTATAGTCAATGAAATCATTACATGTATGGAGAATAGTCAAGCAACAGATGTAAATCGCATATACAATGGGGGTGCAAATATGGTACCCCAGTATTTCCTGTCATGTATGCGCTTTTCGTTTTCGTACTTTGCACTCTGGTGTCACGATATCGCCATTATGGTACATTGTCGACTGATTGCCACAGTCACGCAATTCGGAAGAAAGCGAAACGTAAAGTTTTACTCTTTTTGTATGTAAAGTGTAACAGCATTCTTTTTACTATATTATTTATTTACGTTGCTACCGGGGAGAATAGGGGACATAATGACATCCTTCCGTCTTACGACTTCAATGGTCAAAATAATTTTTTTTCTTGTCGGTAAAAATTTTAAAATTAATGTTTCGAATACGAATTAACGGTTAAAAGGAAAATTCGACCGGTACTTGAAAAACTAACCGAAAAAGAATATTATCTTTCGATAATTCCTTCGAGTTAAAATTTACGCCCCTTCGTCACAGAACGACAAATGCACGAATGGTTCGATCGTTTACCTTTTCGCATAGTCGGACGATTAGATCCGTCTGTCTAAACGGGATTCGATTACGAAATCTGTCACGCACCGTACGAAAACTCTTGCACCCTCAAAGGCGTAGGGATGTTTTCTCGTTGGCGAATGTGAGCGTCGCGGGAGCGCGTCCGCGGTGACACGACGCGTTGGGTTCGTTGGTTCGCGAGGAGCTTTGGCTTGAGGGTTGTCGAATGCCCGGGACTCGTTGCCCGACGTCACCCTGGTGCTGCGAGCGCAATCGCCACCCTCTGCTCTCGAGAGGGGATGCGGGGGATGAGCGCGAGGAAAATCGGTGCTCGATCGTCCGGAAGTTATTCGACGTGGCGCGAGGGATAAAACTGACGACGGAGAGGAAAATCTGTGCTCTACTATGTGTATATATACGCGATCCTGGGGGTGAGGGACGAAGCTGGTGATAAATTAGACGCTCGAAGCGACGCTAAAAAAAATCGCTTCACCAGCAGTGAGGTTCGCCCTTTTGTCATTTTTGTTAAGTCGAAAATCAATACACTGACGGCGTGGAATATCATCTACGATGTCGAGAAATCACCAATCCTCACGCTTCGTAAATGCGTGTAACGTGCGCTACAAAATGGCGGTGGAAACATTACGTTTTATATACGTTTCGTGACAAATTTAATTTCTTCCAAGTATCAGACAATGATTTCGAAGCGGTTAAGGTATCAATTATCTTCAAAGTTAAATTTCACACTTCTCTCAATTATCTTTCGTATAAACATTTTTAATTGGCCAATTCGCAATTAATCATAAGGTTTACTTTGAGAGTTATCACGATAATTGCTTCATCTTCGTAAGGCAACGTTTTCAGGATTTTACGAAATGAATAAAAAAAAAATCGTAAGTTTTTTCTGGCAGATGGTGAATGAATGTTGAAAACGCATAATCGCACGATAAAAAAAAAATTACATCAATGTCTCAAAGAATGTCATATAAACGGTCAACTAATCTGATAGCGATTTTCGACAAAATTGAAAATAATTACATATATCGTATAATTTTCATCACTTTTTTGGGTTTTACATTTTTTTCCCCTAATGACGTTCTTGAACGCCACTAGAACGTTGCAAATCGGCAAAAAAGAAACGGCGACATCTATATTTCCAATGATTTACGAATGGGGCAATCAGACGATATTGAATTCGTATAGTAACGCGCCGGTAGAACGTTATTATACAGTCGTATAGTTTGGGCGAATGCTACAGCATGAAAAACCGCAAAAACATTTTTCCATTGGGATATATCGATGGCGCATCGAATCGCGCGGAGTGGCGGTGTCGTTGTGCCCCTATGTTGGCCCCGACGATTCCCGATTGTCGATCGGGCGCTGCAGTAATCTGTAGCGTAGCTGTACGATTTTTTTCCCTTCATTGCCCGGATCTTCGGCACTTATAATGGTCCAATTCACACCGTGGAACATCCGTACAATGTTGTCAGTGACTTCGGCAAATCCGGCCAATTGGACAGAATTCTCGGGTCTCTGTTACGCGTTGGACACGCCATTCTATTGTCGTTTGTGCTGACTGCCGGCCCTCCGATGACTGCGTAGGCAAAGGAGAGCTCCAAATAGAGAGTAGTAATGCTTACAGCTGCATCAGCATCCACTCGAGAACCCGCCGAAACGACTAAGAAACGAAGTCGAAAACGGATCACCTTGCGATCGCGGCAAACGCCTTCGTTCGTTCATTCGCGACCACCATCGTGGCGCCGATCGATTCGCGATACTCGAGAGAGTAAGCGCATTCGCTCTTCAACACGATACTCTTCTCTTTCTTGCGTCATTCTTCAGCCTTTTGTTTCGGAACTTTGTCTTTATTTTCCTTATTCTCTAAGTCATATGTCACGAGGATTGATTACGACGCAATAACTATAATACGCTTTACAACGAAAGAATACATTTCGCGGACGTTGTGCGATACATGCTGATGTTGAAGTTCGTGGGTTTCATCGACACGAGCGTTGTGGCAAATTGGTCTGTCAGTCGCTCATTTGCGAAAGACTCGATGTCGAATGGTTCGCTTCTTTCAGCGACGCTGTATAATCATTTATTTAATGGATCATTGACCCGGTTAGGCTTTGGATAAAGTGCCTAAAGTGGTGCTCAGCGATTGGTCCCCTCGAAACGCAAATGAATTGCAGATTCGAGACGAGACGAGATTCACGAGTGCGACACAGAACGAGTCTGTAATTGGAAGAAAGACCGAAAGCGTGAGCGAACGATATGTAGATGTTGATATACACGCGAGATACAGAGATCGGAAACAAAAGATAGCGCGGAGTTAATGCGAGAGCGGGATAATTGAATGAATGGCTTTGGCGTCGTTGATGCCTCGTATTAAAATCCAGTTAGCACTGAGAGAGGGCACGCATCTGCGTTCATCGTCTATGAAGAGGTTTCTTCCTCGTGGCCTCGTGCCCGCGAAGACTCGCGCCACCTTTCTCTCTTTTGGTCCGCGTGTGTCTGCGCCATCCCCGTCTCTATCCACTGACGAGACGATAGTAACATTTCTTTTTTTTTTTTTTTTTTTTTTTAAGTCGACAGACACAACACGACGGCGAAGCTATGATATCACGAATTTGTTTCCGATTGACGTCGGATCATTGTTGGTGCGTTTTTGGTGGCGGAAACTGTTGATTTATTATTATTTTTCGTGTTGATTAAACCTTCGCGCGATCTGCAAAAGTCGTTTTTGCGGTCGGGATGATGAATAGAAAAATAATTAATTACTTGGCGCAATCAATGGTGAGAAATTCTATAGCTGAGGATTTTTTTACTGTTAATTACGATGTAATATTTTTAATTAAGCAGATAGGAATTGCGGGACGGCATACATCGTTGCGTGCGAATATTATTGTATGATATTGCGAAGAAAAAATGAGTGCAACTGACAATACTTTGTTTGTTTCCACATCATCGTTAGACAAAGCAAAATTGGTAGTTTTCTTTTATTGTCGCCGACAGGAGATTGGAGAAGAGGTTATGTGTAGACTATGCAACTGCAACAATATGAATTGTAAAACATCCATTTCTCAGATCCTACAATGCGAAATTGGATACGCGACTTCCAATCGTGAAGTGTTCACTGTGTTTACACTTCACCTTTCCCATTAGTAATTAGAAAGATAATTATTTTCAAGTCCCTATTGGAAAATAGTATCAACGTGAAATTCATTCGTAAACAACGGCGGTTTACATCGAACTAACGAGTGAAAAAAAAAAAATAATAATAACGATAAAAAATTGTTTTTTGGACGATTTTTTTATACCGACGAAATCTGCAGAAGGTTTATCCCCTTTAAAACTGTTTTCAACAAAATTTGGTAAATATTGATCAGTATATCGGAATAAATGTCAGAACGCTAAGTATTTGATAAAAAAAAAAAAAAAAACATGGAAAAAAATATTAGAAATTTATGGTAATTTCATATAATTATTATATATTAATCATCTAATTTGCCCAATTAAATTTTAAAATATATTCGTAATATTTTTTTCCCACCTGTCGAAGTTCTCGTTAATTATCACAAATGTATCGTTTGGAAATATCGAGATCCATTTTTTTTGCCATCTGATTATTCAACTCGATCGGTAATTACATTATTACGTATTCGCGGGGTTGCGATCGAGTGAAGCGTACAATGGTCAGTCGAGCAGTTCATCTGTCGCGTACAGTGGATGATTACTATATGACCATATTAGAGGTTTGTACTCAGCTCAGCGACGACTGTAATTCAACTTTAAATAGGGTTTACCGGTATCGTTGTTCAGTATAAAATAGTACGGTACAAGTATCTTGTAGACAGTGTGCCAATACGACTGGTCGGTTACCCCATTTTTCTTTATCCCCTCTCACGTTCCGCCATTCGCGGTCCCATGAAACTTCATTATGCATTATCGAAACCTCTATTCGTTTATGCACTACGCTACTAATATAACTGACGCTACGCGATGTACTATAACTGAAAGAAGAAGAAAAAGAAACGAAACGAACGAACGACAGAACAAGTGAGCTTCGAGTAGTTACTCGTCACGCCGTCTCGGATTCGCCACACAGTCGTGCCGCTGTAATGAGCCTTAGTCGGCGCAAATTGTCCCCCTGTACACACGAATATCGGTACCGACTCGGCGTATACAGCATATAGATAGAGTTACTAGCAACTCTCGATGTATCATTTTACTCGGGTATATCCTATACCGATATAATCATACGTGAACGTATCGTGTACGATGGAAAACGATGATGAGGTAAGATGTCTTATTTTCCGCATGATGGGAGTTACATAAATCTCGTTATTGAATGAGCTCCTAATTATCGAGCCGCGACAGGAAAAAAAAAAAAAAAATATCCCGCTTCCGGTCTCGAAGAAATAAGCTTCTCGAACGTGCATTTAACTTTGTTGTAATGATCGGCAAATCATATCTTGAAAACAAATGAAAAAAAAATAATAATAATAATAATAATAATAGCGAAACACGAAATAACACAAATCAACGAATATCCTATTCCGGTTTACGAGTATGTAAATCCGCCGATGTCGTACATTGTTACCGACATTGAAGAAAGCCGAGCGACTTGTGTGGCTTCGGGTGAGTAATTTTTACGTGTCGCTGTTACGATAAATCTCGCTGCTGAATGGCTCTAATTATCGTGGAAAAGTGGTGAGGGAAATGGAGTGAGAGAAAATATAGTTGACTATTCCGGTTGGCTGGCATCGGAACTCAACGCGGTAAAAAAAAAAAAAAAAGTTCACGCCTCTTCGGGATTCGTGTGTGAGTTTTTTTTGTCCTCTGTCTCTATCTTGCGACTGAAAAAGGCTGACACACGCGTAGCCTCGGAAACACGACGTTACGAACGAGCCGCCTGGTGGTAGCGCCACGTAGCCCCTTGCATTATCATGCTAATTTATTAACCCACATTATTGTATATCTACCCCCCCCCCCCCCCCTCCCCGCCCTTCCTCTCTTCTCTCTTCGAGAGTCATTTGTAACAGTAGTGTCATCGGACGTCACGTGTTTCCCGTGACCCCATGGAGTCCACGACAACGACGATGACACCCTGACGCACCCATTGTTTATGCACGAAGCATGCTATGAAATATGTCAGCCGGTTTGCATTACATGCCATATATATTTATTTCATTGTTCTTTAGAGATATTGCAATTTATACAGGATCTTCCGGTTGTTACTCGATTGGCTACAGCACATAGTACACCTTTTCGTAGCCCTACATAACCTCAATTTTCGTTATATGTTCTCTTTTACTCCGGTAAACGCATTTTTATGTAATTTATTATCGAAAAAATGTGAAATAAAAGTAAAGGTTACGGTTATAATTTATTTTATTCGGACATTTAGGACGATTATAAATACATCGTAAATACCGCAGCCACGTCCAGTGTTGTGTTGCAGCCGCGAACACAATCGCCGCCGCCGTGTTGTGTTGCTTGCAAGCGAAGTATTAAATAAAATAAAAATAACTATAAATTAATTAAAAATTAGTCGTACGTTAAATAATACTAAATTTTCATTGGCTACTGCTATTGGAAATTAATAAATAATATTTCTCAATTTTAGACGAAGTCTCTCGTCTTTTTTAATATTACTATAAGACACGAATTGAGAAAGAAAACCCTTCGAGTATTCCACGCCCATTGATGAATAATGACAATCTTACGGAGAACGATTTGAAGTCTTCCTGTTGCCAACGTGGCGTTACACCATAACCTTTTTTTTTTTTTTTTTTTCACCACCATCGGTGTGCTTTCTGGGCGGTCGTCGACGTTAGTTACCGATGCTTCTGTTCCCCGCGCAGGAAGAAGATCTCTCCAAAGTGTCGGTGGGTTCATTCGAATTCCATTTAGAGTCCATTTCCTTTGCGAATAGGTATCGCTAAGCATTGCTATGTAGAAAATCTCTCGAGTTTGATGCGAGGCGTTGAACGCAGCTGAATCGGGCGTGAAGCAAAAAAAGGTTTTGCTGCCGCGAACCGTAGCATTTATATACCTAACACCAACATCAGCAAAGTGCCGGTACCGCACCGCATACCGGAAGGCAAAGATTTTTCTTTCTTTGTGTTTGCGGGGAACGCGCGAGCGCGCGAGGCACCCGGACTTTCGTCAATTTGGCGAAGTGCTCGCGCCTGACGCGCCAATTCGGCACGGACCAGTTGAGTACAGTTGCGTCTGATTCTTAACGACTAAAGAGCGAGACAACCTCTGACACTGACGTTCGCACACATTATTATGCAGCCTAATATCCCTACCGACCTACCGAACTTACCGAAGAAATCGCTCGGCGACCAGTACACATGTATATATTTTTAGATGCTCCGCGTCACGAATGCGTTGGGTTCTCGCTGCACAAACTCTAATACTATCAGAGAAACCTAAAGGGGAAGGGGAGGGGTGAAGGGGAGGGTTTGCGTTCGTTCGTGCATACAGTGACGACATTCGGAAAATTCGTCACGGCGAGAGGGCGCGCGCGGCACGAGCAGTGTCCCGCCGCTCGACTGTCAACTCACTGAATGGTCCCTTGATGACTTGATATTGTTGTCATCGAGCCGCGTCCAATGATATCTTCTCACTTTAAGGACGAAGAACGACGATGAGGTGATCTGCCGCACGGACTAAACGCTCGGCAAACGTACAGTCGATAATATAGTATGTATTTGCTTCACAGTACTGTTGATGTCATATTGAGTCTCTATTTCCTCCCCTCAATTTTTTCAATCGATACATAACTCATCCCGGTTGCCAATAAATCCAACTGTTCTTCCAGAACTCATCGATTTTCATTTATCGTATACATCGTGATAGTTGTTATTATTGTTGGTATATTATACACCTATACCTTAGTTGGATTTAATATACTCGCGCGGCCATCCATTCGTCGCACGATGATTTATCGATTTATTGTGTGAATCGTCGTTCATACAAAAGTTGTAGTCGATTAATTTAACTTTCTGCCTGAACTTTCTTTTGTTACAATGGCATTCTTCGTTTCTTTCTCACTATTTCTCTACATCTCTACCGATGAAAATATAGTTATTGTAAATCCTTAACATCGCGTTTCGTTGATATACCAATCACTTTTTTTTGTTATCAAAAATAATAAATATTATCAATTTTTTGTTTATTTAAAAAGAATTTTTTCATACATTGCGAAAAATGTACTTTTGAATTTTTTTTTTTCCGCGATCTTTTTTAGGTTATTTTCAACTCTAAGATACTTTCGACATGGCGCTGCTGTGCCCGCGATTTTTTTCATATCTCCACCCTTATATCGTATTATCCTTATGTATAGCCGTCCGTCTAAAACTTTCAGCAACTATTACCCCGCGAAGTTAGTCGGAAAAAGTTATATCGTGAAATATGTCTAACAAGACAAACTTTTGCACGAGTTTTGCACGGCATATTTTTAGTAATGAAAATTGCAACCGGAACTGCGTTATGCATTTACTAACGAGTGTAACCTGAATGGCCAAAACGACGTAACACACTTTGGGAAGCCTTAGGAAACTCGTCCGCGCGAAGTAAGTAAGTATATAAAAGCAATTCGTGTGTGGCCCGGAGATGGCCGGTTCTTCACCTCGCGAACGAGAAGCCGGTACCCTTTGATGTTCTCTACCTACCGGAGTCTCTGCGCGGTGGGAGTTACTTCTCCCCGCCACTTTCACTCCTCTCTTCTCACTCATCCAAGTACTTCTTTTCATTTTTATTTTCATTCTTTTATCTCAGTCTTTCTCGGCGTCCTTATCCTATGTTCATTCCACTGTGGCCACCGCGATGATTTTCTCAGTCTATCCCGACATCCTCTTAATTTCCAGTGCACTTCGGCTGCACATTGCATGCTATACAGTATCACAGTGTACCTTCACTATAGTATACTACAGAGTTTATACTTATTTCTTTCTTACTTTATACCGTATATACAGTCCAAGCTCCGTATTCTTAACTCGACGGGACCGGACCCATTCCCTTTTCTGTATTTCCCCTATCATCCCTACTCCGGTCAGTTGCTGCGAATAGGGGTAACAAGGGCTATACGCGGCCGTAGGTACGAAGCCACCTTGTACCTGCTGCGCATGCGCACTTATGCGCATTTTACGAAATAGGCTCCCCTTGGAGTGGGACAACAGACTCACGGGAAATACAGTTAAGGGAACTCGTTGTCATGGTAACGAGTTAAAATAAAAAGTCGGTTAAGTTAAGGAGAGTTAAGAATACGGAGCTTGGACTGTACACCAAAAGCCTTTAACCGACGTGCGCCTTCAAGCCCTTTGTTACACTCCGCTCAACCCTTTTCTTTCCCCAAATGCCCTCTTTCTTCATCGTTTTCTCTCCTTTACCTTTACCTTCTCCTCACTGAGCTCAGCAGTGTCTCCCACTTTTCCCCCGTAGGCGAACGCATACCCCCTCCGTACACATGCATACATACTTTCATCGCCGACGTTGGATCGATACCTCGTTCTCGCGCATTAGTCATTATCGAGCTTATGTAAACCGGTACTTTGCTTATCTCGTTAAGAATTTAAGAAGGAAAAAGCGTCCAACCTTTACACCGCCTTAAGGCCTTAGCTTGTGTGTTATGAACTCGTATACGAGATTCAAGGATGTAGCGTAGGATTATCGAGCGAAACGTAGTCGTATCTGATGTCGTGTAAAAGTAATCGCGATACCGTATACATGATTGACTTGGACTTTGATACAAGTTACTCGCATTAGTATCGAAACTATACGAGATGTATGCAAATTGTTTTGAAATTAGACACAATCTTGTCGATCGCGCATGAAACTGTCTCGTTATTTACGACGACGACGAGATGACGATATCGGTGAAAGACCATTACACTTTTTTTTTTTAATTCTCGGATACTCAGTAATCATTGAGAATTTCAAAGCTCGAAGGAGAAATTTTCATTTTAAATACGATTTTTTTTAAATTAATCGATCCATTTTTTTTTTATCGAGATATCGTGTAGTTTCGTTTAAATTTTTTTTATTATAATAAATCACCGGCACTCCGTAAAAAATACACGAAATATAGATCGAAATTTTTATAAAAATAAACGTGGGACTGAAATAATTAATGATCGAACAGCTCGTTACTTTTATCGGCGTGAATAAGTAAGTAAATAAGTAAATACAATCGTACATTGTCCGTGTGAGTCTTTTCTCGCTGAGAGGTCACGTTCCACACGAATGTCCGAGTGTACTGTCGATGTAATCTCATTGCCCTTTACAATCTTTCGCTTCCGTAAAACATTTTGATTCACGTTAATAATACATCACACTATGTATGCAAATTGTTTCGAGATTCGAGAAAATTTCGCTTCAATCTTACGCGGTGCTTTAAGCGCTCGTATAATTATCCGTGAGATTATTAAAAATAAAAATAAAAATACGAGATGAAAAAAAAAAAAAAAAAAAAAAAAAAAACGAAACCAAAACGAAAAGCGTAGAAGACGAAGTGAATCCTAGAAGCGAAGCATGGCTGCCGTGAATACACCGAGATATGGTTACACTCCGAGAGCGAACGCTCCGAGAGAACGAAGTCATCGAGCAAAGCGAGCGGATAATTGGAAGATGATACACCACGTCGCTCGGCGGGCGCGCCGGGCGGTAATTGCTTGTGTAATTCTTAATTTCACGTCACGCCGGGAAACCTCGAGGCATACCGCGAGCTCGGAATACACCAGATAAGTGTTACTGCCATACATACCACGGTAAACCGGAGTACGTATCGTCGAATTCGACGATACTATCCGCGCTGCGTTTGTTCGCAAAAGCGACCGCTTTCGCGTACATTCGCGATGCACCATCGTATAGTTTCAATTGTGCTGAAGATCGTCGAGACTGCAATAGAAGGTATAATCTACGCTAAGGTTGAAGATCACCGACGCTCTCCGTTTACGCGCGTGCGCTTGACCTCCAATGCCCTAATCAATCGCCACAAAATCGTTTCGTAATTATTTAACGGAACGCTTGAGAAGCGCACAAACTCCCAGGACTCGGGGATCTCGTTTATCCAATTAACACAATGTACGTACAATGCAAATTGACTTGATAATCGTTGTCCGTCCATCGATCATTGAGACGATACCGATACAGAGCGTTTATTTAAATTAAAATTTGTAAAAATTTTTATTTCGAATTTTAATGACGAATGGATCACTTCGCAAGCCAAAAAAGTTGAAAATCATCAGCAGAAAACAGTTTCCATCGTCAACAATATCCTCAATTTATTTTCGATTAGATTTTGTTAATAACCCGTAAATACGGTAATAAAAAAAAAAAAAAATGGTACAGAAATTGACACGACGGTCGACGCTCCACTTGATGTATAATGCTTTTATAATTGCGATGCAACGATGACGGTCGCAGATCGTCGAAGCGTTTAATAGCATCTCTTATTATTCCCAACATCGGAGTTTAATTCGCTGTGAGAGTCCCAAAGGCAGACGACGCTCGGCATACCAGTGGGTGAAATCCGGCAATAATAATTGTCATCCGTGATGGAAAAATCAGCCCGGTAGTACAATTCTCTCGTAGTTCATTCTGTTACCAGCGGTTGATGGTGCTGTTGAATCTCAACGTTTCCGCACCACTCGCGGATAATGACTCGTGCGAACCGCCCCCCTTACTGTCAAAGACCCTTTCTGCCTTCTCGTTCATGCCTTCGTTTCTATATCATCGCGCGTCTCTTCTCTCTTTCGTCGTTCCCTCAGTCGCGCCACTCGCGCAACTGAATTTCCAACTATCTTAGCGAGTTTCTCGTCGAGGTGAACACTACGAGGCCTCACCGGCGTTGATGAGACGAACGGTCCGGAACACGACGGGCTCCCGAGAGATCGCGTCGTCTTTCTAATGACATTTTCTAATCTCGATTGCCGAGAGGTCCATGTACTCCCGACTTCATCAGAAACGTTTTATGTAAACGTACCGAATTATTTGGCGTTGAATTGCATCAACAATCACGACACTCGGTGCTTTTAAAACGCGTGAGATAATCCGATAGATGAGAGAAAGACTTCGAGTCTCCAAATTATTTAATTAAAAAAATAATTATTATTATCAATTTATGAATTTTTTTAATTCAAAAATTTCATCTTATATGTGCGTTTCGACGCTGTGGTCAATGTTTCAACATTTTCTCTTTAATTTTAACGGAGTAGAAATTTTATTGCGTTTCGACCTCAATTGAGGGCATCTTTACAGTTTTATTGTTGTCCCCTCAACTCTTCATAATTTTTCGTCTTCTACGCGCAATTTCATTTTGCAATAACTCTTCGAAGAAATGGCTGAAAAGTTTGACTTTTCGGAAGAAAATAAAAATTACGATAAAATAATAACGGTACCTCAGTAAGAAATTAAGCAATCGATAAAGTCAATAACTGAAAAGTTTGACTTTTCGTAAGCAAATGAAAATTACGATAAAATAATAGCGTAAATTCAGCAAGAAATTAATAAGCGATCGAAAAAGGCACAGCTTAGCGCAGAAATGGCTAAATGCAGATGTACCGAAGGGGGGTGGAGGGGGTGTCCATATTTTTGCGAAGAATTAATTGCCAGAAGCCCGCGCTCGAGGGGATTTCCAACGGCAACCGGCTAAGAGATAGTCGGCGAGAAGAATTTTTCGTCATTAGAACGATATTATAGCCGAGCGCTCGCGGAAACATCTCGGACAATTTACATGCGGGGAGGCGGGTTATAATGGCATAGGAAGGCTCAGGTGGCGAAGCTTCCACAAGCAATGCAAAAGATCCAAGCAGAGAGGACTCGTTCCAGCGGCAGTGCATCCACACTGTGCGCATTGCAGTACTCAGGGAACAGAGTTCGTCTCTCGGAGTTACGGTATTTCGTTGATTGCCTCGGATTCGCATCAACGGCTTGCGCGCTGCAGACTTCAACTATGATGCTGTACTATACTACTGCTAAAGACTGGAATATCCATTCTATATGTTGATACGTAAAGTATCGCTTGAATTTCTGTACCCAAGCTGCGACGAGCAATGCGGACGCGCGACTCGGCGCTTTCGGATCGTTTCAATCGTTTTAATAACATGGAAGAAGCGCACGGATACAATTGCGCGACTATATTTACAGTGGCGAAAATGTGAGATGGTTTTGCGCCTCGAGATCGACAGTTTGGCGGTTCATTACATGGAGAAATGTGGCGAATCGGCTATATATTCTGATTATTAGTTACTACCATTGTATCGTCTGCGGAAAATTCGTCTAAAACAGTTCGTCTAAAACATTTCGTCTAAAACAATTCGTCTAAAAGACAATTCGTCTAAAAACAATTCGTCTAAGAACAATTCGTCTAAAACAATTCGTCTAAAAACAATTCGTCTAATAGCAATTTGTCTAAAACAGTTCGTCTAAAACAATTCGTCTAAAAACAATTCGTCTAAAACAATTCGTCTAAAACCAATTCGTCTAAAAACAATTCGTCTAATAGCAATTTGTCTAAAACAATTCGTCTAATAAAATAATTTTGCAAAAATTAAAAAACTCCCGACTGAAAGAGTAGCTAAATAACGAAAATGTATTAACTGAAAAGAGTGAAATAACAATTAAATTATTCGCATATGATTGTCGGGAGATTTCGTTATTTGGCTACTCTTTCAGTCGGGAGTTTTTTAATTTTTGCAAAATTATTTTATTAGACGAATTGTTTTAGACAAATTGCTATTAGACGAATTGTTTTTAGACGAATTGGTTTTAGACGAATTGTTTTAGACGAATTGTTTTTAGACGAATTGTTTTAGACGAATTGTTTTAGACAAATTGCTATTAGACGAATTGTTTTTAGACGAATTGTTTTAGACGAATTGTCTTTTAGACGAATTGTTTTAGACGAAATGTTTTAGACGAACTGTTTTAGACGAATTCTCCGCAAATCCATTGTATACGTATTTTTGTTTCGAAAAACACGCTTTATCTTTAACTTTTTTAACCATAGAAGAATCTATATTACGATCGTTCGTGTGAAAAAGGAATTCTGACAATCAAAGGTATCAGACAAATTTTACGGTTCTGAATAATAATCGCATGGCACCGATAGATGTCGACACTTTCGATTCAAGCGGTACGGTAACTCGCCACGTTGGAAAGATCGCGGCAATTTGGCTTCTACCCGATTTCAGATTCTATTTGCACTTCAGATTTTATTGGATACCGTCACGAAGGCTAAGCCGCTAGTTCGGCGATACGATTCTCTCGAACTTTGGCTCGTGTGCACGCAGACAATGGCGGTTGTTTGTTATAACGACGAGTCTGAAATTGGGGCCATGCGCGATGTACCATAACCATTTCTACGTTAATTTCATTTAACTTCGTTGCGATTTCGTGATATTCACCCACATCTCGCCTCTGACCCGTTAGTTTTAATTATTCTAACGGTAAATTGAGAAAATTAATACCGAGATAACGGATAAAGTCAGAGGTGTTTCGATACGTTTGGAAACGGAAAACTTTGATTTGAAATCTCATATATGACGCTACGGAACGTAAAGCCTCCGGGAGAACATTGTTTTATACTTTGAATATTTTTATTTCTTTGTTATGCATGCAACTTGTATGAATAATGGAGTATCTCAATGCCATTGGAGGAAAAAGGTGTCGAATTATAATGACGTCTCATAAGAAAACACTAAAACCGCCTACTGGAAGCCTATTAAAAATTTGTTTACTTTTTTATTAACAGACTGCAGAGAAATCTTAGAGGACTACATTAGAATTTTCATTATACAGTTGACGTAACGTAGTCACAAGGTGTCGCGGCTCTCGTGAATCATTTTTTACTTTACGCGTAATGTCGTGCGCGATTTATAGAGAAGCGATTATTATTATTTTTTCACATATTCGCGTCGTTTTTTAGGACGAAGACATTTTTTCTCGTCGCGAAATGTTGAAATTATGAAATTTCGAAATTCTGGAAACGAATCCCAAATCGTTTTTTTTTTTTTTTTTTTTTTTTCGAAAATGAAGCGAAACATTCTTATTTGCATCAAATTCTAACGACGCGCCATTGCATTTCACGGGCGTTTAGTAGGCGAAAACCGAAGTCAGTCGAAGTGCAAATGAGATTGCAGAGGTTTCACGAACCTTCGGAACTTCTATTTGCAGAATGTAATACGTGAGTTCTGTATGCCAATTGAGCAAAGAGAACGAAAAGGATGAAATCGTGACGTGAATCTACGCGAAATGACATGTGCACGTTCTTGAAAATAACTTCCACAATTAGCGGGAACAACAACGCTCCCTTAATGGATTATCCACGCGACACTTACAGTCGTAATTTTTGTAACCCCATTTTTTATTTAAAAGTGTTATAGTTGATAGTTAACTAAACCGCAATACATCGATACCTAACCTACTAAACTGTACTGTTCGCAAAATACTGTGCTAATACCTTTGCTATGCAACATTCTCCGAAAAAATCCTTCCGAAAAATTTTATAATAATTCGTACAAATAAAACAAAACACTTTGGTGACTTCCGGTGTATTGCCTCTGCGCGCCGTGGCGTCAAAGTAATACTACGATTTTTATCCTACAATCGAACATGTTGAGTCTCGACGAGCACTATTACGCAGGAATTGCAGGGGCGTCTATCAAATACAATGTTCCGATGTAAAATTGCGTGACTAAAAATTAGACGGACCTATCCTACGCCTGTAAGGATCGAGGATACGCCTTTCTAATTTTAGTCACGCGACATGTTATTGAATCCGGCGTCTGTCGATTGTAGAGGCGCTCCGGAAGTGAAAGGTACGATTGCTTATGAACTGTAATAGAATCGAACACCAGAAGGGTCACTTGACAAATAGAAGGGCGCTAGTGACTTCTAAGTCAATTCTGAAAGTTCTTATCTCTGTGCTAAAATTTTAGCAATAATCAGCACAATTGTCAAAATCGATCGTAAATTTTGCGGCATTTCGAAGTTATTGTTCCTCTAACCGTTAAATTATTGAATTACATTATTACGAAATATAGAAATATGTACAATTAGCAGCATTCGTAAATTTACTACAAATTTTGGCTTTTAGTTCGCAACTTTGTCGTCCGAACGCTGAAAATGTTTGATTTCGATCGATCCTACAAAAAACTTTCAGCGTCGCTTTTGTATTCTGTTGAAAGCGATGTCACTTGAAACAACTAATAGTCGCGCGAACCATATAATTCAAATTTGTCGGCGCCCCAGGTATTAGTTACGAAAATACCACATTGGCGTCTAACGTAACGCAGAGTTTCGGAAGGTTGGCATCGTGCCGTCTGTCGAATCTCACGCGGGTGAAATGTTACAGTCATTTATATGAATCGTGTTGTACAAGTGAAGCATTTACCGCGAAAAATGGTCTTTCAGCGGAGCGATTGACAACGGAAAACAACAGTAGAGCAATTATGCGTCTTCATTTTTTTTCCGTTCGAAAGAAAGTTAGAAATAACCCCTCAAATGGCTGTTCACAGAGCTCATTCGTATCGCCGAGATATAAAATTATTGGTTCGATATGGTCGATTCTATAGTTGCCGCGTAATTATCCCGGGGTCACCGGACACTATTACCTTGCTGTGCGTCGTTCGTTGTTCTATGAAATGACATTGAAAGTCTAGTCGTCGTCTTCCCTTAATAGGCGCCTCTCATTCCACTCGCAGCGCGATGTATTTCTTGAAGAGTGTAGGGCTGCGGCGAGAAGTATATATATACGTGTGTATGTGCACCCCGACGAGAAAAAAATAGTAGCGACCGTGTCGCTGCGACGAGACGTTACATCATAGGCGAAGTGGATGTTATAGACCGCAAGTGGACGGTATAGTAGACGAGTAGCAGGTACGCGGGGGTCTTATCTTAAATAATGCAGCCCTGTCGCGGGTGGTTGTACAGCCCCCGCTCGGCCTATAGATAAAGAGGCTAACAACCCTAGTTGTTTAATGCTTCGTGGCACGCCAGCCAAGATGGCCGCCGACGGGCAACCATCAAATATTCAACTCTGTACTATACGAACGAACGCGTCGTCGCTCGCTCAACCGCTCGTACTCACTGTACTCTGTACGCTGCAGACTATGCTCGTTCGACCAGTCCACTGGTCGCTATACGTTATATTTTTTTCTCCCCTCTCTTTTTTTTTTTTTTTTTTTTTCTTTCACATTATTTCCATCGAGCAAAATGGCAGAATAAATGCTCACGTCGTCGTATCTCTCGTCGATTCGCAAACGCCCCCTCGCGAACTTTATAAATTTGACATGCGATCTTTGTATTATACCCCATTCGCTTTTGCGATCTTTTCAATGCGTAATGTATCTTTTTTTTTTTCGTTTTTTATTGAAGTAAATGTTACAACAGTACTCATCCGAGTGTAGCAAATGATTTTCAAGGGGTAGATTCACCGGTGTTTCGATTACCTAAGGACGGCGCTTGTTTAGTGCGCTTAACTTTGCGAAACAAAAAAACTCGTCGCGATCTATTTTGGGATATCGACAACGAAACTTGATTATCGGGAAAATCGTTACGTACCTATTCCGCTCTTTTTTTTTTTATAAGATTTGATTAAAATTAGATATTTGAAGTTAAGAGGTTCCGGCACAGCGAGCGAACTAACCCGCCGCGTTGACCCTATTCTCGGGAACCCTGTTGATTGTGACGAGGGTTGCTCGATCCTTGCTACAGGATCGAACATATTTTGACCGCGCAATACCTTTCGTATCCGTTTCTAAACCGGAAATTAAATATACATTCGAAATAATAAAGTCATTGGAAAAAGAAGTCCTGAAGGCGTTTCTCCGACACTTCCGATTCCACCTATCATTTCCCTTTAATGATTATCCATTTCGTAGATAATTTATTTCACCCCCGCAGCTCTCCCCGACGTAAAACGATTAATAAAAACTGTTCAAACCATAGACCGACCGTTTTTTTGCCCCCTTTATGTTATAGTAAATGCGAAAAAAACATTGTGAAAGAGTTTTATCCATTACTATCGGAAATGTCGGTTTACGCCGCACATGAACTCTGATAAACCGCTGATAGAAATTCTTTATGCAGTACAGTTACGATAGACCTCCGCAGTGCATATGCAGCCATTTTTACACACCATATTCAATGCTAACGCGGCAAAGTTAATCTATTTTTCAACGTTGTAAAGCTTTCTCTCGATTCTTTACACTGTTCAAGTACTACCGGCATATTTAACAAATGAAATGGTTTTCGCCTCGAAGTGTGTAAGTAATCTATTTCTCTTCTTCGAAAGAATAACAAACAGCTACCACTTCAAACGTCGCGAAGTATCTCATGAAGTATTTTGTTCGTTCTGAAATTCGTAATCGACGAATCGAATTCGATTTTGTACTTCGATGAAAACTACGAAACGAAGTTACTTAATTCAAACGATATTCGTGTAAAGCGTTGAAAGTTGAATGCAAAATGACCAACGAGATTCGTAAAGTGCACGTCTTTTCGAGTTTATGCTCTCATGCGTATGAAAATCATCAAAAGTGACTTGAGAAACGCGATAACGACCATTATCGTCGCAGAGACGTGAAATTATCGTCTTTCACTCTCGTCCGGTAAGTATACTCGATATTGAGCGCATAAGAGAACAGGAGAATCGTTGGCAACCCGGTGAATTGAGATTATGCAAATTTTTTTTTTTTTTTTACCCGTGTCAACGAGAGAGTCAAGGGAGCGGCGAAGGGCCGCCGTTGTTCCTCTCTCACGGCGCGAAGACACAGAGAGCGAGTCGGGTTTTTAACCGCGTTCAGGAAGGTTCCCTTTCAGGAAGTTCTATTCATTCGCGAAGCCTGCAATTTTAATAACCACATCCTACAGACGTTATTCGAAAAAATGGCGGACATGCGTGGCCTGCAAACTCGAGTCTTGCCACCATCTCATCACCTTGACGAGTACTTGAGAGCTGTCGGCCGCCCAACGGCTGAAGACGAGTTGCAGCGCTATGCTATAAGTATCGTTAGTAAGCTTACGTACCATTTGCCAAGTCCCCCGCGATTTTTGTACATTTTCTTACTGCATTTGTGATTTTCGTTAATCGGTAACAAAGGCAAATGTCGGATAGATGCAAATTATGACCATTTTCCCGATTACTACTCTAAAATCGTCTTCTCGCTTCCGAATTCACATAAATTCGAAGAATTAGTAACTCGAAATTTTTTCCAATTCGATTGTATTCAGAATTTTATTATTTCGAAGATGATAGCCAAAAAATTGGCAAAAAATCGGTACTTCTTCTATCGAAGTCAATATTTCGATAAACGATTAGTGATCACGAAGTTTTCTTTTTTTCATTATTTCCAAAAATCCATCGCTTTCGATATAAATAATGGTAATGAAGTAATGAAAATGTGTTGATAAATGAATCGTTCAATTTCCATATTTCGATCGTAAACGTAACTTGAACGATTGCCGAAATGAAGCTACACGTTCAAAGTTTCATCTTAAAGTTTTGTGTACCAAGTGAGCCATTGATCCTTCGGATCCTATTTGTGGTAAATACATTTGGTTTTTTTTTTATTCTCGTCATTAACGGAGATTCCAGAAGCCACTTAGTTGCCGGTGGGCCCCTCATCAGCGGCAGTATAGTGTCGAATTGAGGCTGCACCAGGGTCTAAGAATTGTTGGCCGGTAAGGTGGAGCGCTTTCTTAAGTTGCCATTCCCGTTGGGTTTAAGCGTAAAGAAGACGGAACGGCTGAGAGAGAAAAGGGCCAGCAGGGCTTATGACGTGTTGCTGCTGGTTCTGCTGTAGTTCCGTAGCGTGTGCATACCTCCGTGCTGGCAACATCTCCGTCGTGTTTCTTCTCGCTCTCGCTTGAGGAGGCGCGGGCGCGCGCGTTCCTACGGTCCGAGTGGAGCGGCACTCTTTGATCTCGTAGCCACGCCCCCTTTTTTCATTTTTTCACTCCTTAAAAGGCAGATGGACAAAGTGTATTGTAAAGTGGGCAGCGCGCGAGAGACTACGCTGTAGGTGAAGCTGCCGAGCCGTGTCCAATTACAATTATTAAGGACTCCGCGGGGTGGTTGGCGGTGGAGGGTTGCCGCGACGGCCGCGCAAGGGGGTGAGAAATACCCGTGGAATATACGGGGAAAAGAGAGTGAGGAGATAAGGGAAGGAGGTGACCGAGCAATCGTTCGAACGCTTTGCTAATTATCCGATCGTTCGTCTCGTCGTTCCGCGGAACGATTAATGGACTAATGGGACGATCCGCAGCGTCGACGCCGATCTCGGTCCATCTATCGAATTGATCCGCCAGTGATGAGAAATAAAAGAGTGGGGAGGACTTGCGCCTTTTCGAAACTTGTCTATTGCGATGTGGCATTGGGCTTTCTTATGCGAATCTCTTAGCCACGGGGGGGCTTTTCGGTCGATCTTTCACAGCCGTTTTATTATTCGTTTATCCAAAGAAAATTGCCGTTAATTAAGTCTCCTTTCATTATATATCGGGATAAATATCGTTCATCTTGTCGATCAATCATTATTTCATTACGGGCGAATGAATCGATCGAAATTACTATTAAAATCGTTTGATAATTGATTGAACGCGGATCCAACGAGAGTCAGCGGATGATGATAACGATGGGATTTTGGCTGTATGCGCGGTATATATAACACGTGAACGATCGAATGATCCGCTAACGAATTCACGAGGTTCCCGCTTTGCTTCTCGCCACCGTTCAAAGAATGTTTGCTCGAAGCATCGAATCTCGTTCCTTGGTAATTGGCCGAGAAACGAAGCGCCGGAAGGGTGGCTCGGCTCTTCCGCCTGGTGATTAATCGGCGCGCCTCTCTTTCCTTTCTCCCTCCCCCCCCCCCCTTCTCCTAATCTTCACATCGGTTTTAATGCTTTTGTTTGGGAACTTAATGCGACGAACAGCGGTCCTACGTCCGACGGCTGTCCGTCACTCGTTTGCTTCTTTTGACGCTGGCGAATTTATATTCTCAGCATCCTCGAGACGCCTCATTTATTTTTTGTGCGTCACGTTGTTAGACACACTTATTCACACGAACAGACGACAAACGGAGTTATAATTGTGAAATTATACGCGGGAAAACAATTGATATTTGTTGTGAAAAAAAAAAAAAAAAAAAAAAGTTAAGTCGATAACGTATTGGCGATTGGATGGTTATTTTTAAGTAATCGTTAAAAGTAACGTTCCGTTCATAACGGTTAATTTTATAGTGACAAAGGCCCTTTTCTTGAAATGGTTATTCCTGAAAAAACCATCGCACATCTTCTCGTATATATGTACCTTTTTTTTTTTTGAGGGTTTTTATCTTTTCGGACATCGATAGCGGCACAGCGCTAATGTCTGTAACATGTAGCAACATAACCTTTCCATTTTTTTTTTATCGTTACCTGGGAAGAACGTGCAATGCAAATATCGTAATTTCGATGATTTCATATCGTGTTACGTTATTAAATAAACGTATAACAGAACGCGAGAGTTCGCTGGAAGCAGCTGATGTCAAGGGGCAATTTTTGTAATGCCACGCAATATGTACGGTTACCGAGTTACGGTAAAATCGTTGGGATATCTCGAGTTCGCAGGGAGAGTCCTTCGCGCATTGAGGACCATAAAAAAAAGGTGCATAATTCTCTCTGCTGCTCCGGAAAAGACGGTAATCCAACGATAAAATTTTCTACTTTTTGTGATTATTAATATTTTTATAATAATTAATATTTAAAAATATAAAAATAATTGAAATTTTTTGTAGTTGAAAAAAAATGTATAAATTCTTCGAAATATTAATAAATTTTTTAAACTTATAAAAACTTTGAGCTCATATTTTCGCTACACATTACGCCTGAATGGATGTTTCCGTTGTTTGATATTTTTTTATTTCTCCGAAGAGCGTCAGCGTGTCCTTCCGAGAAATGTGCGTGCGAACCGCGTCATCCGTTTATCATTTAATCTTTTCAAAGATGCATATCGGAGCAATGCTAATATTTATTGTATATAACAGCAAAACGTTTACTCTCTTTGATAAAAATAACCCCGAAATTGGCCACAAAGTCCTGGTGTGCAATTCAATAAACGAATTACCGAATGCAGTATTTTGCTGAAAGCTCCCCGAATATCTTGCGGTTGATTTTTTTAAGGCCACGAAATACATACATGCGTTGTCGAATTACGAAGACACCTTTTTTTCGGGGCCCCAAAATGTTTGTTACACCGTCTGAGATCGCGATTTCGCGATCATAAAATTATGTCATCTCGGGTATACGATCGTTCGGGTGAAGGTACCTATTGTACGGGAAAGTGTAAGCGTCGGACAATTGAGCAATTATTTTGTCAACTCGAAAGAACAATCGTTCCTCGCGCCAAATGGTGCACATTTATGTTTGCACAGATGTGCACATCTTTTGTTGGCCGCGAGAGGGTTTACCGTGTTGAGCAATACGCGCGGAGTAAAAGGCTTTCCTCCTGTGACGTCCGACGAATCACTCTCGCTTTGGAATTGCAAAACTCGTGGGTCCCAAGAGGATCTCCTGGCGACGGGTCCATTGTGCGGTGTGTGTGCCGAGAGAGATCTCGTCTCGTCTCGAAGCGGCGAGAGCTCTCTCGCGCGTATCCGCAACACGTTCCAAACTGTCTCGCTGCATTTTCGACATTTATGACGCGACATGATTTACGATTTATTTATGCCGCGAACTCCTCTTTGCAATAATAATACCGTCCACACCGGAGGCTTCTGGCTGCCTCTCTTACGAATAAACGACCGCCATTTCGCGAGACCCTTAACTCTCTTTGGTGTGAGCGCATTTCATTCCTGTACCCCTCTTCGTGGCAATGACGCTCGGGACCTACGGCTATAATCTCCATATAAAATTTCGATTCTCCTTCATCCCCCTCCCTCCCGCCCCTCTGCACAGTTCACGCGAAGATAATACACATGAGCGTAAAAGTAGATACGATCGTAAGTTTCCCTTAAAAAAAAAAAAAAAAAAAAAAAAAAAAAACAGAAGTAACTCTGTCTTTCGTAAGATTTTATCCTCTACGCTATGTAATATAGTATCTTTACAATCGTAGGCGATGCGAATCTACTTAGGGATCACGCGGATCCATTAGAAACGGTCGTGATTAATATAAATAAACAACGATTCTAACGAACCTCATTTCACCCTCTTCTCCGTAGTCGATGAATTTATAATATCGACGACTAAGAGCCAAAGGGGCGTAACCCGTATACTGTATTGCGTGAGTTACTCAATTCTTATCCGTTGATATGCGTTAGACGCACAAGCTGTTACGATCTTATTATACGGTCTTTTTTATAAGAACCGGAAGCTTACAAAGGGGAACCTATGCTACAACTTTCAGATCCGGCAATTAATTTTTTTTTCTTAGTATTTACGTGTGACAATTACGATACACGAAGCAATGTGTCAAGGGTCGGAGTGAACTTTTATAAGGGTTGACAATCGATGCATCGAATTGGCGATAAGATTTCGCGAAACAGAAATAGACTTTTCGATAATCATTGATATAGATATTAGCGTCTACTCTACACTATCGTTGTTGGCCATTATTCCCGGAGATATCTATAGCACAGTGTCCTAGTAAAGCTGCGGCAGGTGGGAAGGTTGAACATAAAAAAAAGAAACGTGCGAACAGAAACGGTGCGATTGACGGGCCTCTCGACGACCGGAGCATTTTTGCTGAACCGCTAACGTGGCGAGGCGCGGCACTTATATATAGCCATTGGCCATATCCATCGAGTCAGTTGCGCCAAGTAGAAGGAGAAGAGTCTTTGTTATGCATTCATACCCCCACGTGACCCGACAACGATAAAATGAGCGGACTTTTTACGATTATTGCCTCGGCGAGCTGTCACTACCGTTTGAGCTTTTCGAGATAATGTGACCGGTCGCGTATCTCAAAGTGCGTAACTCCCTCCGAGGCCCCGACATCCATCGCGTCTACGGCACTTCTCGTACCTGTAGATTATTCTTTAACAATTTAAACTTTAACGAGTTTGCCCCCTGTCCATCCATAATACCCGTATACGATATTTATGCGATAGCCGTGTGCCACTTCTGTATTGTTTAGTTTCACAAATTCATTTTGCTTTATCGTATATACAGTTTCTTGTCGATGACATTAGATGAAAAGTGAAAAAAAAAAAAAAAAAAAAAAAAAAAACGTCATGTGTCGTTTCGGTAATGATACGAACACGTTAGTCGAATCGTTTCTTTTTTTTCCGAAGAATTCGCGTGCACTCGATCACTGATGCGGAGATAATTCCGCACACGTTAAGTACGTAATGAGGTCCGCGGAAAGACTGCGCGTGCAGCATAACGAAGTAAGGATGTTGCGAGTAAACTACCTGAGGCGCAATACATTTCACTGAAACTTTGTTGTCAGCTGAATAACCCGCGGAAAATAATCGATTGTTGCTGAAAAATTTTATTGGGATTTTTTTCGTTACATTTCCGTGCGACGGGAGGAATGAGTGGTGAATTTTGTTTAAAAAAAAAAGAAATCGGAGGCACGCAATAAATAAATGTGTGAATTATAGTAAGAGTACCAATTTCTGCATCACATATTCGACAGCGATACATGAAATGGCCATTTTTTAAATTACATTGCCGACTGTCGGTAAATCAATGACTACATATATCTGTGCGTTTTTCTCTCGTAATCTCTTAAAATAGCAAGTCTTTCCGGTATTACTATTTGTGGATTTGTCAATCACAGTCAATAATTTGGTTACAGTCGCGCGGAGCTCGGCAACCGACAGTGTTAATAAAATAAGCGGCTCGTACAGTATCGTGTGTCGTATATCAAGCGCTTATTGCGAGTTTCCTTGCAGCAGCGTATAATCAACTTCCTGAAAACATTATTCGATACATTTTCTATTTTTGACGTAAGTGTTGAGTTACGATGAAGACAGCGAGGTTTTGAAAAAAAAAAAAAAAAAAAAAATTGAAAAAAAATTGCATTGACGATCGCGTGTAGGACATTAGTGTACACCTGTGCGGATAGTACAGTACACATAACCGACGTAACAACCACACCGCGAGAAGCGTTTAACGTAAATTGAAACGATTCACTCGAGAACCCTCGTGTTAGAAGATAATAGAAAGCGTTCTCGCAGTGTGTCCAGACAGACAGAAGCACCTGCCGCTTGTAACTATAGAGTTTCTAGTTTGATTCTGAGTCGTTCGGCTCGGTATCTCTGAGTTATACCGCCATTTTGTATCAATGCCACGAGGAGTTTCCTTTGTTCCACCTGCAAATGATCGATCGGTATAATGGGTGTGTATAACGTTCGTATAATAATCGTCGTTCATAAGCGCAAAGCAATGGCTTTCATATAACGGTACAATCGCGCAGTCTCTATTCAACGATACGTGGTATTCGATTACGCTTATCGTGGCGCAGCGTTCTCCAGCGACGCAAATGAATCGTTGGAAAACGATAAGCTCGGCAATTTTCCGAGACGACGAATCTATTTTGAACAATCGATCGATACTCTGCGTATTTATAAACGGCCGTCAATGATATAAAAATCGGCAGATAGATCGGTAGCGTAATTTCGCGTATCTTTTGGACCGCATTGCAGATGTCGATGAATCGTAGGCATGACTTTTCATCGTGGTAAAGGTCTCGCGGCCCGCGAAAAAAAGGAATCATACCGATGATCGGTATGTATTCTATAATGATGACGAGTTTCCGGTTCACGGTGAATAGAGCGTTTCCAGGGCTGCGGAAATATCTCGACTCTCATCTTCGTGTCGTTGCGGCGGTAAAGTAAATGACTGAATCGTCACGAAGTAGCAACTAAATAATCAAAATGGTCAGAAATATCCTTATTCGGCGGTGTATGTGAAAGCCGTTCCCCAACACGACACTCTCTCGGTATCGGTCATTTATTTAAGAACGGCGGAAAAAAAAATGACTCTTTTACTTTTCCTTTTTACTTCGAAGTCGCAAATAAGGGCATCATTTGCACACAGTTTTGTCTAATGGACACGCTTGCGAACGATGAGGGATAAGAATATTTCTTCACGCCACGTCTCGTATCGTACAATGTACACATTTTACACGTGTAAAATCAGACACACATCGCAGTTATCTTGATGCATTTATAAAATGCGCAAAGTATACGCGGCTTAGCGTGTGTATAATGGTCCCGTAAGATGTGTATACGTAAAGCAACTACACAATTATCATAGGAAGAAGTAGAAGTAGAAGACGAGAGTTACGAAGGCCGAAGAGGAAAAGAAGAAGAGGATGGCAAACCTCGACGTGTGCAATTACGCCAGTCATTTACAACGTGGACTCCGAGAGTCTCGTTACCGCTCGCACGACTTTCGAAGCCGCGAGAGAACGAGAGTCCGTCGATGTCTGGAGTAGATAACGCTCACTTCAACGACTGTGAAGTGAATATGCGTACGAATGCAGAACCAGAAATTAAATGTTTCGCGTTCATAGCAAAACATTGTATGTGCGAACATAGTAAGGTACGAGAGTTCCTTAAGCGTAGAAAATATTGGATGAGAGGAGGATAGGGAGGGAAGGGAGGACATGCGGCTGAAGAGGGTGCAGACTCTCGGAACGAGGTGCGGCAGCAGACCATCACATTGTGAACTTTGTTTCTCATACGAAGTCTATTGTAACGATCGAGCGAAGCAAGCCGAGTAGTGTTATAGACGACGACGACGACGACGTCGACTGTTCAACTCGCCTGGATAACACAGACCGTAGCATGTAGGTATTGTAAGTAGGAATGGAACGAAGACACGACGCGTTCGCGAAGGAGCTATGCTTCGCTGAGTCGTCTAAGCAGTCGCTAAGTACGTACTTGTAGGCCGTCATTTTTCTTCCTTTAATATCTGCGTCCCCCCCCCCTATTCTAACTGCGCCATCTTTGACTCATGCAACATAAACGCAATGCGAAGACGCTTCTAATACGATGTGCGTGTTGCTCTATAGGTATAGACGATGTTGGTATAATGCATCTTACGATGACCACTCAAAACGTTCGGGAGAAGATTCAATTTTGCGTATTTGTAAATATCATTAAAATCCAATTTTTAGTCAGACATTTTCATTAATTTGTGTATATCGAAATGATCCATGATCTATAGATCATTTAAAAAAAATAGTCTAAAAATCCGGATTTCATTTATATTTTCAGTTTCGTATTTTTCAAAATTTATTTGTACAGAAACTTTCGATAAATTACTTGATGGTAATGAAGAAATCAATTTTTCAATAAACACGAAAAAAATTCGTAGCAATTTAAAAAAATAGAGATTTTTTTTCCCGTTGCAACTGATTCCAGTCGGTGATTACCCCTCTTTTCTCATTTCTAAATACAGCTCTTCCGAATAAAGTGATGAAATGGGAATCTTAGAAATGACGTCTATAAACGAAACACGTGTCGCATCGCCGATCGCGTGATAATCGTTCAGATCAGATGTCATATCGTGCGGAAAAATGTTTACGCCGTATGTTCCAAAAGTGAAAAATCATCGTTTCAAAGCGACTCTATGTCGGATGCGGACAATCTGCTTTGAAGACATTGTTAAAATCCCACACAAGGTACGCACGTCCGGACACCGTTCCGGGAGTACGACGGTCATCAAGAAAGTCAGTACACTCCTAATACATCCGGTACCGGTCTTCGCTATATTTATTTTCTCGGGGTATATTATTCCATACATATTCTCGCGTATACATTCATTGAGTAAAGTGCAAAACATAAAGAAAAGAGAAAAAAACGAGGCACACTTTACACGAAATTGAATAAACACGAGCAAATTCAACGAACCCTAAATTTATGCACATTTGATTATTGTCATTAACTCCTGTTGCTTGTAATCTGTAACGCCGAAAAACATCAATATTTGGCGGTCACCCTCTTCCCCCTCCCCCTCCCCCTCCCCTCCCCCCTGCACTGCTTCGTATTATCTCATCTTCCGTTACAATGGTACAATATACGCTGCATCCACACACAATACTGTGCTCTCGTCTTCTTCGCGCCGTAGCGTGCAATTCGTACATTACATTCCATACATACAGTGGTACATGTGTATACCCGGAGGTTTTCTTATTTCTTTTCTTCGCGGCATAGCGTGCAATTCATACTTTACATGCATATACATTAGTGATACATGTAGGTATACCCGGAGGGAGCAAACGTTTTTCTTTTATTTCGAAGAATGACACCACTTGGGCGATATAAGTATTCCTCGTACACATTACTTACAGTGTACTACAGACTGTGGCGTTGTTGATATAAAAATTATTTTCCATACACACTCAATATGACCATATAGTATATATATATACATATATAAATATGTACGCCAGAAACGAAGATGGAGGGGGTAAATAAGCGATTTGCAGAAACGTATAATCAAATGAAATTGTCGAAAGAAATGGAAAGGTTTGGCGTGAGAACGGTACGGCCGAGGCTTACGGCGGTATATAAGAGACGGGGTGAAATACCGCCGGATGTGATCGGACCACACCAGAGATCGCGCTCCACGCATAATAACAGAGTTCCGAAGATGCTGCCGGGCACTTGGTCACACAATGTAACGAAGAGTACATTTTTTTTTGTTCCTGCATACGACAAAGTAAACTCGATGTTTTCATGTCGTACAACTACGCGCGTATCTACTTATTTCAGTCTATTATCACTTTTTGCGGTCCTTGAATAGACTAAGCCGACTGAATTTAAGCTTCCGACTGATTCTTTGACATATCACATTGGATCAGTCGTCGGTGAAGAGCCTCGCGTCTCCGTCGGTAACGCACAATACGGACGAAACCGCCCCCCTCCCCCCCCCCCCCCCCCTCCTTCGCCATCGTCCGCCCGTACTTTTGTAGCTCGTTAATGACACGTACACTCATAGTTCGTAGGATAATGGATAAAAATGAAAGCCGGATGGCACGTAATGACAGTGTAATGAAGTGCTAAATTTTTTATTCCTCTATCCAAAATAATGAATAGGATATCGTAGTTGGGTGCCTTATGGTTGCGGTAAGAGGTTCGAAGGAGGGCGATGATTGTACTTAACTTTTATTCTATTCTATTCATTACCGTTTTACGTCTGGCGTATCTTGTTTCTTTTTCTCATTTTTTGCTATTCGATAACGATAAAAAGTATATTCATGCGAATTAAACCATTGGTACGAATCCCTTGGCAAAGAACAATGGCTCGTTCATCGCTGAAAGACTTACATCTGTTTTGTTAGCTGAGCGCTACACAATGCGCGGGACAGACCAATGCGTTCGTCGCTTGTTAATAACACGTTTCTCGTTTCCGTAACCAAAATGGCGTATCGAAGGCTTCCTTCTCTCTTTCGTCGAGGTGGCGAAACGGCTTGACGGTTAAGCCTCTTCGTTGTTTTTCATCTCTCTTTCGCCAATGTCTTTGCCGTAACGAGGAAATGAGAAAAAAAATTTCGAAGAAAAAAAGAAAAATGAAAAAATAAGAAGGAGAAAGATAGCGAAAGCGAACGAAGCACCTGTCGTCTCTAAATCTCGCTACTTAAGACCGCCCGCGTCACGGTCTCCAGGACGGAGCGCACAACAGCGAGCTTCACTGTCCTCGTGTATCGCGTTTAATTGGCTAGCGTGCTGAGACTGCATACGCTAACCCTCTACTCGCTATTTATATACTCTCTCTTTCTCTACCTCGAGTCATTAGTCCATTACTCGCCGTAAGCAGATATATATACCTATAAGCGAACGGGAAAGACGCGGGTGTATACAACTTCACTTGAAGAGCGAGAGACTTTGATCTGATGCCACGTGCTGCTCTTGCTTCGCAAGATGTCTGAATAAACGGTTATGCTAAACGTACGAACTTCGTTGAAGCGCAATGATGTTCGTGAATAAGATATTGTCGCAATGGCACATTTACGGAACAAGAATTCGTCAAAGATTCGTTGATTAGATGCACTGCTTCTTTTCCTCGATGTTTCGAAATGAAAATTATACTGAAATTCAGTATAATTTTTACGGTGATCTTCTGATTTTTATACTATGCAATGTACTCTACGATATGGAGGATCAAAATCTCAAAAATCTCATTCCTTTCTACAAAATTAGATTTCAATTGATAAATCAAAAAAGTCAAATGTGTAGCAGCAAACGTTGATGATGGACCATTCAAAACAGAGTCCACAGAGTTTCACGCTGCGCGTGAAAAAAATTCGCGAAGTAACAATGTAGAATTCGTGAAACTTGTGGATTTTCTTCAAAAATTGATTTAATCGTAATTGAATAATTACGGCTTAACGGAAGCCGTAGATAACGAATGTTGCTGACATCATCTGGATTTTTGACCATCAGATACCGCAAGTTTTTGGTACAATTTAATTTTCGCGAACGAGAATATCGCAGTTGGCATTAGCTAAGATAGTTTGGACGTTGCCAAACCCGATGTAACGAGCGTCCGACGTACGTAATTTAATAAGGAAGGTGGTTTACGAGCCTCGCTAGGCGCGATATACGAGGCAGTTATGCCAAGAGGAATAGCTTGTGCCAATGCGAGAGCATTAAGGACCAATTAACCCGTAACCCTATGATCCCATTTTGATACAAGTTTCTACGGAGTACGTTTAGTGTATCGATTTTATTCAGTCCAACTTTTCCAAGTTGCGGAACTACTCAGCTGCGATAAAAAAAAAAAAAAACATTCCGCGTGGTGTGGGTCAATGTTGGTTAACTTAACAGCTATGTAAGCATTCTTAAGGCTGCTTAATATTGAATCAACCAGATCCATAAGCGATTTAAACTGAAACAAGTACAAGTACGCATAAAAATAGACCTTCTACGGCCTTTGAACGAACTACCAACTGTTAGGATCTATCATAGTTAGTATATGACGCAACATAACCTCAGATTAGACCGAACGTTCCGATTGATTTATCGTGAATGTTGAATCAGATTAGTCATACGATAATTAGCCCCGAATCCCGAATGATTGCAGGTCTAAAACTACTTGAGATCCAACGCCTGGCGTATTTGATTGACATTAGTATGGAAAACTGCAATGTGCATTTGCTAATGTTGTTTTAATTAAGTAGGCGGTTAACGGAAAGGCTTCGTAGCTGCAAGCTCGCCGGTGCTCTCTTGCTGTCCGTTTCTCGGGTGTTCTCTTCTTCTATTTCTAGAGGTGGCACGACATGTGTCTCTCGTATGTTCAGACGCGATGGACGATTTCGCGTGACTAATCGCCGTCCTCCGGGGGCATTTCGTCTCTTTTGCATGCTTTCGAACGGTGAGACTCAATGTTACATGAGTCTTTTGCTCTCTATCCGTTCGGTACGCTTTCACAGGGCACTTGTTCGTCAACCCTGTGTTCCTGCTTATGCCGTCGAAACCTTTGCGCGAATTATCCAGAAGTTCTTGAAAATCATACAATTTCTCCGGAAAGTTTGTCGACTCGCGTCGAATGGCCGGCATGTTGAATCTGTCAACGGCCTCGACGACCGGAATTTCGACCCATTTGCCAAATGAATATCGCAAAATTTTGACAAAAATTAATTAACTCTGCAACGCAGGCATCGTGTGTCTTCATTCGCCGAATCATTAAAGTTGAATTACTCGGCTATACATCACAATTAGTTGAATAGCGAGTCTTGAGAATCGACCGGTTTTTATATATCGCGGAAACATTTTTTTGATTGTTCTTTTTTTATTCTTTGGAAATTTGTTGGCCACGAATAGAATTCGAGAAACCGAGACGTTCGAAGCTCAAGTAATTTTAACCCATGCGTACGATTTATCGCTTCGCCATTAATCAAGGATTTAATGTTTGACAATGTAAATACACGGGATGGAGGTGTACTTAATTAAACTCGCCGGTACACCTGGTCTGCTGCCGCGGGAGTTCGCCTTGCTGCAATTTCTACTCCAATAAGTTAATAAGTGGACGTTAGTGCGCGAAGAATCATTAGTCGGCAGAAATTTATTGCTCAGGCTTTATCGCGAACGTACCACCGGGAACGATGCAAAACCTTGCGAAGAGCTTTACTAGCTTCCGAGATCTTTACGAGGACGAGACGCGAAGCGCGTATTCACTTCCCGGCTTTTCGGACGAACATTTCGACGATCAGCGCGATCCCGCTTTACCTTCACGAAGCTTTTCAGAGACGGTGATCGAAAAGAAAGGAAATCTTTGTCGGCAAATTTTGAAAAGGATCGAGAAATACTAATATTCCCGAAGTTGAAAAGATAGGTAGCCTCCCTTACCGACCGTAGTTAAGTTATCGGTGGCGACGATCGATAAGTTGTCGACGCGGGAAATTTCTGATGTTGGTAACATGCCCGCGAATCGATAAAATGATTTCGCAGATCCCTACTATGCCGGACAAGGTGCCGCGAGGCCCACGGTCGGTTAGTTATGATTTACCGACTGAAATTTACAGACTCCACCGATGGTACGGCGAGAAGTTGAAATCACATTTGCTGGTAAGAAGGGAGTCGAAATGCGGTTGTTTGATTAGCAATAGAGATGCATTTACCATCCGTAAGCACATGCAACATTTTTTTAAAGAGAGTATCGCTAATCGATGACTTATACGTTACAATGAAAAATAGAATAATATTTTCTTTAGTTTATAATAATCATTGTTCAGACGTTAAAATTTGAAATCGCTATATACAGAAAGCGTATTTAAAAATTGTACAATTGCCGGGGGTAGTTGAAACACTCCTACTGGCATAATTACAGTCTTGTCAATGGCAAAAAATTAAAATGATTGCATGTCAGAATTTTTTTTTTTTTTTTTTATGAAAACCGTCTAAACGAAAACCGTTTAAATACAAAGTGTCGCAAATGATGCCAATAATATATTTTCTGTATTGTTAAAAAACAACGCAATAAAATATTGACAAATTTCTATAGCATTCGTAGAAAATGAATACATCGATTCGAAGATTTTTTTTTTTTTTTTTTTCGTTAATAAAATTTTTTATTTTTCGTGAAAAATTGCGCTTCGGAGTGTTTGGGTTCTGAAAAACACATCGAAGAACAAAACGATAACGTAAATAATATCGAAAAGAGTGATGATAAGTTTTCGAAAACTCGTAGATGTATGTAACGAGTCTCATTTAGGGACACCGACGCACACGGGTCATTGGTATGTTTCAGCCTCTTTCTTATCGTTGGAATGTTAAAAGGCCACCTCTTCGTCAACTTAAATTTATTCGAATTAAAACGCCGCAGGGCCGGCGAGCTGACTCTCTTAAGATAAGGTGCCTTGTTGTAAACCGGACCGTAGCGCACAGCTTGGCTCGTGGAGGTACCTGACTGCTTTGCTCTTTTGCTTGCTCGGCGGGTCTGCCCCCGTGGTGGACTTTGCTTTATGCGGACACTTTATGCCTCCGATTGCGAACGACACCGGAACGCTCTCAACCCAATACTGATCGCCGGGATCCTTTTCCGATCGCAAAACGACGAGCAAAACAACGTTTAATTTAGGGTTCCAAGAAGCACGGGTATTTTCATCGTCGGCGATAGCAGCAACAGCAGCAAAAGCAACAGCAGCGAAAACGAACATAACGCGCGCGCCTCCATGCAACGTTTAGTAATCCCGTTAGACGGTCACCGGGCGTGCGCAAGAATGCTGCATTGTATTTCGCGCTCAGTCGGCGTACTCAATGGACCTTTGCAAATGGTATTCAACGATTTTCTCAAACAATAATTTACTGTAGTAAGTAGTAATAAAGAACATAGATTTCTGTCGCTGTTCCGTAGAGACAGAGATAGATGAAAAAAAAATACGAAAAAAAAAAAAATATATATATATATATATTTTCATATTCCGGAACGAATGACCGATCCATCGATCGCAACATTCATGAAACATGTATTTTAACGTTTTTTTTTTTAATTGGTGCCTTTAATCATCTTTACTTCATTTTTCATGCAATATACCAACATAATCACCGCAAGCAATTCAATCTTTCGATCATTGTTCGCCGCGCACGCGTGTGACTAACATGCAAAATGAAAGAAAAACATGGTAGGGATTTTTTTTTTTTTAATAGCTTAAGAATACATGTCTCGTGAATGTTTCTGATTGGACCATTACTGCTGGATAATATAGTTTGGTAATAGACTGAGATTTTATAATGGTTCTCAATGAACGGCAGTGCGGTGTATTCCGAACGAATTATACGTTTGCGAGAGGATAATACAATTGACTATGCGAGTGTATATGAGATACGATACGAGGAATAAAATACTATTATATGCCTCTCTCGCGATGCAGCGGCCTTTCGAAACGAAACGCGAGAAGGTTCCCTCACCCCTTCGACGCATTCGATTTAAACGTTCCGTTGAAAAGGGCCGAACACGATTTATCTTTGATTGTAGAGTCGCGGAGGTCAAGAGTCACGGGGAAATCGATATGTATTGCTACGGGATCGAAACGAATACCGATTACGGGTAATGACTTTAATGACATGTCTTGTCGATGTCCCCGCAGGAACTTTTCTCGTATCCTTCACCCAAATTCTGTACTACAAATCTCAATATTCACATTATCCTTTCATTAGCCTTCGTGAATAAATCGAAAAAAAAAAAAAAAAAAAAAAAAAAAAACAATCGCCCTTCTGTTCTCCGTTAACACACGTCGAATATTGATGTCCGAAATGCGCTTATATTCTGCGCATACAATTTTAACACAGTTCCGTTGTTACCTTTGGAATTCCGAAATTATTCAAAAAATTAACACAACCATTATTGGGTGCCATTAATTTTTTTTTTTTTTTTCACCGAATATACGGAAAATTGAAATTCTTCAATTCTTTATTACCTTCGAAAAATTCATATGGAAATTTAATAAATAAATGCCTCAGAAAGCAAAAACTCCGCTCGCGTCCATTTTAGTGATTACAAAAAACACGAATACAAATTACCTCTTACAAATGTAACCGTTCCTGTTTCCTGATAACATATTAACCAGCATTCGGTGTGTATACCCCGCTACAGCAATACAGGCATCGGGATTCTTTGCCTTCGGACACAATCCCATATTCCAAGATGGCCGCCGTCCTGCACTGTTGGCGGAGGCTGGCCTCAGAAAAAACGATGAGCGTAATAACGTAGTATCGCTAATGGCCGGGCAATTTCAGAGGATACGAATGCTCCACGCTTTCGTCTCTTCGTTGTGTTTCCTCCCTTTTGGGCTTTTCTTTTTATTTTTTTTTATCCATAGTCTCCACTCCCTGCCCCATCCTCCCCCTTCCCCTTTTCTATACTATTTCACCGTATAATACCAACCCCTTCGCCGTAGTCTATCACGGTCAGGTCGGAACTAGCAGACCCGAGGGGAGATGCTCTACGATCACGAAAGTTAAACGTCGGTAAATGGGACTGAATGGTCCCAGAGTGGCGCGCGTCTCTTTGGCCCCTCTTTCGCTTGCTTCCAAACGGATCGTTCCGACAGGATATTGTTTCTCGAGAGAAAATTGTTCGACGACCAAAATCATCTTGGGACACAATTAGCGATGGTTATCTTCGGTAATCCGCGAAATCCGTCTCGACAACAGACAGAGATGGCGCTCGACACGGTCGAACTATTCTTCTTTCTTTTTCTATTTTGCGGCCGGACAAGACGATCTAAAGTCGAAAATAAAAAAGGATGCGTCCTCGACGAACAGATTGACCAATTGGATGCACTGATCAAGTAAGTGGAGACATTAGCAGCGCAAGTACATCATTTTTTCGTAAAAAATGTAATTTTTTACATTTGGCAAAAAACATGGAACATCGTATTTTAATCGTTTCATGAAATTTTTAAAATGCATACTTCGATCCCAGGAAAATCGTAACTGCTGTATTTTATTATTGTAGCGAAATTGAAATAGTAGCGAAATGTATACGAAGCTTATGATGAAGTTGCGTTGAGGTGCGAATCACTTCAGCGACAATAAAATTGCCTTTACAAAGTTACAATTCTGATTGTGCATTTGGTTGACAATCGTTCTGCCATTTATATCATTGTTCAAGTTTATCCCTAAGGAATAATACTGTATGAGGGGAAGAAACGATTTGCGGTCGACGATTTAACCACCCGAGTCCGGTTGATGTGGTGCCTAAATGATCTCGGAAACGAGTGACTTATTTCGGACTGCTGCGTACCGTTCCTTGTTTAACGATTCAAAAATCGTTTACCCACCGCAGAAACGTAAAAAAAAAAATTAAGATAATAATAACAACCGCATAGTCCCAATTGAAGAACAGATGTCCCGGAAAACGATTCTGAAAAACGGAAATGCCGCGCAGGTAGGCGGCCTACGCACATTTGTCTTTTCTGCTCGACGGTTCTTTCCCGCCATGTATTTCGATAAACGTTTTTTCACGCCCCACATTTCGATGATGAACTCATTACTGTCCTGAAAGTCGATTTGAAAAACCTGCGGATTCGACCCTAAATAACATCTGTTAGATATGAGAAAAAGTGGTTCTTTGAAAGTGGTCCTTTTCCGGGCGTTTCAGTCGAAATTGAGACCTTTCTGACAAATTAAGAAATCGGTAAATGAAACCATCAATTGCTCAGACAACTTGAAAAATTATTTATGGAAAAAACTTATCGCGATGTTTTTTTAATTTCCATCTTTATATTTAAGGAAAGTCGTAAATAATTCGCGATCTTTCGATTCCGGAGTACGACACGCCATCAATTTACGATGTTTAACACCGTTTCCAATATTTAAAAAATTTCATTGGTTCTTCATGTCGCAAAATCAGAGCGAATTATTATCCTAACGCCTGAGAATATCTCGAAACGTGTTTTATGCGATTCTCTTTAGTTAGCCGCAGTGAGCGACTAGGGAATCGATTGCTTCGCCTGAATCTTTAATGCGCTACAAACTCGCTAGGTGTTTCGTTCAGGATTTGTCCGTCGTTCGGACATTTATAGGCACGTAGCGTGTACGACGCGGACTCCCCGAAGGCAAACGAGAAAGCTCCGCGAGCATGAAGAAGAGTTGCAACAGTGCTTCGCTGCGAAACGCTGCTGCTGCTACGCGACGCCCTTTGTACTCGCCGCCTTCCGCGATGCGAACACGTTCGATGTTTCGCGTTTTACGCTCGCTACGGCCATAAGAGTTTGCGAGGAAAGAAGATCCTCTTCGTACTTACAAAGAGCGATTGTCCTCGTCCTCGGGATCCCCGATGCTCCCACGAACGTGAAACTCTTCCGTAGCTTCGTCGTGCGCGTCTCTTTATACGCAAACAATTTTCTTTCTTTCAAATATATTTTTTCCACTCTTCCCGCTTTTACGATGTTTCTCGTAAAGCCGGCTTTGTGGTAAGAAATAGCGATCTACGAAAAATTATCTCGAACACCAATCGTCACTCGTTCGACGTCTTCGTAATCTTCCAATGGTAAAAAATGAATTTTAAATACGTTATTGAAAAAAAAAAAAAAAATGTATTGTTTAACCACAAAATTCAGTGGTAATTTACGTCTGGGAAATCTTGAAAAACGTTACAACTCACACGAAAAAAAAATATATTCGAAATACATCGGAAATCTATGAAATTCGATGTTTTAATTATATTAATAAATTAATCAAATATTTTGTTATATGTTTGACAAAGTATATTTTTCGAAAAATATTCTGTAATATGTCATTTTTTGACGATAATTTATTAGATATATCATATATCATATCGTACCATACTTAACGATGTTTTGAAAAATTCTCTCCAATCATCCGATCGAAAGTAATTTGTCATTAATTCCATCGGGGAAAATGACTCCTAACGCAACGAAGAACATCGAAAAACTACCGAATTTATCATATTACGCGTTTCGAAATGAGAGTATAGATGTCTAACGGTGCGTACGCCCGGTTTCATTGTTAATTTTTTAAGCCGCGATCGTCTATCGCACCTGGTCTCGGGCCGCTGTTTTCTGGTTAATTCTGTCGCAGGGTCGGCTTTGCGGTACAAATGACTTTAAAATTGCGCCCGGTCCCGTCTTTCTCACACCCTTTGTGCGGCCCGAAGCTTTCGACAAACCCGGAAAAGATTCTTATCACGGAAAAAAATATAATCGACAAGCTGAACGGAGCATATTATTCGGTTCAAAGTGAAATAATTGCGGAATGCTCGCGTAGAGGGAGAAAAAACATTCATTCCGGGATGACCCACCGATTTTTCACATTCGAACGTTACTTTTGTTAGGTTATCGTTCTATTTTCCTTCCGATCATTTTTTTTTTCCGTTCCTTTTACGCCTGCAGTCTGCCCCTCGTTTTCAATCGCGCCGATCGCGTCCGTTACTTCGCGGAAACTTCATTGCACATGTATATCTTTCCAATCAAACCACCGAACATTTCGTCTCTGCGGTTACTCGATTACTCTTCGCAATCCGGAATCGCCTGCTGCATACGAGCGACGCACGGGGCAACGGAGCTCGGTACTAGTACAGTACAAGTGCAACGGGTGCGCATCCGGGTTATTACTTTCGATAAGTAAAAATTTGTACACCTACCCCTTTATTACTTTCTTCGTACGAAGCCCGACTTCAGCTATGCATGCGTGAATTACGCGTAAATAACACACTGCTCGTTATTTTATTCTCCGAAGGTGCGGACGTACCAGAGATGTACGCGAAAGATTATTCCTGTATTGAGACAGAAATGAAAAAAAAAAAAAAAAAAAAAAAAAAAAAAAAACCAACGTTACACGAGAGCCTCACCCTGTTTCTTAACAGCATTTAGATACGTGATTATCTTTTTTCATTTTTCCTTTTTTTTTTTTTCGCGCACACTTTTCTTCCACGAGGTCGAATTTAAATAATATAATTCAGATACAGTCCGGCGTATTTCATTCCGAGGTACCGCGTGAGATGTACCGCCAATAATGTTTCATTAGACCGAATGTAAAATTAGCATTTTATGCCATCGAAACGTGTATGCCATCTCGTCGTTTTTATCGGTGGAGTGTGTGTCCAGTCGCACACACGCGGATGATTCGCGTGTATATGTATTTTTTTTCGATGTATGTGCCGATGGATCGCGCACTATGCTTTATCATACATTATTTCGTTCGTATGAATTAATCCGTATCTCGTGCATTGTGGATTGCAAACAGACCGATAATTTGGGGCCATGTAAATTATTTAACTTTAATGCAACGTACCTAATGCCGGTCGTGTTATATTCGCTCGGCGATGAGCGTACGTGCGAATAAGTGGACAATCAATGCGGAGAAATAATATAAGTGTGTAGTATGGCACCACTCGCCAACGCGCAAAATGCACGGTATACAACGAAACAACGGAGAATTCTGTACTCTCGTTCATGAATCTCTTGTTTATACGATTTTCCAGTACTCTCCCCTTCTCCCCCTCCGTTTCCCGACGAAATTTGGTCGATTTGCACTCTGGTAGTAATCAACGGGAAAATCGAAAAATTATGTTCGCACAACTCCCCGAATCCCATCGGAAAGCGCTCCGTTGGACGCATTTATACCCGACAGCGCATCCCCATTATTCGTGCTTTTCGGTTCAATCGAATTGATTCAAAGTTGATTTATCAACGTGACTCCGCCATTATCGTACGTCTCGATAAAGCACGTCGTACAGACACACAGATAACTGCGGCCCCATCGTCCCCGACATTGTTTCATCGGAACGTATCGCGATTTGAAACAAACGAAATTTCTTTTTTGTCAACGAAAAAAAAAAATCAAACGAGTTATCATCTCGATGCGTTGCATGAATATCATTCTACTGACGGACAACTGCAGACTCCTAGCAAAACTCTAATTTTGCTTCTGATTACGCGTTTCATAGGTAATGAGAAATGAAATTATACCGTTGAGTATAAATAGACGCGATTAGTCCGATGAAAGTATTGGTCCGAATTTCCTATTCAGAGATTTGAAAAATTAAAATTCTTCGAAAAATCTCCTTCTGGAAAGTGAATTTTCAGAGATTTAAAATCATTTTACAGTCGAAAACTACTCGATAATTTTTATCACAAAATTTGATTTTTTTTTTTCCAATTCGCGGCTAATCGGAACTTTGCATGAAAAAACGGCTTAAAAAATCAACGAAAAATGGGGTTAAGAACGCTCCGTCTTATCAGTGCTAAAAAAAAATCAGCATCAATGCTTATTTGACTGATTGGATGCAAGAAAACAATGGAATCGATAATGGACTTTGAATTCGCGAAGTTCTATCGTACGTGTAGTCAGGGTGCACGTTAGATGGAGGCAACGAAGAACAGGGGGTTAATTTGTGTAGTACTATAGCCATTGTTGCTTCCGGTATCGAACTGCGCCACTGGAATCCCGACTCGGCAATCCAATATCCATTCTCCGAACGATTCCGCGGCTTTAGCGAAAGAGCCATGGAACGAGCTCTCGTCCATTTCAGTTTCGTTTACTTACTTCGTCCGGTGCTGCTGTCTGGTAAACGAAATCGCCTCTGTGTGTCTGTACTTAAAGTGCGGCGCCGAGGCGCAGGCGCGATCCTTCGTTGCCGTCAATGTACGTCCGTAACTACTAGAGAATCGCTATACCTATATATCGGGCGTACGTACGAACAACTGATAGGTTTCCTATGAATAACCTAAAATTAAATGGAAGTATCGAGTGCGTAATGACTTTGTATCAATCAGAGACATTTCATGTATATCTATATATATCGGGTACCGGTTCCGAAAAGATTCGAAGATTTCTTCGATGCCGATACATTTTTTACATATATTTGTATATCACCGACCTTATCGATCGATACGGTGGCTGCAATTATCATTTTACGAAGTTATTTTATTGAATTTTCTTAGACATAAATGATACGCTTTTCCGCAGCTCGCGAAGCTTTTAAAGTTCGCAGCTACCATTAAACGCACGAAGCTAATATATAATAAGTATAATTTATACGCCATTTTAACGTACCATCTGTCTGTCGGATGAAAAGTGGTGAATATGGATTTCCGTTATTTAATGGATTTTCCATGTTCGATAGAAACGTCATATTCACCACTTTTATCGCTATAAGTACGCAAATGGCGCCGTAGATAACATCCCTATTGAACACGCGCACGAAAAAAACTGCGTGCTTCTCGTAATAGTGCATAATGCGTGATGCGTGCAATTTTCCAGAATTCGTCATATAGTGAGAGAAGAAAAAAGTGACTAATGAATTGATATTTGGTCAGCAATTACTACTGTTATCATCATTATTTCTCATAATTATGCTTCTTGGCGTCCTGCGTGTACAATTTAAAGAATTACATCGGATAAGAATCTAAAAACGTTGTGTCCTTTGTTTGAATTTAAAAACGCAACGCCTGATGCAATGCTTTTTAATTTTCGCACCATTCTGTTTCACTACCGCATCGATAAAAACTGTTTCTTCAATCGACTTTAAGGTATTTTCAGTGTGACGGCCCAAAAAATAGCTGATTTTCACGATTTTTTTTTCGATGGATAAAATACGCTAATCAGTGTATTTTTTTTATGTCCAATCAAAACAATCATGAAGAATAGAAAAACAATTTTTTTAGTATTTATTTTTATTTGTTTATACTTTTTTGGGTGTTTGAAAACGGCTTGTAATAAAATTGAGTCTTGATACGGTTTATATTCTTCTAACCGTAAATAGTGTCCAAAACAATATTTGAAAAAAGATTATTAATCAGTATTAAAGCCGCTATCATGCCATGGAGGATTTTTTTTATTTTCGATCAAAAATCACAAAATGGCGGCGATTAAAACAAAAATTATCGTATTAACGTTTTTTTCGACAGTTTTTCGTTAAAAAAAAAAGAATATTTCAAAAAATAAAAAAAAGCTTCCATAGCAAAATAAAAAATAGTGTGAAGAATGTTGTGTGAAAATTTGAGACGGGTAACTTGAAAACTCTTTCTTTGAGAGTGTAAATCGTGAAAATCCCGTGTAAAAAGGTTTCTTGAAAATTTGACTTAAATTTTTGTAAAATAAAATTGCAAAAATTTCAGTTGTTTGCTAATCTCGCCGTTAACTAAATGGTTTATCAGGACGCGGAGTATGCGAATTTGATTAATTTATAAAATCAGATGCTGTTAAATCGAATAAATCGGCTTCGTCACTGTATCGACAGAATGAACGATCTCTGCAAACGAAATGCTCATATGTGTACATAAACGCACACACATCGCGGTTTAAGTAGCATTCTCAGATCTGTTTGAGTTCGCAAAGCGAAGATTAAACCGTGGGGGCGCGATTCCAATTCAGGAGTATCCGATTGGTCGGCATAGCGTCGAACAGTATGGGCGGAGCAACCGTAATGAGTTTCTAAATCAGTACCCAGGCTGGTGCTGCTGGCTGCTCCGTTCTACGCTGCTGCCTCTCCAACTCCAGGCTATGTTCACTCGGTCGCTTAATGCCGGCTGGTCGTGGCCGCGGCCGTCCGCGACTCGTCGTTCTTACTGGTCGCGTTCGATGCCTCGTCGAACAACCCCCTCGTCGAGCGGCGCATATACGTATCTCGCACACGTATCGCTTACCTATTACATTACCCGCAGTCCGGAGCCTCGTATTAGACGTTAGTACATAGCTATTACGGTACCTATAATGTTCGACGCGTTACACATGTAGTCTCCGGGCGAACGACAAAAAAAAATTTGTTTCTCGTTGATTCTCGTCAAGATAAAGAATTCTATCACAAGCACGACTCTCGCACAGTTAGAACGTAATTATTCAGTAATCATGTTGCGCACAGCTTCGACCGGACTTGTCTTTTCTTCGATAGACGATTGCGATAATGATGATGACGATTTTTATCTCGTGCCAATTAGGACATTAGATATTCGGCAGTCGCTGATGTATCATGGGAAATTAGAAAAGGTTATGAACTCCAGTATAGAATAATGACAACAGTTTTGTGAGTTTTTTTTTTTTTTTTTTTTTTTTTTTTTTTTTCGGTAATAGACGGAATAATAACGTTTTTTAGAAGTCGTTGTCTCTGATTCGAGTCGACTGTTATCTGGCAATCGATTTGGCTACAGTAGAAACACTTTAGTATAGAGGTCTATGTTATATATGCTATATATATATTGCAGAAGTAACAGAGAGTGCTTTGAATAATAGAGATGGACTCGTTGGCAACTCGGTTAGCCTAATACTCGGATAACTTGCCGATGACACCGTCTGCGTCGCTTTTCCTAAATACTATATGAAGGACTGTGTAACACATCCAACATCTTTTTTGCCAGCTATTCCGAACATCTTCGATGTTAGAGAAACAAGTTCCGTGCCGTTTCGGGATGCTATCTCTTGGTACAGAGAGTCGCGATTTGTTTTAAGGGAACACTTAGACATCGCGCGAAATTTGATAAAATTTCATTCGTTACTTTTTGGTATTAAAAAATCAATATTTTTGGCCACATAAATTGCCAAAGAAAGAAAAATTTCAATTTTTTTTTTTTTTACTTTTTGTCTAAAAATGTCTACTGATCTTTCGATACGGACGAAATAACTTAGTTGAGATTAATTTGGGTAGCGAACTGCTACACTGTCGCAACTGATTAACCAGTAAAGAGTTGAATTCGAAATTGTTTCGGAAAGATAGTTTCCCCGTTATGCACACTGGGAAGCCGTATTTTTACGTAATTACTATTCGTTATCCTAAATTACGCGAAGCTTTCTGCAGCTACTCTATTTATATCGCATGACAATTTCCGCACCCAAAACTAACCAACAAATGATTCGTTTCTAACCTGCAGGTGGGGTAAAAATATATACTTCCGGAGACTTTTATAGAGTTAACTTTCGCGATATTTAATTAAATTGTTTATTTCGAAACATAGAAATTAGTGAATTAAAAATAATATTTTTTTTTTCGTTTCGCTACAAATCGATAAGTTTGCAGGAATTTTTGTGATTTCGCGCATATTGAGAACAAAATCTTATTGTCTCGAAATTTAACACCAACTATAATAAAAACAAATTATCCGACATAAACTTTAAAAAAAAATGGAAAAAAAAAAGAATGAGTACTATTATAGTTGAACTCTGCTGATAACCGAAGAAATTCTTAATTCCTTTCGTAAATGATAATTTAGCAGCGTGTTTTCGCGATGAATAACTCTGATACAGTCGCAATTCCGCACCTGTAACTACAGCTTGACCAATTCTGGTATTGTCGGACGTGCGTGCGGCGTGTCAAGAGGGAACGGGAGGGTAAGAGAAGAGAGTGAGATGCGAAAATGTCGAGAGGGGTCTAATCGTGTTAGCCGAAGCGAGTGAGCAAGCGGGCGGTGTTGGTTTCGAAGAGCCACAGCTACACGCGCCATCTTGCTTTCTGGTCACGTACAACCGTAAAACAAAGGGAACATCGAGACGGAGAGAAGCTGAATCTCGCGCGCGAGCTGAATACGCGCTCGTCTCAATATTTAATCTCTCATTATTGGGGCCCGTGCGCTCGAGCTTTTGAGACAATTGGCAGTTTTAGTACCCAATAAGGATTCGGACGGCGTCTGTGAGCTTCACGATAGGATAGAATGTTATACGCGGTCATGCCGCTTGCTCCATCGTCTCTTGGATTCTGCACACTACTCACGTGTGCGCCTTTTTGTTATCACACGAATTCGCGGGGTGAAATAAATTAAACTCCTTGTTGCAAGAGAGAGGCATTGAAAGATCAAAAAAAAAAAAGATCAATTGATGTATAAAATTGAGTCAATGTAGTAAAAAAAAAACGCCCATTTTTTACGCGCTATTACGATTGGAGTCGTATTTTTTAACGAAATATAACGGCGAAAAATGTCATTACTGAACGACAATTTTAGGTTAAAAAGAATGGCGAACGATTTTATAAAATTGTCAATCAGATTTCGTTGACGTTACGATGTTATAATGAAAATTTGGAAAAAATTTTATTCAATCGTTTGGAACGAATTGTAATTTTATAAAAGTAATCGAGAAATAATATTCTGTTTAAAAAATGTAATATTTATTCAGAAAAATCAATTCTTTTTACGAAAATAGCCTTATCGTGATAAAAAAAAACGGTTGACAAAATAACGATTTTCCGTATTTAAATCGTTAAAAAGCGACAAATTCCCGACTGCTATGGCAACGTCAACATTACGATGAGTCTCCATATTTACTCACCGTTTTACACAATAATTTTAACTGCCGTGAGTACAGATCTATTAGCAACACCTCGGATTGCTTGCTTCACCTTGAAGCATCAATTAAAAAATGTCGCAATTCGTCGACCAGCGGTCGCGTAGTTTCCAAGATTCGACGTTACCGAAAGAAAGTTCCCCCCAAAGGATAACGACACAATCAGTCGTTAAATCGAAACTCGTTGTATCCCCAGACGTTTACTTTTGCTTGCAGCATCACTGCTCACACTCTTAGGTACTTTAGACTTTGCAGAACAATTCGTATTTGTCGTTAAATTTCGCCAACCGGCCGCACTTGTTTTGCCAGCATTACGCAACGAAAAGATTGTAGAAAATGATAAATGGCGCAAAAAAAAAAAAACAATCAAATGGACCAGATGTTATTCCAGCATCCGATCTTCGGTTCCGCTGATGCTACAGATTTAGTATCAAACAGACATTCGACTGTATAAAAAAAAAAAAAAAAACAAAGCTTCGTGAAACATTGACGAGAAATGAAATGAAATAAGAGTAATATGTTCGATGACCCCGAGGGCCATTGAATAGGCGAAAAGCCGGAAGTGAAATGTGTCGAGGGACCTACGGAAACAGAGAGTGAAGAGTCGAGGGGCGTCGAGGAGTGCGGAGGGTGAGTTATCCGGCGCAAATGAAATTAGAGTTGCCACGATTCCGGGACTTGGAATCCCGGCGTGTTGCGCTACGCTCCTCTCGTCCTGGAAAAGCTTCACCAGCGGTGGAGCAAACGCGCGAGAGCAATAGCTGTTGAAAAATCACTGCGTTCTCGCGAGCGAAACTACCGTACAAGCGACGGTCGTGAGGGGGAGAGAGACGCGAGAAGCGTGGGGAGACATTATGATCGAGTGCGGAACATTGCGGGGTTATAATGAAAACATGGCCGCCATCCGGTGTGGTACCTTCGGCAAGTCGGGTTAAGACTGATTGGCGTTGACTTAAATATTTGTGTTGTTCACTCTCTCGTGTGCGAAACACGTTTCTCACATCTTTATCATTCAGTGAACATTCACTCGCGGCTCCTGAACCAAACTTTCCTCATTGGGTTTAGCCATTCGTATTACGCTGCCACGCCGAAGGCTCAGCGGTAATTTGTTTTAATGCCGTTCTAAAATTTCGTCTTCGGTCAATGTCCGATTATGCTTAATTTTCTACCGCGCGCACAACAGACGAATAATAGAGCGCGTATAACGAAACGATCGTCGTAAGGTACCCGAGAAATTTCACTCCCTGCGCGACTTTCTCCGAGCAGAAATCGCTGCGATAACAACGGGATACATGTTCTTACGATTCCGCATATGTACAAAAGTGAACATAGATGAAATATAATATTTCTGCAAATATATGTGACCAAATATATAACGATTTTTAAGATCGATATATAAATTATATTAAAGTGCCAAATTAATAAAAAAAAAATTTGAAATATATTTGGTATATATTCGATTTAATATATACCAAATATGTTTCGATATTTCGATTTCAATAAGAAAGATCGAAAAAAATCGAAAAATTTCAATGAATTTTAGCGAAATTCCATTGCAAATGCAAAACGATTAATTCACATCGCCTTTAAATATTCTCTCGGCATTCATAATTTTAATATACCAATCGCACGTCATTTTCCCGTCATTTTTAGAACTCATACTTGAGTTCAGCACTTTTTGATTACCGATCGATACTTTATGCCGAACGCGAGACGTTATCGATCTTTTATGATTATTAAGAATCGATCATTCATTCTCCCGCAAGATCTAATGTACGGTAAGTAAGGATTTCGTGCCGCAATGGCATACAGCGGCTAAGATTCACGGTGAAAATCGTGTGCTCGCGCGGTGGAGGAGATAGGAGGGAAGAGAGGGGGTGGGGGCAAACAGTATAGTCTCATGGCTGTGAAAAATCACCGACCACCCCGGCCGTTCATCCATTATTAAATCGATAGGAACCATCGCGGGTACGTCCAAGAGAAAGTATATTCCCCTTGCATTGTTAAAGTCCCCAGCCAATAGCTCTCGACGGGGTGCGCGGTGGTACGCTTTCCGCGTCGAGGATCTCCGCCCACACCGTGCGATAAGTCCGTACAGTTGCTCGATAACTTTTGGCCCTTTTTCCGATTTTCACGATACACACGGGGGGATACCCGCGGCAACCACCGCGAGGCTATCTCGGAATTTATTCATTCAAATGTTACGAATCGCACTGGGATATTTGGACGTTGAAATTATTCCGAGGGTGAAGCAAAATAGCTTTACCTCGATACCTTTTGCTTTATCTGCTCCCTTCGTCCTTCCGGCGATTCTCCACTTTTCTAAATTAATTACTAAAGCGTTACGTGAAATAGCGAATAGAACATACAGAGAGAGAAGGACATCAGATTGACGTAAGGGTAGATCGCTATAGCTCCATCGAGACTCGTTTTCAGAGGGTTCGCACTCTGATTGTTACGCAGCAATACGTATAGAATAAAATAAAAATTTTATGACGTAAAAAAAAATTTGGTTTAGTCTAAACAATTCTAAGTACTAAATAATTTTAAAAAATTATAATCAAATAATAAAAATAATAGTATATAATTTGATTAATGATATTTGATTATTATTTATCGATAATTAATTAGTATCGATTTATACTCGATACATCGATCTCACAAAAAAATATTTATTACGGGAAAGACGCGCATCATTGAAGAAAATCTCAAGACGCGCGTGTATTTTAAGGGGGTGTAAAAGTGTGTACATTTTTTTTTTTTTTTTAAATATCCAATTTCCTCACCGTTTTCTCTTCGAGACACATAATTAAAGTATCGGCGTGAAAAACATCGAGAAAATATATTTTCCCATCGATTGGTTTCGATATAAAAAAAAAAAATCAATCGAAGGTGAAGGGTAACTGGTTTATTGTCAGATCTCTATATCCCGTTGAATTTACGCAGTAGAAATTAAATCGAATTTAATCACGAATCCAGCAGTATAGGCCATCGTATAACATGCGGGGATAGTCTCCCGCTGCGCGAGTCTGGTTAACGTCGAGAGCGTAACCACTTAGCGTATTGGTGTTTGATTTATTTCTCGCAGGTCGAACTACCGCCTGGGGAGAGTGCCGGAGCATCGTCCACTGTTCTTTTTTTTCTCTTTCCCGTTTACTATTTTATTCTCTCACTTTCTCGCTTGCGTAGCAGAGAACCGCCGTTCGCACGCCCCATATACACACACGAGTCTCATCTATTGTATTTCTATTAAGTCGACGATCCACTCACCCCCCGCAGAGGCCCTTCGATGTTCTTGCGGGCCTCTGCCATATTTCCTGATTTGTCTTTCCCCCGTCCCCCGTCGAAAGTACTGCAGTAACAGCACACAAAGTGTCGAGACACCGGCTGTTATAATGGATACACAAAAGATCGCTTACATAATTTCCTCGATGTATTAAAACAATGTAACCTTATTAACTGTGTACCATAGTAATATAGCAGTTTCAGGGACATTATTTTATTTGTTTTAATTACAATAAATACCAAGGAAAAAAAAATTATGAATAATTTTTTTATTATATTAAATTAACACGATTTATAATTCATAAATCTTTTTTTTTTTTTCAAAGTTCACAATACGAAGGAAACGACACATAAGCAATATTCACGTACTTTTGTTTTATTTTTTCTCAGAACTGAGGGTAGACGGCCTAAAAATATACTCGTGGTTAATTATCTATTTTTTTCTTCGCTCGACATTCGGATAATGCCTTATCAAGGATTTAATTAATTACGATGTCGCTCAGGGTTGAGAGTGCCTACATTTCTCTTCGAAGTTCGTGAAAAGTTTTTGCGCGTTATTCTGGGATCCGAAGCGAGCGTAGTCCGCGGCCGATTCGCAAAGAGAGGAATTGCCGGTTGGGGAGTCCGGGTCGCGGCCAACCGGGCCGTAAATTTACCGGGACGGATTAATTTCGTCGTAACTCGGCGAACGCTGATTATTCATGCCCTTCGCTCGACGAAGCCGGGGCGCGTACTTGCAAACGCTGACTGTAGTTTAGGCTTATATATATTTTATACTTGCGCGATCTTTGAGGTCTTCTGAAGTTTAAACTTCAACAGTTTCGAACCATTTCGACGACAAGTACGATAACGTCGAATGGCGGAGCGAACAGCGATGTATTGAAAATCCGAGATTTTTTGAAAGAAATGCTTTTGTTCGTAACAACTAAATTCGATTCAAAATTCGATGATTCCGAAAAAAAAAAGAAAAAGAATTGTTATAAAAAAAAATAAAAAATTAATCTTTAATACAAAATAAAAAATGAAAAAAAAAAAAAAAGAAAATATTTGTTGTCAGAATTTTCGTCTTCAATTTTTTTGGTATTTACCGAACGTAAAGTTTGAAACTGTTTTGCTGCAGAGAACATTTCATTTCTATCAACAATAACTTTTTTTTGTTTTCGAAATGTAAATTCGGCTAATTACGCGATTAAGGGTGATGGGAATTTGACGAGGCGCGATTTTAATACGCGATTCTTCGATCTATTTATGTGTGAAAGCAATTATTTTTTTTTGGGACTTTTCGTTTAGATTTAATTTGAATAATAATTCGTCGATCAATTTTCGTGGAGACTCGATTCTCAGACACGTTATTTTCATTCCTTTTTAAGGGGAGTATCGATTCTTGCGCAATCTCTGTTACACGCCCAATTTTGGTGCTACAGCTTTGCAATTTGAGAGGTGCAGCTGCTGCGTATGCCTCTCGATTACTTTGGCATTCAATGTCCACTTACCGCAAACTACCTCGTGATTCGTCGGACGAGAAAGAGTGAAGTAAGAGCGAAGGGAAGATCGTCCCGCGGCAGTGTTCCGATGTAAAGAAAAAAACGAAACTAAAAAAAAAGAAATGTCCGCGAACAAGCAACAGTTCGAGAATGAAAAGAAGCGATGAGAAAAGAAGTGGCCAGCGTAGTGGGGTAAAGAAAAGGGGAGGAAGGAGCGTCGTCGAGAAAAGAATTAAATTTGAACGGAGTCGAGGCAATTATCCGGACCCGAATGAAGAAACGACGAGGATAACGGTTAAGAGTGCCTTACGCTGCAGCTACTGTTGATGGTTGCAGGAAACCCTCCGTCCGTGAGTCGAGTTCTCGCACGCGGAAGGGGCTTTCTGCCTCCGGGAATTAAACATTCTTTTATCTTCTTATACCTACCGTACCGTTTTTGCGCCGTCTCAACGCGAACGAACGGTTAATCAATCAAAAAAGAAAAAAAAAAAAAAACAAAAAAAAAAATTACGCGAACAATCGAATTGCGCGGCTTTATTGCTCGATTTTTATATACATCACGCGATTTGCATCAAACACAGAACTGCAATCTTTTCTCGCGGTCACTTCCGAACTTATTTATCGTTTGCAATAAATAATATCCTATCGCCTTTTTTTCCCCGCAACATTATTTCAAGCCCTGAAAATTTAATTCCACAAGAGATCGAATAAGAAACGAAATGCTCATGAATATACACGACGAAGAACACTTCATGGATTGTATCATTGGCCTGTGCATTCGTATCGATTTGCGAAACGATATACTTAGACCCGGTAGACGTTGGAATACATACGAAGTCTCTGGAATCGAAAGAATGGAGGGAAGGAAGCGGTTGGTTCGGAAGAAAGCGAAGGAGTCTCTCGACTCCACGGACAACAATACGGGCGTAGCTCGGTAATAAACTCGTCGGCAGACAGAATACAGATCGGAAGTCGGCCGGCTAACCGAGTTATCGCGCCCCCAAGTAGCCTCAACCCCACGAGCGCGCAGGAGCAGTAACCAGCAATGCATGGAGAGGGATGGGGGGGAAGGACACGGTTCTTGCTTTCTATCTTTTTGCCCACTCGGCTCTTTCTATTCTTTCTTTCTCACTTCTCTTCTCCATCCGGAAAATCCCCTGGCAGTAAATAAATGTTTTACTCCAGTGTACAGCGCCGCTACCGCCGAGTATATTTGTATGCGGTGTAGAGACACCCTCTCCCCCCCTTCCATAGAAACGGTTGCAGCGTGCGGTGTACTTTTTGCGTCTTTCTGCGGAACAACATTCTCGTCTCCTTATCACATTCGATAGCTAAGTTCACGAGAAATCGCACTACATTTGCTTGGATGCTACGGATCAATGCCTAAACGAAAAAAAAAAACATCGAAAGAGCAAAATGAAAAAAATGAAAAAAAAATTAAGGGGAATTTTTACATTGATCGGTAAGGTCATTTTGGTATCTGAGACGTAGAGTAGGTATACGTAAAAAAAAATCCAGTACGATTATTTTATCATTTATTTTTATAAATAATAATGATAAAAATAATTATTATTATTTTAATTTTTTTTAATAATACGATACAAGATTGTGCAATATTTTTTATACGGTATAATTCTCTTCATTCTAATATTTTCATCATCTCGCAAACGAAGACATTTCGGTGGCTTCAACAAGACGAATAAAAATGCTCGCGACACATCGTTCGATAGCTTCGAGAGAAAGGAAAGAAAATACTTATTAGATATGCAAGTAAATGAAGAAGAAAAGACGAATCAGTCAATAGTGAAAAAATATAGTAGCAAAGAAATACGAAGACGACGACTTATACGAGAAGGGCTATCGCTTTGCGTGGTTAAACTTTTGTGCGGCTGAATGTTGCAAGGGATGGGTGACTTGACGGACCGGCGAGGGGTGGTATTCTACCGCAAGCTCCGGTCCGGCACAAGCTTTTACCGTGTATGCGTGATCTCTGCGCACACACAATCGACCTTCGACCTCGTCGGAGACGTCGGGGGCCTCCGCCAGCACTCAGGGCAATCGGGACGCGCACTCTGTGCCGCGTCGTGTCTCTCAGCAACGTCGAGAGACTACGGTCGCGCAACTACATTCTCTACTACCACCATCAGCCACGGCATATGCCACGAGTTTAAAGTTTCTTCGACGAAGAGATTCGCGAAGAGAAATCCACGAGGGAAACCAACTTGGCTCTTCGTTTTCTTGCCAATCCGGGATGTCCATGGGACCATCGCGGCCTCCCGAGACTACGCCGAGTTTATATCGACTGCGTTATATTGCCGCAAGAGTTTATCGTTTCCTTGTAGTTTATCTCACTGTCCTCCCACCAGAATACTCTCAATTTTCAATTCTCAAATAATGGAATAGTACATGAAATTTCGATAGATCGGAAATAAGTCAGTAGACGCAAATCGATGCTCGAAAAAAAAAAAAAAAAAATTATAAGATATAAAAAAAAAATTAAAAATCGGCCATTTTGGACGTCTATGCGAAAAAATGTCTATAAATTGTATTTTTTTTCGACACTTCTGTAGTTTGCGTAATGTCGAAATTTTTTTTTTACAAAATTACGAGGGGAAAAAAAAAAATCGCGAAATAATAATGCCATTCGAATTAAGAACGTGTTTTCGATTTTTCTCACAGAACTGCTGAGAAGAGTGATCAATTCGGGTTTTTACATGGCCAGCAGCTCAGAAAAATTGTATTCTCACGTTTTTCTTAGTTGCAAAATAAATCGAAGATTCCGAAGAATGTAAAATAATCGGAGCGCGAATACGGATTCAAGAGAATTGTTCGCTGCGTAGTGTTGCGCACATAAATACATACCTGTTGAAGATAGACAAACGCAAAGAGTTTCAGTTACCGCGATTCCGCTGTATAGTGGATGCATCGCAGCCTCGAGAGCGCGGATCTAGCATTAGATTCTCACTCGCCAAGGTTGAGTTTTAATGAGAGTTTAAAGCGTTTATTCCAGAAGTATAGCGAAGAGATGCTCGAGGTACGTTAGGCACGAATACTATTATATTAGCACCACAGCAACAGCATCAAACGTCGACCGGAGGTCGCTACTTTCACACATTATGCGTCGGGATGTAGGTTAATCCCAGCGGCTCTCTCGGTACGTTCGCTGCGTTCAAAACCGCCCACCCGCGTGGGAGTAACTCGACGTCGATTCTCGTAATTTGAAAGAGCACTTTGCTTACGGACAAAGACCAGTAAAGCACCTTTACAGTAGTGCTAAAGCGCCGTATAGTTATACAGTACGCGAGAGATCGACGGCTATGACTATCGTGCGAAAATTTTAATAGATATAGTCCTCTTCAGCCGGAAAACGATAGTAGCTTTTGCTATCTCGACACTTAAACGAAAAAAAAAAAAAAAAAAAAAAACATGAGTTCTAAGAATTGTAACGGAAACTACGCAATGAATTTGCCTCTCACCTCGTGGCGTCGATAAAATTGCATTTTTGCAATCGTCGATAATCATTTACGATACTATAATTAGCGTTTTAACAAATGCAACAAAAATCGATATTAAAAAAAAAAGTGATGTTTCGATCTTTTGCGAAAACATATACGAGATTATCATTTACCATACGATAATTCGTGTTTCATCGAATGCAACAAAAATCGATGTTAAAAAAAAAGTGATGTTTTGATATTTTGCGATAACAAATACGAGATTTCTTCCGTTCCATTCGGATGGATGCTGATTAACCCCAACAACAAACAGGTCACCTGTAACCGAGACCCGTGGGCACCGAATGTTTCCGTCGTCCTCTTAACCCCTCTGATTCAATAGATCATACAGTACTCGCTACCACCCCATCGACTTTATACGCAGGAGGCTCGCGCACCCTCGTCGACACTTGCCACCCTGCAAAATAGCAATCGTCTCATCCAATTCCCTGCCCCCCGCGACCCCTGAAAAAACCGATTCAATTTCACAACAAGCCAATCGAGCGATCGGTGACGACCCGTGTCGACGAGTGGCCCATTTTTAGCTGCAAGTGGCACAGAAAAACTGCTATCCAGATGTGTCTATCGCATGTGCGTACGTACAGCACGCTATAGTGTACAACTGTAAGTCTACGGGTGCATGTAGTCTGCTTTATGGGGTGCGTCTGGTCCGGGGAACAAAAGAAAGGGATGAAAGAGTCTCATGGGGATGTTGCAGCTTCGTTCGCCTCTACTCTGTTCCACAACTAAGGGCACTGATCAACTACAATCTTCGTATCGGTCGCACGCCCTGTTTTATTCCCCGGAGTCCAACGTATGGGAAATTATGACGTTGGACGTTAGCGCGGCAGAGCGACGAGGTGTCGTGACATTAATCGGGGTCCACATTGCCAAGTGGTGCTCGTTGTTTTTCTCTTCAACGAGACGAGAAAAATATTGATGTCTATGGTTCGCATCAAATCGCAAGGGCTTCTCGTCTCTCCGGCCCTCGAAAAACGATCGACCGACAGCCGATCGCAGTCGTGACGATCCCCTTGCTGACAATAAGACTATTAGGTTTCGTGTAATCGGCATCGATTTTCTCATCGTAGTCAACGATTTGTCTGGTACAGTGGGTGGAAACTTTAGGATTACGGTACGTTGGATCGAAGCATTGACCGATCGTCTTTCATTGCGAATAATAAACGTTTAGCTCTTTTTTTGTAATACTTGTGTGGGAATTGCGGCAGAACGGCGCGTAATGTAACGCCACCGATATAGCGCGAAAAAAAAATCGGGGAATCGAAATCAGCGCTGTGGATGACGAAAAAAAAAAAAAAATTCAGCATTTTTTTTTTCGCTCGTGTGTTTTTCTAAATTTGCCGAAAAAATAAAAAAAAAATTTTAACGATGATTAAAAATTTTCATGACGTCGCGTGTTTTTGACGCAAATTCGGCATTTTACCAAATACATCGATGTATATGCGCCCGAAGGTTATTGTACGACGATTATATTTCAACATAATGGATACGGAAACTCGTAAATATTAGTGCGATATGAAGGGTACATAAAGTACCCATAGATCGAAGCAAAAGCAGCACAATAATGCTCCCGATGCGGTCTACACGTTTGCGCGGCTGAGTAGCGAGTAGGTATAACGAGGCGACTTGTTCGTCAATTATTCATTGCACCTCTCGCCTCTATTAAGAGGATCGCTTATGTATATTCTACACAGGTGTTTAGGCGCGGTACGTTTCCAGCGTGTAGGATATTAGTTTTGTGCGTAATGCGAGCCTCGCGTGATATTTAACTCTGACAATACACTTGAATCGCGTATACTAAATGCTGAACAAGTAGTACAGTTTCGTAATTACGATTGTTATTCCTCGTAACCCTCTGTGTCGAGTTGTATTAAAATGTTAGCTACGTGACGAATAAACTGTGCATAAATTCTCAAAAACGTAGAAATCTAAAAATTCATCAATCAACAAACAGATTCAACAAAAAAATCGATAAACTTTGCATTCGATAAATTTCACGAAAAAAAAAAAAAAAAAGTTTATTCCTGTGAAATTTCGTTCATTACAGCCGAAAAATTGCGATATTTTGCATTATAAAGCTTTTTTTTTTGTATCCGAGATAATATCAATGATACCGAACACCGCTATCGATGTATTAGTCGATATCGTTGAGCGTATCGATGTTAATTTTTTTGTCCGTCCATAATAAACAATTTTTTGATACCTACACATCAAAATGTATTTTCATACTTCTCGTACTTTATATAGCTACAGTTCACCCTACGAAAAACGTATATCTTCATACAATATATCCCACATATCCACACGCGTCATCCGCATCCGTTGAAAGACTTTACCGTACACATCACATCCCCATTTTTCGACAGAGGGCTGCATGATTCTAGGCTGCGGATAGGAGTGAAGAAAAAGGTTCGTTGCCCATTGCACAGCGTTTTGCGCTCCCGAGAATCACTCGTGTCTCGTTTCTCCGGCTTTATAAAAGTCGGTGGAGTTTTGAATAAAGAATGACTGTAACGTTCAGGAGGGTATATAACTGACGGGATCTCCGCTGGTGCTTGCTGCAAGCTTCTCTGTCGCCACGTCTTTTGAGACCGGTCAACGTTCCCCTCCGTGTGTCTTTCTCTCTTACTTTTTTACCCACGTATCCCGCTTTATCTTTTTCACTTTTCGTTTTTTTTTTTTTTTTTTTTTTTTTTTTATTTCGCGATGGAAGCTCCGCGAATTCGGCCCCAGCGCACCCTCGTCGTTTCAGCAACTTCAACAACTCTTTACCTCTTTCGTTCATTCGCTAATAGCTACATGTATACTGTAGCGAGTAGATATAACAGTTCACGGTAACGGCGCGAAGACTGACGACGAGCTGAGCTCTGCATACCCGTTCAACTCAGCATCGTCGACTCATACCTGCGTCCTTTTCGTATACCAAAGCTTTGGCTTCAAACCTTCTCTCTCTCCCTCTCTCTCTCTCTCTCGTTGATGTTCCGTCTCCATCCCTCACACAGACATACACACTGTCTCATCCCATTCCCCGGTTTCGAAAGCTTTAGAGCGCAAAGGGTGCCATCAATTATTCGCATCACGGTGAAAACGTCTAAGTGACACGGGGATTCGTGACACCTAAATTGATCCTCGATCGGGGAGCTGAGGGGGAGGGGGGGGGGGGGGGTGCAGGGGGTGAAAAGCATTGCCGAGAACCAGCGCTCTCGTTGGTTCTCGTTGTGCTTTGGCACTGATGCGCTCGGTGGTAACGCGCGTCGAAGACACCGGAACGAACTTTCTTGCATTATTCCAAACACTCGCGATCGCGATGTTGAGTTGCCTCTGCGCGGATACGAAGTGGGAATTGAAAGATAGCGATAGTATGCCTCACTCTCGTTTGATATTCAAGCTGCAGTACCGCGAATCGTCTATTCGGTTCCAATTTACTCCCATCCCAATGGCGACGATCAACGTGTTTGCGTGTTAGCATACCATCTATTTTCCGTCTAACTTCTGTCTGCGATCAACCGAATGAATATCCTCATCGGCCCTTTTCCGCTGATATTCAGGTGGATTCTCAGTCAGTCACGCGGACCTGACGCATTTTTCATATCGTCGTTATTGTTATCGCGAAAATAGTTATTGTAACGCGAATCCATTAGGAAAGTATCGATCTTTTTTCTATCAAACGACGAAATCGATCGAAAAGTGACGAAAAAAAAAAAAAAGAATTTGTGGAAATTACTTATTTTTAATTTACCATTATTTGCAATTAATTGGGAACACGAATAAAAAATGCGACATCGATTTTTGATAATTACTTCCATTTTTTTTTTTTTTTTATAAATCATTACAATTGATACAAATTTTGGAATCGCTATCACAAAATCAAACGAAAGCAAAGCATAAAAATGCTAAGCATAATTCTCCGATGTCACGTATTCGGAGAGCGTGTTACGCAGCCATTGGAACAAAAGTCGAACGATTGAGAATTCGAACGCAAATTCACCCCATAGTCCGAGCGTTGCGGCGATCACCACAAATATTAGAAATACCGCATAGCCACAATGTTCGCGCGAAGCTCGTTCGAAATATCAGATGCCTGCGTTCCAGGGAATCGCTGAGCTCAACGAGATTCGGAAGTCGCGTGGTAGACGTTAGTTCGAGACTGAAGGAAAAAACGTTGAAATAACGAGAACTGCGGTCGGGAAGGAGGAGAGAGAGAGGAAATATGTATCGCTCTTGCCGTCTACGGAATGCACGTGGTATGACATAGTAGGCAGGTAGAAAAAGGACGTTGGGTTGTCGGGGCTTCGAGTTAAGTCGTCGCGGCGTGCAAAAAAAAAAAAAAACAAACGTGGAAAAACGTACACGCCGGGCGATACGCGTGCGCAGTTGCCCTCGTAAAGTCGCAATATTGTCCAACGAAAAGGAGAGATAAGATGGCGGCTTGCCCTGTTCAGTTTTTAAGGTTCTCAAGTGGTAACACTAACACTTCCACATTGACCAGTCCTCCGGTGGCCTTTTACGTTGGTCAATGCGCTTTCAAGCGGCGTAACAGTTCAACATCTAAGTGGCAATTACCTACCTACGTCTATAACTATACGTTACTATATCTATAGAATTTACAGCTGTATTAAAAATAAAAAAAAATAAAAGCAGAAGTGCGCATTCACTACAATATAACAGAATGGTTTGCCGCGGTAAACTGACGCGAGTTTTCACCCGTCGAACGAACCAATGTTGCGCATAGTTCCAGCAGAGGACTCGTCGGCCGGTCAGCTTCAACGTTCGGAACTGCCGTATCACCTACGCATACAGCGCGGTTTGCACGTATCGCGGGCAAAAAAAAGGAACACTTAACCTTAACGGTTGTAGCCATTTCGAACAGTTTCTATGGGTAACCAGCGGCGATATGGCTTTTCCGCGAAAGTTGGATCGAAGACACGTAAACTGAGTCAAATTGTTCACCATTGCCGCAAAACACAAATTACGAATTACGAAAAAAAAAAAATTTAAGCTATAAGAGACTTTTTCGAAATTTGAATGATTTCTTGTCAATTCATTGAATAATTGATCATCAGATCGATAATTGGGCAAAAAATATACAACTTCAACACGTACCCGACGCGTTTACTTACGATTCCATTTTCTATGTCCCGCGGCATTCAGATTTTTACAAGTATCATAATGTTTCGGTATGTTACCTGTATGTGTAGACAGAGGTCGCTGTGTATCAACTGATGCCGTATACACAATAACTAATGACAGTAAACACTAATATACAAGCATAGAGAGGGAGAAAAGAGAGTCGTAGATAGTCCAACATCATACGATTACGGGGGTGCAAACCGATTACGCTCGCGGGCGCATTCCAGCGGTGAAATTGTTAATGCGATCGTACGGGCGTTCGCCTCAAAGTGGTCATCTCGCTTCGTTCGTTCTCCCATTACCGTGAAGAGCGGGCATAGGTATACATGCATCCATAGTACGAGTTGCTATACCGTTTGCGAATGCATGTTCCGTTGAAAAGCCGATAGGCTGAAGCGGATGAACATGAGCGCGCGGACCAACCCGACGCAGCCGGGAGACTACATCATGTGGATAGGGTGATTCTCGATTAGTGCGACGCACCAAGATTGGAATCTCTCGTTTTCCCTTCCCCGGCTGGTCTCGCCATCCCTATCACTGTTCCTCGTTCATTCCCTGTCTTGTTCTCCATCGCACTCAACTTCATTCTCGCGGCTGTACCTCCCCCTCCCTCGCCGTCATTCGTCCGGAGAGCGGTTTGATTGCCTCGGGTTCGCGCGCGCGCAATTAGCCCTCATGAAAACTATCGGAACTCAGTTATGCTCGGTGATTATTTGCTACTCCGACGGGACGTCGGAGCGTCGTATGCATTTACTGGACGAACCCTCGTACACATGAAACCCTGAAGTGCATATTTTTCGCGTATAAATGATACGTGGCGGACGGAGAGAGAGAGGCTTAAGGGCCCCGAGGTACGTCGCGGTGTACATGCAGGTATACTTACGGCATATAATGCCGAATGAACCTTCTCGTACACTATAAAGCGTTTTTCGTAATGACACAGCGATGCGTTACAGCGCGGTAAATATCCAGAGTAAAATCCGGAGTACGGCTACGTGTACGAGATGAGTAGGGGGGAGCCGTAGGAAATGAGAAAAGTGATTTGAAACAAACGAGGAGAATAGTACATTCGCCGTAATAAAGCTTTTACGGTGGTTTATTAAAGGCCGCAAGATGCTTTGCTATGCATCAAATGATGATAGAGGATACCGAGGATCGAAATTTCGTAGAAACGCTTCGGTATCTATATTAGGTAATTACCGACGGAGTTATATCGGTATCATAGTGCTCTGGATAGAGTTCGATTGCCCCGTATCCAACAATAATGTCTCGAGATAAAATTGAAGAAAATCTTGTCGCTGATCGATATCATTGGTCCAAAGTTGAGAATTGCCGATAATTACGTGTAAAATATCGAAATCGGTAGAAATTTTGTGCTCTCGTAGGAAATACAGAGCTCTTCTCGTCGTGATACTCATCGAATCAATCGATGATTCACCCGCATTGTTATCGTCATCGATTGATAGGTTATCATTAATTATTGGAACTGTGATGCGCGTTTCTTCTCTGCTTCGTGGCTTCGTAACTGAAAGGCAGTCGTAGCGCTATGGCGAAACGCGACGAAGATCGCAAAAACTGGTGATGCCAGAGCAGTACGATAAAAAAACCAAGAAAAAGGAGAGTACGTTGGAAAAGGGGAGTCGAGAGATAGAGAGGCGAGTTTGCTTGGCGAGTATTCGCGCGCGCGTACTCCCAGCATTCGCGTAATTAAGTCCCACAGCTTCCCGGGGCGCGTTGCGGTGTGCGAGAGGAGGATAAAGTAGAGAAGAAACGGAAGAAAGGGCAAAGATATAGCGAGAGAGAGAGAGAGAAAAAGAGAGAGAGAGAGTTAAGCGGGTATAAGGATATATCTAAAATACAGGCGATATACACGAAAAGGACAGAAGAAGAAAGATAGACGTAGAATGCGAAAAGAAAGCGAGATAGCGTAGACAGCCCATGGTACAGGACGGAAAGTTGGAAGGAGTAGAATACAAGAGGGGAGGGGGCCGGAGTGAGAAACCTTCGCCGGGAAGGCAACAAGAATAAATGAGATAGGACTATCCTAGCTATCGTACGGAAAGAGTATGGGTTCTCGTAGGATGGGGAAAAAACGAATAGAATGACGAAGCCAATAAATAATACAGGCGAAAAAGGCGATCGCCTGCAACATTCTGCTCAAATGTTAAATAGGTATCAATTTGCCGGTGACCAATGAGAAGGCAAGTAGGCGTGTCTCGGATCCGTTCGATTGGTCGGTGGTACGTAGTGGGCGTGTGAAGGGAAACACGGACGATTCGATTAAGCCACGGTTACGAAACTGGTGGGGATAACCACCTGGTTTTACGAAGAGTCCGGTTGCCTGACGGCCCCGAGCCGATTCACTCCACCACGACGAAGCGAGGACGCCGGGCCACGGCAAAACATTATCCCTGCCCGAAGCCGTGATTTTTTTTCGCCGCGTTCACAACCGCACAAGGGTGGCGTTTGAGGCTTTACGCCCCTGGAATCGACGTTGACCGGTTGTGCATCAAGTGACACATTTGCCGATCGTTTGCCGATCGTTCGGAGAATTCGTTTAAACAACCGATATAATCGTGAAATAAAGATCGACACGAGGTGGTAGTAAACATTGTGGGCAACTGTTCGGTTCGGCGTATTTAAATAATAGTTCAGTGTGACAGAAAACAACGCACTACAATCGGTATCGATAAATCAGTGAATGAACGCGTCGTATTAGCAAAAAATGACAATGTGCCAAAAGGAGTATTAAATAAAGAGGAGTATTTGTTGGGAAACTTCGTTATGACACAATGGAACATTCTGTCAAAACCTCGTTGACTGGGACAGTGCCGAAGGATAGTTAACCGGGTGGTCAATCGGTTTAACCTGTGTCGTCCGATACGTGATACCGCGTCAGCCATATTGGTCGCGCGTGCGAGTAATTGCAAACCAGCGAAACGAGGGGTTACCATAAAGATGCTTAAACGGACTCTTGAAACGATTATAGCAGTTTTGACCCCAACAACGTAACATCGAAAAAGAAAGCAGGTGTTTCAAAACCGTACCATACATCTTGAAATTGTCTTCAAAGTGTCATCATAATCGTGTGCAAGAAAATACAGCAGAAAAAGTGAACTATCATTGACTGATTAAAGTGAAAACAGTTTCTTGTAACTAAGCAATCGGAATTCTAAATTGCGCTCCATATAATTGTGAGAAATCAGCGGAATCGTATCCGGCTTACCGATTTATTTTCCTCCGCCGATAATTTCCGATCGAAGGAGAAAAAGCCGTATCTGAAAAACGAGACTCGAAGCGTAGCCTCTTTACCATCCCTATGGCAAAGCTCCGTGAGGAGTTTTGGAATAGCGAGCCAATTAGACGGGAACCGGCAAACCGATCATCCGAATGATAGGGTAGAGTGGGACGGAGACAGAGAGAGAAATCGTGCGCGCAGCAACGAGGTAGCGTATATAGTATATATATACATGTATTTATTGCCACCGCATACGGTGAGTCCCGTACCTGGAAAAGTCCCGGCAAACGTTTATGGCCCATAAAATGGCCGACGAAGAACGACCACCAAAAGCATCAGCATCAGCATCAGCAAGAGCATCAGGACAACAGAGATACCCGTACGAACGTAAGAAGGTGCTCGCGGCGGCATCGGGACCCATACGCGCAGCTCCGTAATTTCCAAATTAGCCGTATACGAGAATCCGTATACCACTTGTACCGATCCACTGCAGTACTGTAGGATACCTATATACATATACGTATATACTTAGAAACTCGACTCCTAAACTCGCCGCTCGAAATCGTCGGCCATTGTTTTCACCCCTCAGCAAATCCTCGCAACCGCTTATAGCGTTGAATTTTACGAAACTTATACTTAGAAACGATACGATAAAGCATTTGAAAGAGGATCGTTTACCCCGATGATTTGTATGCTAAACTTCGACCCTCGTAGTGTCATGTAAACTAAGGACTTTTTTTCATTGTGTCATGAGATAAATTTTAGTACGCGATTTGCAGGACTAGTTGAGGAAAGTTGAGCGGAAACGGAAGCTAATTGTTTGTGAGGTTAAAACTGCGGTAAGTACTTTCCGTGAAATCATGTCGGATCGCGGGGGTGACAGCGACATTGATCCCTCGGAGGAGATAAACGTTGACGATTTAGACTCGAGAAGCTGCAGTCCGCGTAACTATTTGAACTCATCGGCGGTGAACAACAATCGTAACGCGAACGAGTTGCCGTCGGAATGCTCCAACTCGCCACCGCCCAGTGGTCACACAAAAGCCCATATGCAGAACGACGTGTCGCCGCGTAGTCATCCCTTCAGCATAAGTCGACTTTTGGGCGAAAGCAGAGGGTCTCAAGGGAATCCTAAAAGTCCAGCGGCATCGGACGATTTGGATAGCGATAAGGAGAGAAGGTCCTCGTGGACATGGGACGACGGGAATAACAGAAATTCGAATATCGAAGATGGAAGGAGATCTTGGGGTGTCGAAATGGAGGAAAAGATGTCGGAAAAGGATGATGACGACACGGGAAGTACACCGGAAATGCATACGACCAGCTCCGCCATGCATCCCGCTGATCTTCTTGCACCCTTCAGACTCTTTCCCGGCGGTTCCGGTTTGATATATACCGGAGGTGGCGTCATCAGAGTTCCGGCTCATAGGCCACCCGGTCCCAATGGCGGACACGGTGGAGGACTTCCTGCCCAAGCGCTGCTACCACCTTGGAGTCTTCAGGCCCTTCAACATAGTCAACAGCAGGCGGCAGCCGCGGGTCTTCACAGGGCGAGTCTTCTCGCTAATCTTGCTGCGCATCCACTTCAGGCGCATCCGCATCTTAAGGATCGACTTGCAGGTGAGGCTTTTGTTCTATAATTCCGAATAGACACTCGCGTAGCTTTCGAATCGCGCAATTCGATAAACCGGCGTTTCATTTTAATTATTGTCATTACAATTGCGACAAGTGGGGCATTTAAAAAAAAAAAAAAAACAACAACAACAAACCGATATTTTTCAGTTTGCGTGCACCGGTTCGAACTCGCGGTTCTATGATTAGCAAAGTCCACTTGCAATGTTGTCTTACGTGACGTATCATGTTGCGCGAAAATTAGCGAAAGATATTTTACTTAAACAGCAACATTACACAATTGATGACATAAACGACGAGATCGAAAGGTTACAATTTTGCGGAAATTTTTGGCGCTTTTTCATGCGTTCGGAATAATACATCGCGAACGTAAATGAATAATAAGTTCGAAGAATCGTCGATACATCGCGAAGCGCGATTTATTATATTTCCTTAAAATCAAAATTACCTTCAGTAGAGTAGAGACGTTTCTTCCCATAATTCTGGTAATCGATTTGCTATTTATCGAAGTCGTGAGGCCATCTGACCTCAAAATTTAAAACGTTAAAAAAACGCAGATGTGCAGCGATCTATTAGATATTAATAATCTATACGATTAATCGAAATACGATTGCACAGAACTCTTACTAATACCTATTTGAAAAAATATATCAGAAATATATGAAACGCGATGTTTCTATAGAAACATTATATTGACGATAAAATATGTTATATATTTAGCGAAGTATATTATAAAATATATTCGTTTGATATTAAATTTTTCATTGAAAATATATTTGATGAATGAAAATATCTTTTTTATATAGACAAAAATGTCAATTTTATAATGAATTCGCTATAATTTAATTACTTTTATTTTCCTAATACCATCGATGAAAAATATCGTATTGATAACGCGTGTACACGAGTCCGCAAGGCCGCTCGTAATCACTATGCATTTACCCGGTACCTTAGTTTCTTTCGAGCTGAAAATAATTAATTGAAATGCATGTACACTTCAAAGTGGCAGTCAGGCGCGAAATTTTTTTTTTTTTTTTTTTTTTTTTCATTTCACTCGTCTTCGCAAGATCGGCGCAACTACTTGTTTGTCCGGATACATAACTGCATCGAATATTATCCACGTGTGCATAGATTGTTCCGATGTTCGGCAGCAACACTACGATACTTAACATTCATGTTCGTTATCTGCATGTTCGCAAAATCTCGATTCAACTATGCGAAGATCGAGCGAAGTGTAGTGTAGCGGTATAACAGCGGTGTGAAGTACGTAATTAGCGTACACTTAAACGAATACTACACCTCTGGCTTCGTACTTTGCCTGTCGTGTTTTTCGTATGGATATAATGAAGGCTAGAATTACATTCGCATAGCGTGAGTAAAATGTATTCGTTGCTCGGGACGAAGTTACAAGAACGGCTTACAATATTATTTCTCTCCACTGTTGGCGCTTCATAATAATCCCCTACCGATGCTCTCTCGGCCGACCGCGTTACTACTTTTGCGAGTACTTGGGGGTCTTGTGCACCTTAAGAGTGAGACGCGCGCGGGTTATGGCCGTGAGGAAAAATCCTTCTACGGTTTCGTTCGGCACGCCAGTTTATAAAAAATACAAGACGAGTTCGAGTGACGACGATCATAGTACTCTTCTCGAAGTGCTTCTAATATTACTAGTGGCTACATTCGTACGTCAAGACTTTCTGTACATTGTAAATCCCCGCGGCAGACTACCAGCTTATTAGTACCAATGAGAGTTCTGCAATTACTGCATTCAACTCATTCCTGACCAACCATTTTATTCATATACGCGAGTATCACGCAACGTAACCAGTGCGGATTTTACAGCTCAACTGTCCTCGCGCGATAACAAACATCGATCTTGTCAACTCTTGTCAATTTATTCAACGCGAGGAAATAACGCGACTCTTCGATACACGCACTTCAGTCTCGGAAAATAATCCATCAAAGAACATATCGCGAAATCAGCGATCACTGCGGCGTCGCGGGGAGAAATGCCGATGAATTTTAAAAATGTCGCGTGAATGACGTCATCGAAGTATTATTTTCAAATAATCGTAAAAATTGGTAAAAATTCGAAAAAAAATGTGACGTAAAATTCATTTTTTCATATTATCGGATTTTTTTTTTTCTATTTTTGCAACTTCCACGCGTAATTAATATGAATGCGAAATTCTATGTACAAGTTAACCTATAAATAACTTTTTTGATTGGATATTATTTTCCGATTATATATATTAGAAATACGTACAATACATTAGTTCGAGAATTGCTTTCGATTAATTGTGTTGACAAGTTGCGATATTCTAGTGTACGTTATCGCATGAAGTATCGTCACATAGATGAGACCTCTTTTTTTGCGGTCAGTTGATCGTTTGTATCCCGCGGAACCGTCCGTCATGAATATCACGAATGCCTCACAGAGCGAAGGAAATGCTACAGTGTTGCAGTATTGCGTACGTCGAGTCTGTTACAATTATCCACTATAATATCGCAGTCTTATCGTTCACTCAATCGGCGCACGCAATCTCGTGCACTCGCTTTTTATTTATTTCTTTTTTTCTTCTTCTTCTTTCGTTACATTTTTTTTTTTCTTTTTTTTTCCAACTTTGCTTTCAATCTCGTAACGAGCGGAGAGTGAGAAAGTAATTAACGGAACGAAGAAGGGAGTGACAAATTAAAAGAAATGAGCTGTGAGGTACGCGACAGTAGTGATTGGCAACACGAAGCGGACAAAAAAGTCAACGGAAGGCTGCGTCTCTTTCTGTTTCAATTTAATTCTCCGCGGTGACTGACAATCACTGTTGGTATTCCAACAATAAATTTTCCGAGAATTTGATTTTTTTTTTTTTTTTTTTTTTTTTTTTTTTTTAATGACGACGCTCTTTGTTTGAGCCTCGCGGGGGCTTTTATTGTGTCGCGTGGCAAACGAACGCTACGTGTGAAACGAGTTGTCGTCGAGTCTATGAATACACGGCAACGTTTAATCCACATTAATGCGGCACTTCGATAAGGAATTATTGAGCGTTGTAAAAAATCTCAGTTTCTACGATCGCAACGCAACGATGCCGCTCGACGATTCTCGATTTGTCTAACATCTATTTTGCGCGATAGGCATACGTATTAACCGTCAATTGAAATGGACCTGTTATGGATAAGCAACTACTGCGGAGATTAATGCGAATATAATTTATCGCGAGAAGGAAGTTATCCGTGTATACAGTTAAAATAAAATCTCATTTCGCTTCGCCAACCGATGACACGAGTCATTGCTCGATACCGGTTACGTTATAACTACTGACCACCACCGGCACAGCGTTGAGCAATCCGTTCTTTCGACTTCATTTCAAAGCAAAGCAAAACCTTTCGCTCCGACTCCTTCGAACGATTGTGTAATACTTCTCGACAGTCGTCGCGGAGTTTCTATTCGTCCGACAACGAGACGCACTGCGACTACTGTGCGTTTTTCCACGCGGGTCATTCAATTTTTCGTACTATCGTCGATTACTCGAAAGTTGAGAAAGTTTTCTTCGCAGACGACTACAAAGTAATCCAAGCCGAGAAAAAAAAAAAAAAAATTTACGCGACAAATTTTGCTCCGAATTGCTTGTTTCTCGAGTTTCTGTAAAATCGGTAAAACAGAGCAATTTTCTTCGTGTATCTCATTTAATCCGACGACTTTCTATAAGGAAATATCATTTGACTTCGCGATCGAAATTTCGCGTGGAAAACGGTAATTTATTTAAGAAAATTTCTACACGCGCATTAACCACAAATTATAATAAAATTCTTATTACCGAACGATATAACGCGCTCAATTCACGCAACGAATTAAGAAGCATTAACCTTGAAAAAAAAATAATAATAATAAATAAATAAAATATCAAATGACCAGTCGGCAAAATTATACAGTTGGACGTACAATTTCTCGACATTTACCATCATATGGCGTATAGTTGTAATAGGCCGACCGAGTTTCAAGCGTAATCGGGGGAACTTTGTTTCATAGGGTCCGTTTCCGGTAACAGATGCGATGCGAAGAGGTTATATACCATCTAACTTCGCTACTACCATTTCTATCCTTGCAAACACAGTTTATAATATTGCTATATACGACGGACCATCTCCACGGAATACTGTAACGACATGCGCGTCTTAAAATGACAGTCTAATAGCCTCGAGTACTGCCGGAGCAGCACACGCCGGTTTACGTATATACGCGTTCGCGAACTCGCGTAGTGCCCACGAGAACGTTTTTACTGCCGGTTTATTTCTCTGGTCCCGGGTGGGCTGCTGCTCTTCAGTGTGATACCACTACGCTACAACACCGGCAACTACGCGGTATAACACGCGGACTCAGCCAAAGGTAAAAGTCGGTCCGAGACGCGGAATCATCTCTCGCGTAAGCAAATTGCGATACGACGACTGTAATACGATTCCGAGTGAAATTAAGTATCTTACACGCGGACGTTATACCGTCCGTCGGCTATACGACAGGTGCTAATAATTTCGGCTTTCTGCTCGGCGAAAAAAAAAACTTAACCTGCAAATTTTAGATGATTCGCTGCGATTTTAAATATCGTAGTTTTTCGGATGCTCTGCGCAGATTAGTGATTTAAAAACGATTTGTGATTTTTTAGTCGTCCATATTTGTGCATTGGGTCCGTAAAGGACCGACGTATTATCGTATGAAAAAGAAAAAAAAAATTGAACGAATATTCGTATTTACGAATACGGAAGAATGAGACTACAAAGCTTAAAATTGGTAATGAGAAACCATTACATGAATAACATGAAGAAAGTCGATTAGCATATACTATACCGGTGCCGAGAACTCGCAGTTCTCTTTTAATAGCATAAATATCTGTGTTTAAACTTTTTTTTTAACCGATTGTCGTAACGACTGCACTTGAGTAACAATTCGAATCAATTTCTACACAACAAAAAAATTAATAATTTCGAATACTCTTAATTTCGTTATTCTACAAATGTATTTGTGTCGTGAAGCATAAAACTGAGTTTACATTTTTCTATCGACTCTCGCGGCGAGCAACGATGACGATAAATTTTTTTATCAAATAAATAAATAAATAATTTCAAATATCCTTAATTCCGCTGTTCTATAACCGTTTTTATGCCGCGAAGCATAAAACTGACTTAACATTTTTTTACCGATTCTCGCAGCGAGCAACGATGCCGATAATTTTTTGTTATCAAATAAACAAACGAATGATTTAAAATACCCTTAATTCCGTCGTTCTGTAACCGTATTTACGTCGTGAAGCATAAAACTCCGTATCAACCCTCGAGCAAAATTTGGTAACCTTGCAGCGACGAAAGAAGAAAAAAAAAAAGAAGTCTCTCGTCAGCAAATAACAGATTTATTAGCACAGTGTCTCCCGTGCAATGACTGAAAAAGGTCTCAAAGGCGTATTATATCGTTCGTATATAATCAAAGATGTTTTCCCTCGCGGCGTAACGCTGATGAAATGTTTCCGAATGTAATTTACATGTCAAAGAATTTTTTTATTCATTATTTCTTTCGGTTAATATCGTTTTTATCGAATTTAAGGGTCGTATATATGAAGTATGTTCGCGGTATGTACTTAACGAATTTTTAGAAACTCCCACTCGTTCCAGTGAATTCCTTACGATATTTGAAGTTGCAGTCACGACGCATACGTGTGTATCGTGCGTGAGTCATAGCCTTCGGACCGGATTCTCCATAACGTTTCGCGAATGACACACGAAAGAGAAGCCGTACGACTGTGTGAGAGTATAAAAAGTACGTTTGTATGGATAGCCTAAGCCTCGAAGGCATTAGCAACATACTAAAGGGCTTTGCAAGTTCGTTGCTGAAGTGAAGCGATGTGTATATAGGTGTGTAGTTGGGAAGCACGTTTCTACTTCTCCGACTTGAGAGTTCGGGGTATACGCTATGGGTGATATATACAGTAAGAGTTCGAAGGGAAGAGAAGAGTAAGCGTAGTCCGTGTGCCACGGCTTGCCTCCGGCCAGAGATAACCGGGTACCGGGAAGCAGAGAAAAAAGGCATCGCGTGACCAAAACCTGAACCGAAGGATCGCTGCAACTAACTCCATACTTCGGGATGAAATTCTCTAACTATATAGTAGCATTTGCCAGGCGCGCGCGCGCGCTCCCAAAGCAGCGCGAGGAGGGTTCATCCTCGCGCTGCTTCTTCTACTCTGCTCAACATCAGAAGCGGCAGAAGTTCAGAGTTGGCCCCGGGTTACTCGAACGCCACGCTCTCGACCTCGCGGAGAACGAAATCAGACTTTGATCCTCGGCGCGTTCGATCTTTTCTATAGAATTTAATTGAAGGTGACGCGCGAAGGTGCGTTGACAGTAATCGCCGGAGAAGGAGGCAACATTTGCAATCAACGTCGCTAACGTCATTCGTCGTTCGTCATTCGTCATTCGTCTGCACGCATCGGTACTTTCCGCGGGTCCAACTTCATCGCGTTACCGAACACGTCAACTAAACTTCGCGAACAATTAATAGCGCGGAATCTTCCGTTGTAAATCTCACGAACAATTATCGACTCAATTTAAATCTTCGTCGACACTCGTATCAATTAGGTATATTATCCGCGATTTGTTTTTTCCCATCGGATATCTCCGACGAAACTCCGATATCTTAATAACACATTTTCTAAGAATTTTTCTAACGCAAATTAGAAACGAAAATTCATTCCCGAGAGATATCTAATTACAGTGACAATTGGATTTACTATTGCCTCATCATCATTGCTTGAATCGCGATAAATACACGATTTTCTTCCTAATTGATACGAGAGTTGATGAACATTGAAGTAGCGCTCGTTGTCTCGATTGGAATTTCTAATGGTAGCAAACTTCTCGTAACTAATTGTCTTGTAAGCTTTTTTTCTTTCGCACACACACGCTGCGCGAGAGGTTATGTTGCGGGGAGGGGGTACTAATAGTACCGACGCATGCACACTACAACAGTTCGTGTAAGAGGTCTTAATTACGGGTACTGCCTCCGAGTATTCTGTGGGCGTATACTTCCAACTGCCGCCTTCAACACTTCTACCCGCGTATGGTATTGTTGCCTACTTTGGCACAGAGGCGTGTAACAAGAAAAAAGAGATAAAAGAGAAAAAAAAATCGTCGAACGATGCCTCGAACGATGCCGATTTGCAAGTCTATGCGCCGAATAATTCGCAACGCCACAGCGAGCATCGTTCACACCTCTGCTAAGTAAGACTCTGTCACGCTGAGTAAAGAGTTTATAAGCCATCGAGGAGGCGTCGAGTAGCCGAGACGTGTGGAATTGTTTACGTCTAATGCCGACGGGCATTAGTACACGTGTAGCACGGTAGCCGCGAGCCTTCTATAGTAATTAGTAGGTGTACCGCCTAATCACCTATTAGCGAAACATTGAACCAACCGATTTTCTTTCCTTTTTTTTTCTCGCTCCCTCTTTCCATTCGTCTAATATCCTACTTATCGCGATATGTAAGCGAACGGCGCGAGTTTCTCAGCTCGAAACAACCTTCACGATTGCGGAAACGGGTTGGGCACGCGAGTGGAAAGTCTTCGCTTTCGATCTATCGAACGAATTTTTAGAATTTCGATCAATTGAGGGACACAGCTATTATTGTGTCCATTCGCTACCTGGCATTCGAAATTTATATGGATACAATATAAACACTTTTTTTTTAGAGTATCCAAACCGTCCGAAGAGGTTTCGGTATCGATTCCAAGAAAAAAAAAATACAAAATTAGAAGATAATTATAGACCGCGCGATAATGGTTCATGGTGCCGCTGCCATGTATGTTATAACTACTTTTTTTTAGTACATTGTATACCTATCGCGTTGTGCAAGTACCGGGAAGGAAACCGAACACGAAGAATTGGTAAAATGTTCTTTAATCGCTTACAAAAAAAATTCCGAAAAATTTACCAAATTTCTATTTCTGTTTTCTATTATTTTTTTTTTCTTTCTCGCTATATAGTTGCCAAATCGAATGGATTAAATATCTCCGAGCGTTTTCCATAAATTTTTTCGGTGCAAACATTCTTTTTGTCGTCAGAAAGCAAAACAGTTTTTCCCGATGTTATATAACTGATTTATCGCATTCCGTAAGCGTTTTTGTTTTATATAATAATTTAAAAGTTCGCCAGTGTTTCGGCGCAAATTAAAGAAATAATAAAACGGAAATAAGACGTTACAAAAAATAGTACTTATAAGTTGCACGGCACATTGGACTATTTTTATAGGCGTTAAGTTTACAGTAATGGGTAATAGGTATATATCTTATGCAGTGCCATCGATGTATCGGTATCGATGATATAACTATAGATGTGGATAACTTGTTTATATCCCCGCTAAACTTTTCCGAGAATATAAGAGTTCAGAATTTCTATAAGTCCGTAGATAACGGCTTCTTTCTCGCGCGCGCATCGTAATGGCTGATCGTAAAGCGAAGCTCACCCCGTGAGGCCGGAAGTGTTCTCAATGCTGCGGTGTCTCAAACTCGAGCAGCTATCTCTCGGCTTCCTTCGTGTGCCCTGAGCTCCGCGATGCTTGCACACGCGCAAATAACCGACCAAACTAATCGCCCGGATAAAGTTCTGAAATTGTATACGGAACCCGAACCAATTCGCGAGACCGCGTGAGCGCGAGGAAGAGAGAAATAGCGGGTTCCCAGCGAGGAAGAACGATTTTCTTTAACTCGTTCACAGAACTCGAAACTAGCTGTTCGACACACATAATACGTGCGAAGTTTGACGGTGAATTGCTCTGTCGAACCGCTGAAATATACTAAGAAAGAAAAGCAATAGCCGTGTTGGCATTCGCGTTATTTTGAAGCTCATCAAATTTAACATTTTTTTTATTATTATTATTTTTTTTTTGCATGGCATATCTGACGTATAATGCGCGAGAATCCGAAGAAAAAAAAAAAGCGAACTTCGATTTACAGATCTGTGAACCGTGTCGGTGAAACTTTCGGTCGTAAATTGGCATTAATTTCGTAATCGAATCAATTTTACAGCTTTTTTGCTTTTCGTATTCCTGTAATACCGTTGATACGATTTTAGAAAATCTATATAGGAATTTTCAGAAGAATTTTTTGACGAATTTATCATCGATTTATTGTAATTCGTAACTTTCCCGGTTATGCAAGCATCCGGTTTTATCGTGTTTGCTACTTCAATATATATATATATATTTCGAACTTCAACGAAGTTCGCAGTATTAACGAAGTTTTCTCAGTATAAGGATGTGGTATCAGTGAAGAATAATAATTATTGCGATATTCTTAAGTTTGTCGACTTAAAAATTTTTTTTATTCCGACTAAAGTGCATCTAATTAGTCCATAGAAATAGATGATTTTTATGCAGCAAATTGCTACCATCTCGGAACCTCATAGCATTATAACGTGCAGTTAAACGTTGCGAAGAGTGACATTAACATTCTGCAGATCTTTATATTTTTCTCATGATATCTCGGCAGTCGCTGCCGTACTTCTGCGTCTGTATATCATCCATAACCACCTTCGTTAATTCTTCGTAGTGTTCCCTCGACTTCCAGCTTCTCAACTCAATCGTGCTAAACGTTGGTTATGCTACTTCATTTCTATATACCTCCCAGTTTGCCATTACAGCTTTTCCCCTCTAACGGTTATCGATAACAGCTGCGGAAGTTGATCTCTCATGTCGAGCCATTAATTTCGTACTCGCGAACTACCGCGAAGCTTGCGCCACAGGCGAAAATTCTGTTTCACAATTAACTTTCATCGTACTTCGAATAATCGTCGAATCGGCAACGTAATATTAGTATTTTGCCAATACCATTTCGAGAATCGTGAGGAATACCGGAAGAGTCATCGGTAATCTACACTCCACTGGAACGCAAAAGATAATTCGTGCAGACTTCGTTTTTGCGTTTTTTCCATTCCTTTACTTTTCTTTTTTTTTCGTTTTTTTTTTTTTTCAAATTTTTTTTTTCTCATCACCCTGAAGTACCAGTGATGTTGCACTGGCATTGCAACGATCGTACGAGAGAAACGATAGCAACAGCAGATTCTCTCGAAGTTCTTGTACCACTTCAACGTAAACGTCGTTGCGAGGGAACTCGCGGGACCTCTCTCTATGCCACTATATACGCGAAGCGCGAGGGGGAACTGCGAAACGGGCACCGCGCTCCTCCTGCTCACGGCAATGAAAGCGTTTCTCGGTATCCATCATCGCCACGGCAACCTCCATATACTTGTATTGCTAGTTGTTGCCTACAACTACGCTTTGCGCCCCGACTTCACGTGTTATTAACGTAACGCGTATTTCGCGATTTTTTTTTTTTAATCGAAACGTTTCTCGGCTCGTCGTACGTAACGCGAGAGGAGTTCAAGAGAAGAGGCGTTTGACCTAACGAACCCATAGGTTAAGGTACGAAGTACTCATCGATCTGGACTATGCAACAGAAATTTTGATACCGATCGAGTTTTTTTGATAAAATTCGATCGATATATCGAATCGCTTTAACGAAAATCTGTAGCAGAGCGATAATCAGTGTCTGTAATAATGATCTGTAATCAGCGATATTTGCAACATGATGACGCAACTACGGAATGAGAAAAATTGGGGAACAGACTGATTAAATCGGTTAAGTCGATGTTTGCGGATCGCCAATCAAATGTTTCATTCAAGAAAAAAAAAATGTTTATCGTATTCACGGTTACGTAAATTTATTATTGCTTTCCTTTCTATAACAATTATATCGATTAATCGATCGAATATCCGTTTCATGTCCCGCAACCGACGATTTCATCAGTTCAATCGATTTTTTTTAGTTGGACACTCTAAGAAATTTGCTTAACGCAATGCACACTCTGATTTTTTGCAATGGCATAATCAGTACTTGGAAACTTCGATCTATTTGGACAATTTAATTTCGACTTACCGCTCGTGTCAATTAGCCCCGTCGCCCCGATCTTTCATACTTTCCTCGATGTTTATTCACATTTGACGTTTGCGCAATGTCATTCATTAGACTGAGCGAATAATTTGGTCTCATCTTCTCATTTCGAGTCTTTCGATACGCGGAACACCTCTCGAACTCGCGGCCCCCGAACGTGAGTTCGTAGTTTACGGGAAAGAAGGATACATCGAGGAGGTCTGCGTACCGGTACTCGCGTCGTGTGGTACTCAGCTTAAGTATACGATGTATCGTAGAAGTTATTCTAAAATGCTTTGGGCAATGAGTGGCTATTATCTTTACTGTCATTACCGCGAATCTCTTCATCGGTCTTCGTGACGATGCTGATTTGCTGCAGTAGCTAAAGATGTTGTTAAATAAATTTTTAAGAGAATTATTCACACTATGCGTCATTGTATCGTTTGCGATATTTTTGCACATCATCGACTGCAGTTCTAAGTTCACTGACTAATGATATTCTCCGAAGCGCATTGAGCGTTGAGTCGGCAGAAAATGAACGGCAAATCTACTGGAAAGCAACGTCTACAAGAGTTCAAAGTATTCATAAACGATAATCTTCGTTAATTGTATATAAACTGAAATAAAAAAAAAAGACTTTTCAATTTAAAACACAATCTCGCAATACATCGTAAAATCAATTTTTCAAATATTATCACAACTACAAATAAATCGTCGTACATTTGCGCAAAAAGTGAAAAAAAAAAAAAATGTTTCTCATCAAATTAATGTAATTCATTATTAAAATTATCCATCATTGATCATTAATAATATTGGATCTGCCGAATTTCGGAAAAATTTGGTAATATACGTTCGTATAACTCGGCGGTAGAGGGCGACACAGGAGCGGAGGATATAATATAATTTCTGTGGGCATAAACCGCGCGCTTCGCGATTTTCCCTATAATAGATAATTATTCAGGCCGATACTGCGGAGTAATTAATCTGCAGGCAGATTAGCGCCGGGCAACATGAGGATAATACAGCGCAAGAGCCGAAACGAAATGGAGCAGAGCGTCATGGTGGGTGTTGACTGATCGCGTTAGAGCCGAGTTAGGGATTTCTCTGCTCGAGGATGGCAGGCGGCGTATAAGGTCGAGCCGTGCTGCTCGTCCATCATCGCCCCACTGGTTATGCACAGTTAGCCCTCATATACACACATATATACCCACACTACTGTCTCGTATCTCACTGAGTACGTGCCGTGCAGAGTGGAGAGTTACATAATTAACGTGACTTCAGTTTAATTTTGCTGCAGACAATTAGCCGACGTGTATTCTCGCGTCGCTGCTGCTACCCCGCGATCTATTCGGTACCACGTCTACCGCACTTGTCTCGTCCGTAAACTCAAACAGCTTCTGTGCGAATATAACGCATTTCTACATTGAAATTCCATAATTTCATGTGTTAATATCAAAGCTGATTTTATCTGTGATACATTCTTGAAACTTTTGCTTCCGTTTCTTTCATTTTCCGCCTCGTAGAGCTTTAATACTATCGAAGTATTCCGGAAGTAGAAACAGTTCTCTTATGGCTTCGATGGAAATTGCGACTTCATTAAATTCCCTTGTAAAACGGAGTCGTGGATTTCTCCATACTTCGCGATTGTTAGAAACGTTAACTGCATCTATTCTGCATACATCGAGCGTGCGAAACGTGTACACATAACCTTTACATTTTATAGTGTAATTTGTTTGAATTCGTTAAATACATATAACGGTCGATGCAATGAAAAAAAATACTCGTAAGATTCATGTGTAAAACTACCGTTTCTAATACGAAAATACTAATGAACACTGACGGAATTTTTATGGACGCTGATAAAATCGAAAGCTCCAATAGCGATTTGGTAGTACCGTTGTATTGCATTGCTATCGAAAAATCTGAAATATTTTGCGATTGGATTCGATGATTTTCCAATCGTAAAATGAATCGGCTTATTATCGAGCGATGAAAGGCATAAATTTACACGGGATTTTGATATTTTTCTTCGGAATAATGACAGTTAAAAAATAAAGGAAATCAAAATTAAGGAATACGATGATTAGTATTTATCGATATATAGAATTTTTATAGAATATTATATATTTATATAGAATTTTTCGATAATATCGAATATATATATCATAAATATATTTTGCGATTTGTTTTTTTCGAAATTGAAATTATTGGGATAACAAGAAATTTTGGCCAAAAAAATGGCGCCTCGCAGACGTATCGCCGTCGGTAACATCAGTATTATCGGTATTTGTGACATTAATAACATCCATTTTGAAGCTGAATGCGCGTGTTATCATTTCACCCCATCGTTGCAATACATTACGACGCCAACCGGCGGTCAAAATAAATCAGCCCTCAAAATAAACGTAGCAGGCGTTCTTGTCCGACGCGTACGAAAAAATCGGTAAACGGCTGTACAGAAACGTCCCCGGAGAGCGAAATCCTGACCCAGCAAAACAATTGTCCAAAAGTTCGCACCGTATCGCCGAGTTTCCCAGCTTCGTATATCCGACGATATTTTTTCAACACGGAAGTTTCAGACTTTCGGCATGTTATTTGCGATTTTTCCGAACTCCCCGGAGAAATCGTGGGGATTTGCGTCGGGATCTTTCTGTCCCGATATAACACGTCACTGTGAATTTCGGGGGGGGAAACGCGAATCGAAAAAGCGTCATATCGAAAGTGGAAACCACATATCGGGAATCAGTCGATTTTATTTCCGGTCGCGCGATACAAACGTTATCGTTGCTTCCTTTTTTCGTAGTTTTTTTTTTTCTACTCGACGTTGATATTAACGATAGCGTCAATATTTGATTAATCGGACTAATCACTGTCGCGTTGGCTTATTACCGATGCGATAAATCGCGCGATTTATCGTACTCAGAGTACCGTCGAGACACATCTTATTCCTTTGGGTATAATCAGCGACCATTCTGATGTCACAGCTTACCAATTTTTTCGTTTGATCGATAAAGGGCGCCTATAAAAAGCTTCGTAAAAGAAAAAAACATACCGACTGCTATTCAAGGATTCGTGGGTACAATATCTTTGCATACTTCGCGTGGGGAATATACTGTATGTAGCGTGCTGCGTTCTGGCCGCATGCGCCATACTCTTAGCAGTACGATATATTTAGTGTATACGAGCGTTGCCTCCTCCCCCATCTGGCCTCGGGAGCGAAACTTTGAATAAAACAGGAGATTCGGTCGTCCTTAAAGGGAGATGAAAACGGGACGGAGACCAACAGCAAGGGAAATGCTTCGACAACATTCAAAAAGCACAGAAATACATCGCAACATTTCTGTATACATATATAGCACTCGAAGGAAGCAGGCGATTTGCTCTGTTCGCGAGAGTAAAAGTCTCTCGTTTTCTTAAAACGTACCATTTTCAATCCACTCCCCACGCGATACATATACACATTCCGCTTTTACCTCCTGACTTTGGCAACGCGAATAGTCGGATAGGGTGTTCGCGATTTGCGTGAAATTTTAAGCCCTATAACCCGCTGTAATGAAACACTGCAAGGAAATATTCATAGGTGAGTGGCGATGCGAGAGACCTGAATTATTAATTAAAGCGACAAGATTCTCACTATCTTGATTATATCGAAAATTGCGCGAATAGTTATGCTTTCGGTCGTCTGCTCGGTCGATAACAAGGGATGAAAGAGAAGTTTATATACACGCGGCGCAATGGTTTACCGCGGCAAACGAATTAATGTTCGATGTGTTTTCTACCATATCGCCGTGAGAAATGTTACATCTGTTCAGTTTTAATAGAAATTGGAGTTTTGTAAAACCGGGATTTCGGAGTCGACGAATTATTTTCGTAAATCAACATCCTTAGATTTTTTCGATCTATCGGGAGAATTTTTTTTACCGATCGTATTGAAATTAAACAAAATTAATCAAAAGGATACATATGCATTATGAACAGTCCGACATATGCGTCGAATGATAATGTATTACAGATATATTTTAATACATATTTCCGCAAATATATAACAAATTATATTCTCAATATATTAATTATTTTAAAAAAATGCCGAAATTCATATATTTCTGATGTATTTGCAGCTTACACTTTTTTTTGCGTCGGTATCCATATTTCTTACGAAATACATCTAACGCATGCCGTAGAACACTTTTTTTCGGGTTTTCTTCGATATATTTACGAAACAGAAATTTTAGTCTTACGGAGAAAAATAAGCAAAAATACTTTCCATTATATAAAAAAAAACGCGAGTTGAGAATCGCTGATTCTTTCGCGTTCGCTAAGGCGGAAAAAAGGGAACCCGTATAATATCGCGTATCGCTCGCGTAGGGGTGGTGAATTTTATCGGGAGCACGTGGGGTTTGTTTAATTTTATGCGATTTTTTATCGACGCCTCGTAATATCGATAATGTAAGGCACACCGGTGCGCGCACCCTGCGCGCTTTGCACGCGGCTATCTCATTCACTCTTTTTCGCAAGCTGCGGAGGGGTTGGTTGGTTGGTTGCTTCTCTCGGTGAAGATACTCACCGTGCGGCTTTGCACTCTCTTGCTTTCTCAACCTCCCTGTCCCTGTACTGTACGCTGCCGCGACTGGGGTCGTTTATATCGTGTTATATCGAGTTTGAGAAATGATCGGTTCACTCGACTCTCGCGTATATTTATTTTCTCTTCGGCAACGCGATATCGTCCGCGATGATGGAGTTGCCGCGGCCATAACGCTCAACACGTGCCTGCAGTGTATCACCTAACCTATGTGCCATAATAATTTTAACCGAAAAAAAAAATCATAATTTACGTAATAATTTCGTTAATCCCAAAACGCCACACATAAATCTGCTGAACGCGAAGTATTTAAAGAAAATCTTGCAGTTTACGTACTATCATTTTAATTGTATCAATATTGCGCATCAATATCTTCTTTATATCGCTGAATTTCGATTTCACTAAACATAACCGAAAAAATATCGATATTTAACGAAGTTTCACAATGATGAGAACATTGGGGCTGTGAAATCGATGTGTGACGTTAAAAGGGCGCAAAGCTATATACGATTTTTCGGATCAAATGCGAAGTACGAAAAACTTTTAAATAAAAAATAAATTAAATTAAAAATTTAATTTTTTTATCGATTTATCAGTTATCTTTAAAAACTCTGCAAAATGGATAAATTTTGAAGGAAAAAAAAGTACAGCAATTAACCCGCATTGTAAATGTCGCCTCAGTAATCCCGACAGCGTAAAAAATCCATTAAATCGATTGGATATTATAATAAAATATATAATTAATAGCGTCCTTTCATCGGGAATGCTGACGTCTCCTCTTCCGAGACTTTTCTTCTATACAGACTGTTAAAACAGCGTTGTTACCGGTTTCTCTCGGTACAGCCACAAGTGCACGCGTTCCCAGCGATGAAATTGACGGTAAAACACAAAATTGTTGGTTGGCCCACGGGGGTACGGCAACGATAATTGGATGATAAGGGTGCGATGACACGCTTTGTATTGGTCCGACTACGTCGATTCTCCTTACGTTCAAATTGCCAGCTAATTTCTCGCGAGTTGTGTACACGTTTTGTAAGAAAGAAAAAAAGTCACGTAAAGATAAGATTACGTCAGGGTGCCTGCGAGTTAAGCCGATTCTCTTAGGCTGTATGCACACACGTGAAGCGGCAAAACGGACTTCGCGAAGATTGTGTCCCCTCCCTTGTTTCTTCGGCGTTCCACGAGGGCGCCGGAGTTGAGGGTAATTTTATAAAACGAAATAAGCTTTCTACGAATCGCCATTGAAAATGCCTTAGCAACGGGCCTTTGCACGTAGTACACGGTGCTCCGCGGTAGTACTGTACTGCGCCCCTATCGCGTACGTAATTACGTTTTCTATCTACGTCCGTTCAATTACCGCGGACGGGCGTTGTCGTTGCATGCTCGCGAAACTAACACCGCCTGTCTATGGATGAAACCGCCCTTTCCATTCGCAGCATTGGGGAGTCTCCTTAGCTTTACACTTATTCTCGTTCGCCGTCTTTGCGGGGTATGTTTTCATCACGATGTTTCAGAGTTTCTTTGGATCGTTTTATCATTCTCGCAAAAACTGTTCCGACAATCCGATTTCATGTTTCGTGTGTAAATATCGGGAGATTTTCTGATAGACGGAATGAAAAGTATTCGATTGCGTGTATTCACTCCCTACTTACGTACATAACCTCAATTCTGATCGAATTCGAGAAAACATGTAATTAATCGTTTCACTTAATATCCAATAAAATTGTAACCCTTTTCGACGGCATTGTTTGCAAGGTAATTTCGGAAAATATTTTTTTCATAAGAAACCCTTAAGTATTCCGAAAACAGAATCTCCCACACGAGAAAAAGTATATCGCAAAATATATCGGCGATATATCGAATATTTTTTTTTTATTTTTTTTTTTTTTCACGAAAATATCTGTATTACCGACATATTTGTGAATGTATTTCTGCAAATCTGTCACCAAACATATAGCATGTATATGATTTATATATTAAGGGCTTAAAAATGCCGAATTCCGTATATTCGCTTATCTACGGCATACAGGGGATTCCGACGGACGGACGGTTTCGGGGGGTACATTGACGGGATTCGTCGCATTCGACGTGTAGAAAGTTACAGGATTTTTATTTTTTACCGAACAAATAACGAACAGAAAAATTCGTTGAACGGACGCGGATTGTCCGAAAAATGGTTTCTTCCTTTCGAAATCCATTTTCATGATTTTTTGGAAGTCTTAAGCATACAGGAAATTCTCGTAATCGTACAGATATATTTATGCACACGAGAAATTCATGCTTCGCTTGTTCGTCTCTTGAGAAACCTTTCAAGCGTATAACGACTCTCTTTAACAGCCGCTGTGCGAATCGCTCACGTGCGCGCTTTGGCTGTCATGTCTCTTGTGAAATATGAGTCAAGAAGGCGGAAAATAGGAGGTATCCTCCTCTCGATTAATACTCGAGAAGTCTAAGTCACGATATGCGGCCGTTTGGTCTCTGAATTTCTCATAGATATATGAAATATTAAATAAAAAAATTTAACATGAATGTATATTTCAGCTTTCGTAATTGTTGTGGTATAAAAATAAAAATTTTCGGAAAAATTGAATATAGATGTCATTTTTATGGTAACATTTTGTATTTTAAAAAAGGTCGAAGCCTTAATTTTTTTTTTCGCGATATCGCGAAATTTGCGCGTTATTTGCAGAATTTCTTCTTTTCATACGACTCCGCGTAAACGACTGCACAAGGCTATTCCTTTATTAAAATTCCTTCGTCTCATCTAAAATAGTTAGAGAAGCAAATATCGTTGATTCTGTTTATCCTTGAGTATAAAATGCATTTAGCGCGTATATACGTGCGCTTCTCAAGTACCACGGTGAATGGCGCGGTAAATAGCCGTGTCTTCGACACAGTTTCGGAACTGAGTATTTACAAGTAGTCTGTGTCTCCCCTCCCTTGCGCGGCTTGTCGACAGTAGTAAATACACAGAGAGATGAGTGACGAGAGGATCATTCTCTCGTTGTTTCGCTTGGCGTAGAAGGCCGCCGCGGCGCTATTCAGGTTTAAAATTCGCGGAGGGTGAAGCAGAGAAACGGGCGGAAAATAGTTGCGCGTCCCCGTAAGAGATTCACGGAGACCACTGCCACGGCGAGGTGCCCGCACCCGCGCCTTCGCTCGCTATATACTCGCGCAGAAAACAATTTACTTTGAAGGCCACAATCTCCATTACCGCGGAGGGGAACGTGAGCGCGAACAAGCGAAATAATGACTTTCTCTAGCGGTGTCACAGAGATTAGACGCTCGCGGGTACAACTGCGCTACGTTTCGTTGCGTCATTGAAATCACGTCGTCGTCGACGACCTGACTGACTCACTTTTAGCTATGAGATATTCGAGTCACAACACTCTTCGCCACCACCGACAAAGGTTATGTCTCAAGCTCAGTGGGTCACAGAATCATGGAATTACGAGAATGCCAATGCGCTTCTCATTTCAACTGGTTCACGATGACGTGGCGCAACGTACGCGTGATTGCGCTCGCGATTGTTTTTTTCGCTTATTTCATTCGAATGTTTAATTCTTCCGTCGTCGCGGACCGTGAAAAATTGAGTTATACGCTATTTTTTTTCGTAATGCACAGACGAGAAAACGAATTTTAATTAATTTTAGAATCAAACAATTTTTTTCTGTAGATACAAATGTATCTGCAGATTACCACATGGAAAAAAATCTGTGCAAAAAATGTATACCGAATTTTTCGGTTTTGTATATTGAACAAAATATTTTTTCCAAAAAAAAAAAAAAAGTTACGCCAAGTACTGAAAAATCCGATTTCCAAATATTATTAACAAAAAAAATGAAACAAATTTTATAAGCCAAGCATAACAGAAAAAAAAGGATTCTATATAACAAAAAATATTGTTTTTTTTTGGGAAAAAATTGCTGTAAAAAATTGGCGTTTCGGTGATTGCAAGCGTCACAATAAACCAGTATTTGCATTGGAACGCCAATTTTTTACAGCATTTTTTTTCCAAAAAAAAACAATATTTTTTCTTATATAGAATCCTTTTTTTCTGTTATGCTTGGCTTATAAAATTTGGTTCATTTTTTTTTAAATAATATTTGGAAATCTGATTTTTCAGTACTTGGCGTTTTTTTTTTTTTGTTTGAAAAAAATATTTTGATAAATTTCACTCCTTTTTGAAAAGTTAACATTTGTAAATTTACATTTAAAATTAATTTCGAAGGATCGGATAATTTAGATCGATCAAAATTAATTCTATATGCAAAACCGGGCGAACGGCACGTCACATATTCCACTTGATGATTGCCGGTTATGTTGTTCGAAATTGCAAAGAAAAGTTATAATCGATATAAAATCACATGTATAACACGTAATTCGTAATTTTTCTTTTTTACTTCGCGTCGAGACACTAAACCACGATACGCGATACATAATTATTATTTCGGTTTTGTATATTGAATATATATTTGTCATAGAATTACATACACTTTTGAGGTTATGTTTCGTAGTTATTTTTCCAAAAATATATATTCTAAAATATATCTGAAAAATACGATTTTGCGCCTGAAATGTCGTGAATACATCGTATATTTTTTTCATGCCACTCGTATATGATAATTTTATACGCCACGTGACTAAATTATTCCGCACATAAATCATTGACACGATTTCGTTTGTTTTTTTATAAATATATTTTAATGAAATATCTCGTTCTTCTTGAATGATTAATTTTATCTCGCGATATAAGTTGAGATTGCAATCTCTCCGTTCTGCGAATGAGCAGTTGCGATGAAAAGAAGTCTTCGTCATCGGCTGATGGCCCGAGAGACTATGCAGGGTACTATAGGATAGTACGATATAAGTCACGGGCAGCCCCGACGCTTGAGTATCGCACACATCTCAGCCAACATCCGAGGCGCCCCCTCTCTCCCCCGAGTTTCCTCCCCGAGCGAAGAAAGTTACCCGAGGGACAAAACTTTGGCGTTTGCAGCAGCGGAGACGACGCGGGCACAGCATCCCAGCAGCTTCGGCTTTGGGATGCTATGCTGTGGCTTCTCCCACCGACTTCGTACCGTAACGCACACGCCACGGCATTCGTTTATTTATACCGGCCATTTTGCGGCGGCGACGACCTCCGCCATCTTGTTTTTACGACCACCCCGCCGTCAGATCTCCGAGACGCTTTTCGCTTTGCTTCTTCCCCCTACCGACCCTTCTTCGCTATATGCAGATGCGATTCTCTTTTGTATTTCGCTCTCTCTAACCTTCGTCTTTCATCGAACGCGCTCCGTCGTATTCACATTCGCGTGTATCTTTCTACGCTACACAGGCCCCCGCTGCATTTGAAATTATTACGAATTTCTATAGCATCCACCTAACAAAACAGCGCATACCGCAGTCTCCCATCCCCTGTTTCTGCAGTTGATCTTTTGTCCCCGACATCGCGACGTCACGATACTTATCATCTGTTTTATGCAAGAAGTCACCCTAACGTACAATGTGCTCTATCACAATTTTTATATTAAAAAAAAAAAAACATCAACCATTTAACGTTTGTTTTTTACCCAAAAAATTCAATTTGTAACAACAAACAGCTATAAAAGAATACAATTAAGACGTTCGCACTGTTTTCAATGTAAAAAAAACATCGTAAATACGGAAAGTCAACTAATATCGGAATGATAAAAATTTTTGCAAAAAATGCGGATATTAAACAGTATATACGTGTTGAAAAAAAAAAAATGCGAAAACGTGTGGACATGTCAACCAGAAATTATGGTTATAACGCGTTACGTCTTTTCCTCGAACGATAGTAAAATATGGTAAAAATAATATCGTAAACAGCTGCGCCATTGGGTGGGTTTTGTGCGGTCGGCGGTACGTCGTCTTAGCCGACGGTCTCATTTGGCCCATAAGAAAAGAACGAGGCTGCTAACGACTCTTTTCTTATAATACTTGAGTCACTTTGTCCACAGTAAGAGAACCGTGTAGAGTTCCCGTCGACGGCTATAGCTTCGGTCGCACCAGAGTGTCGTTTGACACGCCAACTCCGCCCAGCGGTTTACCAGACTTGAATATACATGGAGGCGCGCTGCCGGGGCTCGTGGCTACCGCACAATGTACGATGTATATATATAAATGTTACAACGAGGGTTACAGAAACATTATGCGCGTCGTGTGTCCGCCAAGCGTACATTTTAACCACCTTTAGCTTTTTCTATACGCGAGAATATACGAGCAAACGACGCGAATAATCGATAATACATTGTACTGTACCTCGAGTCTCGCGCTTGGATTGCGCGCGTATCATAGCGTTTAGGTACAAATTTCGCGGAATACGATCGCGCGAGTGTGATAGCGACGACAGTTCGCGACTAAGAAAAGAAATAAAATAAGTAAAGAAAATAGTAACTAATAGATTCTGTTGAATTGCCGAAAAAAAAAAGTTGAACGATTACCAAATCAACTCTGCAACACGTATTTCCTTGTCATAACAACCCTTCCGAAACAATTGGTGTTTGCAGCGCGTTTTCAGTATAATGCGATCTTTCCGCGATCTTTTGAGCTCCAAGAGTTGAAATGGCCGATTTACAGAAAATGTTGTATTTTTTTTTTTTTTTTTTTTCTTCATAGACGATAATGACAAACAGGAATAGCAAATTGAACGCATTTTGTATAAGAGATATGATACATCGGTAGATCGATCGATAGGATGGGGGAGTAGAGTGTTACTTTTCTAATGCAGTAAATTACCCTTTGCCTGTCAAGCGACCATTGTGTTGGCACCATGCAAAAGCCAAAACGGCTCGAGTAGCACGATACAGAAGCTCGTTGTTCTCACTGGTCACGCCAACTCTCTGACACCGTTGTCGCACCAAAGAGCAACCCCTACCGTGATAAGTGGTTAACCAAACTAAAACGTGCGCGTCACGGGACCACGAAGGGCGAAAGAATAATACACGAAAACGAGAAGACAGAAAAAAAAAAACCAAAAAGACAATTGGAAATACGCGTTTATGTTCGGGTATCACGAGCTTTTTGTTTGACTTGTCTGTCGCCTAACCTATTCAACCACTGTATGGTCGCAATAAATAACGAGGTGCAACGCTTACCAAGAAATTATGGATTGCAGGGCGACTCGATACGGTTAGTAATGGATTTCTCGGAAATAAGCAATTTTTTCTCATTATCGGATGTCGGATCGATGTAAATTTCGATCATTACGTTTGTCGTAATGCAGTTTCGTTCATCGAAGTGCGTTGTTACTAAATGCGCAGATAATAGATACGACAAACTACGCGCTCGATTTTTCATTCCAGCAGATGATTTTTGAAAAAAAAAAAAAAGAAAAAGAAAATGTGTTCGAAGCTTTAGCTTCGTGTGTATCGCGCTAATATGGCGGAGATGAAAGGTTTTAACCCTCTCGCTAATAACGTAATTACAGCTGATCGTGACCTTATTTTTATTTCCACGACCTCTCGCAACAGTCTACGAATGAGTATAGAAACAAAATAACATCGGTAATACCTCGCGAGTTACGATTTACAGCATGAACTGTGCATATTCTATAGGATGAAAGTACGAAATGGAATGGATTTCCATCGCGCGGCAAAGCTTCGTCCGGTTATAGAGTGGATATACGAAAAGTAATTACGAATGAATTATACACGAACGAATGGGGTTACAGACATGATAATATAACGGGCGTAATGGCCGGTACGCGATTATCGTCCTAATAAGGGAGTGACGCAAGTGTTTTGCGGGAGAGAGCAATGGAGCCGACTAACTGCCTGCAAAACGCGCTAAAGATACGAGAAAGACGTGAAATAAACTCTTTACTCACCCGCATCTGCGTTCAGGGTTTAGTAAATTGCAGGTCCTATCAAACCAACTGCGGGTAATGTTATTCCGTTGGTAAGGTGATTTTCAGTTGAACCCCTAAAGGGGAGAAGCGAAGTGAAATGCGCGTATCCAAAAATACGAAACGGAAGAATATAAGGCGCCGGTTTCGATCTCAAGGGAATTTAATGTTAAACGAAAAAATTTGAGGAACTGTGGCATTGAAAATCCCGATGGCATTAAGGGTATTTAAAAAAAAAAAGGGAGAAATTGAATTAAACAGAACCACAGAAGTTGAACGTGAATCCGACGGAAAAGCCTTCGGCAATTCTTAAGAAACACGTCGTGGAGAGAATTGGTATCGGGGAGGTTGGTTCGCGTGATGAATATTGCGACGATTCTGAACCGTGGCGGGTATGTCACTCAAGGGTTGTACCCCTGCCGACAGTTTTACTGCTAAACGGCCAATTATTATGTACCGTACCCGGTTATCGTACATGGAAAGAATAAGCGAGACGACGATAGAAAGACTGTATCAGGTACAGCATGTAGCGGAAGATAATGGCCGATATTCGCTTGATGGCGCTTTTATCATTTACGATAATTACCGGCGTAGCCGACGGGGTTTTCACCGTAATCCCCTTCGCATGTTACGGGACTGAAACGTTACACGTCAAATTTCATTATCTACGCATATTTTACGGGAATAGGTCCCATTCACATTGCGGATATGAAATGTACGCTGAAAAGGTCATCAGCTTCTAGAGGTCCACTGTATCGCATCCAATATTTTATATTACGACGCAGATAACGAGCTGCAGCGGTCATTGATGAAATTAATTGCTACGATCGATTAGGTATGTAGGCGCAGTGAGATACGCGACTGGATTAGCCATTTTTATCGGAAGTCTGTTTTCTCATTAAATTAACACGAAACGTTCAATGTACGACATTCCAAAAGCTCACGAAAGCTGAGACCGATCTCGATGCCCACCCGGAGGACCATTTTCGCTAAATATGACGCTATATAGAGGCGCTTTACATTCTTTGATGGCCATTTTTCGCTCTTTTATTTCACAGCCTTCTTTCGCGGACTTTGACTCCAAAAATCCCTTTGGTTACGGTACTTTCGGATTTTTTTTTAAATCCCCGAACATTGCAAATGAATTCGCAGGACCCGAGCGGTTTTAATAAAAATAACAATTTTTTAAAATGGAACCTTACATTTTTTATTTTACGTGTCATTCCTATAATTTTTATTATATCGATATTACCGCGTAACACAACTTTCCGGAAAACTTGGTGTTTCAATTTCACTATAATTAACCTAAAGATATGTATTTTAAGGGAATTTTTGTTTTGTTTTCACCTTTACAGTAGCCGGAGCGTTTCCAAGACGAATCGGACATCCGTATCAGAACAGAACGCCACCGAAGCGGAAGAAACCCCGAACGAGTTTTACAAGACTCCAGATAGCCGAACTCGAGAAACGTTTTCACAAACAAAAGTACCTGGCATCGGCGGAAAGAGCGGCCCTTGCTAAGTCACTAAAGATGACCGATGCGCAGGTGAAGACGTGGTTCCAAAACAGACGAACGAAATGGAGGTAAGTCTCGTTTTTTTTTAACACGACATGCGACGCCATCGGCTAAATTGTTAACTAAAATATTCAAAAAATGCAATCAAGTTTACGGGATGCTACAGCATCAGATTTAAAAAAAAAAAAAAAAAAAAAAACGATGTTTGTCCGGGAATGCTATTTATGTCTTCGCGGAATAAGATCGAAAAATCATATTCCTGCGGTGTAAATACTCGTTCGTTCGAGCAGTGGTCGCGGCGCGTCTAATAGCACGATGTTAGGTTAACTATAGCGGAAGCTATGACCGACATATTTGTTTTTTTTTTTATCTACAATGGACGCTGAATATGCATTATTTTTAACTCGACTTGTCATTTCCAACTTAATAGTACGATGTTGAATTGTACACTTAACACGAACACAAGTCATCGCGAATTACGGCGACAATACATCGCGACTAGAAGCAGCGAGTAGCACCACTGCATGTGAGAAAAAGAAATAGCGATATAACACGACAGATCACCTTGCGACGGGGGTAAAACAGTTTGAACGTACGAAACACTAGAGAAAGACGGGAAGAGAAAAATAGCGTGTTGGAAACTTGCCGCGGCGTTCTACGTTATGTTAATAGAGGTTGAGTAGTTTAACATTGCGACGACAGACAGGATGTTAATGAATTCACGAGACGAGAGCGGCATGTATTTCTCCGTGAAGGAAAAAAAAAAATCGTGTAAAACGCGCATGAAGAATTTATGCGCATTTTTTTTACGAATAAATTATTCATTGAGATTTGTCGATCGCTGTAACTTCGATGGTTTTCGTGAATTGTTTTTTTTTATTTTTTTTTATTTTCTTATGTTACATAAGATAAGGGAAGTTATAACGATTCCATTGTCACAACGATCGCGTGTTGACTTGTATCTTCATGTCGGTAACAAATAAGCGCACTGCGGTTTAACTTTCAATTTTTCGTATTCGTTCCTTTGAAACTTTTCTTTTTTTCGACGACTTTTGCTTTCCATTTATTCGGTTGAGGTCGTTTTTTTTTTTTTTTTTTTTTCATCGTTTTCTCTCTCGCCGAGGTCTCTTAAAGATAAGACAGAACGAAAACACGTCATTTAGATAAGAAAGCGGGAGTCTCGTGCTAAGCTGCAGTCCCCTGCCGGACGCGTCCAACCGGCGGGACGCTTCGCGGCGGGACATTCTTGAAGGATATCTCTCGCCGACGAGACGCTCTCTCGCCGTGGCAATCGCCGCCAACGTTAGTATTAAAAAAAAAAACCAAAGCAATACGGTGGCTACCATCGCTCGACTCCTTCGAAGATCTCGTTCACCCTCCGCCCCTTCTACGTGAGTTCTTTCTCTACCGATAACGAGTAAATGGTAACGAAAACGTCGTCGCGATGTCCGATCAGCTGACGACTGTCGGTGAAGCATTTTTTATCGCAATGGAATCCACGGAATGAAGTTAATTACATTTATGAACGTTTTGACGCAATAAGCTACGATCGATTACGGCGAAAAGCTCGCGAATAAAGTTGGAATTTGATTAAATTTTTTTTTAATTAAAGATTAATTAAAGGTTTTATTGAATTTATTCGAAAAGCGAATTGATTCGAAAAATTGAACGCCTCTGGACTTGCGACGATTGCTGCGATGCCGGACTAAGAATTTAACGATTTTTAAAAAAACGTATTTCGAGACTGACGAGCGACATTTTGCTAGTTACCGTGGCGACAAAGCGCGTCGAAGGGATCCTTAAGGGTCTTAGGCTCCGATAACAATGATAAGAAACGGCCGCTGAAAATGTCAGAGGACTTTCGATGTATCGGGGAATCCCCGATATCCCGCTGACCGGTTACTCTAGAGCTCTAAAAATACCACCGACGACGGTATAGACGCAACCTGTTGATGTTTCTCGACAAAAAAGCCTGTTAACGGGATAATATCCCGATGATCCAAGGCGCCACCGTATTGAAGGACCTCTTCCGAGTGTCGAATGACTCATCGGAAAAAAGACGTTCAGCCCGACGCTGTCGATAGATCAACAGTCACAACCCGAAAAAAAACGAGACATTTCGTATTTTTTTGGTTTATTTCGATTGACCAATGATTTCTGGAATATCACGACGAGATTCGTATAAATTCCGCAGCGACTCTAATAGCATAATGAACGAACATAACCTCTTACGATGAATTTTCATTAAAATACCAAAAACACGTTTTATCGTAACAATAAAATGTTTTTTTTTTAATTTATTTTTACGACACTCTTTTCATCTTGAATTAAAATTTATTTTCGTTAAGGTCTCTAATCGCCTACGTTTCATTACCCTTTACAACGATTTACGTAAATGTAATCGTTTTTTTAATTAAAGTCAATTTTCACGCAATAAATTTAAAAAATCGTAAAAAAATAAAAGAAAAACAAGTAGTATGTACAACAAAATATTAATCAGGCAATGTACTCATTATCGTAGTTTAAAACACGAAAGTATCGAAATGACGACAGGGAAGATTCACAAAGATCGAGAGAAACGTGCGATAGGGAAGAATCGAGACGAGAAAATGGCGTGTAAAATAACGAGATGACCGTAAGCACACGGATGAGATAACACGACTTCAATAATTCAGATACCTAACAGCTTAGCCCTGTTCTGTACATAATGTAGTGTACCCTCCCCACAGCGTCGGGTGCTCCCTGGCGGCCGACGCCACCGTCGGAGGCGGCATTGTCCGTCGCCCTTCTCCTTCGGCCGTATCATTTGCCTTTTTGACTCCGAGCCAAGAGGCCACCCGCTCTCTTCGCCGCCTTTTAAACTGTCAAACATTCGAAATCCACCGTTTGAATCGGCTTCGATCATCTCGGCAACAAAAAACAAGAGAGATAGAAATCGCGCGCCGCCGCTTCGTTTCTGTTTCTGCTCGCCGCTTTAAACATTCATCAACCCCCTGTGTACGACTACCCTCGTAAATTGGGCTCGAAACACGATGCGATTCGCGCCTCCGAGGCGTTCTGTAACTTTTGTTACGCCGGCGCGCGCGAAAAAAAAAAACAAACTGGAGTAGAAGCGAAGATTCGAATGTAAAGCGGCTTTGAATGTTTGCAAGGAAAACAATGGTAAAGAAAAAGGATAAAACGAAAAAAGAAAAAAATCGACAAAAAATTTACGATTTTTGCATAAACTTTTCGTGTTTTTGCAAGAAGTCCAAAACAAGAATAAGAGCGCTAGAAATTTTATAAAGCGATTGCGACAGTAGCAAAAAAGATCGAAAAAAAAAAAAATCGGTAATTGCGCTCCATTTTTTAAAAAAATTTCAAAAATAAATTAAAAAAAATGCGAATGTGAAATGCAAATGTTCGAAAAATGCGTAAATACTCAGCTGATGCTTAACGGAATCATTGTTCAGTTACGATGTCAAACCAGAAATTCAAAATTGTAATATTGAAGCCGAAGCCACTGGATTCTCATTCGAGAACTTTGACGCTACTTCCGTCACTCGTCACATTACAATTACACCGTTTTATCCGTAACTTTATTTATAGAACCACCAATAATGCACTATTTTTCGATAATTGTCTAAAACGAGATAACAGATGATCAGTGAAAATGCATCAGTACCGCAACGCTTCGGGTTTAATCGATTCAGAAAATCCGATGTACCTTTCGCTCAGTCGAATCGAAGTACTTCCCCGACTTCAATTAGTCACGTCGGATTATGTCCATTACGGCGTTTTTTTTTCTCTAATTTTCACGTTTCGACACTATTTCACATTTAATTTATCAGCCGAAGTGTCGGACCGTTGTCGCGCGTTGAATATAGGTATAGTATCCACAGTTCGATTTATCAGATCGAGAATTATATACCTGATATTAGCGGTGTTCGCCTCGAGCGATATCCAGTCGGGAGAAGATAAATTTTGTTCGGAATCGCGCTAATATGGTTCGGATATAGAAGGATAGCGGTCGATCATTTTTGATCATTCGTAATGGTTGACAAGAAGGAGGGGATAACCTCTCATTCGCTGTCTATCCGTTACTGCCGATCTCCCCCTTGTCCCGGCCGCTGTGAAACTCGTAATTGCGGCAAGCTACCGGAATTGGACGAAATCGCAGGTGTATAATGATAAGGGTAATGCTGTCCTGCGCTCGTGAGCGAAATCGACGAACGAGGATCGAAGGGGAGTGAGAGCGTTGGACCGATAGGGACGGAAGGCAAGATATACATAACGAGGCATTTCGACGAGGAAGACCGAACCAGAGAGGGACTATACATATGTATATATATATATGTATCTATGTATATATATATGTGAGAACGCTGGAGTGAGCAGAACCGTAGCGAACGCGACGAGAACTGCGGGGACGGTGACGCCGGTAGTGGCGCGGGATCGTCGGGGCTGCAAAATGTAATCGGCACAGCGCCCTCAATTATTAATTACTAACCGCGTTAATTACTCGCAGGGGCGTAGGCGCGCCTGTCACTGGTACAATGGCGTAATCAGCAGGGTGTAACGATAAGAGAGAATATCAGCGCCAATGGCTATCGAGAGAACAGAAATACATCGCTCGATATCATCGAACAAAACGACGCAAAATTTCGTTCGTCTCGTAATTTTTTTTACCACGCGAATCCCGTTTTATAGAAAAATGTAGACACATTACTAATTTTAGATAAAATACGCGAAAAAAAATTTATCTATGAATTATAGAAAAAAAAATTGCGTTCTTTACTGATTTTCGTAACACGTTCAGCGACAAAGTACTTTATCGTAATAGATGAAAAAAAAAAAAAAAAACGATGTTATTTTTTACTCGATGATATAAATTGTTGTGACATTATCCTGCGCTTCGATCCATCGAAGCATTAAAAGCATTAGAGGCATAAAACGATAGCGGATCTATATTAAGTACCTGTGTTACATACACGCGAAATTCATGCGGGTCCGCCAGCAAATTTCTCAAATGTTGCGCTCTAATTTGTCGGTAAAATTGGAAACAGAGATGAGGTTCGGTAGCCGTATTATAGATATACGTATATATATATATATAGTGGAAACGCGAGGCACGAGAGCATCTAATTCATCGGTCTAACGAGGTTTCTAATACGATTCTTAGAACTGGTCGATCGAGAAGCAAAACGATCAGCTAATTTCACACGCACACCACCAACTCCCGCGCTTATAAATCTCTCCTTTCGGAATCACACATTTTCACATACACCCTCTCGTCATTTTATTATTATAGTAGTTTAACTTAGAGAATGAACCGCGCGCTAAGGATTTCGTGATCGGCTTACCGTGTACCGATCTATTACATACCGATGATCATATGATAACAAAAAAACCAAAACAGGTAGCAGGCGGTGTTTGAGGATTCGTGTAAAATTACAGGAAGCTACTTTCCTCGTTTGGGTATATATACCATATCTTCGTATGCCTGCGGTTATATTTGTATATATATATATATACCGATCTCGGGTCGCCCGCTAAAAAATAACATTTGGATCGGTATAGTAATTCGAAAGGAGACACGACGGCGAGAACGCCACTGGTCTTCTCTGTGGTACCATCGCGCCGTATACATCGCCAGAAACTCATCGACCGTCTCGAAGAACCAGTTTGCGCTAATGATCGGTCTTGGAAAACATCGAAATTGAACCGAAACCTCGCAACGCAGACACGAGGTCAGATACGGAAACGAGCGAAAGACGCAGAGACACATATCCCACAAATCTAACCTTATAAATATATATATATATATAAATATAAATATATATATTTCTTCGTTTCTCGGATTTCGCAGTTCCTACAACTTTCTCGTAATGTCGTGTATCATTTTTCTTTTTTTCATTTTTTTCGGTATTGTTTGCGCGATCTATAGAATTTTTCTCGTCGGTGACAAATTTCGATATATCGAAGAGATTTTAACGAAAAATGCTAATATCGGACGAAAAAAAATAAATCGATTGAAATATCGTAATCTTGCAAACGGCGAAATAAATATCATTTTCGTAAAAACAAATATTCGATCAATCGAAACAATTTCTACTTATGTTGATTATCCTTTTTCTATGTTGTGCATTTTTCTTTCGTATGAAATCCGATCGTTAATAGTTTCATATCCGGTTGAGATATAAAAAAAATATAAAAGTCGATGTTAGGTTGGGTAATTCGTCGAAAACATGTATTCGCAACGTTTTAATTATGGATATAGACATTAGCGCTAATGGAACGAAAGACGCGGCGTCGAGAAAACCTTCGGACAATTGCCGCATCTCTCGAGTGCACATTGACTCAAATAGAATGACGACGCTGAGTCTGAATTTAATTTCTTTCGTCGCTCCGATTGGTCTCCGGACACCGAGCGCCGGGAAGACGCGATTTAATCGTGTAAAACGATCGTTTACCCGGGTTAAACCGTCGCAAGAACAATAGAAAGAATAAAAAAAGAATAATAGTGTTACAGAAACCGCTCGAGAAGGTCGATTGCGCATGTCCGTTGACGGTTGAACCTTGCATCCCACCGAGGCGAGAAACGAGGGATAAACTTCAACGAGTCGTGATTCGCGTTCTCTTCCTTCTATTATTTGAGTTTCGCCACGCCTCGAGCTCCTTGCGCGGGCGCGGCAAGGTCTCGCGCATCGGCGCAGGTGCATGCGCTTCAATGATCTTTATATATATATATATATCTATGTCCGGCGAAGAAACCCATAAATCCGCATTCACACATATTACTTTTTTTAGAAAGTAAACACACATTCAATCGCATTTAACCCTGAAATTTGTAGGCTTTAATTATCGCCGATAATTTCGAAGTAAATCGATATATTTGCGAAAAAAAAAATTTCTTCACGATAGATTATTAAAAAATGATATGTTTTAGAGACATTCAGAAATACGCATCGTATAATATCGTAGCAATCGTTGGAAGGGTGCAGAATCCTGCATTTCGACAAAACTTTTGAGATATTTCGAAATTTATACGATTTATGATAAAAACAAAATGGAAAAATATGAAAAAAAAATAAATATGTATATATTTGTCGACAGATTATTACATAACGATGCCTTTTGATAGAATTTCGACTTATGCGCATCTTGTAATATTCGAGAGTCGCGCGGAGGTAGCACTTTGCGAATACTCGATAATGGAGAGTCGGAGTCGCATTCTCTCCCCGGCGCATGAGTAAAAACAGACGTCACCCCCTCCGCCAAGCGTTCAGCTTCGCCTGTGCCCCGACTCCCGCCTCTTCAATCGAATTAACTTTATTACGTTTGTCTTCTGTTTTCCGCCCCAACAACGCGACAGTCACTTTTGTTATCCGTGCGGCTTCGCGGGTATTCCCCTAATGTCTACGGCTCCATGAAGCTTTTCTATGTTCCTCACGGTTCGCTTATTCCGAATCTTCCGACACCTGTTTCTCCGCACTCTCCTCCCCCATTGCGTAAACGCTACAAGACTGACGCGTAAGACGCCGGCATAAACGACGAGAACGTCGTCTCGCGTGTCACGTCAAACGCCGAGTCTTAGAAATTATTTTTGACATTGAGTTTCAATTATGAATGAAGACGCGACATAACGCATATCTCAGCATCACTGCGAAAGATAGAAACGTCTTGTGTTCTCGATGATTAATTCATTTTTACCGACGGAGCGCATTACGGAAAAATACGTTTATTTTTATTTTTTGCTACGAAAGATCGAACGATACGATTAATCGAGGATTGCGAGATATTGGCGCTCTGTAATAAAAGTTCCGATTTTATCGTTTCAGACGACAAACAGCGGAGGAAAGAGAATCGGAAAGGCAAGCAGCGAATCGTTTGATGCTTTCGCTTCAAGCGGAGGCCCTCGGAAAAGTTGGCTACTCTACGGCTGTATCGAGTCACCCGTCCGGTGGATCGTTGCCGAATAATTTAGACGGTCAACAGGGCCCACCGCCGCTCGCGCACACGGTGGGTCAGTGGGGCTCGCCGTATGGACCGCCGCAACCTCTCACCGAGCCGATTTGTTGAATAAAAAAAAATCCTTGCAATTCTGATCAACCGGTGAAATCGATTAAAAAAAATCGAAAAAAAAAAAAAAAACCGATTTGATTAAATCCGCAAACGCATATCTCTGTAAATACAAATTTAGCGTAAAGATTCTTGTATTGTACGATATACGTGTGAAAGATTCGTACGACGTCGGTACGTTCGAAGGCGAAAGTCGCGAAAAAAATAAAATGGTAAGCGTGTCTTGTAAATAAAAAAAAAGCGAAAATAATGCATTACGGAAGGCTATGGAACTCAAATCATAATCATAACGTCATTATGAATATTATATTAACGAACGATATTATTCAAATTATAAATATATATATATAAATATCGGAGGAAGAAACACGAATATACGTTTACGATTATAAGTAATTATATATAGATATATTATATACAAATATAATATAGAGTTTAATGTATAACGAGCTATGTGATGTTATGTACCTATACGTGTAATGTTGTATATATATACATATTCAGGAAACATAAAAAAAAGTATAAACAATTATATATTCGTGTTCTTGGCGATCGTTTTTATTTTTAAAAAATGAATAAAAAAAAAAATAGTCACCTCTTCGAACAAATTTGATAAATATTCATCGATTTTTTTTCGACACTCGAGTTAAAAAAAAAAGTGATCTCTTCGACCAAATTTGATAAACATTTACCGATTTTTTATCGACATCGTATTAAAAAAAAAAAAATTGGGGAACGACGTGTTCCGTTAAAAATGTCGGTGCTCCAAAAACGCGCGTGTCGAAATTACACACAAAGATGATTCCTCTTTCTCGGATCATTCAGTAACAACATCCGGCGGCTTTTTTTGTTCGAATCCCATAATTGTTTTATTTCCCCGTAACGATTGCCGGCGCGATGCAGACGTTGATCCTCCGCGTTCGGTCCTCTGAACGGCGTCTCATTTTGCCGGATGTGGCCTCACGTTTACTGCCGATAATTGCATAGAGAAGACGGTGGGTCCCTCTTCTCGGTCGCTCGGTCCTTCTCAATTATTTGGAGACAAATGTCGTCCGGGAAAGGCAGACCGACAACAGACGACGAGCTGAGAAATACCGACAGCTTTGGCGTCCACTGATTCTCAGGATTTTTTTTTCCGTCGTGATATCGAAGTCGTCTAAGTGTTTCGCTGCATTCTATTTTTTTTCACGCATTTAACACATACAGCGATATTTATATCGATATAAAATACATTTCGAATGTTCTCCGAATACTTCTATCGATCGAAAAATCGAATAAAAACGATTTTTACGAATAATATCGCTATTTGTTTTTAGAAAAAAAAAAAATTATCAATTTAATTAAAAAAACACGATAGAGGATCTCCCGAAATTTCGGGAAAAGATCATACAATAAAATTTCCGATTACGTTACATATACGTAGACATCGATTTTCATGAAGCCACACGGCAAAATCCGTCGTTCAGACGCGACCCTGTAATCTGGCTGCTGGCGTGAGAACCCCAACGAGACCTCGAAAATCTGTGAGTTTTTACGAAAAAAAAAAAAAAAAAAAAAAATCGGTGAGTAGTTCCTGTTTCCATCATCCACTCGTAGGTGTCATTATAGTATATCCGGTAAGCGTTGAAAGTTCGGCGCAGGTATAGCGGCAGTCTTTTTCCAGAAATCCCGATTAACTCGAAGAAAGTCAATCCGACAAGTATATCAGACTTCAAGACGAAAAAAAAAAATCCGAAACTTAATTTGACTTTATCCCGATAAATTCGTGTTTTCTTCATTATTTTAACGATAACATCGAGAAAGGAGTTTGGCACCATAGATGGATTGGTTTAATTGGGGAAAAACAAGTGGATTCATGGGGCTGAACATGCCGGAGGTTAATTTACCGCGTGTGGCATAGGGAAACGCATGAAACCAATATATACAATTTCATCCCGACAACGTACGCGTGCGTATAGTATAGCATAATGGAGAACGAGATCCCCGAGGACGAGGCACACGCCTCCGGAATTAATCCGCGATCATACATCAGTGGCCAGTGTATGCCACCCCATCCACGTCACACGTATGCACCACCCCTCGCCAACGCGGTACGTACGTCGCGCGGAGCGCGCAACGCTACAGAATTGCTCTGGCACACCGCCGAACAATTTCTCTCCAATATGCATCGTCAACCGCACACGGCGAGCCGGCAATCGCATCGTTACCCAAGTTCTATGCGTATTTCGCACAGTCATTGGCCTCTCGTGTGTAAATTATGTATTTTCACGAAACGCCGATAAATACCAATCGTATTTATAATGTACAATAAATAAAAGTCTAAAATTCCTCTAAATCCGATATAATAAATTGATTTGTCATCGAAAGAACGATTTCTATTTACGAAAAACACGGTTAACCTACAAAAAAATGCAGTGAAAAATCCCGTCAAAAAATCCTCGAACAGAGTATCGATCCTCCGAAAGTATAAGAATGCCGTATTTTTTTTTATCGAATCGATCGAAAGTTAATAAATAGAACGAAAACTAATATGGTGATATTAACTTTCGAAATATCGATCTATAATCGATTTTTCGTCAACATGCGATTTTTTCGTCAGTAATTTTTCTCAACGGCAGACTTCGTAAAAATGGTCTCCGCATTGTTAAATCCCAAATAAAGTACGAAAAAAAATGTAGTTACTTTTTAAAGCACAACAATACGAAACACACGATGGGAGAATTATTTTTTTCCATCACAGAGATTCAAGTGGCCAATCACTGTACTCGTCCTGAATTCTCGCACAACAGGCCACGTGCACGTAGCGATCGTAGTGCAGAGGTGTGGGACGCGATATACGCGTAAGCGGAGGGACGGGAACAACGCGCAAATTAAAAAGTAATCCAATATTAGCTCCAGTCTGGTCTGCCCAATGCGGATGTTCCGAAACAATTACAACCTCTCCAACATGTGTACACAAACGTATGCGCTATACATAATATGTGTCCTCCTATATCGCGTACCGAAATGCCCGCTTCTGGCAATTGGGTCCAATCCGACCCGACGATATTATTCATGATTACCGAATTGTATAACGCCTCTGCGAGCGTTATGAGATTGTGATATCCATTTAATGATTCATACACCGAGAAATGCCACAATTCGTATATTTATTATCATTTTATCATTATTACGAGAAATATGAGACTGATTAGCTGCGAGAAGAGGAATCATTATCGAGATTGCAATGTTTTATTATTACAAGCAGTCGTTCCATCTTGTTTATCCACTCTCGCCGTGAGCGCGCGATGACGCGGTAATGAACGGTTGCGCTTACACGTTTCACCTGTAGGATATAGTATATCCGAGACTCGAGGAGACATTAGAAAAGCAATTTCAAACGCCTCGACGAAAAAAAAAAAAAAAAAAAAAAAAACACGACGACGACTCGGGTAGAGAGAGAGAGAGAAACTTTTAACCGTGTCTCACCGTTCATCGGGTGAAGGACGATATAAACCCGACGAGAGAGCGACAAACTTCGTAGGAGGTCGAACGGAACGAATCAATTTTCGTGGCCCATTAGAGACACCCTGAACATTTCGCGAAATGTCTTTCTAAGTGGTGAATCGTTCGCCCGTGAAACGTATGTGTCTATTTCCTGCTCGTAAAGATGACCGCTTCCCGGGAACTACGGAGAGCCCTAGAGGTTCACCTATTTCCGATAGTTTTGTGGTTTCTGGGTCTCTCGAAGTTATCGTAGATTTTTATTCGGACTATAGTTTCGGCAATGCGAAGAATATACACAAAAAAAGACCTCGTTGCTGGATAGGGTTACGTTAGGAAGGGTTTCAGATTGACGATCGTGTTGTGCGTTTTTTTATCGCCTGTAACTCCTCTGCTTTTTGTCTTTTCACCCCTTCTTCCGCTTCCAGACACCGCGTCCGAGGTTAATGCGCCCCTCATTTACCGACCTTCTTTTGGATCCCATTTAGATAACAGTTTCTCACGGCAAAGTGGATACACGAAGATTGGGGCTGAGCGCGCGAACAGAAACGATCGAAGATCGATTTACCGTGTAAACTGAGCGACGAACAAAGTGAACGTGACGATAATTTTCGAGAACTCAGGGGTCAGTTAATCGGAGTTTCGAAGGTGGACGGTGACATGTGCGGCTCGCCGGTTGTTATGTACTTTTTTTTTGTTGGGGTACTTACGAGTATTCGCCATTGTCGTTATGTTCGATATAAGAAACACACATCTCTCGAATACCCAAAAAATTTGATTTATTTTTGAAAAATTTTACATAAATAAACAATATGTACAGAAAGTATACTACAAAGTTGTTAAATTCTTCATTTGCGTCTTATCTTTTATACGTCACTTCCGGTGACTCAACGATATTCTTATTATTCTATATTTTTCGCCTATTTATCTATTTATTACCGTCGCCAAGTATAACGCTGGTTTTCGATGTATAGGTTTTTTTTTTTTTTTTTTTTTGCGATGAAAGTATTCTGTCGCATAAGCGGGTTGAAATCCTTCGTACCAGGAAAACGCACGACAAAAGACAGCCGACAGACGCGCTCTTGACAGGCCGAAAAAGGCAATGTGATATTGTGAACGAGCGACAGAGAGTATACAGTATCCCTCTTTCTTTCCTCCGTTGAGCTTCGCACCATTTAGGATGATTGCCCGATTTATGTATTTATACGGAGCGCCCGACGGCCTCTTCCGCCACCCACCTCCGCCCTTTAATCCGCCTTTTCCTCCCGCTATCGCTGCTAATAACATTCATTTCGAAGTTTGTGCCGCGACGCCAGGCGCCTCTCTCTTTTTCCTCCCTTTGCTCATCCGTCCCGTCGAACTTCTACGCAAAGCACCGAACCACCCGACGGTTTCAGGCTAAACTTTTCAACCGCCGTTAGAGGCAACCAACTTTTAATCGAAAATGACAGAAGCGCTTTTCATCGGTCTACGGCTTTATACTTGATATTCATAGACACTGTTGCCGTCGTTCCGTACCATCGACGGATAAAATTGAAACAATAGACAATTATGTAATTGAGAAATATTGTTTTTCCCTTCAGATCTTCTTTTGTTTTTTTACTGCAACGTGATTTTGTCATTCATTTTCAAGTTAACATTTTTTTAAGGTTCAAGACATTTGTGTAAACGAAATTATATTTTTTTAAATTACCTGCCGAATGTCCATTCGGTCGGTAAAAAAAACGAAGTTAATTTGAATAAATTTTATCAAAATTTAAGGCATTTCGTATATCGAGGTGAAATTCATAGCGTATAATAATCAATACTTATGTTCATTCTAATTATTAAACGATATAAATTTTTCGTCAATACTTTGCGAACATAGACTCGATAAACTTCTTACCGACCCGTTCTCATGGGATTCTATTTTTTTGCGGCGTAATTGCACTTTTGGTAAATAAAAAATTGTAATAATTAGATCGCGTTAATCGTTTATTATTATAAAAATCTCGGACATTCTGCAGAAATTACACGCGACAAGCAGACGTATTTCATTTTCAAAAAAAAAAAAAAAATGAAATAATTCAGGGAGAATGACAACGTAAATATTTGTATTTTTCTGCGATTAAGAATGCGAAAATCAAACATCCCAATGATACCTCGCGTTGCCCCCACGCAAAACGATCCGCCATAGTCTCGATGGGTTGAAGCAACGTATGCTTTAATCACTTACGAGTAACCAAAAGCAGTCGGAGCTGTTTGTTCGAAACACTCGTTTGACTCCCGAGGGAAAAATCCCACCTCAGCGTCTATAGGAGGGGACAGATAGCGAGATGTATCCCTGGAGCAGCGGAGCTTAGCAAACGATGGGTGAGCGAGAGGCAGCATATCAGAGGGGTCTTTTCGTTCGCTATCCGGAGCATCTCTACTGAGTATCTATGTGATCAGGCAGCGGTGTCACACGATACTACTGGATTACTTCCCCCTCCCCTCCACCTCGCCTGTGTCGTATTTGAGAATAATAGATTTAATCGCGCGACACACTCCAAATTATAAAACTCTCGTTTCTCGCGTTTTTACATAAATTCGCGTCAAATGCCCAATTAAATTTTTTTTAATCGTCTATCGTTCCTAAATCATTATTTATGAAATCGTGAAAAGTTCCAAAAGATCGATGATTATTAATAAAAAAATGAATTTCCCGAAATTACATAGAACAAAATTCAATACTGAAAAACCTTATATATTCTTAAAAATTTTCAACGATCTTTTGAATTTTTTTTTGTTACTATTATAGGTTAATCGTAGAAACGAGAAGATACGAGAAAATGTCTTCGTCAAAATGCTATATCGATATAATAAATATTGCAGACGTCACGTGATTCAGCAACGCGTATAAATAGACGAATTATTAAAAACATTTTTTTTTTTTAAGGTTTCGTCTCTATTAGACGCCATGTGTGTAGTTGTAGGATTAAGTTGTAAATAGCGAATTAATTTTTTCCACTACTGCAGCTGCAACTGCAATGAAATTGCCGGCAGAGCTATGAGCTCCAAAAGGCCGTCTAATCAGAAAGCAATTATCCAAGCGTGGATCCGAGACGAAACGAGTTTAATCGCATTAAATATTAATGCGTTAGTGCGACGATGTCGCAGTGAAGGGAGATCATCGGCACTCGAGTGGTTGCGCTCCGTCTATTGCTCTGCAGCACACGGACTGCGTAACCGTATGCTATGCTCTGTTCTTCGCATTGGAGTCTATAATACGATAATGCTCGTTGCTCTTGCCTTCGCTTGTTTAGCCCGTTACGTTTGTACCCCAGTAGTGAAACCTCCTGTGAAACCCGCTTTCCCGTGGCGTATCTTCGGTCCCTCGAGGATCAACCGACGGGAATAACCACCGAGAGACGTGTGCACGCGTTGACGAGACCTCGCGATCACGGAGACGTGAGTCTGTCTCGTTTCATGTACAACATATATAAGCCCCTTGAATCCGTAAGGATTTTCCACCGGAGGACACGCCGACGTGTTCTTTAAATGGACGGAAGTAAATGGAGAAAATGCGTCTTTTTATTCCATGTCTTTTTATTTCTCCACCTTTGGCTCCGATAATATTTCATTTTTCGAATTCCTCGAAATTCAATTACGCGACGAAAAAAAAAAAACAATTTAATAATTCAAAAAAATTTCTTATAGAGATATTCGAGACTTTCGTGCAGAAAATTTAAAGATTAATCTTTCAAATTTCATTTAGACGCGACAATTAGCCGAATATAGACAGTTTTGTGTCGAAGTAATGCCTGAGATTATATTTTTGGCTAATCAAATTCTCATATTTTCGGACACGAAAGGGGGGGGGGGAGGTTTACTTGATTACGCAAAATAATTTGACAACATTTGAATATTCCACTTTCGTAATCGACACTCTCGTCATCGATAGTGTACATACGTTGAGAATCCGCGGTTGGCACGTCTTCGTGAAGATTTCAACATGTCTGCCGCGGCACCTCTCTGACCTGAAGGGGGTTCGTTGCACTTGGCTATAAATTCGTTCGTAATACAAAATCATTCGGTTACAATTCGCGCGAAAGGTTTTTCGACTGCATCGATAGACGGTCGATCGCTCATAACCTCTTCATCCAGTTCATCGGAGGGGTGACGCGAAGTGGTGAACCGAGTCGAAGCATTTATAGCCGCCCGGCGATGGCACCCATTATTTTTTGCTCTGTAATTAGATATTCTCTAATCGTGTCTATCAAACTTCCATTTTTAGAGGCCGATCTTCATATATTAGACTGATGCAAGAAGCTTTGATTGGTCGGCAATAGTGATGAGATAAAATCGATCTCATCCTCTCGTAATCGCGTAATTATTATTTTTTTTTTCGAGAAATTGAATTGTTGTCTAATAATAATAATAGTAACAAAAATAATTTCATGTATTAAATAAAATATAATTTTACGAAAAAAAAACAATCTTCGTACGTTTTTGATCTTTTCGTATTTTATAAAACTTTATTTCGATCGAATGTATGAGACCGCAAAACGATTTTGAGATTGAATTCGATTTTGAGATCGAGAATCACGACGAGCGGCGTGTATACAATCAAAATCTATCATCTCAATCGAACGCCTAACATACATTATGTAACGTACAACGGTGTATGAGACGTTGGACGAGATGGGAAACAGAGGGCGACGAGTAGGTACGAGATAAGTCGTCGAGCGCAGTAGTAATCCACGGACTCAGCGAATGTCTCTATTGACCAGTGTTTCACTCCATCTTCCGTTGACAGAGGAAATCCCCGGTGTGCTCAGCACTCGTGGCCGGTACCGTCGAGAGATCTATCTATCGAAGGGCCACGCGCGATGTCCAATTAGGCCGCAACGAAAACTTAATTAACCGGCGTGACGCGTGGGAGGGGAACATCGTTGTACCCTTCAATCGATGAAAACTCAATGGCCCCGTAGAAAAATCTATCGGGTACAAGAGACTACGCGTGTTGGTGTCAAGTGTACTTAATAATTTATCGGTTGCCGGAAGTCTGAGCGTAAATTGTAGACTTCTGGGTATAGATACTGAAACCGGAATTGGATTAGAAGAAATCTGGTAATAATCTCGTATTTTATGGGTACTTTCTGGATTCTTGAAATTCCGTTTTTTTTTCGTCCGTTTTTTTTTTTAGATGTGACGGACGATACTTATTACTGATTTTACTTTTCATCGATGTATTTCGCGATTATATTTCAACCAAGCGAATTTTTTTTTTTCGATTAATCAGCGACTATATAAAGATAAATTTTTTTTTTTTGTTAGTCACCGATTGACATTTATTTACAGGTCGATTCCCGCTGTTATTTTTGATTCACTTCAATTTGTCGCACTGTGCTTCGCGTAATCGAAATGCTGTTATCGGCAGCCATTTCAGTTACGCAGTGACGATTTGAATGTTTCCATTACGACCAGAGGTTTCATTATAATTTAATTTTTGTTTTAAGGATTCTTCACTGTTAACGATTATTGGTCGGGGAATTTAAGAAATTATTGTGAAAACTACTACTCCAGAAGAAAAATTGTTTTATCTACGAAGTATTTTTGTTTCCAACTACCAGTTCTCCTAATTAATGAATTTTTCCATGTATTCCGTATGAATACGAAACCTCATCGATGATAAGGGCGATGAATGAAAATTTGGAAAATGTAAGTTGTAATACTATTTATAATCGTAGCTCTGTATCGAATGTACAGCAACAGCACTTCAATAATAGAAATTTCATGGTAGCAATTTTTTTTATTAATTTATCGTGACGGATTAATGCCGTAAGTGGATGTACAAGAGAGTCATAGCGCATGCGCCAAATATCGACGATGCCGCAGCCATCATCGCCGTCATCGGCTGCCGATTATTAACGGGGAGTATCAATAATTATTGTTGTTACTGTCGTACGCGGTGGATGATGCGCGACGGTAATGGCCGACCGCCGGCAGGATATCCTGTTGCTGCTGCAGCTGATCTTGATAGGACCTTTGAAGACCTCCGAGGAGTTCGCATGGCAAGAGGTACAACTGAAATATTGAAAAACCGAACTGTGTCTTCCGTGCAAATAATTTTCTATTCATTTCCATCAATATCTCGATACAAATTATCGTGAAAAAAAAAAGTAACTTATCCCATCGAACGAAATAAAAAAAATATATTTACGATTATTAATTATGTATTTGACGAGATTTTCATCGCAAATCATCAAATTTTGGTAAATCGCTTCGAATTTTGCATTATTTTGCAAAGAACGTTGTCATTTTTTGAACTGTTTCGATCGTATCGCGTCTTCTTATAAGTATTAATCAGCGCATCCGCGCTAAAAGACCCTGATATCGATACTCAATTCGATTTCCGCGTTTCGCGATTCGCGATAATCTCGACATTTCGCGAGATTATTATAGTTTTCCGATAGAATGAATTATATCGTTAGCCTGAGTGTTGAATAGGATTCGACGACGGGAAATGAGGGATCAATATTGTCGCGGTGCTCTGTCAGCTTGTCAGCACATCGCTCTACGCTGGTATAACGCGCCTATGTATTCACGGGATTTTACGGTCTACGCGGAGATACGAGAACTAATTTTAGAGGCGTCGATTTGTCACCGATAATTCACACATTGATATTTTTAATGATGTATCCATATTGGATCCAATCGGATCTAAGATATCGACGAATTATTTAACCGGCCATCACATTGTCGAGAGCGATAAATTATTTCGAACCGTAGTGTAGACAATCGAAAAGTTCACAGACTTGTCAGCCCAATTTTTAATGCCGTTTGTCGCGAATACGATTGACGATATCGAAAATTTCGCTCCGATATGGATTTTGTCGCGTCTCAAAAAAATGATGAGTGCTTTTTTTCGTAACCGCAAAATTGAACTAAAGTCGAAAAAGTCTTACGAAGCGATAATTACATAGAATATAATTAACTTAATAAAACTGGAAGTCCATATGCAAAAACGAAAAAAAAAACATATACAGCAAAATGTATTTACGATATATCTAACATTTTTTTTAATCGTATTTTAGAATAAATTTCTGTAAATACATAACAAATAATATGATTAATATATTAATTATACAAAAATGCCAAATTTCATATATTTCTGAAATATTTGTTTTTTTAATTGTTAATAAAAAAGTAAAACGGTGATAAAAAAATTACGATAAAATAGTACCAATTTTTTAAAAATAATAATATATCGTCTGTTTTTTACGAAACTGTATATCAAATAGTAAAAATGAATAGGTGTTACATGAATAATTAAAAAATGCAAATATCACTTTTCTCTACGCAATACAACTTGAGATTAAATTACGATACGACGTGCGCTCTGATGTTAAATTTGATGTTCTATACGTGTTTTTTTATTCACCTGTTCATTACCGTTTCCTTGGAGCATCATTTTGAGTTTCTGCAAACCGCAGTGGGTCGTCAACGACGGTGCTGCGAGGTCAGACGAGTGTTCGTTGAATCCCTGAACCGGAAAATTTGCTATTTTAAATTCCGACTGAAATCCTGCGGGACCCAGTGGCGGATGTTCGGCGCGTTTTCCGTTTGTCCATCCGCGACTATACTGAAACGTCTGGCAACTTCCGGCGGTCAACATCGCCGCCAGGAGCAGAAGGGTTAACGAAATTTTGGCCATCTGTGAAAGTACCAAAAGTGCCCAATAGAATTACAGCAGCTTTCGTTAAAACTTCGTAAAATGTATTTTTTTCCGTAAAATCAAAACATCGCGGACATCAAAAGCGCCAAATCAATTTCCGTCCATTCGATTTTTCTTCTTAATTACGTCCTGACCAACGTTTTTGACGAGCTTTCAGTGGATAAATAATGTTAGAAAGGGCTGCATTTCGAGCCCAAGATGGGCAACGAGCGTAAACGTGAAACAATGGAGCGGCCGAACCGTTTCGGTTGACTTGTCGGATCAACGAACCGTAGGGATAAGTAACGAAACAGTTGGAAGACTGTTGCGTACAGGTAACAGTACCATAACTTCAGCCCTTTCACCGCGATACGCCTCTTAAACATGTATAATAATCTCAACATATTTTTCGTTAGGATGCAAAGTACGTTCGCAGTAGTCGAGAAATTGTCGACACGTAATTTATCGTTCAACAGAAGCCGCGACGCCTGAGATACTATTTTCCATACTTAATGGAAAAAATAAACAAATCAACTTTTCCCTACATATCGCGTGACTAAAAGTTAAAGTGCGCTTATTCCGTTTATAAACGTTCGAAATACGCCATTCGGAAAATGAACAGATTTTACATTCGTCGAAAACTATGTTATTTATTCTATTGCTTTTTCGCTTATTTCTCATTATCGCGATGTAATTGGACGAAAAAATTAATTACCATAAAATAAGTTCATCGTCTGGAAATTGGATGGGAAAAGTTTCACTCGACTCTACAGAAACGTCTTTATTGAAAATATCGGTAAGAAATTTCAAGTGGATTAAATCCGCATAAAAAAAAATACATCGAATATCCACGAAAAATCGTATATTACGAAAATATTTAAAAATATATTTCCGCAAATATGTGACGAATTTCATGATAAATATGTAAATTACATATATAAAAATGCCGAATTTCGTATATTTTTTGCATCATCGTCCGCGTGGAAATCCTTTAAATACGTCACGACGCGATGTATTTTTGAATTTTTTTAATTTCGGGTTTATCGTCTGCACGCAGCTACAGTATATATTTTTGAAAATTATTCATCAGCTTATCGTCCATTTGTGCAGTTCGGTAGAATATATTTAATAAAAACGTCTTTAAAAAAAGGGTCCCGATTAACATTGAATATCGAATTTTTGTCACGTCCTTACGAGGCTTCGATGCAAAGTATCATATCCTGTACGGTATAGCGAAAGGGTTTCTTCTCGAAAATTTTCGAAGGGTGCCCCAGCGCTAATTTTAAGAGGCCATTAACGCTACCCGAGTCTCTGGTCATTAAGATAAGAGTAAGTGCTACTAAGTGTCCCGAGGATAAGAGACAGGACCGCGGAACGCGTCTCTGTCGTTCAGACAGGGCGTTTCTGTCGTGGCGACCGATTCCTTTGCCTCTTCGAACGTGAAACACACAACCTCGATGATGTTTATGCGAACCACTTGCCAATAATGATGTCTCGCGGCCTCTCACTCCATTTTCTTCTCGTCTCCGATATTGCGCGAAAGAAAAAAAAAAAAAAAAAAAACGAGATGCACGCGCAGTGCCATCCGGGATCGTCCTATCGTCAATTCTATGCCCGAGCTGTTGCGACTATTTTTTTTATTGCCCGCGACGAAGACGCGATCGCAATAGCTTCGGTGTATCGTTGATGCACATCGCAAAACCGAGGCGTCTTGTCTGCTGGTTTATCCATCGAGCGAAACGACCTAACGGACTCAACAATATGAGACTACATTATCGAGGCGCTCTCGCGTAACTCTCGAAACCCCTTTTTTGCCTGTAAAAACAATTTCACTTGCCGTTTTACAGCATCGCGGATTCCATCCCTCAACGAAAAAAAGCAACGAGATCGATACGAGAATAAGACGTCTTTTCGTATTATGAAACGATGATCGCGAAATGACGATCGAAAAACTCATAAATCGTTAAGTACTCGGGACAGACTATGAGGAATTTCATTTAAAGGTCCCTGTGATATTTCTGTCGTGTGTTTGTGGCGCGCTATAAAGGAAACTCGTCGTTATTCTCGAACGCAGGTCCATAACTCTCTTTCGTCTTCGGCAACAACGATCGCGCGATAACTAATATCGGCGAGTATTGCAGACTGGATGCTCGCTGTGTTCATCGATAAGAGTTATATCCATTCGCTTTCGCAACTCGAAAGTTTTGCGGTGAATTCGTCTAACTGTTGCTCTCGCACTTTCGATTGAATGGCAATAATCGAATCGTCGGTCGCAACACACGGGAAAACTAAAGAATTTAGTTTTTTCCGCAGAGGAGAAATAATGAAAAGGTGGGGGATGAAAGTCACTATAACGATATTTTTACTCCTTAAGCAATATTATTCGACGATTTTTTTTTACCGCAAATCCGCGGAGAAAATGAAAACTCGATATTACTATGTTATTACGCAATGACAATATTGTATATCTGTGGAAAGGTGCTACGAAGAGTTTGGTATCGTTTCGCGTATTGATTTTCTCATTATGCGAGTTACGATTCAAACGCTGTTATTCGCGTTATCTCAGGCGTCCGTTTGGAACGTAATTCTTGCGGTCGATTGAACTCCTTCGAAGCAAAATCTAACGACGGCGCAACGGCGAGGAAAAGTTCTCAAGAAATTCCGGTGCAAAATCATTAATGATCGTTTGTACGGAAATTTGTGAGATATTTTCCATTTTATATTATCTTCCGGGGGAATTGTGGCGAACCGTGAATTATGGCGATTACGCACATTTTTTTACGATTTTAAATGCCGTTAAAAACATTTTGGTTGAAGCAATTAAATTAATATCGTATTTCTGATTTATCTGAAGGAATTGTCAATGATAAATGAATTTATCGTTCGTAAGATGTAAAAGAAATATTGAATTTTTCTCTTGGAGTCATCAATTTATATCATATAGGATAATGCAACATTATAAAATCAATTTTTTTTTATCGCCGCAACGTCGAGAGAATTGCATTTTACCGCGACGAGAATATCCTTCAACCCAGAAGAGCTGTACGCGCGCCATCTACACGACGGGACGAAACCCAAGAAATCAATTCGCGTTCCAGCCGTACCGTTCGCTGGTTAACCTCTTCTTTCGACTGATCTCTTTTTTCGAGATGTACGATCGACTGTTGTTATATTTTAATAAATAAAAAGCCTATCGAGTGTATTTTTACCGAAACTTGTAAATGGAAGTACTACTATTCGGTTTAATTTGAAAAAAAAAAAATGGTCCTCGAAAAATTGATTACGATTTGTTCAATTTCTTTATCACGGAATTATTCGATTAACCGAACGATGATTCGATTGCTTACAAATGGTATTAAAACAACTTTTATAGCGGTTACGATTTTTAAAAAAATATCTTAATATAATTTTTTAAATTATTAAATATCAGTTTTCAATTAAATTTTATTTTCATATTTCTATACAAACTCCGCTACTATCGTTGCGAAATATTGGAAATAATTGCCGATTCTCAAAAGTCAGCGGCGTAAGTAAATGCGATAATCGTTTCACGATGTCGGATATACAGGTAACTGTTCGCGACTTTCATCCAGAGAATTACGAACGCGCGTCAGATAAAATATTATAATAAAAACGTAGAAAAGCCGGAAAGATCTTTCAAGCACTTCGAAAAATTGAAATTGTGATCCGACTTTTGACTTCTCACTTTTACGTCATATCCTTTGTTCGGTCGGTTTCTCCCTTCTCGTAGCCCACACGAAAAACCACTTTATCCGCGTTCATTCGCACGTCGTAGTGACACTCGATGATGCATCGGTCCCACTGACGATATATGCTATAATAGAGTAAAGATACGTCGTCGTCCCTGACGTATCTACTTCGTTCGACTATTTGCAAAATGCGAAAACGCGACAGTGTAAAATATTCGAGAGGAAAACCGAATCGGAGAAAATAGCGAAGTGTGGATGAGAAGATTTCATTTTTTGTTTACCTTTACAAATTCTAATAATCAATAACACAATTTACGAACGAAAGTTAGCGAAGTATTTTTTTATCCTTTAAAAATTACGCGGCTTTTTTAATACCCACAAAAAAAAATTATCGCTCCGGGAGAAAAAAAAAAAGATTTAAAATAATTAATAATCTTTTATCGAACAGTAAACTTCAAAACTTTTAGAACTTAAAAAAATTCACATTTTTCCGTACATTTATGAAAGATCAACAAATTCTTTTATCAATTTATTATTGTTTCTTGAGAAAAAATGACGATTTCTTTAACATTAAACGCGTTAAAAAAATCCTATTAAAAAATTGTGCCTCTTACCTTAAGTATTCCCTGTTTAAGTCGCAGACGCTTCGTTGTTTCGCTGATTTTTTACGTTGGGAAGTTTTGCTACTTCGTTGAAAATTAACGAATAACAACTAATTAGTCACTCGGGTAAAATATATAATAATAACAGAGATAAATAAACCGACGCGGGTGAGCAGCTAGAAGACGATGGCACAGTGGCTTGTTGCGGGTTTAAATTCTGCGAGAGCAATGTTCCAGGTGATGGTGGTCGCTCTTTTATAAGACATCCCCCACGCATGTCCCACCATCGCTAGAACAACCCCCTTGCGTCAAAGATGCCCCCGTGCGCTCTCCTTCCCTCGAAGTGTTGCGTTTAGATTATTGTTCATATATAGTTAGTTGCGGTTCTTACGGATATACTTATGTTATTTGCAACATCGTCGAACTTCCGAGCCGAACAAGGGAACGTATAATTAAATTCTAATTAATATCAGTCGGCTATTGTGAATGGTGAAGGTAAATAAGGTGTTCGATGGTTGAACCCTCGCAAATATCGTTAGTTTAGAGTGTAAATAACGTATTCGGGGTCAATAAGCCCTTCTGACACTAATCTGGTCATATCATCTATCGTGAACTATAAGTTCGAAAAGAGGCCACTCGGCAATATGCAGACCTCAATCTCGAGGTTAAAATCGTAAAGATAATTACTAAGTACAATTTTATAAAATGTACGATTTAATTAATTAGTAATTAAAAGTCACTGATTTTGTTGAAAAAATCAAAGCCACGCAACATATAAAAATAATGCGATAATATCCGAAAGAACGCGAAGGAAACTCTAAATGTGAAAAATTAAAAAATGGTGAACGCAAACGTTACTTAATAAGAAAAAATCCAAAATTAGGAATTAATTAATTATTAATAATAATTTATTTTATTTATTTATATATTATATTATTATTAAAATTGATTATTAGAATTGATGATTCATAAAAAAACGTTAAGGGTAAATTTTTTCGAAGTATTTTTTTTTTCGTATAAGACAGTAGATAGTGGCAGATAATAATTTACTCGTGTGGGAGGATTTTTAGTAATTGAAGAATCGAGTCAAATACAGTTTTTCCGAACAGTAAATTTCACCCCGTTATAATAAGATAAAATCTCCGTACGAAACCCTCAAGAATGTAAAACTCTAGTGCTCCAGTAAAATTCAAAGAACAAAAGAATAACTGTGCGCCAGGATTGCTAATTAAATTAGGGTGTTAGAATAAGAAACATTCCTATCCATCGAACTGATTGCGAGTGGGTGTAATACAATTCACATTCGACCGCGGCGCGATACACAACGCCGCTACACGTATTTGGATAAAGAGTAAGCGTAAAGGAGTTCCGGTTCATTATTGAAATTGGCCCGCGCCATTTCGTTCAAAGAGCTTTTCAACTACATATTCGAATCTGAATGTAAGACCCGAATTGGCTTTTCTTCGGTATGCACGTCAGTCTCTCGACCCTGAGATTCGAACGTTCGCAAAGAACAATTCAAACTCTCGCCTCGATAAGGATAGACAAATAAAAAAAAACTAAGCCCTTTTCTCGCAGTACACCAAACATTTTGTAAAAATAAAAAAAGGATTTTTCTTCTCATCAAATCGCTTACCATGAGAAAACATTATTACCCTCGGAGCTCTTGCCATATAGATTGTTTTCATGCGCACTCCCGCGGCGCCACAGCGAAATATATTAATTCGTATTTTCCTCGTAGTGCGCGCTGCCGCTTTACAACGTTTGCGCACGTACACCGCGCACATGGCTGCGCATACTCTCGCGCAAGCGTCATGTATATTCAGCTCGCGGCTCTCACGGCAGTGTCACGGACGCGCAACTGCCCGTCCGATATACTACATAGCCAAGCATGCCTAGTCAGTGAATAATCCTCGTTCGTGGAGGGGTTTCGTGAACGCCCGTGGAGCATTCGTGCTCATTGAAACGTTCGAAAGAAAGGAAAAAAAAACAATAAAAATTTAGTCTCCAGACATTGTCGTCGCGGCTGTTCGTTCAGTGACGAAGAAGATTATTTTGTGCGTGAGTGACGAGGTTCGGTGAGCACCTCAATATGACGCGAGTTTCGAACACGCGTGTGTACTCTCAGTGACCCCCCTCCCGCTTCCCCCCCGTGCGGGACTGCCGTTCGTTGTTACGCGATGGAGTCCATCAGAAAATGGTTCTACAGACCGAAGGTAGGCAACTCAATCATGGATATGTTTTTCTTCCCTCGAAACCGTCCCGTCGTTTCGTTTCTTTTTTTCCCGTCTCTCCGTACGTTTGTTCACACAAACGTTCACACAAATCCATCGCTATCCTATATCGTACAGTAAATCGCTCTTCCCCGTAGTCCAGCTTTAGCGAACGAGAGTAAGCGAGACACATATCTCTCGAACCTGCGCGCTGTGCCCACCTGTTTGTCGAATATATCAGAACGGTCGAACTTTCCCTATCCGCTCGTTATACGATATTTACGAAATTATAAAAATAAAAAAAAGAATTGATAACTAATTAAGTGGTTCAGTGATTGTGGTTTACATGTGGATAAAAAAATTAAAATTTTTTAAAAATCTTCGATGACTTTTGTTTACGACTGTCAGTCGCGACAGCGCTGCCAGTTGCGCAGTCGTGAGCGGCCTTCAGGCCCCGCGGATGCTACACACTCATCCTCGTCCCCTCCCCCCACCTCCGTCCCTTGTGACAGTACATATCTCAATGAGCGGAATTGATGATACGGAAAAAACATTTGGATCGGTGATTCTCGGTTCGATAATTGTTTGAACAACGGGATTACGATAAGAAACTCTTGTGAGAGATAAATTCGTATCTTTGAATACATCGCGCGTCTTTGTTACTTATCAAAATATATAACAATAATTGCGGGTTTTCCCGAGAATTCAGGACGATAAGTCGCGTGAGTAGCCACCTGGGATTATGCCGACAATTCACGGCGCTCACGGGGCACGCTGCGCGTGTACGTGTAACGTCTTTGTGTTGATATATCTCCGAAACGTTTTACGCACGCAAGTGTGTGCGTTACGTTAACGAAACAGCTCACGGTCTCGGCGCTGTCGGGCTAACAGAAAGAAAAGGATTTCAGGTAGCGGAGCGTGAAAATTTTACTCGTACCCACTACTTTTGTGTCACTGACCGTGCGGGGGAAAGCTTCTCCGAAACAGAACGTTTTTTTTCAAGGTCTTCGGATTTATTCCGCAGCCTCAAGAAAATATGCTACTTTGCTGACCATGAGAAAAATAACGCGAATGGGGTTACGAGAAAAAACATTTGTAATGGAATCGGTGACAAACGCGATCTTTTTTTTTTTTAATTTTTTTCGTAACCGCAATTAATTGGGAGCGTGAATTTTGCAACATTATCGCTTAGAATCACAATGATTGTTTAATTGCTTAACTATAATCGTGAGAAGCCAATAATCGTACTTTGAGAAAAATAACATTCGTCTCGACCGTGAGAAATGACTTTACACGAAACAGCAAGACGAACGAGGTTATGTTTTTCGTTTCGTTCTATCGGACGAGATTATTCGCTCAGTATAAAAACTACAATACAAAATCGCGTATAATGCTTCACTATTATCGGAATTACTCATTATTACTCGGTAGTTAACGGGAATGAACAGTAATGAGAGATAATTGTTCGCGATTACCTTCGTGATTCATTCAATAGTCGGATTTCGAAGCGATTCGAGAATCGCATCTTTTTAGCTGAGAAACCAGACTTGGGATAGAAAATCTTTATTTTCTTTATTATCTCGAAACTTTATCTCTGCGATCTTTTTTTTTTTTTTTTTTTTTTTTTTTTTCGATAAAATTTTATGTATAGCTACGAATTACCATGACATGGCGAAACCGAAGAAAAATTGGTTTTTTTTTTCGTTAACAACAATTGATCCATCTTATCGTCGTACGTACCGCTCGGTGGCGACACGCGCGACACAGCTGATGCTTACATGCGTGCAGTAAAGCTGCTGCCCACGTGCCGAGTTATAATTAATATAAAAGTAGCGTGTGTGCGTTATGCGCAATGCTCGAGACTTCTCGACTCGCTGATCGTATATATATGTTAAATGTACGATTTATGAAAGCCCCGAGAATGTGGGAGGTTCGCGTTCGCTGAGACGCGTTTATTTTCTCGCGTCTTGCGATCCTCACACATTTGTCGTCCGGTACTGCTGCTATCTGCTAACTGATACTTGTGTACTATAACACTTCAACTTATACTTTTTTCAACGACGCGCAACGAGCTAACAAAGAATTGCGAAACGTTTCGTGCGGATAGCGCGCGGTAAGGAATCGGCGGCGAATTTTTTTTTACCGGGAAAGGAAGGAAACGTGTTATAAACACGCGGGCCAACAGCGCGCTGTCCCATTGTTATGTTTATTTCGTGAGGTTTATGCGCGCATATGCGATATCGCTTGATCTGTGAACTCTGCCGTCTCTTCCTTTCACATCGAACGATTCGATCGAAAACTTTTTTTTTCCGAATTTTCGACCGCGGAAAATGAAATATTAAAACAATAGAATTACTTAACACATTTTGTGATATCGCGATTAGTAATGAATTAATCATTTTTTTTTAACTTTCTAACGAATAGCGGAGAAGTTCACTTTTTTTTGGCTAAAAAAAATGTTCGCACTTCGTATTAAGTCGCGCTTCGTATTTAGAATGCATTCGCAAATCAACAACAACTAAAGTAATTTGCAAGTAGAATTTCGCATTGCACGGTAATTAGTTCGAACAAATTTACGAGCGTTTAAAATAAAATGGCGCGGAAATAAGTTTTATGTCGTATGAAAAAAATGTGTAGCAAAACGCGCGGCAATATAACGATCCGGAATAGCAAGTGTTATCGGTTCAGTCGATAGTTCATTTGAATTGCAAAATTTTCAAATTCAAAGCTGTTAAGACGAAAAAAAAATTTTTTAAACACCTTATCGATTGTAAAAAAAAACGTTACGTTATCCGTAAATATTAATCCGACAAATCAATACGCGACTACGAATAACAACTCGTGTACTCGAAAAAAATATAAGATATACAATAAATCGATAAACATATTTATATTGCTTATGTAATCAACTATTGATGTTACGTATTTCCGGGTTTTGTCGATCGTGCGATACGATAGGTCAAGCGATGTACGGCTACGTGACCATTCGCAGGATTACGCGGTACTTAGCGAAGTATTTCGGGTGAATAAACGTAACATTTCAATTTATTAATTTTTCGTAAGAATTCTTCTTCCAATTATTTTTTTTTATTAAAAAAAAAAAAATTTCATTTATTTTCGTCACAAAACACGTAAAATTTCGATCAAAATTGAGGTTAGAAAACATCGTAATTAATGACGCGAAACAATGTGTTTGCGTTAAAAAACTAAAAAAAGTTAATGGCGTATCTCGAGGAATAACTATTCTTCGTTCGTTCAAAGTTTCCTTACAGAAGTTTGACCCATTCGCGACGCGAATAGAACAAATAATTATAAATACCCATTTGTATAGCGTATATATAGACGCGGTAAGGAGCTTTTCTCGTCGCGAATCTCTTCTAATTTCAAGGTTCTCGGAACGCGTTCTGTACTATCGAAGCCAATCAGGCGATTTCTCGATAGAACAATGACGATCGTTTATATGCGCTTTGATACTGATGCAGCATCGGTTCTCTCGGAGTCTTGTAATTTTCGAGGTCATTCCAGAACGGGACGATCATTGGGTCGACGAGGCCGCGAATAGAGCATTGACGCTGCAATTTTACACTCCAAAAACGATAAATTCATTTAAAAGAGAATTCGGATCGCTTCGACGCGGTGGTCAAGGATCATCGATGCTATTGTTACTTTCTGAAACTTTCCGCGTGTTATTTCTTAATAAAAACGAACTTCGACGCGTTACTTTCAAACGCGTCATCGCGCCGTTTGATAAATTATCATTGACCCCAAAAGATCGCGGAAATTTTTCCATTATGAATTTCTCGTTGCGTCGCAACACTAAAAATCAATATATTTAAATTTATCGGTAATAAAATCGATTGGTAGTCATTTAAAAAAAAAAAAGTAGGTAAAAAATATTAATCGTTAATTAACGCAACAAATTTTCGAATTCGGAATATTTCTGCGAATTATGATTTTTCCCGGAATTATTATTTATTTTTCTAAGAAATAATTTATTTTCCGTGCACCACGATGTTTTTTCGTCAATTGCCTTATTAAAAAAAAATTCTTTCGATTCGATAATTAATATTAATTAGTCGGCATTCGAATAGTTTCGTCGGTAAGTTTCATCGAATAAGAAATCGATGAAACTGCGCTTTCGAATTCGCGATTCCTTGGAATAGTCGATGTTTGAGAGAACAAAACGCCGGCGGACACCACGACGGGCGTTAAAAGTTGCCAATCGTGTACCAGCGCTCCGTCTCGCCATCACCCAGGACTTTCCTGCCGGAGCCCACCGCTTCGTCGTCCGGGGAAAGCCGCATCGCGGTAACTACGTGACGAACCGAAAGTAAAAGTGCGTGCGAACGCGAGGACGTGTGCGCTGTGGCCTCGCGGTAGGCAGCCCCGCCACTGGGTCTCAACTCTGTACGATACTACTATACAAAATACTATGTACTCCTTAAACTCCGTTTCTCGTTCGCTTTCCTCTCCGTTGCTTGTCAGCGTCAGCGGCGAATCCTCGCAGAGCCCGAGAAATTTTCTCGTCTCTCAAACGAGAAAAGTTTCTTTTCAATTTACGTGTGAAAAAAATATAGTTTTTCAAATTATTCCTTTCGCTGGTTACGAAAACAGACGAGTTTAATTAAAAACTTAATATTTCTTTTTTTAGACTTCCGACGATACGAGGTTACGATGTAATCTTAAAAAATAACATTAATCTTCGCGATGTTACTTATCTTTCATTTTTTAATAGATTATCCTGTCATTAAGCTTTTCAACATTCCAAATAGTATCCTAACCTCTTATTTTAATAATAATTATAATGTATAACGTGTACATATTTTTTTATCATTTTTTTTTTTTTTTTTCGTTCAGTCGATAAGTTAGTTGCGACTAATTTAAAAAAATACGTTTTTCAAATATCTAATTATATTTATTATTGAAAGGATTAATAATTATGTAGATTTTACGCCCGAAGTTGTCGTTGTGCAACAAATTACCGATTTATTGAGCAGAAAATTTCTCCGAGCGTTCGATCAGATATGACGTCATTCCGTAACTCTATCGTTATCGAATCAGCAAAGTTGAGCGTAAAAACTGCAATACCGTCTACAGAAGCGTGCAGCTTCCACGGTTAAGGTCAGATTTCGCGGTGGACGGAGATCGGGTGGGATGACTCAACGCTTCGATTTTTCCGCGAGTCGAAAAAATCGACATTGATAATGGGGGCTCCGGCGTGTTTCGGCGATACAGGGTGTAGTGAATGGGAACGAAAGGTCGGTCATGTGCGACGAGGCCGTGTTCCGGCGGCATGACCGATAGAAATATAAGAGAAAAGAAAAATCGAGAGACGAGAAAACACAGCCAATGCTATAGTAGGGAGAGCCGTACACAACGGGTGCGCGGGGCTCGCCGTGGTTGCGGCTATGACTCACACTCCGCTGCAGATTGATCAACGTGTGCCACTCTCCGTGACACCACTCGACCGGCACAACTACAATGTTTTTTCCACTTCATTCCTCTACTATGACCATTTTTTTCGCATTACCGTACACCTTATAACATTTCCGCAAAGTTTATACCGTCCGCGACGCGTAAACCTCGTAAATCGCGGCATTTGAGACTTTTTTTCACAAATACGCGATGATAAACGAATAAATCCCGTAAAAAATATATTTTTAAAATCTTTTTCGATCTTTTGCTCATTCGAGAGACCGTTGAGATTATAAAAAAAAAAAAAAAAAAAATTCGTTGCGAACGAAATGGCGAGACACGCGAAAATATGCCGTATCATCGCTCGCCAATGCCGATCCGATTTCATGATAATCATAGTGGATAACGGGGAGTGTCGAGAACTTAGGTACAGAAGGACGTATATTTCGTGTTATTTATATGTCAAGTGGCGTCGGTTACGTCTTTCTGTTTCGGAGCAATCGTCGCGTTATCGAGACACGCAAATAAAATCAACGACGGTAGATAAATTCACGCGCACGTAGACTCGATATAATCGATCTAATTTGCAAAGCGACTGTTAAATAATAATTTATTATTCTACGAATTTAGTCCTTCGGCGAAATCAATTTTCAGCAATCGTCGGTGTTTCGTGGAATTATAAATATTTGAATTCTTTTGTAATAAAAATACTCGGAACGTCGAAAGATAATAAAACATCGCGATCGAGTTTATTTTATCGTTTTTAAGATTTTTTTTTTTTTTATTCATTCGAAATTGTTGATTGGCTGAAAATTTGCGATAACGAAACGAACGATCGAAAAAAGACTAAAAGTTGAATCAACTCCGACAAAATTTTCGACCGATGACGAACGACGTGACGATATCGCTGACCGATAACCGCAAGCGACCGCATCATTTTTATCTTTTTTTTTTATCGAAAGACCGCGAAGTATAAAACATCACAAACGCACAGTTCAAACTTATCGAGACTTTGGACAAATTTATCGTCGAGGCATTGCGCAAAACTTTGATTGACCCGAGAAAATTGATAGGTCACGCGATAAAGTAATACAAGCGGAAAACAGAGCAGATGCATCCAAAATGCGGATACAGCAAAATCGTATCTCTACCGTCGATGCACGAGTTTCATTCTTTAAAAATGAACTGCATGCTGCACGCGCGTTGATCGGTGCATTCTCGTACGCCCCCGTTAAATTCGCGCGGATGTGGATTAATTAGCGCCACGTGACTCGATTGCGAGGGTTATCCGCACGACGAGATACATCGTGAAAATACTCGCAATGATTTTACACGAAATTCAAAAAGTTCACGCGTTCGTCGTACGATAAAAACAGTTCGTTGACACGGTAACGATTTTCGATTTTCGAGAATCGATATATCAAAGAAAAAAAATCAATATTGTTGATATAATAAAAAACATCGATACATTTATGAAAAAAAAAAAAAATGATTATAAAACCAATAATAATAATATTATAAAAAATAATAATTATTTTATTCATTATTGACTTTGTTATTGACTTCGGATAAAAAATGAATTCTCACCGTTTTTCGATGGAAATATTTCGTAGTTTGGAAAAAAAAATGTGTTTTCGTCGTGTATTGCGACAAAGGAATAATTTTATACGAAGTTTTTTCGAGCGAAAATGTTTTTTTTTAAAACATAGTTATTATTTCTTTAAATAATTTCATTTTATGCAAAATTCTTGATTTCAAACTCGAGCCGCCCACGCAGTATCGACTTTTCACGGTCGGCGCTTTCGCTCATCGGGACTGTGTCTCGGGGCTCTTATCACGAAAAAGTTCGCGAATCTCTCGATCTATATTCGCTAAAGTGTATGGAACGGGAGGAGGGAACCCGGGACGGGGAGAAAAATAAAAGAGGAAGAGTGTCTCTCCCGCTTCGGAGAAGTGCATCCGGTTGAACCGATGGGCTTCGCTTATCGTCTATACCGCTTTTACCGGCGGTGATAACTTTTCGAAACTTGTTTAATAAATAATAAAGTAGTCTCTCATCGCATGTACTTCGCGATAGTATAGTTCGCGGTCGTTTCTTCCGGTTAATCTATTTCCTCTTCAGAAACAGACTTAGAATTCGGAAGCAATTCGTTCGTAAAAATTATACCACGCGATTTATTCAGCGATTAATTAAAAAAAAAAAAACTTCCAAAGTAAACACATCGGCAATTCATCGAGAAAAATTTATCGACGCGACGAGAAATTAAGACACTCGAATGCACTCGTAAGACAAATGTTTTTTTAACCAGTGGCGCTAGTGTCGCGAAAATATTTTTAACTCTCTCGGAGAGAATAAATATTCTCGCGTATACTTCGTTGTCGCACTCGTCGTTTTCTCTCCGATCGAATAATCCGTACGACAATAGAAATCGTTATACTCTGACATAGATTCTAAGAAAGTCGATTATAATAACGATGAAGCTTTGCTATAATGATAATAATTATCGATGTTGTGAACGGAAGTATCGATAATGGGAATGGTATATGCGTTACGATGAACGATAAATGTTACGTATTATGTATTTTTTTTATCGAAACGATGTTTTCGATTCAGAAGCATCGAGAAATAAATACGAAAAAAAATGGAAGAACGACGAATGTCAGCCAACGATGTAATCTTATAAGCGAAAAAAAAAAAAAAAAAAAAAAAAAAAAAAAAGCAGAGAAAAATGGACGCGAGTTTATAATTATTACGTTCTCGACGATTAGCGATCGTTTTAATCACAACGGAAGGTTTGCTTAAAAAAAAATTGCTATCAGGTTATCTGTAGTCTAAAGCGTTCTGTACGCTGACGAGTGACGACCAGACGCGCGTACTATCGCGAGGGGGCCCCACCGTTCGGATAACTTTTATCAACTGCCACTCTCACGTAATTCGGAGTCCGATGTATCAGGTGTACGGCACGAGCGTAGCACGCTAATCCTCTTAATTGGAATCCTCGGTACATGCGAAGCAAACGCGGATGCAAATTTAATTCATCCACGAAGCGGATACCTCGTTGCCCCGCCGCTCCCCTTCCGCTTTCGTATACCCATCGGATACTTCCAAAAGTTATCTCCCCTCGATAATAGCCACAGTTCTCGCAATCTTTGGCAAAAATTCTTCGTGCGTTTCAAAGATATTCATTGCGATTCTCTCGCGTGCCGTTTTGCGCCGATTTAATTATTTTCAAATAAAAAATAAATTTTAAAAAATTATGATAATAAAAATAACAGAAATGGCAATATATATACATTATTTTAAATAATTTTTTTTTATAATTCTAATTTATATTTATAACTAATTTATATCTTATTTATAACTTCGCGACAATGTCAAAGGTATAAATAAAAAAAAAAATTCCGCATGAAAAAAAAAATATATATATATATATTTGATATTTGAAATATATGAAAATCGACATTTTTTTATAATCAAAGTAATAATCATATAATTTGTCACATATCTGGTGATATTTTAGCAAAATTTTTTTTTTTTCTGTAATATCCGCAATGTATATTTTTTTTCGTAAAAAATATAATGGATATATCGTAAATATATTTCACGATATTTTTTTTTTTCATGTGAAAATATTCTTACTTTTCATTCGCGTCTTAGAAATACGCGTATATTAGCCCTTCGGTTCTCCAGACGGTCTGAACGAAGGTAGAGATACGGAAACCTGAAACTTACACATTGTCGCACCCTGTAGTCCGCACTCTATATACACAAATACATAGATATATGTATATATAAGGAAGCGTAATACACTTATGCAAAGATGAAATATGTCTCGAATAACCTGTGTTCACTCGGGTTGAAATATAAAGCCGCAGTCTCGCATATACGAAGGGCGAGCCGTACAATGGTGCATATAAGAGGTGCAGCATTATCTGTAGCAAACGTGCGAGTTACGTCGCTTCGATGTCTCGGAACGGAGCGTCGCTCGGCTAAGACGACGTTTCCGAGCTTCGCACTCCCCTTCATTCGTGTCGGGGAGCTAAAAACGGTATTCTTGCCGCGTGAAACCCCATAGAAGCCGATCGTATAACCTCCCCAATGGCTCGAGACTTCGTCGATTTTTCACGAGGAATTACGTTCCCTTTGGCTTCGCGATATTACCAGCGAATCCGCGCCATTAAGACGCAGATATTGCGAATTTTTCATACACACGACGATGACTCGATGCAACAATGAAAAATGAACTATATAACTCGGGGATAGAAGATACGCCTTGTGAAATTGGATGAAACGGCGCGTACGTTGTGCCCTCGTCGATCGTATATGAGACCGAAGCTTCAATATCCAATGCGACGAAAGAGTTGGATAAGATATCGCGATAGATCGGTAACGACGCGCCGCTGTTGCTCCGTTACCCCATTCTCTTCTTTGCTCTCGATATCGGAGCGTATCGATTTTACTATAAGTATTTTACCCGCTATTTGAGACTCTCGGTTACAGTACCGGAGAAAAATACATCGCGAGAAAACCGCGCGCGCGGCGCGGCGTAGAGACTCGTATATCATGCATTATCGAGATAAAACACAGTACGCCATTAGTTTGCGTTTTATTAAATGCATTAATTTTTATTCCGCAAGAATCGAATGCGAAAGATTCCTTCAGTAATGTTATCTCGAGACAAGGAATTTTTAAAAACTAATTAACTCCGGCAATCTGCGATATTAATTTTTTTTTCTTCGTACGTTGTCCTCGCAGGACAACGTACGAAGGTCATGAACTTCGTACACTATATAATTTGATTAATTAATCAAACAGCGTAACGTATTGTTTATTATACGATATCTCGCGCATTGAATAGAAAACGCGCAGTTTCATTAATTTTATCGAAACCCCTTTGCGCAATGTTAGTTAGCTGGGGGCATATAAAGTATCACTTTATTTATAAGTGTTACTATTGCAATGTACTGTTGGCACGAGAAACCACGGCGACGCACGTGGACGTTGAGCCAATCTTTGGTATATATGTAAATATATATATGTATATATAAGAAATTCAACGTCGTGCGCAACTACAACGGGTATAAAAAAAAATCCCACAGAAAAATAAGAACATCGGACGATGTAGTTGTGTGAAATAAATCGTTACTGACTCATCATCGCGTCATAGACAACTATGTAGGTTTAGTATCGCGAAGAAAAGGAAATATCTTGAGACTTATATTGCAGAATGAAGGAGTTAACATGGCGATTAAGAATTTTTTTTTAACACGTACGATAATTGCGAAGTGTGTATAGAGTTTCCCGTCGAAGGGCGATTTCCCGCAAAGCCTAATTGTCGCGTTATAGATGATTTTGTAGGTTTCTATCGCGAAAAAAAGGAAATATCTTGAGACTTATATTGCAGAATGAAGGAGTTAGCATGGCGATTAAGAATTTTTTTTAACATGTAAGATAATTGCGAAGTGTGTATAGAGTTTCCCGTCGAAGGGCGATTTTCCGCAATGTCTGATTGTCGCGTTATAGACGATTTGTAGGTTTCTATCGCGAAGAAAAGGAAATATCTTAAGATTGAATTGCAAAATGAAGGAATTAACATGGCAATTAAGAATTTTTTTTTAACACGTAAGATAATCGCGAAGTGTGTATAGAGTTTCCCGTCGAAGGGAGATTTTCCGCAAAGCCTGATTGTCGCGTTATAGACGATTTGTAGGTTTCTATCGCGAAGAAAAGGAAATATCTTAAGATTGAATAGCAGAATGAAGGAGTTAGCATGGCGATTAAGAATTTTTTTAACGCGTAAGATAATTGCGAAGTGTGTATAGAGTTTCCCGTCGAAGGGCGATTTTCCGCAATGCCTGATTGTCGCGTTATAGACGATTCGTAGGTTTCTATCGCGAAGAAAAGGAAATATCTTAAGATTGAATTGCAGAATGAAGGAATTAACATGGCAATTAAGAATTTTTTTTTTAACACGTAAGATAATTGCGAAGTGTGTATAGAGTTTCCCGTCGAAGGGCGATTTTCCGCAATGCCTGATTGTCGCGTTATAGACGATTTGTAGGTTTCTATCGCGAAGAAAAGGAAATATCTTAAGATTGAATTGCAGAATGAAGGAATTAACTTAGCAATTAAGAATTTTTTTTTAACACGTAAGATAATTGCGAAGTGTGTACAGAGTTTCCCGTCGAAGGGAGATTACCCGCAATGCCTGATTGTCGCGTTATAGACGATTTGTAGGTTTCTATCGCGAAGAAAAGGAAATATCTTAAGATTGAATAGCAGAATGAAGGAGTTAGCATGGCGATTAAGAATTTTTTTAACGCGTAAGATAATTGCCAAGTGTGTATAGAGTTTCCCGTCGAAGGGCGATTTTCCGCAATGCCTGATTGTCGCGTTATAGACGATTTTGTAGGTTTCTATCGCGAAGAAAAGCAAATATCTTAAGATTGAATTGCAGAATGAAGGAATTAACATGGCGATTAAGAATTTTTTTTTAACACGTAAGATAATTGCGAAGTGTGTATAGAGTTTCCCGTCGAAGGGCGATTTTCCGCAATGCCTGATTGTCGCGTTATAGACGATTTGTAGGTTTCTATCGCGAAGAAAAGGAAATATCTTAAGATTGAATTGCAGAATGAAGGAATTAACATGGCGATTAAGAATTTTTTTTTAACACGTAAGATAATCGCGAAGTGTGTATAGAGTTTCCCGTCGAAGGGCGATTACCCGCAATGCCGGATTGTCGCGTTATAGACGATTTTGTAGGTTTCCATCGCGAAGAAAAGAAAATATGTTGATACTGAATTGCAGAATGAAGGAGTTAACATGGTGATTAAGAGATTTGTTAACACGCAGGATAATTGCGAAGTGTGTGTAGAGAATCCCTTCGCGAAAGGGGATTCCCCGCAATGCCTCATTATTATAGCCTCTGTAATTATGCCACGAAACACACCCGCCACGCGCACGCAGCCTCTTTAATTACGATCCACAATCAGTCGCATTGTTCGGCAAATTTCGTAGAACGCCATGCAAATATCTTGAGTGATATTATCCCTTTCAATTTACCGAGACGAAGGAAAATTACCGAGTTATCGCGACACTCTATCGAGTACTGTACGCATATTAAATAGAATGCGCTGCACGCGATTCGTAGATAAAATACACAGAAAGCGCTAATTGCTATTGCCAACCTAAACAGAGTCGCGTAAATCTAATAATATTCAATAGCTTCGGAATCTAAAGGTAAACGGCCTTTCGTCGCAGTGCCAACATAAATCATAAACTATGTATACGATGTTTGCGCGACACGTTGATAAATTCGATCGAAACATAGACATTGACGAGTATATCGTATTTTATCCATACATTGTCCACGCGTGCCGCGGATTTATCTCCTCGACACCGATTCGAACGGAGCGGAAATAAACAAGTTGCCGAGACCCGGCCGACAGCTCGCGAGAATCCCAGCCGCGCGGTAGAATCAATGATGTCATCGATCGATGAATAATACTTTTGCCACCATTTACAATTAAATATGCAAATTCGATTTAATCAGTTGTTCATCTTATTTATATATTCATTGCTATTTTCGGGAGATGTTCGTTTGTTTATTTCGCGCTTCCATGCAGATACTTTGCATACGAAGCGATCGCGAAGTCTGTAACTGAATCGTGAAAATTCGCCATCGAGCCGTATTTGGACCACCGATTGCGGACCGCTTTTAGACTGTAAATTATTTGTAAAAATTTGAGTTTTTTTTTAGAAAATCTCTGATTTACCGACAGAGATGTCGTCGATGTCGATTTTTTTTTTTTTTTTTTTTTCAACGAAAATCTTATTATTTTTGAGAGTTTTTCCCGAATTTACCGATGTATTTGTCTTTGTTGAAAAAAAAAAATTATTTTTTTTTATAAATGTCGTAATATCTTAAATTTATTTTTTTTTTCGATTTTTTTTTAAGATTCAATATTTTGATCGTACGACAATTATCCTTTGCAGAGAGACGACACGAGTCTTCTGGCGCAGTTTTTCTACGCGGACGAGTCTCTAAACGCTGTAGCCTGCGAGTTGGATTCGTTCGACGGTCGTCAGGAACCCGAGCGTTGCACCACTCTCGTCAATCAGCTTCGACATTGTCAGGACAAAGTTTTGACGATATGCAATCACATAATGGACGATCTTATACCGGAGAGCCGTGCGAATCGTGACTTCAGAGTGAAGTTTCCTGACGACGTTATGCAGGAAAATCTCGCCGGTCAATTGTGGTTCGGAGCGGAGTGTCTCGCCGCTGGTTCATCGATAATGAATCGCGAAGCCGAGAGCTCGGCGATGAGGCCCCTCGCTAAGGCGCTTACGAAATCATTGGAAATCGTTAGAAATCTTCTTCGAGAACACGCATTGAAAGGTCACATGAATTTGAAGGTAAGCAATGAAAAATAAAAAAAAAAAAATGGCGATCGCGATGTTTCGCTATCAGATAACCAACTCACGCGAGATCCATTAATTTATTCCCGGAAGATCCTGTTTCAGGCGCAAAATCCACTGGAACCGTCGCTGGAAAAATTAATCGAATCCCTGAAGATATTCGATCGTCTCTTTGCCGATTTCGAACTTTGCTACGTCGGTGCTATGGTACCGGTAAAATCGACCAAAGAGTACGAACAGCAAGAACTCGTTTGCGTACTCTTTTCCGAGACTCTTCAACGCGCTCTGGAACGCGGTTTGCTCAGTCAGGCTGACGTTGACAATTACGAACCGGCGTTAATGTTCACCATTCCGAGATTAGCGATTGTCGCGGGTCTTCTCGCGCCACCCGGAGGTCCACTGTGTCTCAACTCTCCCGACACCATCAGCGAAATGTTCAGACCTTTTAGGGTAAAAAAAATACATTAAGTTAATCGAAAGCTTAACTTCTTCCGCAACCAATGAATTATTGTTTCCTAAAAAAAAATGTACTCTCTTATAAATTGTTTTCGTAACGAATTGTGAGAAAAACTCAAACTCAATTATTTCTTAACGATATTTATTTTCTCTTGAAATCCATTTTTCTCGCGTTTCACGAACTTTTATTTGATTTTTCAAAACAAAATTCGAAGATTGAAATTCGAAAAAAAAGAATAGACAATTATTTTTTAAATAATTTAAAAATTAATAATTATTATGAAATATTTTCTTCGACATTTTAAGAATGCGCTGCTATACGATATTTCTCGAAGCTAATTTCGTTTTTTTGCCTTTTTTCAGAATCTCTTACTGAAAATCCGTGAGCTTTTGTGGACGTTGAACAATCGTGAGCTCTATATGCTCGAGAAGTTATTGTGTTCGAATGAGGAGCCCTCAGCGCCGATGTCTCAATCGTCGAAGACAAGTTGTCAGGACATTCCAGACGTGGAGGAGTTCGTTCACAACTTTTACACGGATTATCCGAACTGCAAGGACTTCATAGTGGATTTTTACACGGTAACGAAGAACACGGGAACGAATATGGATGAGATAGCGAACGACGCGGTGGAGATATTGGACGAGGAGAGTGGAAGGATCGAGTATCTCATCGAGAGAAGATTGCAGCCGGAACGGGACAAGCGTCCGCGCGACAAGAAGACTCGCGTGGACCGCGAGGAATCATCAACAACGACGACTTGCATTCACAGTCGGGGGGGTCTCGTTCGCGAATCCTCAGCCACGAGAACGTCAACGTCTCGAGACACGAATGAGCGCGAAGCGAATTCCCGAAGAAATTTGCCTATCGAGAGTACGACGCGAGACGACGAGGAAACAGCGAGAAGCACTGGCCGAGCCTCACGTTCGGAAACTTCAAGCAGAGATCACGTTTACGTCTACGACGGTGCGGAGTCCTCGGCATCTCGTGGATATCCTCAGTCCGCGATATCTCAAGAAATCACAGATTCCAATGGTTTTCACGAGGCGTCGACTCGTCCCGAGACGGAGTCGAGTCCACGATCGCGCATAGTCGAGGATTACATGAATCCGGATATATCGCAAATTCTCGGTACAACCGGAAACATCGAAATACCGCAGACGCAGTATTTGCTGAATCAGGTATCGCATGAAAACAATGTTACCGGCGAAACGATACACGTGGAAAATTCACTGCCCGACATGGATTCGAGAAAATTGATATCCGAAGCGAACAAAACACTTTCGAATCTTTTGCTCGAAGGGGAGTGTCAGACGGAAATATCCGAACAAACGGATTCTGGTATTTGCACCGTTATATCGTCGGAAAACACGAGTCTCTACGACAAGAGTCCGGAGGAGAAGAAAACCTTCGCAAATGAGATACAACAGGAAGCGGAAGAGCAGAACATCGACGAGGACACGCAAGAGAACACGAGCTATTCGTGTTCCAATCTTAACTCACCGAAACGCAAAAATTCAGCAGCATCGCAGAGTCCCTCATGCGTATGTAGTCTGCGAGCGGCGAAGAACATAGCGTCGTTAGACAATCAGATGGAAGTCGCGAATCAGACATCGTGTAGCGCCGAAGTAGCGAAAAATCCGGCGAGAATATCGTCGAATTTTAACGGTACGAATGAAGAATTTGTCGGTATAGCGTATGGAAACGGGCAGATATCAGTTTGCGACTCTAATCCGCCGACTTTTCAAATAAATTACTCCGAAAATTGGGAAAATCTTAATTTAAATATCGACGTATCGAGCGCGGCGAAGCGAGAGTTTTGGAGGGAATTAAAATGCAAAAATTGTCCATCGACGTCGCAGGATATAAGCAAAATCGGTAGCAACATCGAGAGATACGCACAGGAAAGAATAGCCGCGAGAAGAGCCAAAGAAGGCAAACAAAAGAAACGACACCAACGGAAATTCGATCGTCGAGGTGCGAAGAAAAATCACGACGATGGACAGCGAAGCTGGTCGTGCAACGTTCGCGGAATACGGTTGCCACCCGCGAGCAGCGAGAGCTCGAGATCGAACTCTACCGATCGATGCCTGAATCCCCGATTGGCGAGCTTCGGCGCGAGTCTCCATCCGAGTCAAAACACCAGACAAATGCCGAATTTTGGGAGTCACAGCCCACAGAGGAGTCCGCGATTGTGCCATTTTGAGCCGCGTGCCGATACGAGCAGCGCGACTAGAAGTCACGTATCGATATCTCGCACGCAGGGTAACGCTTCGCCACACAATCGCAAATTGCTCGATCATCGGAGATCGCGATCCGAACAAATTGCGAGACTGAAGAGAACCGGAGCCGACAAACGAACCGAAAGACACGAACAGACGACGGTGAAATCGGAAATCGTGAAAATCAAAAGCGGTTCCAATAGTCCGGAGGATCTTATGAACGACGGTCTCGGACCCCGAACCGATAAAAGCGGCCTCGTCACCGAATCCCCGTCGCCCCCGTTGACGCACAATTGCTGCCGATTGCAAAATTCACGAGAGGACGATGCGAGAAGATTACCGAAACCCGTGAAACTCGTTACTCCGTCGGTTATCGCGAGAGCAACCGCTACTTCGGGCCTCGAATTGTCTCTGTCCAGAAGAACCAACGCAGGTTCGAGCTCCAGTTGCTCCAGTTACTGCGATTCGAGCTCTGAGACCAGCGAATTTCAAAGCGACTGCCAAGACGACGAGGAAATTGCTTTAGCTATGCAGGCTGCTGAGATTGCTAATAGAAATCAAATCAGAGCGAAATTTCGGTAATTGTAGCTTTTTTTTCTTTTTCTTTTTTCTACATATGTACGGAGCTCTTTGAAGAAAAATAAGCATTCTGTTGATATGTTGGTGAAATTTTAAAAATTCTTTATTTTTATAAACTCTGAAAGTAAAACGGGATTTGTAAAATCAATTTTCCTAAAAATTACTGTATATTGTAAAATGCTTTATGAAGTATTGAGAAATTTCCACTGCCTTCTTGAGTCAAATGTTTTCTGCTTTGGAAATGTTGAAATAATTTTCAATACTTTTTTTTTCCTTTTTTTACACCATTTTTGCATGTAATGGGGAATTTTGAATTGTGGTGATACAAAAAAAAATTATTCTTCCACTAAAAAGAGTATTAGAAAGTATACCTATAGAAATTATAGATGGAATGAAAAGACTAAGTCGAATTCTGAGAAAAAAATTGATAAATCATTGACTTTTTTGCAGTTCGTCGGAGGATCTCGTTCATCGACTCTTCGTCTGTATCGCTGGTGTCGCCGATCAGTTGCAAACGAATTTCGCATCGGATCTTCGTAACATCTTGAAATGCGTGTTTCTCATGAACAGCAGTCAAACGCCGGAAATCACCGAAGTTAAGGACGACATTCCGGATCCTCCGAACACACCGATCGACGCTCAATCACCCGATTCACCGGAAATACACGATACGAGCGAAAATGTCGAACGGCAGGAGTCGCTGCAAGAGGACGAAGAAGACTTTGAAGAAACTACGCCAACCAATGAACGAAGTATGTTCGCTATATTGCTCTCCGAATCCAGTAAATTTCTTTTCACCTCATAATTCTAAAAAAAAATTCCTATTAGTAAATCAGAACTTTCGCATTAAAAATTTTTGTTAAAGACATAAATGTTTTTTTAACAGCTATTAAGGTAAACATTCCAGTCATCACGACTCATCACCAGTTAATCGTCAATCGCGAGTTTCAAATATAAATATTGCTATAGTAATATCACACATTGGTGATTATTAATATTCCAACGCGCAGTGGAATTTCCACCTTTTGCTTCAACAATTTCGTTATATCCGGCAAATAATTTGAACGAAACTTCGCAATCGTTGACTATACGATCCCCGTGTCCATTTTTCATCGTCTATCTGCGCGGCTTCTAATTATTTCGCCAGTCAACCAATGTTTACAGTATTAATAAAAAAATTTCATTGTCGCCACAGATTCGCCAGTAACCGAACGCGGCGAGGAATGCGTGGAACGGGCACCGGCGTGGGTGCCGGACAACGATGCGCCTCGTTGCATGGCGTGTCAGGCGGGTTTCACGGTCGTTAGACGAAGACATCATTGTAGAAACTGTGGAAAGGTATTCTGCGGTCGTTGTAGCAGCAATAACGTCCCATTGCCACGATACGGTCACACGAAACCGGTGCGTGTCTGCAACAGGTGTTTTCTCTATCAAGTTACACCGTTCACCGTAACACAGGTCACGCCGACCAGCTGAATATCCTTGTTATCCTTCGCGATGAAGAAACTGCACAAACTTACAATAAATCGAAAACATCGCCAAAGAAACTCTTAAATCGTCGTACGATAAAGAAAAAAATTCTACGCGCAATTGGGAGTCGTGTTTTCGATGAATGATCATAAAAAAAAACATATGTACACAAAAACACAAACCCACGCAAAGGTATTCAAAGCATACGGAGTGACACGGTGATAAACTAACGGAGAAATTGTCGCGAGAGCTTTAATATTATTATCGAGGTCACCATCCGCGATGTTTCTCCGTAACAACGTTACGTGTTCTATCGGTATTACGACGTGTTAGCCGATGGTACGAGACCAATTGAGAGGAGAAAAGTACGCGTGGGCCTTGCGAACGCAATGAAATGCGAACGGGGCGGTGCGTGAGATTTTAGCGAAGCAAAGACTCCGAGGAGCTGCTAATTAACGGCTTGAAAGGAGTCGAAAAACGGCTCCGAAACAAAACGCATCACATGTATATCTTCATTTTACTCGTCTTCTATTCGCTTCCCCTTTGGGAGAAAAAAAGCAATGTTAAAGGGATGTAAACGACGTTTGTCAGTGTGTTTCGCGAGCGTATATATTATGATACAATATATATTAAAAAAATATATATAAGTATATCGATCGACTGGTGTGTACCAACGATCGCTTCGATAGTTCGCAAATTCACTCACAAACACATATATATATATATAGCCAGTGATCGACAATGTAAATAAGAATATCGCGACGAAAGATTGTTATAAAAAAAGAAAAAAAAAAAACGAGAAAACGAGAAGCATAAATAATTTAAGCGAAACACATATAATAATTATTATTATTATTGTAATTGGATGAATTTCGAGGATAGCGTTGTATATATCGTTATCGAAGTATATAAATATATCGATAGCGTTATATATGTACATAAAGCACACGAACGAAAAAAATACATAATATCGGATTCGCGATGTTACATTTGGTCGAGTAAATCGACTTTTTCGATGCGATCTGTGAATTTTTTGCGAACTTTGAGTTTTGCATCGTCGAATTTGTTGATTACGTCAGTAGAAGTATTCATTTCATCCGTTTTTTTATTTCTCGATGAAAACGTCCATCACGTCTTTTATCGATCGACCAAAGGGCCAAAAAATATCGGCGACGACATATACTTTTTAAAAAATTGTTATCACTAATTCGAACGATTTGTTTCGCGTGGTTATCGGTTTAATTTCGGTTTTCATTTATTATTCGACATTTATTCGGAAATATCTTTGATTGTCTTCACTTTTTACGTGTATTCGCTGCTACTTTCGTCGGCCGTGAAATTTTCGAGTCGAATGTACATAACGCGCCGCATTATATATACTGCCTGCAAAGGATTTCCTGCGAACCGATGAGCAACAAAAGTATAATAACGATAATATTAACATTGATAATAACGTAACGAACGATAATCGTTTATATAAAAAAAGCAAAGGATAAAAAATGAAAAAAAAAAAAAAAAACAAAATAGGAAAAAACATCACTAACTTTTGTGCCAAATTCGGGTGACAATAAGTTTCTTCTTCGACGATAAGAACGCATCCTTCTTCGTTAAAAATTGGTCACTTATGACTGATAGCTTTTATTATTATTATTATTATTCAAAGTACAGTTTGTTCCCGCGACGTGCGCGATTACGGAATTCCCCGTGAATTTGTCGGGTACTACCGTCGTTCGTCGTTTCACTTTCGAAATGTAGTTGTTATATCGTTCAACGGATAATCGGCGTAACAAGTACCGATAACAAATTCGTGAACACCAAAAAAAAACCTTTAAATTAGTATGTGTGCATTTGCATTTAAAAAGACTGTTCGATTATAGATGTCAAAGTATTAAGTAATAACCGAACTTTTTGCAATTAATTAATCCAATGGTTCGGTGTGAAAAAAACTCGTCGGTTCGAAGTTTTGGTTAAACGCCGTTTTTTTTCTTTTTTTTTGTATTTTTTCTGCAGTCATTCGAGTGCTTCATAATTTTATTTTACTCAGTTATACGGTTACCGACAGATATTTTCCATTTATCTTCGGACAGAAATACACATCGAGCGCTCAACTCGAAAACGATCGACGCTCGTTAATTTTTTTTTTCGGCAATTTTTGTACATTTACAATTTAATTTCTTCTTTTTGTGGGACGAGGTAACGCGTTATTATGTTTTTTTGATTATCGTGTAAAGATACAATATTCCAATACGCCTCAATTGTTCGTAATAAATAATGAAAAAAAAAAAGGAAACAAAAAAAATCCAAACAAATGTCACGAAAAAATGTTTTTGCGAGTTTTGCGAGGGGCCTAAGAGTACTTTGGGTCTTTTTTCCCGTCTGTCTTGTGAAAAAAAAAACACACATATATATATATATATATATTTCGTCTTTTTGAATTACTTCGACGAACGAGACAACAGGAAAATTCGGTACGAATGAAAAAAAAAAAAAAAACTGCGCAAAGTTCAGCGACGAGTCGAATATTTGCGACGAGCGTTAAACGTGACGAAGTCTGATGCACGTGTTCTTAGAAAAGAAGAAAAAAGAAAACAAAAAAAAAATAGAAATAAAAAAAGAAAACACTATACGCGAGATGACTTTCGCGGAAGTGAAACAAAGTCGCGTGTAGCGTCGACGTTATTTCTCTCTCTGTATTAAGAAACGAACAGATATCACGTATCGCTTGAATATTAGAAAAGAAAAAAAAATGTATTTTCGGGATTTTACGGCTACTAGTTAAGCATTGAATAAAAAAAGAGTGATGTAGACAAAGAAAAAAAAAACGATAAAATTTTAAGGCGACATATTCTAAAGTCGCGTAACGGTGTGAGAGAAGAGTACGGCGTCGATCACAAATTTTCAATTTCCATCGTCGATATAGTGTCACGTGCTTTGATGTGTTTGAATAATGCGTATGCGTGTCTCAGAGACGAATTTTCGACGACGATATGTTCTCTTTCGTCGTTCGAATGCGTGCATATTAGCTCCAAGCTTTACGAACGCGTAATTAAAAAAAAAAAAAAACAACAGAACGTAATGTTAATTAAAGCGAAAAACGACATTTTTTCGAGATTAGGAAACAAAAAATTCAATAAAAAAAAAAAAAAAAAAGTCGATGAAAGAAGCTAAGATAATACCGCTGACCAGGAAGTTTCCCGAGAGATTCCCAAGAGACCTTAGGAAGAAAATTATTTTTTACATAAGCGATATGCCTTATCGTAGTCATCAATTTCGATGAAATCTCTTTATCGTACCGAGCGACTGGACTGCTAAGTCAAATCATCCCCAGTCATGAAATTTCTCAATTATTCCCGAAAAAAAAAAAAAAAAAAAAAAAAATCCGGCAAATTGTTTCGTTGATAACTTCAGTTGCCTTGTCTCCCTTGTGTGCCTAACGTATACGATCGTTCGCCGACGAGACGAGATTTCATGATGTACGAGTGATTTGCCGATTATCAGCTAAAGGTAATTGGCGCATCGATTTATAACTTTTCTTTATCGAGAAATTAATTTATGAATAAAATTAAAAATAAGAGTCGTCATACGCTATTTCGAGCGATAGATCGATAAGTTATAAAATTCGTCTTTTAAACACAAAAAAAAAAAATTACGTACGCTATATTTTACTGTATAAACTTCGCGTTAAACGGAGCGGTACAGCAGATATTTCATATTCGACAAATATGATTTTAATTTTTCGCTATACATCGATGCGCCATTCGACTTTAAGGGAATACGATTTTTCCGTGAAATTGTATGTTTGAGGCTACGAAAACGACCCTAAGAAAAAAATGATAAAGACGGTGATAAGGTCGAGAAGCGTGAGAATATACCGTAAGTGACTCGGAATTATTTTTTCCTAAACATCGCACGGTTATTATATATTTTTTAATTATCGCGAAAATTTGAGCGAAAACGATTTTTTTTCGGGGTTACAGATTTTTCGAAAATTTTTCTTTAGTTTTATCTTTACGCCGCGATAATAAAGTTTTCCAGTCGAGTCACTGCACAAAGTCTGCATATACCTAAGTTTCGAAATTTACGTAACGCAGTTATACCGAACATATTATGTACAGTATGTTACGCGTGTTCCATTAGCGCGCGCGGTTATCATGTAATAACTATGTATCGAGACGAGCATATGATTGCTGCACAGGGTAACGGACAATGTATGTAAAACTGTATCCAAAACACGTAAATAGTTATACTTCTTCGATCGATTATTTCTTTCATTTTCGATTTATTATAATTTGTACAATTTACAGAAATACCAAATCTTTGCGGGATAATACGCACCACGCGTCATGAAACGAAATAAAAAGAATTGTCGCAGCGTGCGGAACAAATATTCGCACGAAAATATTTCGTTCGTGTGGAAAAAAAAATACGCAAAGTTCAGCGACGAGTCGAACATTTGCGACGAGAGTTAAAAAAAAACAACAGAAATCGCTATCGTATGTTTCATCGAATTATACTATAAATGCCACCCGTTCCCAATCCCATATTTTCCCCGTTATGGTTTCGGTTATTGACTTATTATGATGTGAATGTAAATAAAAAAGAATTTGTTATTCAACGTTTCCGTGTGATTTATTCATCAGCCTTGCCTTATCGTGTCCTTGAAATAAAAAAAAAATCGTAAAGTCTTTAAGTTTTCAATTAATAATTAATAATAAAAAATAAAAAAAATTGAGGTTGTGGAATTATCGATCGAAAAAACATGAAATTGATGACATTTTTTTTTGGTTCCGAATTGAATTGATCAAAAAAGACGACATTTAAAAAAAATACTTTCAATAAATAATATTTTCCGAACCTCAACACGGCTTATCGATTTCTTAGAAGAGGCAAAATGAAACGCTAAAGAAATTCCTTCATTGTCATGACTACACGTAAACAGATCGAAATCACGAGAGCCACTGTAGGGATATTCGGAATGAAGCATTCCTCCGTCTACCGCAGTTCGATGCGTGTGCACTTCGCATAGTGTGACGAAATAAATTCTCATGATTTTTCTATAATATTTTATAATTGTACGAGAAAAAGTTCGATTTCTAAGAACATCGATCAGCCATTTTGAAAGCCTGTGAATCCAAAAACCTGAAGCCGCCATGGAGATGGAAATGAATGCAGAGATGGAGAGGGTTCGTTAAAATTCAAATTTATCGTAAATCAAAGTTTCTAATTTGTCAGAAAAATTCTCAAAAAAAATCGCAGAAAGATGTGGAAAATACAAATTCAAAGTTCCAACTTTAATAACATATTATAGAAATGATTTTATGATTCGCGTGCATCGATTTTTAAAAAATATTTTTTGCTGTTACCGAATTTAACTGAACTTCGCGAACGAAAAAAAGCTTTAATGATGTGAATCTGTTGCATTAAACTGCAATCCTGTTTTTTTAACTGCTTTTAGTAGTGATTCTCCATTTTTTCACGCGCCAATGAGATAATCTGAATTTCTCGAATGAAAAGCCGTTAAAATTATGTTCGCTTCGGAGATCTCATTTGAACGAAATTCGAAGACGAGCACTTAATTACACTTCGAGTCGGATATTTCTGATGAGCCGATAAAAAAACGGAACTCATCTGCGACAATAATTTCCGATAGCTACTGTTTTTTTTTTAGTTTTACATCGTTTTTTCCCGGCGATTTCTCAAAAGATATGACGCAGATTGCCAAAGCTTAACGTTTAATATCTTCCCACGTTGTCGGTAAATAAACGTCGGACTGATTCCCGTGTGTTTACGCCGGAAAATCAAGGTGACGCTTCATATCGAATTTTCATTACGAGAATCGCGATCCGAGGAGAATGCACGATGAAAGTTTGCACTCAGCATTCCCTCGTCACCTTCGCCTTGACGGTGTAATCTATAGGTATGAAGAAGGTATCCATCGCGAAAGAATCTTCGATAGAACGAGCGGTGTGACTCAGTCGCACAGAAATAATTCGCATCAGAGTAGAAAAAACTGTCCGTATTCGGGTGGACGATTCGACGTCGTTTCGCGGATGATTACAGCAACGAAAACGAACCTTGAATCGAGAAGGAGAAGAGAGTGAGGACTCGCGGGCTCGAGGGTGGCATGAGAATTTATCGCCCCCGGCACGGCGAAACGGGGCGACGTTCCAGAGTCCGACGACACTCGAAAAAAAAAGCATAAAAATAGAACGAACCCGCGAGACACCCTCGAACGTTCGCATTTCACACGATACTCATCGAAAGCTCCCCCGTTATTTCACTCGGTCACTCGTTCTCCCGATATCGAAGCGACAGTGCTCGTTATTACGGATGAAAGAACTGGAAAAACGATGCGACAATCTAATGAAGATTTTTTTTTTTAACCCGCAAAGCACGTTCCATCAATTTTTGGTAGTCAATGACCGCAAAAATTAGTCGGTTTCGTAAAAAAAAGCGGAATCATCAGGGATAAGAATTTTTACATAATAATTTGCCATTTGTAATAAACAAAAAAAATTAAATCAAATTTATTGAGTCTCTCGTCGTATTACTAATTTTTGTTCGAAGCAAAACATATTTTATTCATTTTTTTTTTTTTCGAAAGATCGAAAGCATCGTCGGTTTTGAAAAAAGTTTATTCTTCAGACAAGAATTTTCTTACTATTAATATCGAAGTTTGTCGTCAGGTAGTGAAAAAAAATCGAGTTTTGTTGAGATGTAGCGTCGCACTAAGACATTTTTTTCCGATTTTCTTGGCGATTTTTTTTTAACCGTTATACACAGCGTCACATACATTATGCAAGGTTGAGCCTCTATTAGCAGTAAAGAATACGGTGCGTGCCCCGGCGTAACGATTCAAACGGCGTATAAAACAGAAAACGGGCAGAGTTGACGATCGATGGGAAAGTGTCGCCTGCAAAGCCCGGGGCTTCTTCGAGAAAAATAGAGATCGTCGAGGAAAGGCACTTTCGCATTTTTTTTTACTCCTTTACTACATCCAGTAGTGTGGGCGTTCGTAACTTCGGGAAATTCGATTTGTGACGAAGCATTATTATTTCCGTTTTCTTTTTTCGATTTAAGTACAAAACTTTCGGAAAAGTTGTTTGTGTTCAGTTGTATATCACCCTTTATAAAATTTTGTTACTACGACGATACGAGAATAAAATTGCGAAACTCGTTAGTTCTGATTTCGCGGTAACCGAGACAGACGCACGTGGTTCGTTTGTCTCATCCGATCAAATTACCGTTGAGCTCGTGAACACGACTGTCACACTGCAGCTTCGCTGTCATCCTGATTCTCCAATTTCATCGACATTTTTACGAGTCAACTTTCCCTCCGTCGCTGTTCCTGTCTCTCGCGTGTAATCAACAATCTCGACGAATGGCGAACATCAGCGACGGAAGAGACGACGAGGACAGAGCGCGGAACAACCGCTATCCCAACAACGTCATTATCTCACCAAGATTTTCCTAATTTATCTCAGTCGTAACCTCGCGGGTGCAAAAATAAAAAAATACCCGATATTTTAAGGGTTGAGTTATGTGTTCCCGTTTCTGATCTCTCTAAATTCGCTGATTACTCGAATAACAAGTCGTAAATATTTCACGATGAGTCAAAAACTGCCGTAACTTTTTGGTTACATTAAGTACCCGCGAGGTCACGATATTTTCTTATTTGTTTGTTAGAACAGCAAATATGGGTTCGCATAATCCCGAAATGTTTAAAAAAGTTTAATTTTTTTTTTTCAAATGTTATTGTTTTCCGTTCCTTTTGAATACTTATAGATTCTGTATAATTGAGATTAGAAGTATTGATGTTTGACAAAATTTCGCAACGACGAAGAGGTCGGGTGTTTCGGATCGATAAATCGCATCGTATCGTAAATTATTTATATTGAATCAAAAAATAAATAATAATCCGAAACTTTGCTGAGAACCAGAAGTAACCTCAAAAAATACTGTTCGCAACATCGCGCCAAGTTCCAATCCCTTAAAAAATCAAAAAGAAAAACGTAGAAAACAAAAAATCGGAGTTTTGCATTGTTTAGAAGACATACGAGGGTCATGGCGACGCCAATAATTCCGTCGTTTATTTTCAGGATAATGGAAGCGAAAGCCGCGAGCCTTCGTCCCTCGGAAGTTCGGCTGGGAGTGTATTTTGCACCCTTGAACGAGATTACGCAAGGGTGAGAATATTCGACCCCATTCAACGTAAACTATACTATAATCTCCCCCCCCCCCCCCCCCCCCCCCTCCCTCCTCCTTAGTCATATCTGTGTTCATGAATTCGCAGAAGTAGCGTTCTCGGACGAGAACGCGGCGAACTGTTCGTTCGCCATTTATCGTTCTCGTTTCTTCTCATCCCGTTTCCTCGGAAATTACTCTCAATTCAATTGAGACATAATGACGATTTTCTATCAGAAACTCGAATAATCCTTCGTCCAACTTTTATGACGCACACCGGAAAGGGGAGGGGGTTTAGTCTTAGAGAATTTTCAATACGACGGATTCTACGACGGAGGCAGCGTGCGTCATAAAATGTTTCTATATTCTATTTCACGCAGATAATAAACGATATGAAGAGCAATGAGGCATTGGCAGCTTACGAGACCGAGTATACGAGACTATTCGAGTCGCTATACGAGACCCACAGGAACGAAAACGATCTCATGGAAAAATGTAGAGATTTACAGGTAAATTCGATTTGTCGTTACAAAAACCATAAAAAAAAAAATTGCAAAATTATAAAAAAAATTAAAATCCACTTTCGATGTTTTCTTTTATAATTTACGAATAAATTTGTTCTCGAAATCAATAAAAAATAAGTTATTTATTCCGAAGTTAAGTTTGGGAAAATATATCTACCGATGCGTAAATAAATTCCGAATGAATTTTTTTTTTTTTAATATCACATCGATGTATTGAATGTTTTTTTTTAAATAGGATGAAGTGATTGATAAAACAAGTAGATCGTACGATCTCGAAAAAATGATAGAATCGCAAGAAGAAACGATAACGAGATTAAAGTACGAAATAGTAGAGGCAACGAAGCTCGCGGACGCGGCGCACACTCGGGAGCAGAACGCTCAAGAGATCATAGAAAATTTACGGATGACGAATTCAAAGCTCAATCACGAGTTGGAGCAGAAAAACAAGCAGCTCGCGATGGACGAGGAGTAAGTCGGGTAATTCAACTTGAACGTTATATTTACCCTTTCGACGAACCGATCTACCGCTACCATTACAGTAAACATATTCCGGTACCGTTTCCCGATCAATTCATCGTCGTTCCTCTTCAAATTTGCCTTAGTTATCCAATTCATTGCGCCACTGTTATTATTACGAGCGCAGGAGACATCTGAGATTTCGATTTCGCAAGAATCACCGAACGATAGTGATACTTTGAACGGTAGTTTACCAGTGAATTTTATCGATAGGAATAACGTTTACGGCTGCCATCGCGGATATCTTGATTATGGAAATTTTCGCGTATAATGTGTCCCAATGACCGACGGAGCGAATGGGACGTTATTATCGCGTGGATCGCGTCGATTGATCTCCGGACACAAATAATCGCGATCTTCGCCATTTAAGATTCCGATCGGTCGTTCATTTGAAATTTATTAGGCTACTTGGCGTTATCCTGTGATACTTTGATGAAAATCCTTACTATCGAGACTATAGGTTGTAGTTTAGCTTCCTGCGGGTATATGTTACGGTATTATGACGATGCAATCGATAGTATTACGAGGCAAATCCGCGCGTTTGAAATTTCCAAGGAAATTTCATTGCGTTAACATTTTCGTGGTATTTAACGTTTAATTCGACGGATGCGCGTGTAACAGACGGCGTTCATTGAAAAATCACTCATAAATTATTGAAAATTCGTAACGTACGCGTTTGACGTTTATTTGACGTTTGAGCTGTTGCCGCGATATCGCTTTACGAACGAAAATAACGTTTGTCTTCGTTTCTTCGGAAAAACAAAAAAAATAAACGGACAATTCTTCAGCGAGAATTTAATCAACGGCATAGTTTAAGCGACGTGACAACTCCGAGATCCTGCAAATTAAATCTCGATAATCCCTTCCCCCGCCGCGACTACCGAACGACGGCGATATTAAATTAGTTTTATGAAACTCCAGAGAGTACTCGCGGAATAGCCGCAAAGTAGACTCGTAAACTAACGCTGCACGTTTTCGAATGAGGTAATATCACGGGAATATTGCGAAATTGTTTTTAACTCCGTTAGAAGGGTAGAAGCCGAAAAAAAAAATTACGAAGTTTTAGTCAGTCGCGATGTTTTTTTGAAAAAATTTGGATTTTGCGAAGGCGACCGATGGTATTCGTTCGGTATTTTTTATTTTTAAAACAGTTATTTTATATTCATTTAATAAAAAAAAGTTAAAGTTTAACTTTTTTTTTTTTAAACAACGAAACATCGATATTTTTTCAAAATTTTTTTTTTAAGCATTTACTTTGAAATAAATTTGATAAAATCGGATATTTCGATGTTTCCTCGGGATGCGAGAGGGTTGACATCGGTAAATTCATAAAACTCCAATCGCAGCACAACAGTCACCAAACAAAAGGACGGATGGCTCAAGGAGCGCGAGCGACTAACAAACGAGTTGGAAACTCTGCGATTACGATTGAAGAATAACACGGCTTACACCAACGAGGTTGAGGAGAAAACGAGCGAACTGGAGGAACAGTTGAACGAGATGCGGGAAAACTTGGATACGCAACGCAACGAGATCTCGAAGGAGCGAAGAATACGCGAGAGACTGGAGAAAGATTTGTCACAGAACGAGGAGAGCTTTAAGTTGAAGAATAATCAGTTACAGGTTTGCAAACAATTTTTAAAAGATCGAGAAAAAAACATTAATTTTATATAAGAGAAAAATTTTCCGTAGAATTATTATTATTATTTATTTTTATGTATAAATCGTTAGCGAAGCTTCCCGAAGACTTTTATCGTCAATGTTTCAGTCGTTAAATCGCCGATATACAGTTATAATCATATAAATTCTTCAAAAAAAAAAATTTTAGACTACCGAAGCAGCCATGAAATCTCTCACGAACAACGTAGCAAAATTGGAGAACACACTGAGAGAGCAAAAAACAAATAACGAAAAGCTCCAAAAAGAAATCAATAAATTAATGGTGAAGCGTATGAATCTTCAGACAGAATTGGATACGGCTAATAAAAAGATCGATGTGTTTGAAAAGACGATGGAGGAGAGAAGCAAAGAGTACAAAATATTGTTGCAAGAATCGAGAAGGTGAACGATACAAATCGAAAAAATCGACACAGTAAAATAAAAAAATCGATCTTTTTCAAAAAAAAAATTTTTTTTTTTTTGAACCACAGATCCAAGGAAGAAAACGAAAAATTCAAAGCCGAAAGAGACATTGCGCAGAAAAAATTTTTGCAAATCGATAATACGAGAGTAAAATTAGAAAAAGATTTAGTACACGTAAAAGTCCAATTGAAGAACGCGGAACTCGAAATCGGTGCGTTACATCGTAATGTAGAAGACGAGAAAAAAGCGACCGCTGCGATAATTCGTGAGAAAGACGCACTCACTAAGGTGATAAGCGGTTTAAAGGAAAAATTGAAAAGAGCGCATCACAGTATGACGGCGATGGAGTTGGGCAGACGAAACGCTTTGAATGATCTCGAGGAAACAATGCAAAGCGCAAACGAGTTAAAAAAAAAAGTTCACAGAGTCGAAACGGAACGCGACAGATTGACTCAAGAATCTCAGGAATTGGCGCAGAAGGTTGGTAGTTTCTTGTTGTAAGATAATTTTCCCGATTCCGGATAGGCGTAAGAATGACCCAATAGAGAAATGGCGTCTTCACACGCGACGAAAGTAAATTTGGAAGTTATGTCCGCAAAACTGTATAATTTTAGTTTTATTATTTTATCGATACTATTTCTTTTATAATAATATTATTATTGTTATTATTTATTATTTTGTAATAAAAAAATGTTATTGATCGTTTAAAAAAAATTCGGTTGGATCGCGACGTAGAAAATGTTGAAAAATCGACACTTTACGATGTATAACACGGTACGAAATTCTGATTTTTTACAACGCTACTATTCAAGTCAAAGTGATTTGTGGAGGGATCATGGACTCGAATGGGGACATTTACCTTATGCTGAATGGTTAATGGTTCTTAATAAATCGCAATAAATCGAACACTCGCTTATTCGAGTGCCGTCTATTCTTTATCGTTTATCGTCCGGGAAAATTTTCGCGATATAAACGGCGGAAGGGTGGATGTTAAATATGATATTTTCGGGGCGAAAAGGCAGCGAAAGTTCGACCGTGGGAAGTATGAAAAGGGACGAAAATGCTGACTCCTTAACATCGCTATATTGCCGAGAACCCCCTTTCAATTCTTTGCGTGCCTCAGCGATATCGGGAACACGTGAATTTCTCATCCTTATCCTTCTCATTGTTTCTTTGCAACATCGTTTTGTGTGACGAGATTATTGATACGAAAGGGTCGAAGGTACTCGGAAAGATTATTAAAAAGATTTTCCGAACTCCGTAAACCAATCATTATAGTCGATATGACTTTAAGATGAAATATTCGTGTATTCGGTCGATAAAACAGGTGGAGGATAATATGGACGACTTGAAGCTAAAGCAACTCGAGATATTCGACAGTAAGAAGCGTCTCGCCGAATCCGAGGCAAAGTTTCGACAGCAACAAAATCTTTTTGAAGCGGTGAGAGCCGAACGTAATACGTGTAGCAAAAGTCTCGTCGAAGCCCAGGATGAGATTCAGGAACTCAAGAATAAGCTAAAAATAATGAGTCATCAGGTCGAACAGCTGAAGGAAGACGTGACCAGCAAGGAAACGACTCTCGCCAAGAAGGAGTTTCGTGAGTTCCCGAAAAATTTTCCGCAAAACATAAAGTAGGAAAAAGTGGGGTTATATGAACACTGAGAGGCAAAACGGGCGCGTAACCCAACAGAAACAAAAAATATAACGTAAAATTTGCCAAAAATTAGGATAAAACGTGCGAAAATTTTTCGTAAAGAAATTGAAAATTCAATTTACACATCGAACCTTCGTTGATTTGTTTTTTTTTTTTTCGTTTTTTTTTTTTTTTTTCAAATTTTATGATTTTTTAAAAAATTATTTACATTTTTTCAAAATTTTTGAAAAAAATTTGGTAAATTGTATTCCTTTCTTTACGTGCCATTTTTTCTTTGCGCCCATTTTGCCCCGCAGTCCCCTCCTCAGGTACACGGGAAGGCTGCGAACCCGCTGATAGATGAGAAAAAATTTCACGTGACCCGCGAACCTTTCCTCACATTGATCTTTCGCAGTGCTTTCAAAAGCTGAGAAGGATAAGGAAAACCTTCGAGTGGAATTGCACACGTTGCGAAAAAATATAAGCGAATTACACAAAGAGATAGAGGAGTGTAAACAGGAAGAAAAACGCCTGAGACAAGCTCTCCAAACAGCTGATATGGACGGAAGTCGATTGAAAAAAGACATCGGTACAGTGATGAACGAACGCGACATCTTGGGCACTCAGTTAGTCAGACGTAACGACGAGCTGAGTCTGCAATACGGTAGAATAAAAATTCTCAACGGCACTATAGAACGCGGTGAGGTACAATACGCGCAAAGACTCGACGACATAAGGCTTTTGAAGCTCGAAGTAAAAAAACTTCGCGAGGAAAAAATTTTACTCGAAAAAAGTATCGGAAACATGAGTGACTTGCGCCACGAGATATTTCATCTCGAACGCGAATTCACGACTGAAAAGCTAAAGGTAACGGCTCTCGAGGAAGAGGTGCAAAATCCTCTGAACATTCATCGATGGCGCAAACTCGAGGTAACAAAATCAAATTCTCAAAAAAAAAAAAAAAAAAGAAAATGTTTCATCCCAAATGCATCGATAAATAAAAAAAAATTCCTTTGTGAATATATTTTTCCAGGGCTCCGATCCCGACGCGTACGACTTACTGAAGAAAAATCAGATATTGCAAAAGCGTATATTAAAGATGAGCGCCGAGTTGATATCGAAGGAAAAGAAGATCAAGGAGTGCGCGCAGCTGTATATAAATTTGCAGAATGAAGTGTCGAAGCGACCCATCGACACTGACGTTGCCGATCGTTTGAGGGAAACTCAGAAAGCACTGCGCGAAAGGGGAGAGAAAATGAAGGTACGCCTTAGCGAAGTTATAGAGCGATATACCGGTGATTTACACTGTACCGTAGATTGCATGGGGTTTTATGAAAAAAAAAAAAAAAAAAAAATAGAATATACAAGATTCCCGGCGGAAGCATCCGGTGAATGGCTTTCATTCAATTCGCCGATACTTCACGTCGTTTCGCAGACAACACCCGGGGTTACGCGACTATAGACAACAAAATTGCGAATCGGCTTCAGTCCCGTAAACGCGTGTCGACTTGCGGTTTTTTTTTTTTTTTTTTTTTTTTCGTTCCATAAAAATGCTGTGTTCACTGCGTTATAAACATCGCGAAAACGTTTACGGCAGCGCCGACTTTCCATCGGGAACGTCGTTAACGTCGTTGGATCGTAAAAGATGTCGTACATTCAATTTATCCTTTTGCGCCGTTGCAGTGTCTGGTCGCCGAGTTAAATATGTTAGAGAGTCAGTCGAACGAATACAAGTGCGATCTCGAAAGGATTACCAATGAATTGCGCGACTACAAAGCTAAATATTTCGCTCAAAAGCGAAAGGACGAAAGGTCGAAGGACGACGAAGGGATAAAAGGGCCCTTAACGTCGGAACCTATACTGCCGGCCATTCGAAAATGTCACAAAAAGTTTTGCGGCGGTGGCTTCAGTATGGCTGTACCAACGCCCCGTAACTGCTACAGTCTCGAGTCCGCAACGAAATAAATGTCATGGTTCAGCGCTTTCATATACCGCCGGGATGGATGTACACTTTTTATACGATTCACAGGATGTACAAACGACAAATTTCACCCGAAACCCTTTTTTTTTTTTCAGTTAGTAAGCTAACGGTAATCGTGTGTTTGATTTTTCCAGAAATTACCATCGTGGAAATGATGGTATATCGCGATATATACAAATTATAGAAGATTTTATCGAAATAAATAAAAAAAATTATTTTAATATATATATATTTTTTTTTTTCATTAGAAATTTATAAAATTCTTTTTTTTTTATATAATTAATATGGTAAGACTTTTTTTTGTATATATATTTCCGGAGATATATTTTTTAATATTTCCGTGATATATCATTTTTTTTGGGAAAATATATTCGATATATCATCGATGTATTTTGCAGCATAGGGTTTTCCATGGCGGCGTAAATACATCAAAATATATTGAGGTTATTAATTGTTGACAATGAAAGCGTAACTCGTCTAACGTGTTTCGTATACTGTATACGCATACAGAATAATCTGTAATACAATCCAAATACAGACGAAGTTCAACCCAAAATTTCAGAATTCAGCGTAGCAGTGGGTGTGCAATGTACATTCGGGATAATGAAATTTACGCGACTAGAGACGTCGTTGTCGTGTGGACCGTTTCGTTCGCTGAGTACAGTCGTATGAGGCTACAAATTTCTGTAGCATCTCACTACACGTAGTATGATAATCAGGTAGCGAATCCTTGGGGAGGCGAGTGCTCCTCGGCGAATTCTCTTGCTGCTTCATCGTTGCTTGATGTGATTTACACTGCGAGCGTTCGCAGAGAATTTCCGTCGCTTCGCCCAAAGTAGGATGGTACAGTAAGTTTACACGTTGCTTCAGAATAACTTACGAACTCTTTATCTTATCTGAGCGCTGCGAGTTTTCTGATAGTCTCATAGTTCTGCAATTTTTTTTATCCTCATACGACGCTGAAATCCTTAACTTTCGGATTTATGAATTTTTTTTACAAACTATATGTCGAGAAAAAAATTCAAACGATGGAGGAAAAAAAATGGTATTTTCATAGGCTATTTTTACGATGAAATCGAGGTGTGGACTCCGCACCCCTTGATATAGTCGATTTTATCATATTGTTTTTCCGAAACTCACTTAATGATAGTCAGAACTTAGATGGGAAAAAAAATATATCATAATATGGAGATTTATCGTGTGTCATTCTGCCGAAAACCAGTACATTATTTATACATTTTAGAACCATTTTTTACGAATATATGTTCTAAAACATATAACAAATTATACGATAAATACATTAATTAAGATGAAAAACCTAATTTCATATATTTTTAATATGTGTTTAACATATTTATTTTAAATTTTATCTCGTGTCGGAAAAAATGTATATCTTAAATAGATCGATAAACCCTTCGATAGCTAATGGCTTCGGAGTAACCTATTCCGACCGTTTGTAAATTTGCGATCAGATCGACGGATAATAATTTTTTCTCTGTTGGAAAAAAAGATCGAAACCCTTTTTTTATTTATCCTCACAGCCTCTTTTCTTTTTTTTTTCCTTTAAAATTGCGATAGTTAATCTGAAGCAACCGGTAGATATGAATGCATGCATCCTTGATGTTATATTCGGTGAGTTCGCGCAATGGGTCGGCGACGCAGATTGTAGCCCGTTGTGTATGAATGCTTCAGGGGGTTTGGTATTGGTGTTCGTGTTCCGGTTCTTGTATGTCCTTCGAATCGTGTTCTCTTCGTTATCCAGCAGCCGTGAGTTCGTCGGGGTGCATTTCCTCTTCAAAGACCATGTTGCGGTGAATGTACATCGTCCTACAGAACGGTAGCGGAGGCTCTGGTCCTCTCGGGCAAACATCGCCGTCGCACCGTGTAATTCTCTGCCGGCTTTGGCTGCAGGAATCACTGTACCTAACATCGGAAATGTACGGCTGCGTAGGCAAATCGGTGGAAACTTGGTGATTTTGTTTGTCGATGTTTCTTTCCGCTCACCGGAAACCGGAAACTCAGGAATTCTCAACAATGAGTTTATCAATTATTCCCGTTGATCCACAGATAGCTGCAATGCGACTTTCATCTGCACGCTGCTCATTTTTTGCCATTTTTCTATTTTAACAAACGAGACGAGTTATTTTTTTAACGCGTCCCTTCACCAGGCGTGTGTCTCGAGAATTTTCCTCGAGAAGAAACAAAGATTCATTAAATGAATAGTTTTTTTCCGTTGTCGAGAACGGAGATCTTAAAAAACGATAAATAAAGAGAAGTGTAAATTCAGCGCTATTTTCAAAGATGATTTTTCTTCGACATCTCGGAAATTAACGACCACCGGAGTCTACCGAAGCTGTGAGATCGTACTGTTAGATACAAACGATACGGAATCGTCCTATACGAGGATTGATGAAGGTCTATGGGTGGTTTGGATCGTTTCGTTCAGCGATATCGCCTTCGAGTTTTATACAAGTGGATAAGGTAAGTTTGGTTCAGACCAGGTATAGTGTATCGTACCGACAGAGAATAGACGCCGTAAGCAATGTACTATTGCGCGATTTCGATTCTATGCCCTCTCGCGAAGCTCTCACGGATGTAATTTAGGTTTATGACTTTTTGATTTGCAATTTTCTTTCAGTGTATCAAAAAAAAAAAAAAACGATATCACATAATCTTTAATTTAAAAAAAATTTTACAAGAGGGATTTCGAACTATTTTTCAAACTTTTCTATATGAAAATTTCGATTTGTATCGTTTTTTTGTTATCACGTGACGGGACTTTTTTTTCATTTTTTGCTTGTTGACCTGAAAATGGCAAATAAGCTGACCATTCTCTCCGCATGCATTTTTATTAATAAATAGTATCGATAATCGATAATTGAAGTCCGATTTATCAATTACGTTTTCAAATCGGACATCTCTAATCTTATAAATAGTCGGTGATAGTTCCGTAGCTCATGGACCGTGAAACGGCTTAATTTCATCGTAATATACATACAGTGGAGCGTTTCACATTGGTCGTGGTAAAGGTGCATTAAAATTTCCATCCCTTAATCACCGAGCGTATTTAACTTCCAGTACTACAGCCGGCGCATGTTTTGCGCGCGCGTAAGCGCGTAAGTAGTCCAACAGTAGATAATGCATAGGCGGTCATCGTCAGCTACGTTGAAATATGAATGTATAGTCAGACTCTCTGTATTAGAAGTTTTGGGAGCGGTATTCTCTCTGTACCGCACAAGTCAGCCTTCGCGTCAATTAAGGTCGTGATTAATTAAAAGTGCGACGTACATACGACGACGTAGATCCATTGAATAATAAATACGCGCAGCCGTCCCTCATGCATTCGGCTGACCTTGCGAATAATTTTCTTTTGCAGTCAGTCGACAAAAAACGCAATCAATGGGCATTATTTAAAAATTATCTATGATGGACGAAGAAACTAAGAAAAAAAAAAAAAAATTTTCGTCGACAACGAAATTTCGTAATTTCGAAATTTTTTTAATGAAATGTAAAAAATAAAAAAAAAATTGAAATTCAAATTTATTTTGATAAAGGTGTTAATTGAATTTGTATCATTGGATCTAAACGTAAACTCATTAAAATTAACCCGCGAACATTGCCGTTAACGAAATCTGCGGTACGTTCTCCTAGCCGCAAAATAACATTGGATAATACGTTTGATGACATGTGCGCTAATTATTGGCGTATAGGGTCGACGTACGAGCCTGTCGACTGAGCACGTATGCGGCAGGTCGAACAATTATTATCACGGGATGTTCGTTATTAATCATTTAACTGCTAATTGCTTCATGCATACTCATCCGTCGGTACGATCGTCAGTCCGTTGAGCCGGGATGATGCCGAACGGCAAAATAATGAGCTCTATTTGATCTGTAAATTAATGCGTATGGCGCACTATAGTGATGTGCCATTTCGTGTCTATTCCTATGGTTTATAGTGCCAGTTGCAGTTTGCAGGGTTTGGAACACTACCCGAAGTGACGCGTTCCCGATGCGCTATTGGCAATTATAACGTAGCGTAATACGCATTATCGTTCTATAATTGGATTGGGAAGGTGCGGAAAGGTAAATGCCACGATCGCAGATCAAAATTTACAATATTTATTGTTTAAAACATAACGTCACTTAAATATTGACTTTTTTTTTAAATGACGTAAAAACACAAAAATAACGGTGTATAGGGTACGCGCACCGGTTTGGCCATTTTCCGTAAAAAATTGCTGTAGTGGCCATTTTCCGTAAAAAATTGCTGTAGTGGCCATTTTCCGTAAAAAATTGCTGTAGTGGCCATTTTCCGTAAAAACTTCTTTTATATGTTACGAATATATTTTTTTCAAGTCGCTTTCTCGGATGTCCACTCCAAGTTACATTCGGTTCGTATGCCGCAGGCTGCGGGACCAATTTTTCAAAAGCTACGAAACGAGACTCATTAAAAGCAAAGTACCGCGTCTTTCGCCGAAGGGAACTGATCAAGTTTTGTGGTAACATCGAGCGCTCTTTACCGAGCAGAAATTAAGATTGCGTTCCGGCTTAGTTCTTTACTCGCCTTTCCGTAAGATTTCCTTTTCCTCCCTCTCTCTCTCTCTCTCTGTCTCTATCTACAGCTGCAATTGCTACTCATCCGCCAACTCGTGAACTCCCGACTCTTTCGTTATGTATACGTTCGGAACATGTTTTCAATGGGTCTTCGTTATGAAAAGTTGCATTGTCGGAGTGACTATACAACTTTTCTCGACAACTTCCTTACTATAGAATTCTTACGAAGCGCAAACAAGCACCGCGCCCAACCTTTCTCCCTTCCAACGTAAGGGAGCTTCGTATTCCGCTCGAAAAGTTGCATCGAGATTTTTTGCTCCTCACAGCGAGAATGCAAAAGCAATGAGAACACTTGAAATACTCGCAATCACGTTGTTCTCCATTTACGCTTATTATTCGAGCTCTTCGCGTCAGTGTATATGTATACCGTGAATACCGCAGTTAGAGTTAAGAAGTAAATTTGCAAGGGGAAGATCGTTACGCGCTCGGCGAGGGTCAACAGATCAATATCTGCATGTTCTACCGCGGCTAACGTTACTGTTACAACTCTATGATTTCACAGATATCCCAGCATCCGAAATAGGATGTACGGGATACAGTTCGCCGGATCAGAATCGCTGCTACCATGGAGTACACGTATTTATACATACATACATGTGGTCTGATATAACTCGGCAACTACCTACTGGCAGCTGATACAACAGTTGCTGTAACCGCGTTGTTGTCACAGCATTTAGATTGGACAGTTATTTGCATCTTGCGGGGCATCTCCAGTCGCAAGATTAACTCGATTATACAAATCGATAACCGGCATTGTCAGTTTGTATAATCATCGTAACATTCTCTCGTGGATAGAGACGTTATGGTGTTTGAGCAGTCGAGGGTTCCGGTGAAACACCATATTCTTGCGAAAATCTCGTTAAGATCGCGTTACGAGCAATCCGTACGATGTTCCCCTATCGCGATTTCCATTATTAAATTTTGTAGGTTACGTCGACCCGAGGGACGAGACTGTGATACGAAATCACTACGGTCTATGTACTGTGTCCACTGATATGGAAACCCGCATATGGGATGTGTAGATGCGAAATTACGCAGCGAAAATTTCGAAAATTAACTGCGGAACATTTGAATGATTTTTCAAAGGCGCATCATTGACTTTTTGCTCATCTCATTGCCTATCATTTTTTACGAAAATCTTTTTTATTTATGACTAAATTGAACCCCAAGAAAACACACGTTTTTTTTGGCTTTGTAGTTATACACACCGAATTTACGCGATCGGACGAACTTTTGAATATTGCAATTTCCGGGAAACTTAATTTATTTGGATTTTTATACGCTTTTTTTTATGTTTTTTTTGTCGATGTATACTTGAAACAGACAACTGCCTTTTGTTATTAAGGAGATGCGAAGTAACGATCGAAAAATTAAGAGCGCAAGAAGATATTACGAGCGTTGATGCTGCTAAATTTTTTACAGTAAAAGTTTCGATAGCAAAGCCGCGAAATTTAGTGCGGTTAAACCTCTTACGGAATAATGGTAATAATTGTTAATATAAGTTAGTTATTTTATCCACGAAGTACGCAGAGCACATTTTGTTAGCTTCTACAACCCTTACGCTCCGCTGCGCGTCCATCAATCGCCCCTCTTTTCCACACCCCTTATTTCCTATCCAAAGGATTATCTCACACTTTCGCGCACAACCCCAACCCGTTTTTCCGGTGTTACTTAATCCCACGAGCGTGGATCTACGTCAATTAATATCAGGAAAATAATTATGCTATGTTTACGGTCGGATGCTTATGAAAACAGAATCGGACGCCTTTCGGGTTGATTTTCCGCCTCGAAGGCATTTCTTTTCCGTTTTTTTACCATTTGTATTTTTATTCGTAATTACAGCGAACACCGTTCCGAATTAATATTTCGTTCATTTCCGTACTTTATACGACGCCTTTTCCACTGTTATCAACATTTTTACTTTGCCCCAGTATTTTCAAATTTTTTTTTTCGATCGTTAGCAATTTTACGAAAATATCATTTTCCCTCAAATGAATTCCGATCCTTTGATCGAAAATTGCGAAGTAAACGGTATTTTTGTTTTTGCGTTGAACGGATCGCGGATAAAAAAACACTGTATCACGCGAGTATTTGGTGAAAAAGCACGAGTGCGCGTTGGCAAGGATACGAGATGCGCCACATACCGTACATACACGTGTAGGTGTGAAAATAGTTGTTGAGTGAAACGAGCAAATTGTTGGACAAAGGCTGCGTGTACGTCGGCTACATATCACTGGAATTGCTTGAAGTGGTGGCGTTATGTCCACACATATACATGGACGAGCGTTGTCCATGGGCGTGACGGATACCACGACGAAATTGAAACTTCTCGTGGTTTGTTGTAAGCGAGTTTCAACGTCACACCCTCGACCTAACTTTGTTTAAATGAATTTTTGACCGAATAACTTCACGGGCTGAGTGCATTTACGATTGACCGCATGTAAATTTCCATCATCGTGCAAAAAAAAAAAAAAAAAAAAACAATCGCATTTCGTTCGATTCCAATATCGAAAACACGATTTTTTCCCATCGGGGCAACGAAAATCGATAATTCGAACGTTTGAACGACAGTACCACATGTATGTATACTTTATCACATGTCCTTTCGATCTCATAAATTTAATAAAAAATTCTCGATTTCTCTATCCATAAATTCTCATCCAATACGAATATATTTCGTCTAAATAAATTTTTTTAATAAAAATGTTAAAAATTGAAAAACTTCCGACGGGAGTCGGACAGTCGGGCAGTCGGGAGAGTTAATAAAATAAATAATTCGTCTAAAAATGAATGTATTCACGGATATCAGTGTGACGGGTACGGAAATTAATGTCCGATTTTTTTTTTTTTTTTTTTCTTTTAATGCGTGAAAGTTTTCAACGCCGGTTAGAAAAATATTTTTTCGATGTGACATCGTCCGGTCAACTGACGTCGAGGATTGATAAGTACGCGCTAAGCTCTCGTTGGCATTAAACTTTGCGCACTATGGGTCTCGTCGTAATAAAGTACACGGACCGCATCGGGCAATAATCTGGTAACCATGCCGCGACTCAATGGTAGCATACGGCCCCCAACAGTATCGCAGCCAAGCCGACCGTAACTTAATCGTAACTGTGAGTTTCGTCGGTGAAGCCGGCCTCGTTTATTGCTATCAATTTAACGTCGAATTATATACCCTGGTCCATTGAGCCGAGATCAATATTGTTGCGTATAAAGGCGGATTTATATTCGCGGCGGGTGTGCATCGCCGAGCCGCCCAGTGTTCATGCTTTTGTGCGGCAGTGTCTGTTAATTAATATTGAAACTTCGGATATCCGTGAACTACCTGTGCGAGGTATGTACATAGAGGTTATATTGCTTTATTGAGTGGTGTATGAAATATTAAATGATTTTGAGAATTCTGTGCGTCGCGAGGGAATTGATAAATTCATAACGCGAAGCTTCGATCGGAGGAGAAACGGAGGAACGGAGGAACAGAGGTTAGCGAATTATCGTAAAATTAAAGAACTGATGAAGAAATATTAAATTTAAAACAAATAAATTTAAAAAAAAAGTTAAAAATATTTTTTTTTAATAATAATAATAATAATGATAATTCATACGCGTAGATGAAACGCCACATACATTTTTTTCGAATAGGTCACTACTTTTTAATAAATTTAGTAATTTTTTGAAGATTTTTTTTAACCAATGTTACTACGCGGAGTTTGTTCGTAGATTTTTTTTAGATTTGTGTAGAAACTTTTCATACGAATTCTGTTATTTGAATTTTTTGAAAATTTTAACGGAAACTGAGAATTGCGTAGGTGTGGAGTTGAAATATCGTGTTAAAGGAATTTTCGTGATTCCGCTTGCGGGCGAATAATACGCGGATTACAGCGTCTTACTTTCGGTAATTGTTTCATCAATTCGCATTACGCGAATGCCGCGCCACGGTGTGTTGACTCGAGATATCGAATGAACATCGAAGAACAGAAATTGGGTCGAGAAGAAACGTTTCGGTTTTTATGAAATGTTTCTTGCCATCTTTTCCAAATGTTCAAGTGCTTTCATTCGCCCTCGCGGTTCCCTATTGTGTCCCTACAGTTCCATTTACAATTAGAAGACGCCGTAGAATATCACCGTAACATTTACGCGTCGGGCCTCCGACAGACGCGGGTGTGCGACATGACCCGATTAATCCAACGTGACCCGCACCATGCGGTGGGGAACATCGTCGGCTAAGTAAGCCGTTTTCATCCTCGCGATTCACTCACTCTGTCGCACTGCCCTCGCAATCGCCCGCGTGTCGGGACGTTCTTGACATTATCTACTTTTACCCGTGACACGATTAGACAGTCACGGAGGGCCGGAATCGAGGGTAGGACCTTTCATAAAAGAACCGGAGGGGCCGCGAAATTGAAGGGCGAATAGAAAGAAACGGAGAAAGTGAGACGCAAACAATAAAAATGGTGAAACAGACGGAATAAAGAGCAACGTCGGGTGTATACAGCATGAAACCAGTGAACCTCGTCATTGCAGCCTTCTGCTTCTCATTTTTCAAAAAATATTATTCCAGAGACCTCGATAACTCGGTCATTTCCGAAGCGGAAGCAATAATGTTTCTTCCCACAGACCGCATATCGTTACTTTCGACGGAGGGTCGGTTATGGTTAGGTAAAAAATCGGCGTTAAAAATACAAAAATTCATTTTCATCCGATACTAGCAAAAGGCTATCCGCCAAATTTCACAATTTTTCGATTTTTTTTTTTTTTTTTCATTTAATTTTCGATGTACTTTTTTCATGTGGAAATTTTTTCAAACTTCAAAAATTCCATACGCTAAGTATTAATATATTCAAAATATACTTCGAATGGGTTTATTTTAACATAAGTTGAATTTCGGAATAATTTTTTTTATGTTAAATTTGCTGCACCGCATCGTAGCGACGGTCAATATTGGACGCCGTGCGCACTGTTAGCCGTTCACGTAATATTCATCGTACGCGGAACAGGTGTTTCATATAATTCCCACAATCCGCCTAATAATAATTATAATATTAATTACAATTGACGAAAATTTCCGGGGATACAACAATGGAATGAACAGTTTTGGATTCAACGATGCGTATTTCTCGAAATTCGTAGCCCCGTGAATTTCACGTTCGCCCACCAGTATTTCATTCTATGGTTTTCGCTATACATCGGTCGTATTCCGACGAGCGATAGTGAGAGATAGACGCATCGATTTTGTTCCGAATTCTGCCGGATTTGTAATGCAACGAGAAACCTCTCTTGGTAATCAAGATATATCCCGCATTTGCTGTAACATACCGCGACTAATGGTCGCGTCAAATACGCATCGTCGTTTTGCGAGTTCCGGGGGATACGCCATGAGATTAATAAGGAATCAATGTGAGTGCATATAATGTGTTGGATAAACACGACGAAGCTGACGTACTGACGAGAAATAGTAACTTTTCGGTGAACGCGTACACTCGCGATTCTGTGGCGTAACATTCATATAGCATTGAGGAAATAGGATGCAGAGAGAGGTATGTATAGGTGGTCTATGCCGATGAAGTGGACGGCTATAAATCGATGCAACCGGTGTGCGTCGTCTGGTGCAACACGAGAGCGCTGTACGATCCGACGTCGTATCGTCTGCGCCGCACCTGTTGACCAAAATCCGCGCCGCATTGACAAAATTAAATCGAACTTCGAGCGTTGAATCATCTATATACATATACATATATACGTGTCAATCGTTTAACGAGCGAAATTATACGAAAAACATCGCGCCGCGAATGAATTTTCGTGTGGTCGTGAATTTCTCGAACAATTATGATTTTTTTTTAAATTGTTAATTACATTTAATCAGATTGACGACGCCGTTTCTCGCTGTCAACTACTACGTGCGAATTTATAATGAAACTAATTATCGTCTACTCCATGTGGAATGGCGATAATCTCGAGGATTCATTAACGATCGAACGGCTATTTCAGCTATAATAATAATAATTAGATTAAATCTCTTTTATTAGCTTTTATTTATTTTTTAAATTTAATCTGTTCACAGCGAAAAGCAAAATACGACGGAATCCGTTTAGCCGCCCGAAGCCGTGTTCGATTAATTTGGATTTTACGAGAAATCCAATGTCGCATTATCGACAATTGCCGAAGCGATTCATTTTTTTTTTTTTTTTTCGGTAAATGAAATTTCTTATTTTTGGTTAGTACTTTTTTTTTCGGTTTTTCATTGAACATTCGTTTCCATTTGTCGAACGAGAGACAAAAAAAACCCGCCAGCGAAAGGTTTTTTCTGCGTTAAACTGAACGAAGTGAATACCGGAAAATGGATTGTTCCTTTTTCCACTTTTCGCTTCTACCGGTGGCCTTTCGGCTTGTTTTACCGTCTACCTGCGTGCGTCCCCTATAGGTGTTAATCCGTTGGTGTAATTTCATCGAATCGAATCGGCATACAGTGTGTGTATCACTCACTAACACGCGTTCGACGTCCTTCCGAATCTCGACGAGGCTTCGCTTCGATTTAACAAGAGACGAGAGGCGAGAGAACTTTCGTGTGAAATTCACGTTGAAGGGATGCGCCGTGTGTAAATTCATCGAGTAAAATCCGAAAATGTGATGGTTTTTCGCATCGCCGTATTTTACATCGCGTTAATGCGATGTAATTCACGAAAGGAATTTTTTTTCAACGTTCTGTAATAACACCATTTTAATTCAACGAGCATTACGACAATCGCACAAAAAGTGTGACATTTAATATTCATGACGGAGAGACCAATGTTATATTACACAAAAGACGTTAAGAATTTATTATGTTTGCACACAATTTACATGCAGATTCACTCCTATGGAAATTATCTGATAAGAATAAAATTACCTGATGCTTTCCGTGTTCCTCGCGTTCTCGGATATTGTCGGAAGAATTAACGATACTTTTTATGCACAATATGAATTAAAGGTAATTATGGGTCGGAAATGTCGTCAGATAATGATAAAATATTGATTTTTTTTTTGCTTTTATTAACCCTTTACGCACGGGACACTATATCCAGTTGTGTACAACGCTCGTAAATTTTCCTCGTAAAAATAATGCAAAATTTTTGCTCTACAATTTTTTTCGTAATTTTCTCACCATTTTTAGACCATTTGACGGCAATAACTGATCAAAAATGCCGGACGTATATTTACGTCACCCGTACGCGAGGGGTTTAAGAATCTGACGCACGCGTCTGTTTGAATAGATAACCCAACGGAAATGAAGTATAAATCAGAATATATGAAAGATATCTTCGTATAAAAGAGGAAAAAGTTCTATATTTCATAGATATGTGATATATTTCAACGAAATATGTGGAATATATATATGGAAAAAATGATATATATATTGCCGCGAAACGTTCGATATCTCGAATATCGTATTTATCTCAGTATACATATACTTAGTTCCCGCAGAGTTATAGACGAATACTCAACAAAAATGATAATTCTCTTCTATAATCCGTAATTAAGGGAGAATATTGTATAGTATTTAAGAGGCTTTTCTCCGAAATCCATTTAAAGTACAAACCACAAATTTCCGGAAATACATAATGCATAAAGACGCGGGAAACTTTAAAGCCGGACGTCCTTGACAATTTATCGAGGCTCATCGAAGCTTATCTCAGTTCGATAAGCTTCGTTACTTTACTAAAGCACGTAGAAATATACAAGCAGTTCAAGCAGCTCGTGCACGTAAAACAACACCTACACATCGGTGAAAACACTTTGGCTTTTCGCTAATATCTCCCCAAAGCTCCAGCATATACTTCGACATTACTTTCCGAAGTTTGCCGTCAAATTGGTTTGGACACAGCTTTACGCCGTAAAAAGTAACGAGTCCGCATCCCCGAGAGCACAGCAGCGCTACGTGGTGCTATGGCTTCGATCGATTCGCTCGGCTATCCTCCGTAAACTAAAAGTTATCAAATACCCGGCTACCGGACTAAGTGCCGCTCGAAGGATATGCAGATAACCTCACGAAATTAGATTTGCTTTCTGGTAACTCGGACTCGCGCGTGAAACGGCAGTCAGTCGATTAGTGTCGCATTTGCGCAGTCCGGAAGCGCGATTTTCCACAAACTTCGGAATTTTGGCTAATGTACCCGGCTGTTCGTACCTATCGACTCCACAGCCACTGGACCCGGTAAAACCGTTTATCGTCATTAATGTTAATTGTTCTGCTGAACCCACTCTCGGATCGCTTTGCAAGGTCGTGTTAATTATTATCGTATATCAAAATCCCGCTCGCGCATTACGTTTCGGGGAAACGGATGGTGATATTTACATTTTCAAGGAAAAGGGGAAAAAGTTATTTCCAGATTTTGAAAAAAAAAATTGAAAAAAATAGATTTTTTTTTTTTCATTTTTAATAAAAAAAAAACTATTTACTATAACTATACTATATACTAACTATACTATATACTATAACTAAACTATATACTATAAAAAAAAATAGATTTTTTTTTTTTTCATTTTTAATAAAAAAAAAACTATTTTTACCGAATAATTGATGGTTTTGTAGCGCAATACAGTATCCATATGAAGTAAATTACTGTTTATTGAAATTATAAGGTGATGATGTCGCAAGTTTCGATATTTTTTCTTGTCCTATAGACATTTTTTTTTTTTATGAACCGCGAAGAGATATACGGATAGCCCATCATTCGCGTGTATTTACTCGCCGTCGCGATTTATGGCTCACGTCTCTCCTATAGCGAAAGGGCGGTAAATTGCATAATTTTGCGGTTAAGCTTGGAAATTGCAGTTCTACCTCTTGTGCAACCTCCCGTTCCGCGGCTAACCCTCAACTATCACTATTGCAGCCTCACGGGTTGCTTTCGCCCGCTCGTCTCTCTATTCCCTCGACCAACATCGCGGCAACACTCGGGGATCCTTCCGAAGCTTCGTTCGAGACTCGACTTAGACATAATTATTCTCGTGATTCGATTGTGTTGGCGGAAATAAATTAACCGGAATACAGCCTTAGACCTTATACCCCTTGCCGCTATCTCGACGCCTATCACTGCTACCTGCAACAACTCTCCGTTTGCAACAAGATATAACCCCCACAGGACGAGAACTTCCGTCTCTCTAACGTAAGATCGCATCCCTGAGCGCATCAGCGAAACGCCGAAACTACTTTCACTCAAGCGGCGCGTTATTCGCGTAGGCAGACAAATTATACGGATTCCGCTTGAAATCCGTTGAGACGAGAGGATCATTCGTATACAGGATACTTCAGAATTTTACCCCCTTTCCGGCGTTTATTATTTATCATTTTCTCGACTTTATATACTCGCCGTCTCACCCTCGCGAAAGTTATTACGCTCTTTGCATTTATACATTCGGAGAACGAAATTAATCCATTATCCGACTCGAGAATATTACAGTCGCGGGGAAAACGACGATTTCTTACTTCGCTGTCAGGCGAAACATTGCGGATTTTATAATTCGTACAATAGAAATGAACGTTTTTTTTTTTTTTTTTTTTTTTCACTTATTTACTTACACGGTAAAAAATTATTGTAAAATTATTGTACTGAAAGATAAAAAAAGTATGAAGTAATACATTAATTGGAAATAAAAATTCTTTCGTCTCGAAATAAACATAACATTTAAAAAATTTTTTAAATTATCAATTTTTTGTTGTATAGCAAAAAGTTCCTAAGCATTTCAACATATATATGTTTGAAATGTATTACGCGATTTTATTTAAGTAGATTTAGGTAACAGTCATTCTTCGGTACATTTATCCTCTGATAAGATCATATTTAATGGACCATGCGTAATTATTATAAATTCCGTTGCCGTAAGAAGTACGTCTAGACGTGTCGATTTTTTCCGATAGATTTGCGAAGCTGCGATTAATTTTGTGCATCCGGTCCGCCGCGACCTTAATTTGAATTGGCGACAGTCGCTGAAAGTATCGTCAATAACGCCGGGATTACCGATTTTTTTATTCGTTCATTCTTATCGCTCTCTATTTCCAATCTATCTAAATATTCGACGAATCTCATCCGCGAATCGTCTCAAGTCTACAGTACTTCCGCTAAAACTCGGTACAGTGTCTGCAATTGTATGCCGAAGCTGTGGCGATCAAATATTTATTCTCGAATGGCTTCGAACTTCGGATTCACATCGCGTTAAATTCAAAACTACTTTCGCTCTCTCAATGTTTTTATTTTTTTTCATCGCAGTAAAAAAAATTATGCGAATTTGCGATTCCACTCGAGAATCCGAAGCGGCGGAATAATTCGTATACGAAGGAAACACCGTAGAAGTTCTTCCTTTGTTTTCTCGCGGTCGCTCTCTTTAATTATTTATCATTTTCTCGCGCTCACTGCGCATCCTGCTGCGCAGGTGCAATTTTCGTGGGATTTTCCAGCTATAGTCGGGTCTCGAAGAGAATACAGTTAAATAGTTTGTGTATCTTATATCACTGGATATTCCGGGGCTATCAATATTTCATGAAAACTGCACGTCTCGTTCGTTTCACGATCTTTCTACGTTTTTCCTTGAGGATCCAACAGTTTATTCACATTCCGAATCGATTCTCGTTTGACCGCCTCCTCACTGGGAAGGTCTCAACGGGGCTTTTTGAATAATTGACCATGAAACGTGAATGATCGCTCTCCGCTGCGTGCTGCTACCGAATCCCTGGCGAGTTTCCCTGGCATCTCTATGCCAAGTATAGGGTGATCGCGCGATGTATGCCCCGAGCATTCAAAAGAGTTTGAATGCTCGGGGCATACATCGCGCGCCACTGTTTCGAGTTCTAACTAGAAACGTACATAACCTTTATTCTTCTTTTTTCTTCCGTATATTCTCATTTCGTACGAGCAAACCAATGGTGTACTCGTATAATATTTATACAGCCACACGAGTCGGAAACAACGCGAAACGTAATTGTACCAAAATGGAGTTATCGTCGTCTTCGAATTTGGGAACATAAATGATTTCCATTTATTTATTTATTTATTTTTTAATGTTTTATTTTTTTTTTAATTATAAAAATTTATTTTAAATGACTGGACACATCTATGAAAAATTTACGATATTAAGTGGTGAAATGCCGACTGTCGGAAACTCTGAAGTTCGTCTTACATATCTGTGATACTTTACTCCGTAAGATATAAACGACGAGGCGTATTTCAAAAAGAAAGCATTGAGAAAAACTCGGCAATTTATTTAATAGGAGAAAATATGACCCGACGATCGGAAATATGATAGGTGCGGTCGTATACTAAATAAAATGCTCCCGTTTTTATATCGGTCTGAAGATATCGGTCTCTTCAATTTTCTTTACTTTACTTACTCTTCGCTACCGTTTTTTTTTTTTTTTCCTTTATTTTTCTCTAATGGAAACCCCGTCACTGCCTCTACGACGATGAAACGCATTTCGTCGCGGAAGCGTTACGTGACCCCGTCTACGTTAACCGCGTTCCTTATCCCGCGAGTAGACACGGGGTATACTATATATATATATATGTCTATTGCGCGTTGAGTTTCTTCCGTCTCGCGGCATACCTTTGACTGCTTCCGGGGATATATTTTGCCAACTATTCCGAGAACGAGACTCGAATATCGGAATCTATTTCCCAATGCGAATTTAGTCGAATAGTTCAACTGCTTCGGGTACATGCGAAGATTTACATCTTTCGAAGAAAGTAGAAAGTTCGGTTGGGAAATATATGCCATAGTTGTGCCGCTTGCGAGAAAACGATTTCTCACTCGAAGAACTATGAAATTTTGTTATTCATTTTTTTTATTTCATATCTTTCTTGGTGTTTTTTTTTTTTTTTTTTTTTTTTTTTTTTGAGATCGAAGTCTATCAGGCATTGGCGCTTACATCGATTGCCGAGAACTTTTTTATCGTAACCTCCCTGATACTCCTTTTTTTTTTCGTTTTCTCATTCGTTTCTTCCACTCATCCTTTGGGTGTCACCTTCGCCGGCGGTTAAACTTCGACCGAGCATCGCTATAACTCGCTCACCCGAGAAAAGCGCCCATTTGTCGCAGGTTGACCAAAGTAGAACGAATCTCACGATGTTCTTCGACGAAACCAGCAGACCACTGTACGGCGCGGTTCTTTTCACGCTCGCTGAATTCTTTCTCCGCAACATTTTATTTTTTTTTATCGCCATACTGGTGGGTTTGTTTGCCGCTTCGCTTCGGCTCACCTTGGGGGTCTTCAATACGAAGGTCGGTCAACTAAATCCACCGAGAAATCGGTCAACTTTTCTCACGAAGGAGTCAATGCCAACGGTTTATCAGAGTCGGACTTTCGACTCAATAAAACTATTTCGAACTTTCGGAATACTTTTTTTTTTCATTTGTCAAACGTTTCACACAACGTTTGCAAGTCTCATAAACAGCTGATATGGAATACTGAGAACATATGTGGCTAACGATTTAAATTGAAGTCTCAACAAACACGCGGATCCATTTGCTTCTAATAAATCGGATATATATTAGAATATCTTTCCGTACGTATTTCGGTACTTCTAATATATTTTTAGCATTTTTTTCCATGTGTCGCGTACCAGAAAAATACATCGCCGAAACCTTGAAGTTTTATGTTTACATCGATGATTTCGTCATTATTTAAGATCTATGTATGTCGAAATGCCTATTTTCGTAACGCTAACAGCGTTAGTGCAGGTGCGCGGGCGCACTATCACAAGTGCGATGGCACTTGTGATAGTCGCCAGAGGCTACGATATAACTTGCTGTCAATTCTATTTTTAATGCAGAACTTTGCGAACAGAAATATTAATCGTTCGTGGGCTTTAAATATGTCAAAAATTATTTGGGAACCGAGATCCGCGAAGTTCAACGAAAGTTCACAATTCTTGTTTCACGAGGCCCGCGGTGTAGAGGTTATGTAGATATATACATAATGCGTATAAGAAAAAAAAAAAAAAGGCGAGTGCAGGAAGTCGACGCTATAGTGTAGACGGAGGTACAAAGTACCTTCGCTTTGACAAGGTCTTTAATATGAAAGGACTGAATAAGGCCAATGGAGGTGACCTAATTGACTCGAACTCTCATCCCAACCCAGTCGCTCCGTTTCTCTATTCCTACCGCAGTAACCCTCTCTCGTTTCCACTAACCAGATCTCAGGAGTCTTTTTCACAAAAAATATAAAGAAAAAAAAAAAGAGAAATATCTTTCGCCGCAGAATTGTCAGTAATTCCGCAAAGTTACCGTGAAACAATAGCGTCACAATTAGCTCGTTAATTGTCTTTCTCACAAAGTATACTCGATCTTTTTTTTTTATTACATCCGTTTAGATGTATTTTATTCATTTTATAAAGGTCTTCGTCTTCATTAAAACGATGTATATACCGCGAGGATTACGTCTATTTCCTCCGAAAAAAAAAAAGTATATATCGCGATCCCAATTTCGAGAATCGCAATTTTTTTTTTCTCGATCTCCATTGTATAATTGAAAACGATTTCGATGTTTCGATAAAACAAATATTGTACAATATTGATATTTAAAAAAATATTTTCGATGATCCCGGCGATTTGAAAGATTCGGTAGTTCGGAGGATCGTGAATTTTCGGCGTGTTGATTTACCCGCCATATACGCCGCTTCCAACCCTTACGATTTTCGTCCCCGCGAGCATTGATCGCAATCTTTCGTTTATCGAGAGCTTACGAGTTCTGAGTTCGTCCCAATTTTCGTGGTACGCGCGATTGTACGTACGTTGACGTATATATATTCCATCAGTGCGGTACAGATCGACGAGTACAGACAACGAGATCGGATTACCGACGGAGCTCGAGGCTAAGTCGCCTGGAGCTCTTGCGCCCACGTTCGTTTCCGTGATCATCCATTATCACTCACGCAGTATCGCCCAGACTCGTTGTCGTCTGTCGTTATTCAGCGAACTTCACCCACCTCGGGGGACACGCGATATCCTCGTAAGTATCGAGCTTTACGGGGAGACTTTCGCGAATCGACGTGAGCTCTTTCTGTACCGACTTTACATATACCTTTATGTACGTTGCACTTGGTATATAAACAGTACATATACCGTACAGGTAAAGTTACGGGCGTTTTATATAGAGTTGCATGTAGTTTTAAGGGGTTCTCACCAACCCCATCGGAGAGGTTGTCATCCGGCGTCCGTCGATACGCGTGTAAAATATGGAAAGCAACCGGGCGAACATTGATCATTTTCTTAGTGGAACGAATTTGCATCGGAAAGTCTTCAGCGCTCGTACACGATAGGTACATGTACCCGAAGTTGTTATCTATAGTGTAACAAGGGGCTATGATAGAGGGATGAAATGGTCGAACGGTCGTTTAGTATCTATACGCTATGACGCTATAATCGGTCCCCTTCGGTATCCGAGCGCATACCAGAAATACCCTTGATATATTTTCTATCTTCGCAAATTATACTTTCATGAGGAATATTTTTAACATTTATTATCTAAATTAATTCGAAGAATCGTTATTCAAAATTAATAGTTTCGAATTTGTGTACCCGACGACTCATTTCCCGAGAAACCCGATGTTGAAGGTCGTAAATTTTTTATGAAAAAGATTTATTTAATTATCGGAACTGTTTCGCCCGTCCCAATTCGCGCGGCGAGTAATTATCTATACTTATCATCGCTAAAAAAAAAAAAAAAAAAAAAAAAAAAAAAACTATTACGATTTCGAAATGTTGAAATTTTACAAGTAAAAACAGACGACGATATATTTTAAGCAAACTACATTCGCTTACTTCACCTTAATTAAGTTAATAATTAATTCCGACCGTCACGTGCAGCTGGTACGCCTGTTAAGTTCCGCACGGCGTATTCGGAATTTTCCAGCTGTTCTTCAAAACGAAAAAAGATCGAAAATTAAATAAATCTGTAAAACCAGACGTCAAATAAAAAAGCTTAGAAACTAAAACGTCCGTTCCACAAATTGCGATACCGATAGATCGGAATAGGTAAGAAGGAGATCGAGAACATCGCGATGAGGCATCCTGACGAAGCGGAACCCCTACCACCTCGTAATTCTCTGTCGTCTGCTATAATAATTCCATCTCGTGCCGACACTATCGATTATCGAGAAATCGGGGTCTCTCTCAGCAGCAGAGCTAACGTTTTAGTATATGCAGAAGCGACTGCGGTGAATGTATATGCTACAGAGTCTGATACGGTATGGATAGATGTACCTACGGGTTGAAGTTGGGATCCTAATACCTGTATCTGCATGTGGCTAAACGCAAGGAGCAGCCAGCAAGAGTGGAAGCATACCAAGCGAACGAACGAACCGTGGCAGCGGGTCGATTCGTAATCTGGTCTGCAAATTAGTGGACTTTCGTTCTCGTCTGGTCACTACCACAACCATCCACACGAATACTATTGAGAGGGGACTGAGTCCCCCGAGTTGAGTTGCTCGCTGGTCGCTTTTATGGCATTCGAATTTGCTTTAGAACATGCAAACCTTCTATAGATATAGACGCGATATTATACGACTTATATAGAACGACTATATACTATATATATAAATATATATCCAGAAGTCAGAGTTGTACGAACGATCCCTCGAGAAATCAATATAACTCGTGACGAGCGCTATAGTTCGTAATATATGTGTTTGCAGCATAATACATAGATATATGTATTATAATAGTAAATACGGACGTAGCTTGGCGATTCTAAACTACAGCTTACAGACGGCATAAACTCGATTCATTTTGGGGTGTGGAGTGCCACATTTCGACTATCATTCCTCGGAAGTTAGCCGTGGAAAACCTTCCGTTTCGAAAGACGAAAAGTTCGAACGGAGAATCACGATTTTCGATCGGCCAAAAATCTTGCATGTCGGAATGCGATGTGTGACATTCCCAACCCTTCGATTAATGATTTGTTTCTTCGTTTCATATTTATTTCGATTTCGCATTACGAAAGTTTTATCCCTAATTGGATTGTGAATAATCACTGTTTCGTCGGATAATCAATGAGAAATATAAGAAAAAAAAAAAAATGGCGGCTCAATTTTCGACTATAATGCATTCGTAACATGGAACGATTTATTCCCGACTTCGAGATAAATAGTCTGTTTCTTTTTTAAAAACAACGTATGTTTAGGGACTGTAAGAGTTTTAAGAATACGGATTTTATGGTGTAAATACTGTAAAACGACGTCCCGTGATGCATTTCTGAAGGTGCAGCGTCGTCATGTGTAAAGAACTGCTTACACTTGGCACTCGAGTCTTCTTTCGTATGCTTCGGAATCGTACGCCAACTGTACCGTTCTCGACGACGTCATCTCTCGCCGTACCAAGTTGAGTTATACGACAGCTTAAACACCTTCACACATTGTTGATTCGCGACACCCACCTACAGTACGAACGTTAGCTTACTGCAAGTACAATGTACCATTCTCGCCGACTCTCTTTCTCTTCCTACGCGGATCCCCATTTGCCTGTTTCTTCGTCTCAAACTCTCATCTTCACGGAGCTTTAAGTTCTTCAGAGATTCGCAGACAATGGGTTCATTGTGCATATAAGCGATAAACGGGTCTTGGAGTCTCAGATTAAATGAACTCGCAGTCCAAATGATTATACCAATTCATTTCATTCATCAGAATTTCAACAAAGGCAGATGCGGAGTCATATCTGACAGACGTGACGATGATTCGTTCTATGATTCGCTCAATACAGTCGATTGCCAGACGCACAAGTCTTCAACTACATGTTTCCCAATCCTCGAACTTCAAGACGAATCGTAAATGCGCGAATTGTTGACTTAGAATTACGGTTACAGCTTCAAAAATGAGTCAGTGCCGTACTTGAAGCTTTCTTTGATCAAACATATCGCTATCTCTGTTTCTTCGTAAAGAATCGCGATGTACAGTCTAAGACCGGATAAACTCAATTGGCATTCTACGGTAATTGGAATGTCGAAAACCATCGATTATTGGACATATTCGCGAAATGTATGGCGTTATGCGGAGCTTTGTGTACGCTAAGCCGATTGAACAAGTTCGATGTTGTTTCGATGAATACGATTCCGATCGGGAATTGTTCCGACAGTGCTGAGTCATTCGTTCGATGCTCCGCACGCATAATACACGATACAAAGCGACAGGTGCACCCCTAATTCTGACGCACATTACCAAGGAACCGTTGTTCTACGCCTATCTCATGTCACATATACGATACGTTACGCGGCGCGTATGTATGTATTCTATACAGCGCCCTCTTCCTCCCCATAGACTGTACGGTAGCGAAGAGTGTGTGCGCTGCACGTATAGGCCGTAATCGCTTGTACAGACGAGAGTACCTGCACTCGACCTAATTGACCCTAATGGCTTGACAGTAATCACAACGACGTACAGTTCCGTTAGGCGACGAAAATTCGCGTGGTCCACGAGTCACGAACATATCGTATGTCTCATCTACCGGAAATTTATGCAACAGATAAATTTTCTCTACACGAAAAAATTTGTACACTTATACCGTCGTATATAAAATGGACATCGTGCATAAGATATAACTGCAGAACGTCTGTTATGCTGATTACTTCACTTGGTGCATTTTTTTTTTATAACCGATTCAAACGATTCGTACTCCGCAGCGGTATGTCTAACGCAGAATATACATTGCCGCGGAATTATAGAATACATTTTTATTTAATGGTAAGAAGTTTCCATAGCAGAGATCGGGGCAAAACGAGCAGTTGGGGTAAAATGGACGCAACAGATATAATTGATACCAAAATTTATAAAAATTTAAGACAACATTTGAAAAAAATAAGTAAAAAATGCAACGTGCGTATTGAATTTGATTTTTTTTTTTTTCAAATTTCTTCTCAATTTTAAACACAATTTTCATGAAATATTACGTCAAATTTTTTACATGATTTTTTTTCATTTTGCTCACTGAGTCCCTTTTGCCTCTTTATCCCTTATTTTTTCTACATCTGAAAGGCGCATCTTTCTTTCCACCTTAATTAGCATGTATATGCGTTAGTTGAGTTGTTCGATAGAGTATATAATGTAATCGTGAATAGCATACGCCTTCCAACAAAAGCACTCGAAATGATTAACTGCGTCGGGCTTCGTCTTCTCAAAGTCAAGACGCTAACCATTATTATAATTAGTTGAGTGAAATACGCACGACAATGGAACGGTAGCTTTCTGCATAAAGGAAGTGTACTATAACTGTATTTTGTGCAAAGTTTTGAATTGTGTTACACGCTGCGCTAGACAAGTGCGCCAGTGATTTCAGGTGCGCCGCGTAACAATTTGTTGCGGAAAATCCCGACTTTGAATCGCGTCGCTGTATTCTGTTTCTCATGCGTCATCATTCGTTGGTTTCCGTACTGCGCGATTCTGCGATGCAAGAACTGTGTTCCGGTCGAACTGTTGTATCTATTATGCGATATTAACCAACTGGTAACCGTAAAAGTCACTCATACACAACATATTATGGATACAGTATAATTCAAAGTGAGAATGGCACAACTTTTCGACCGTCACGGTCGTGTGTACGTATAATTGGCTGGTTCTAGTACCGTTCGGGGGCGCGTCTGCGACTCAAAGCGAACTCGAGTAGCGTATAATGGATCCTCTACCGAGTAACTTTCAGTCGCTGGCACTGTTGGGTACTCCGCTCTCAGCTGTACTTCCATACAGCAGTATACATATATACCATTATATGCAAAGTATGTTATACCTACAGTAATTCCTGCGAGATAGTCGGGGCATAAGGATCCTCATCTGGGCGTTGAATTTGGCGCGAGCGTAAAGTGAAACGACTCGACGAGAGGCTTTACCTCACGAATTGCTATCTTAATTTTCTCCCGCGACACCACCGACGGTAACGAAAACGGAAGTAACGAAAACGTGGTAAACCGTTCGTGAAATTTATTCTTCAGGAAAATGTTGGACAATAATGCAGTAGCGGAGTTGTCCACAGTTCAAGTTGTATTGAACGCCCGATGGCAATTTAGCGCATGACAATTGATGCAACAAAGTTAGTCGTATTGCCTCCGTCGACCACAAGTTCAACTTGTTTAAACGATTCTATATTTCCGAGAACAATGTTAATATCCGGTTGTGTCGTAAATTCATTTCCGGGACGAAGTTGCATTTTTGTGACAAATTTATGTGACTGTGTCGGGTCGGCGTTCGGTCGCAGGCGTTCACTCTTAAAGCTGTTACATTGGACAGGAAACAAGAATGTCCAGGAAATCCGTCTGGACGAAGGATGTCGGACTTTCCGCGGAAGTACCAGCGTACTGCACATTTTCTTCATCCAATTGCTACATTTTTTTTCTCGGGAAACTCTGGTAACAGTCGTAAAGAATGTCCACCGAGTTGTCGGAGCGCAAGTAGAAACGCGCCGTAAGTGGTCAGACTCGACGTCGCACGCGACATGGTGTGGCAGGGGACACTATCGCCATCGCGATCACGTTGGAACTGTACTGAGGGCACTGTTACGCAATTGAAAATGCTTACGATAACTCTGAGGAATAAATTTACACCACAATCCTATATCCTGAATATACAATCCCTAGAGGTGTCGTTTTGCATTAAACAACTTGCAGCTGTTCAGCGGAGGGCTTCGCAGTTTGTCTTCAACTTAACAGAAGGGATCTTTAGCATGGACAGCAGCAAGTTTTAGTCTGAATTTCCAAGAAGCATTAATAGATGAGGCGCTCAAGGTACATTAGTGTACAGCATGATTTCGCGTAAGTTCAGCTTTGTCGCTACAAGCGCTCAGCGTGGGTTTGTGAAACGCGAATCTCGTATTTGAGGATCTCGTCTACGAAGAGCCATGAGGACAAGTTCATAACTTGTGTACGTGGCGCCTCATCTACTAGGAAACTGTTGCCAAGGGCTTTCCCACAGTTTCCTCAAATTTCGTATTACGCGCTTCCAGAACATTTAGATCAACAGAAGGGAAACTGTGGTTAGGATGTATTAAGTAAGATCGGCGCGCGCGTCTATCGAAACTTTCGCGTATTACGCGATACATCCGCAACGTCAATATCACGACATTCTGTTTCGAATTTGTTGCAAATCGAATTGGAATTGCGGTAAGAAAGTTGTTGATAGAGCTGAGTACAGCTTAATGATTATCGATGCGGCTTAATCCTTCTCACTAACTGAAGTCGAGAGATGCACAAGTTTTGGGTACTGTACCGGTTGCGGCCATTTGTACTGCAAACTTCGGTTGATATGACTTTCAATACTTCGAAGGAATTTGTATAAATGCAAAAAATGACCAATCCGCTCTCAATTTGATTCGATTGTATTGAGAGTTCCGTACTTTGGCGCATGTTTGCCGAAATTCGATGAAAAGTGACCAAAAAAGGCACTTCTACCCGATCTGTCTACCAATCTGTCTATTCCAGCTTCTTGGTTATTCTCTGCCTTTCCACGCTTCTTGCGATCTTTGTACCCTTGTCATGTTCCCTAACTCAGTAACATCTCGACAGAGGTTTGAATCCATCTAACCTATTCAACTATATGGATATCTCGAGAATCAGTGGGGTACTCTCAACGGTATGTCCAATGTCAGGTGGCTGTACACCTGGCTCGCGAGATCCCTTAGCCATCTCGAATGTTCGAAGTAACTTGGCGCCTTGGTGAAGCATAGATCATGGTAGCTGAAGCTCCCACGCGCGAGTTACGTCGAGGGCCATCAGTGAATTTCTGTGGCTGCCGAGGCAAACACCCGCCATGGAGTGTGGAACTTAGTAGAGCGTTGTATCAGTGGCGGTGGGTACTGTACTCGAAATCATGCTGTCCTTCCGTACACCACAGAGAGTCCGCATACCCTCGTTTCCCTCTATTATACATAGACAATCCATATAACCGTGTCGTGGTTTCACCGACAGAAACGGTGCCTGAGAAAGCAAGTGAGTTTGTGTGCAATGCACACAAACCGCTGAAGGCCATTCGTCATAGCCACACAAGCCAACCAAAATCATCCAACCAGACAGACCGACAGACAGACAGGCATACGGTGCGGCAAGCCTTTCGAATGTCAACTGTTAACTGTTTGCGAACACCTTCGTCACGTACGGCATAGAACTCGCAAAGGGGACGCGGTCTGGTGTGATACCCCGACTCGTCACACTTGCTTCCACTTCTTGCACACGTATGACTCCGCGAAATCTGTTTCGCTTTGATTCAAACGCTCGAACGTGCGCCAACGAGGGTTTTCGCATTGTTGGCAACAAGTTATCGCGTTATTGTTGGGGAATCATCGTTTTTGATGTACGAACGTCGATCAAGTAGATCGAAAAGGACAACTTTTTCCGTCTCGCATGGAAGATCAGACATTGACATGCGCAGAACATCGATACATGTATCGATGTTTTTTCTGCTTTATGGTGATTACTAGGGGGTGAGGGGTGAACAATTCGCGTTAATTCCGCAAAAAAAATGCACAAGTATTGAGTTTATTTTAAATAACTATCAATTATCCTTGAATTCGTATGAATTGAAATAGCAAAAAATTGAATGGAAATAATAATTCATGTTACCCATGTTTGGCGACATATGTTTCCTCATCGTAACTTCGACACGTGCCACTAGCGGGTTTAACACCTCGGTATTAGAATGAGGTCACACACGCACCCGGAGAAATATCATACAGGAACGGAAAAAAAAAAAAAAAAAAAAAAAAAAACGAGAGTGGAGTGAAGAGGTGATGGGAGACACCGGGACACGCGATGCAATAGATTTCCGGCAGCGTTATAGAAAACTCTGTTTCAAAGTTTTGAACAACTTCGAGCAACACGCTGGCACCCGACACTGAACCTCACATATATAGGTTGGTACTTATAGTAAGTTCTAATAGAGGAAGACGCTTTCGTCCACTACGACGCTCGCGTTTCTTATGCCGAAGTGTACGGCTGGTGTCGAGTCCCATTACCGGTGGAAACTGAGCCTCAAAGTGGCTTGAAATATCTTACAACAGCATCGGTACCGTGCCATTCTCAGGCTAGAAAAATGGCCCAACTTTTTATAACTCGTCGGCTTACTCCCTCCCTCCCCACCCCCCTCCCCACCCCTCCCCCGAGGAAATTTTCACACCAGAAAATTTTCGCTGTTGCGACAGCGTTAAACGATCGTGTGAAATGTACACCAACATGCGAGGTTAATTTCTGGTATTCCGGATCGATAAACGACGTGCATTATTCATGCAAAGCAATCAGGTACTGATTCAAGATAGCTTTTAGCATACAATAAAGAAAGAGAAAGAAGAAAAGTAAATCGTAAAAAAAAAAAAAAATTACGAAACACGATGCACTTAACGGCCATCAGGATCATGGGATATCGTACCGTGGCTCATGAAAAGTGTGGATAACTAATTTTGTGATAGTGCTTCTCGGAAACTGTAATGCAATTTTCCATTTTTTTTTTTTTTTTTTTGAGGTTAAAACTATTTTTTTGTATGAGAAACGCATTGAAGACGTAAATGATACACTTTTTATTAATACTGAACGTCATTATTAATTATAACGCACGTTTTAGTTAGGATATCATCGTCGACTGGAAATTTTCAATTAAAATGACAATTTTAATTGATCAACATTAAAAAAAAAAGGTTTTTTTGTTTTGTGTAAAACATCCATTTGCGATCGATAACTTTATCCAATCGACGAATCGATTTTGAGGTTAAGCGCGCAGCGTATTTTTTTTTTATTTGTTACGAAAATCGAAAGGTACATGAGCGACAAAAGTGATCACGATAGCAAAACGAAAACGAGTGCGGAAGCGATGTAACAGGACAGCCGTTCACCGCATGCATACACTGCGGTTCGTACGAGCTGAAGTTGAAAATACTTTATATGTAGAGCAATACTCTAAAAGAAGAAGAGATAGGAAGAGAAATAGCGCAGCTGTATAGATGACGACACATGGTACTTTTTTTTTAGTACTGAGACTCGAAAAAATATTAAATAAATAAACAATTTTTCGGATCGACAATTATTATCAAAAAATAATCATTATTATTATTATTATTACATTATAAATTGTTATAATCATTATTTGCCAACTAAACCGAGAAATGCTCTTTAACATCGTTATCAAGTAGAAATAGTCGCATACATGCTAATCGCGCCACGTGCGGCTTTACATCGACACCACATCGACGATGAAATTGGATGCTAAGTGAAGTTTAGAAAATTATAAGTCCGGTAGGTTGAAGTTATCGTGTTACATTGCACGTGTCCCTGTGTTACATATCCTCCGCCTATCATGCCGCGAATACCATCACAGGGCGTTACGATATGCGTTACGTCAAACGCACACGAGCGCGGGATGATTTTCCGGATAGGGCAATAATTTGGCGGCGCGGCGCTTGCGCCGCAAGCGAAGTCCGGGTCAACGGCAAGAACGTCGTCCCAGTCTAGTCGCACGACGAACGCCAAAGTAAACGACCGACGAGCCGCGCGTCGCGCTTTCCCACTCCGCGAACGCTCCGGCTTTTAGCCCCGTCGCGATAAACTCTCGTGACGAAAGCTTTCGCATCGATTATAAAAAATCATTGCAAAACTTAGTGAATTAAATAAATGATGAAAAATATAAAAAAAAATTAATAATAACGACGAAAAAAAAAATTATAAAAAAAAACGAAACGGAAATGAAATGATGAAATTAAAAGTTTAGTGAAAATGTGAGTGTCTGTCCATCAGAAAAAGATATAAAAGAGTAAAAGTACATCCGGATTTGAACTCTGAACTTTAGCTCTCGGAAGATAAGTTCGTTTGGTTCTATATTCGCAGTTGTACACATATACTATATGCATCGGTGTTAAACTGTATAGATGAGAATAAAGTTTGAAAATCCGTACCAAAGTTTTCAAACGAAGACGCTCGCTTCTCATTAAATGACGTTGAATAATTATTGCGAAGAAGTTCACGATCGGATCTGTACCAAGTTTTCATGGAGTCATTTTTCATTGTTTCACCGGTGATAGAGAGGGACCCCGGGTTCTCGATAACTCTCTGCACCCGCCGCGAGGGTTGAGAGATCGTGCCGCGTCGAGCGAAAATAAAGTTCAAGATTTCATCCAACTTTTCGCCGAAGATCGAGTGCGAGAAGTTAAAGAAAATCTATAAAAACACAGCAATTCTGTTTCGTTTTTTTTCTCTCACTCTCTCTCTCTCTCTACTGAATCGACACAAGCAACGAAGATATACGTAGCTTATTTGGTCGATGAAACTCCGATAGTTTCGATTATCTGAGAAAACATACTCGCCGCCCCGAGGGTAGAGGGGGACTTTGTAACGACAATATTTTCACAAACTCCGAACTCTCCTCACATCTGACCAAAGTGATGAATGAAACTTTACTTGATAACCATTTGGTTTGAAAAAAAATTCGAGCGATTTTTTTTTTTTTTTTTTTTTTTTTTTTTTAGTGCAACTATAGAAATAGACGTCGAGGTCACCGAGAGTCGGGGACATTTCGGGTTTGCCGAGGTAAACCGCGGTCAGTTTGGTCACCGCAAACACCGCTCGCGTGCAATTATCCGATCAGTTTTCATCAGTGCTCACGCTTCATCGCGGAACTCCTACCTTCATTCTGGTCAGTCTATTTTACTTTGGATTCACGAATATCCTCGGGTTCAACGATGTTTTAACACCTCCGAGGGAGGCTACCGGTGTTTGTTCGATAAACTAAAGTGAACGCGGCGTTAAATGAAAAGATCAGTTTTTTGTCATTGAAATGGTTATTCATATTAAATACGCTCGGAATTATTCGGAAATGTGAGTGACAAACGGCAGCGGGAACATCGCGGGTCATCAAGTAATGCAAATCTGCAGCGAAAAGGTGAGATAAAAATTTTGAACACGAAATATAGCAATTGGATAATAATTTTTTTTTTTTTTCGTTAACCATTTATGGGGAAAACCTATTGTTAAAGGCGCGATCAATTTTTTAATAGCCCACTTAAAGGGTTTTATAATTCACGTGAAACATCGCGAATTCGGGAGATTAAGATTCGTTTTACGGTATTGCGAATGTAGGAGACGAGGGTCCGGTGTGCCTCGAGAGCTCTTTGGCTACTACTCGGAGTCGTAGTCAGTGGAAAGTGCTTTGAATAGTCAAACGGACCCTCGAGGCTGAGATATTCTCGTGTTACTACAAGATTCTCGTGCTTACCGTTCGTCGGAATTTCTTGAGGCTAAAAGACGAAACAATTGAAGAAACAAACGAAATCACTACGACGAAAGACGATAATACGTAAAGTGGAAGACAATGTTTGACGAATTTATTACGAAATCGTATGATTTTTCGTGGATGGAGATCAGGCGATACGGGGTGCGCAACGAAACGACTGATCTATAGACGAGGCATTAAGTAGAAAGGGTTCCAACTACTAACAGCGGCAGACTAATCAGTGATACTCCCCGAGAGACCCAACAATCACGTCGATAGCTCACGAAATTTCTTTGTTCATTTTTTGCTGCGATTTCGAGACGAAACAATCGAAAAGACAAATGAGACGACGTATTGAATGAAATTCGACAAATGCGACTTTACGTATTAAGTGGGTTAATATCTCGCGACGTAGTGGTATAAACGTAAAAATATCATCGAACGAACGATAATTATCGTTTTTTTTTATAGAGGAAATATATTTCGTATTTATTTTTACGAAACCGTTTACCGTGAAAAATTGATTGAATACATTATCGATGTATTTCGCGATAGAATTTTTGTTTCGTATTGAAAAAAAATTGGAGAAATATCTTATTGAGATCATCAACGTTCGGAATTATTTTCGACAAAATATACGAACGACTTGGCATGGGAAGGCTGTCATGGTGGCAATTTTTTTGTATTGCACTTTCGTAATTTCATATTTCATTCACTCTTCCACACGGTGCCAGCGCTGCATTAATCATGCATGTCATATGAATTATATGTGCGAAAGTTTCCGCACTCAGAGCTCGAGAGTTGTCCGATATGAAAACAGGATCTGCCGGAAATAAATAATGCATCGCAGTCATCCCGTAACCACTTGCTGGCGGCCTCATCGGCTAAGTGGAACAGATCCGAAGTGCTCAGCCATTTCACAAGGGGTAAATCAGCGGTAGAATTAAGATGCTATCCTTCAACATTCACTATATTTACGAACCTCCGACCGAAACTCATAACAATTAGATGAATGACCGTGCTGACGTTTACTTTTGTGAAAACCAATCGAAGTGGAAGTTTTTTGGCATTTTTTTTTCTTGCACTATGTCTCTGTGTCTCCGCTTCTCGTATGGCATAGTCACTCGATGAATCGCCAGACGGTAACAATCGAAACCGTCGAAAGAGATTTCATGTGGAATAAAAATAGATCGAAAAATATATCTATATATGGTATATCCAATATATTTTTGTCAGAAAATGATATATTACGGATATATTTTACGATGTATATATTTCCCCAAATATATAAGAATTTGTATGATTAATACATTCATCATATAAAAACACCGATTTTCATATATTTTTTATATTCTTTTTTCATTTTTTTTTTTTTTCATTCCTATGAGAAATTTCATTTCCTATTGTGATTTTTTTCAAATTAGACCGGTAGGGAATTCCAATGAAAAACTGGCAGGCAATTGCCACATGCCGGCAATGAGCGTCGAAGTAGAAAATACTGTGAGTGGTCAGACGTGTTCCAGAGAATCCACTCGATACTGGAAATACGTAATACAAACTTTTCGATCGAATTATTTCCTTTCATTTTCGAAATATCGAGATACGAGACGATTAGAGATCGTTGATTTTACAATATTCGGTGATTCGAACCGATGTCCCAAAAATCGAAAAATAATGAATAATCGAGAATAATGAATGCAAAGACTTCGTTCTCGAATTTCGCGTCAGTGAATCCGTGTTTTCTTATTTACCGATACGCAAAGAAAGCAATTAAAGAAATCAATAGAATAACACTAATTAGGAAGTACCTATCAAATTCAACAAACCAGAATAACAGATTCTTCAGTGAAATTTGCGAGTCAGAAAAAGCCATAATTTTGCTTAATTAATTCGGAAAGTACGAGAGAACTCAGCGAGAGAGATATTGTGAACACAGGTAATTGCGATCCGTTGCAAATAAGAAAAGCAATTGCATGGCAGAGGCACAGGTAGCTTCAGTGTTTCGCACAGCGCTCGAACATCTTCTCAGACTATCGGATCCTTCCCTCGCGCTGAGTAATTTGTCTCGAATTACGAAACCCCCCGCGCCGGATAGACTAAGACGAAGCGAAAAAGAAATATCCGAGTGAGCAGTTGGAATTTCTAAGGAGGATAAATTTATAACCGTGGAAACGTAAACAGAAGAGAAAATTTGCCTCGAGAAGTCGACTCTCCGTTTTATTGCGGCATCTCACGAACGATATACTTCCTCAACTAGAACTTCTGTGTTATCCAAAATGTCTGTGATAATTCGCGCGGAACACTCCACAAGTGCTTTGAACTTTTAAATAATTTATCTGCGAAGAACTTTACCGTCTGTATTATCGATCTGCGAAATGTTTGTCCGAAGTTATTGCGTAATTGCTTTCCGGTTTGTGGATCGGCTTTTAGCGCCTGCAAGAGAAACAATTATTTCGGCGTCCGGCGCGAATTTATAAAAAAAAAAAAAATTTATCAAAATTATTGCGGAAGGAATTACAACTGTTAACTGTTGAGAATAGAAATAAACTTTTTTTTCTGACACAAAATCGGTTTAATATCGGAAAAAATCTCGTATGTTAAATTTTACTAACATTATTCTATCGGACGTAATCTTGCAGTCGATAATTATGGCTGCGAAAACAGTATAAATTCCAACGGTTTATATCAGAAATCTGTGAGTCCGAAAGTGTATTTCAGCTAATTTTTCTTCTACTAATTATAAGCTCATTAGAAATGGAGTAAAAATTAACGACACGCGATCACCGACGAGTTTTTTTTAACTTCATCATTTTTCACTGTCGAGGAACACGTGTTCACGCGTAATCAAGCATTTCGAAGAATTCAAAATCATCCCTTACAATCGCACCTGTAAAATGTGTCGTACCTAATGGGCTACGAAATAGCATATCGCGCCGTTCGGGAAACTACACCCCTCCCTTGAAAAATTATTTTTGTTCGCCTTGCCGTTGAGTTTTCTCGAGATAAGCTTCGTGGCTCGACATTTTTATCCTCCTTCGTAAATATACATGAATAACAACGAGATCCCGAAAAAAAAAAAAGACGAATAACAAAACGCGGTGACGACGAACAAGGAGCTTTTAACCAAAGTTATATGAAAACGGTAGGATTCGACAAGGTACCAAAAAGTCGTCTGAGGTTACCACCACCGCTTCTTGGGCACTTCTTCTGCAACTCCGGGGAACAGTTCAGAATTTATTCGAGAAAATGGGGGAGATCAACCGGGATTTCGTGAAAAATGAGGCATTAGTCGTTTGGGTAGCGTGAGAGGGATATTAAGTGGTAGTTTCCAGGGTCTCTTTTGTCTGCGGCGAAGTAGCCGCAACCTACGAGTCACGTTACGGTAGGTTATGACGAAGATAAATTAAATTCGAAACACTTGAAACATCGTACAATAAGCCTCGACGACACACGAAGCACGGAATATTTATAGAATTTTTTTTTTTTTTTCCGCACCCACTATGAATTTTGCGTATCGGACGAGTATAAGTATATCGGCTTAAACTTTGCCGTCTTGCAGCTCCAGTCGTGTACAAACCATTGTTGGCATTTATAATGCACCTCAGTCGACGTGCACGAAGTGTTTTGAAAAGGTCTACAGGCAACCGGAGATTTATGCTTCGCCTATTGTTTGATTGTGCATAAAACAAAAGCAATATTGCGTGTACTGCGTTCGTTCGACCCATTTCGTGAAATTCTGCACGAAATTATTGTACTGGCAATGTCAAGATATCCGAATTCGGTGGCCGATTTTTATAATATTTCGATATGCAATAATAAAAATTCGTCATGTATTCATTTTTAATGATTAACTCAAAAATGATGAAAAAACCAAAAATGGCCTTAAAGTTTTTTTTTTTTTTTTCGAATTCTCATTTTATACGAATTATGAATTCAATCGAACTTATCAAATTTGTTTTCGGCAATATTATCAACAAAATGAAAAAAAAAAAAACGGAATCGTTAATGACCAATAATTGTTTAATTCTGTGAACAAATTCTCATTATATCATCGGAAATAACGATTACCCAGTCACGCAACAAGAAACGGACTAATGCGCGAGGGATTATTTTTTGCCACATCGAAAGATATTATTAGAAAACAAACGTGTTTGTTCTGTTTTTGTTAAAAGATTTCGGAACATCATAAAAACGTATATATCTCCGACTTAGACTCCTCCTCCTCACCCTTTCCCTTTTATGTACACAAATATAGAAGTTACGCTATGCTGATAGTTGCAGACACGCAGCCAATGATTAATCGCCAAATGGTGAATAGAGCCAGAAATATCCCTGACAACTTGTAAGTATTCTATAGAACTTACAAGAAAAAGAGAGGATATCGTGTTCGAGGAGTATTAGGTGGAAACCGGAATTGGTCATTAATTTTCGAGGGTTCGCCGGAGCGTAGCGATAGCCAACTTACGTGTATTCCAACGCCCGACTGTATAGTCGTAATTTACAGCCTCGTCCAATGCCGCAGTCATAATTTTTCGTGATTCTAAAAAGCTTCGTACACCCGCGCCGAGCCACTGAGAGAAACGCAATCGCGCAGCGTCTACCGGGCATTTGTTCTCTCACTTGCAATTACCTGTAATGGCGTGCGCACCATTCGCAAGGACTGTCGAGTTCGCAATTTCGCCCGTTAATATAGTCCCGATGCCGACCAACCCTATCAGCGGGGGTCCAAGGGCTACGGGGCCAACTGACAAGACTGCTGTTGCGTGCGCCACGGGTAACGTCATTATTTTTCTGCCGAACGATACGAGAAATCACTCGTTGAACTTCGGGACTATGTATTGCTGCGTATTACCAAAGTGTGAGATTCACGTGAAATTCCGAGAGAACTTCGACAAATTTCTAATGAAATATAAATCTGAAAAAAATCAATTATACAGAAGGTGCTAAGAAAATTAATTTTCTATAATAATAATTCAAAAAGTTATTAACAAATTAGCAGAAAAAAATCAATGCTCAACAAATTACCCGAGCATTGATTTTTTTCTGCTAATTTGTTAATAACTTTTTGAATTATTATTATAGAAAATTAATTTTCTTAGCACCTTCTGTATAATTGATTTTTTTCAGATTTATATTTCATTAGAAATTTGTCGAAGTAACCTAACTTTCTCTTTAGTCGAAATTTATTTGCTATTTTTTTCGAATACATATAATTAAAAAAAAATTCTAATTCTCGAAAATTCGTAATTTTTTATTCGCAAAAAAAATCAAATTTTTTATTTTTTCGGAAATTTTTTTTTTACTAATTCATTAATATTTTTTTCCAATTATTATTATCGACAATTAATCTTGTAAGCACCGCCTGTATGGTTAATTTTTTTTGTTTTTTTTTTTTTTTCAGATTTTTATTCCATTAAAAAGGTGTCAAAATTCTTTCTGAATTTCTCGCGAATCGCACTCGTTGGTAATACGCAAACGGTACACCTTCCTTAATGAAATCAATTGACCGTTTCATCGTTCTGTTTTTGTAGTCTCTATTTTTGGGTACAGGAAATACCGATATATTTTAAAATTCCCTTTTTCGTTCGTCAGACTGCAATATATTGTTCGTGAGTATCAGTCGAAAGTTTTCTCCTATAACAGGATTGATTTTGCTTGTCCGAGTGCTTTTTTTTTCGTGAACAATGTATCGATTGATGAACGTACCAGCATTTTGCGTTCGTCGGTTGTAACCTGATACATTCGTCTATAGTTTCATCTCGCAGGGCTTTGTAGTCCGTTGAAGTGAACTCGGCGAATATTTGTTTCATAAACTCCGTGAGTTCATGCGACACGCACATAGTTTGTATAAATAGAAATTTCGTACGGATAAATGTAAAAAATGGAAGGTTCGAGTAAAATAAATTAATTTTTCACGATCTATCAAAAAGATTGTCAGGATAACGTTTACAAGTATTTTTTCGGACGAAGTAAATTTCAATTATTTTAGTCTATATTTTTAATTATCAACTGATAAGGGAAGCGTTATCTTTTTATGATTTTTTGCTTTGTTTTCATAGTTCGAATGTTGATTTTCGCGAATTTAAATTTCAATAAAATTCTAATTTCATTAAAATTTTGCAAAAAGCCTCCGACGGTAAAGTGATTATTCTGCGAAAAGTTCGAAATAATTTTACAAACTCGGAAAAAGTATTCGCTGCCTGTTGAATTATTTTATTTAATTTTTCTCGACTGCATCGAAGAGTTTTTCGGAGTTTCGTAGTTCGCGAACTTTTTAAAATCTTTTTGCAAATCAACGACTTACCAATCGGATTATCTGCAATCTGATCGAAAGAAATGAATATTTAAATTATGAATTGATAATAATTCATTGATTTCACTAACGTGTCGAAGATATAAGTAATTCCATAACGCGCTGAAACTTTCGCGTATCTCAATCGTCGAATTTCAACGAAGGGGCAATAATGCTCGGAATTTTTACTCGAATTTCAATATCCGTTCGATACGACTATCGGCCGGTAGTTGATACGACGATATAAATGAAATTCACGAGCGTAAAATTGAATATTACACGAGAATTTTCGAACGTTTCGCACAACCAATAGCCCCGGTAGCGCGCAAATTCAGGGACCTCATTTCGCAGAACGGTATTATCCCTTCGCGAGATGAGAAGACCGAAGCAATTACTATTATTTCAGCGGCAAATCGCGGCGCGTATTCATCGATTTGCTGAACTCGTAAATTCTATAAATCGAACAATATAATTTCCATAAGAATGTTCGTATTAAACTCGGCGAATCGATGCTACAATCAAATCATTGGCCAAATTACTTGACTTTTTTTTTAATTGACATCGAATGTTTGACCAATTTCCGAGAGACGTATCAAACGAACGAAGTTAATGATGAAAAGCGACTAAATTTAGTTTATTTGAGAAATAAAAATCGAATGATTCACGGAATCTCTCGAGGAAAAGCAAACAGCGAATAAATGTATTATTTGTCATCCCGCGTTTCTGTCTCTTCGCCGGAGCTTTGTCTTCGTGTTATTTACTATAGTAGAGATAGAATCGGGACACACGCGTTTCCCTTTGAAATCCTCACGAAGATGCCTTCGTATGTACCTCAGCCGTATATAATTCGTAGGGAACTGGGAATTCTCGAGAGTACCCGTCAGTGGTGCGCACAATTTTACTCTGTTACGTAGCAAAGAGCTCGAAGACAATATTAGATCTTTCGGGGTTTCGAGTAGATATTCGCAAAGGGATGGAATATGGCATGTAAGTCGGTCACAGCAACGGTAAGCGTATTAGAATACATATGTTGCATGTTTGCAAAATCATATTTTAGTATTTCGGAGCTGAGACCCAAAAGGAAAATGCGATTGCGCAATGAGGTTAATTTTTTCGGCATTGGGGACTTAATTTTTTATTTAATTTTTTTTTATTCAATTTTTTATACATTCCGTGAAATATATTCTAAAATAAATCCGCATTATCCGAAATATGTTGGATATAACTTTACAATATTTTGACATTGAGTTTAAAATTCAAAAATTTTCGATGTATTTATTTTTATTATTTTTTTAATACATTTTGAATTGTAGGATAAAATCGATACCGCGTAAAGTGACTCATTCAATCTCATATTTTCCTACAATCCTCAGGGCACACGTAACGTTTATGAGTATGAAAAAAAAAAACGCAAAAGTACTTTAGAAACAAATATTTTTAATAAAAGCGTTCGCGCGTGAATGAAAAATTCTGTAATTCCGAAAGTCTGCGTGAAAGAACAGCAAGCGATTAAAAACTTATCACTCTTTTAACACCGTCCCTTTGATATTGCGATTATCATTGTTATTATTATTATGTTACCCTGAAACACGTGTAAGAATGCGTGAAGCTCCGAGGGCTGTAAAACTCCTTGAGTTTGCGTAGCATAGAGAGAAGTGGTGCATAGAGTGCAGCTATTATACATCTTCTTCTTCATCATGTTTTTTTTTTTTCTTTTTCGTCGTTCTCTATCGCAGACTTTATTTTATTTTTTTTTTTTTTTCTCTTCGTACCGCACGCAAAAAAGGTATGTGGAATGTGGTTTCTCTTGAAGTAGGATGAAAAAAAGCAGATAAAATTAGAGGGAAAGAGGATAAAAGGGAAAGCCTCGCGCCCGTAGGTCGCTCTATAAAGTTGCTTTCACAGTTTAATTTTACGTTGCGATGTACGTGCTGCGTATCCAGCGTATAATAAAAGTGTATGTAGTCGCGCGTCGGATTCTGGAAATGAGATAGAAGGGGATGCGAAAGAAGCTCGTGAGTTTGCGAAAATTCGAGTTGAGTAAAGAAAATCCTGTTGGACGTGGAAAACGTCCGAATATGTATACATATGTGTATATATCTCTCTATATATATAAAGTTTCCGCCGCTGTCGCCGCCGCCGCCGTGTCAGGAATTGATACATACTTATGAGACACCCGGTATATGAGACCCATCAGAAAAATATTCTAAGTCCCTCTAAGGAGGAAAAAAAATATTCTAAGGGGGACTTAGAATATTTTCCTTAGAATATTCTAAGTCCCTCTAAGGGGGACTTAGAATATTTTTCTGAAGGGGGGGGGGGGGGTCGTGGGAGGGGAAAGTCAAAATATTCTAAGTCCTTCAAAGGGGGACTTAGAATATTTTTGGTCGAAGGAGTAATGGCGAATGGGGGGGGGGGGGGGGAGGGGAAAAATATTCTAAGTCCCTTCAAGGGGGACTGACTAAGTAAAAATACAAAAAAAAGCGACGGCGACCTCCATTGGTGAAAAGTTGCGGCGGTGATTAAACATTATTATAATGTTGATAAAAGAAATGCGAGCGCGCGTAGCGCGCGAACACGGGGAAACTCTAGTATATATATATAAACAAGCGACCATTTGGTAGTTTAAACTCGTCCTCGCGCTTGTGTTAGATACGTATATGTATTTTTCTATATCTATATATCTATAAAGATACGAAACTCGTTGCAAACTCCGAAACCGACAAAGTTGACAAGAAAACAAGCTGCGAACGCGAAATTAAGTAGCCCCATCGTTCGTATAACCGAAACAAAGCACGCGTGAACGCCGATACGTCCGTGGAAGAAATTTCCCAAGTGTATATCCCGATAAATCTGTATATGAGTATCATGGCATTGTTGCTCGTCACCGAAATGGGATACGAAAAGTTTCGCGAAAAAAAAAACTTTCTTTTTCTCTTTTCCAAACTTTCACGGTCAGCATTTTATTACGTGTCTTGAGTTCTCGTGTCAAAGCTAACATCGTTCTCCTCTCGATGTCACATTGATCAAAATATTCGTGATTTTCATGAAATTCGCGAAGAATTCGCGATCATTTTTTCGTCATTTTTTTTTTTTCTATTCATGATATTTTGGAGTCTGCAGATGCAGTTTCATAAATTAAGTACGTCTTATATTACTTATCACGAAACCGAAAAAAAAAAAAAAAAAAATGGCGGCCTCCACAATATTAGTCAAATTGACATCATTGACGAGATTAAATCGACAAAAATGACTAAAAATCTTTTTCAAGCGCATACCAATGTTATTTGTGGGCATATTATAGTATATAGCAAACCCCGCAGGGTTTCGATTGCACGTATATGTTTCCCGGGTATACTTAATCCTTATTTGCATGAAGCAGGAGATGCATGCTTAATGATAGGACTGTTTTCAAAGGGTTGTATATTCCGTGGAAGAGTAGAGAAATTATATCGTGCAATCACCTCGTCCGCAAGCTGTTCCAGTTCTCTCTACCTTCGCACCTAGTCGCGCCTAACATTAACACCCCGTGAAATCGCGCTTCCCCCGTATTTCGAATGCATATATTACACTGAAAATCGTACGAACTGTGTATTTTCACTTGAATGCGTACGAATACTGATTGGTCTCTCGTAACCATACGTATCGTACACATATCCTGTAATACATCGTACGTAAAACGCGTGAAAGTGTGTTCGTGTCTGCATAGTAAATCGAATGCGGCTTCATTTTGCCAGAATCGATTTCGACCTTTTCAACGAATACCACTACATTATTTGCTCCTATATACATGCATATGCCCCGCGCGCATAAGTATTCATATACTAATATCTCGAATATGGAATACATACGAACAACTGCACTTCTGTAACAGCTAAACACTACAATACAGTAGGTATGCGCATGCGTATAGACGCGTATTCTGCGCGTCTTTATCAGCGTCATAGTTGTGCTCATCGCTACCGAATTTTATTTATCAAAAACCTATGCTTTTTGCATCGATTTGAAGAAATATCGGTGAGATTTTACGGAAAAAAAATATATAAAAAATATACGATTTTTTATATAATACGAAGACATAAAAAAATGATTTATTTTGGTTTGAATCCAATTATCAAAGTAAAAAAGGAACAAAGAAGATGCTTTAACTTACTCCTGGAAGAAGGATTGTGTGGACCATAAGAATTAACGTCTTATTGAAGCGCACATAAAAAAATTAGTAATTAGTTGATGGATTAACCTTTTATAGACCATTGAGCGGCGCTTCAAATCGAAGTGTAACAAAGTGCTGCATAAACCCTTTCGGCGAGGATTCATAACTGCATCAATGCCATTGTTACATCGGGGATAAAGTTTGATCGAAAATCTAAAATAGAATGACCAAAATAGAAACTCGGAAATTCTATCTATGGCGCATTTCTATCTCGCTTTCTGTCGCGGGAATACCTTAATTTTCCAACTCGACTGTACGAACATCGCATCTTCCTATACGCGAAGCGGACTTACCGGGGCGCGTTCGTTCGCCCATCCATCATTCCATCAGAACTGCACATAAATTGAATATTAACACCAAAGTTGCGTTTCGCTCTCGCCGTTCTGCTCGCGCCGTTGGGCCCATCGAGTTCTCTACGTAAGCGCGAAGCACCCACTCGGGTTTTGCTGCTACACGCGCATATAACGTACATTCATGTAGCGTGTCCTCGACCTCGCGTTTTCGGTAAACGAGCGGAAGTAGTGCAATATTTACGATCGCATTTTTATCGATTTTGTTGCATTCGATATTTTTAAACGATCGATTTTTTTATCGATATTTTTGGATTCGATATTTTCAAACGATCGCGAGGCACTTCGTGTAATCTCTTATTTTTCGATAAAAAATACGACCACATTATGCAACCATTTTATATCGGGGCACAGGTAATATTTATTGAATTCAAGAATCAAATTTCTTTAAAAACTCAAAAATATGGCGAAATACCAAAAGTTCGGTATAATTTTATCATTATTCATAATTCCAAAAAAATTTCGGAAAAAATCTGTTTACGATGTTTTTTTTTTTTTTGCGAAATGTTACGTGACATTTTTCACAGCCCTCTGCGCGCGTCGACTCGAATAAAAATATTGTAAACACATAAAATAAATGCGAACAAGAGAATAGGACTATATCTGCATATAAAAAAAGTGATATATTTGAAAATCGTTAATTTACCAACAGTGACGATATTCCATCAGTTCGACACCAAAAAGGAAGAGTGAACGAGAGATAAAAAGAGATATAGGTAGATGATGTGGGTGTCGGACCGGATTGATTGATCGATCGAATGATAAAACAATCCATTATCCTCGAAGCTGCCAAAGAGGATGGGTATGGAAGGGGATAGGGGAGGTGGTGGTTTAGGGAGGTAGAGAGGTCGGGCGAAAAAAAAATGGCGACAACGTCCGGTGACAGAGAGCTTTACGAGTGAAATATTACGGGGTATTGTGATGCGGCGAGAGCGGAAACGGTGCGACAAGGTTCTCTCTTTCTGGTCCTCGTTGTTGCTCTCTGCTGACGCGCTTTTTTTTCCCACCAAAAAAAACATACACGCAGATGCGTGTCTGTATATATATATACGCGAGATATCATCCAAAAGGTCCGAGAGCTTGTCTCGCGACGCCCGATTTGGCCCGAGTCAAGGAATCGCGCCGATCCAACTTGTTCGATTTCGCGCGAAGCGTGACAAACGATTTCTCAACGGAGTCTTTAACCCTCAGTTATACGGATCGTTTCGCGAGACTAACGACTCCCCCGAGAGATATATTAACCCCTAGAAGAAATGTTAATATACATCGATACAGATTCTGTTATCGCGAATAATGTCGCGAAGAACGACGAATAATATTTCCCGAAAGATTCGTAAAGACGGAGTTTCGTTGTAAAAACTTGTCGTCTATAGAGTTGTTGTCTATAGGACGGCTATAATAAAAGACCGATGGATTCTTGCGGATTTATTGCATCCCGTGGTAACCGGGTGTTGTGCTTCTTATACATCTATATATACGTGTGTACATAGTACCAAAAACGTTTTACGCCCCTCCGAAATATCACTTAACGTATTTGTCATTCTAATGGCCAAACTTTCTTCGCCCACATAACCAATCAATATAAATATATATAGATCTATATATATAAAGATGTATAGTGGGAGTTATGATGAACAAGAAAGCGAGGAACGACGCACACGGATTCCCTTGAACTTTGAGATTCCAACTGAGATATGAAATACCTGGGAAAACGATTTTCTCATCGATTACATATTCCCGTACTATACACCTACGGCTGACACATTTACAACGGAGTATTAAAAATTCCATTATTTATTTATCTACATATCTACTGGAAGCGTTTTTTTTTTGTAATTTTACATTTCTATTTTTACGCCTATATTTCTATTTTATCGATGTAATAAGACGAATAAAAATTGCATTGAATTGGAATTTTTTTTAATGTACTTTTCAAAAATTCTTACATTTTCGAAAGGTCAAGATAGATCTTTAGCTGATTTGCATTGTGCAGCTGCCGACAGAAATTTCAACACAAGTAACTCCTTCGTTCGTTAAATACGCAAATTTTATACTTCATATGAAATTTTTATGAAAATAAATATATTTATATCGCAAAATGTATCAATAGTTTAAAAATTTTTTTATGCAATTATTTTTAAAAAATTAATAAAAATGTAGCAATGAAAATTCGAGTGAAAAATTGTTAATTTGCATAAAGTCTTAAATAATTTTAGAGGTTAAGAAAATTTTTCCGATGCAGTCGGCGATCGACTGTTGAATTCTTTTCGGTCGAAATTTTTTTCGGAGTCAACGTACGCGTAGTTTGTTGTTTCTAAACGCCTGCGACATGATTTCGTCGGGATAGTGCGCATGCGTCGGAGTAACATTGTCTATTATACGCAGAGGTCAATACGATTTCGATAATGAAACGCTATCGTCGATTATACGATAATAAATCAAACATCGCGTAAAAAAGTTGGAAGTAAAAGACTACACGAGTGCTATCGGATCCGAAGCAAGTTTAATCGGTGAATGTCACTGAAAATTAATTTAGTGCCCCGGCGGCGTCCCTGCCATCCAATCGAGCGTCCAAGAGAGGAGCAACGAGACGAGGAAACGAGGCAATGAGCAGAGCAGAGCAGCGCGCGAGGTCGGCTTGTTGCACGCGAGAATTGATTGACCACCTCGATTGTTCTGTTCGTTTTCTCGCACTCTCGTTCACCCGAGAGAGCTACTCTCCTCTCCCCCTCTCGTTGTAGGCATCGGAGGGATGAATGTTCGATCCCCGACTCTATTTTGTTCTATACTATCGTGAGCTCGAGTTCGCAATGTTTTTCACCTGTATTTTTTTCACGTTTCTTTTTTTTTTCATTCTTTCTTTCAATCCATGCGAAAGAAACAAAAAGAAAACGAACAATGGATAGAAATAAAGTACGCGCTCCGACGAGCCAATTAAATTCGGATGCAAACCTCCTCCGGGACGACCGAACCGAAAAGTCCCTACAATTCCTGTTCCGGAAAAAACTTTGGATTTTCTCGGAATTTTTAATCTCGCACTGCCATTAATTTTCAATGTTGTAGCCGCGAATTTCTTTCATCCTGCTAACTTTTGTACCATAATTTAAATCTCGAAATGTCGTAAAACGCAATAAAAAAGATTTTTCATTCATATTCTTCACCCCTTTGCTTTCAACAATTTCCCGTCGAAAAATACGAAATTTCTTTTATTTAACGAAATTTTATATAAAATTGTAAAAATATTTAATTTTAAAAATGATTAAAATAAAGTTTATAATTTCATGAAAATTATCGCGGAAGCCATTCGAAATCTCGTGACGCGTTACACGCTAAAAATTAAAATCTCTCGCGGATAACAAAAAAATAAAAAATTAATAACATCATTAATATTTCGGGGTGAAATTTTGCAGAATGTAATATAAATTGGAACGCGCTATGATGACGGAAAGCGTAGTGGAAAGTGTTACTTAGGATGAGCACCGGAGCAGCGTCTCATGCATGATCGCTTCGCGGTGTACCAAGATAGCCGCTCTATTAAACATCGCGGCCCATCTCTTCAGTCGGCCCCCACCGGGCTATTAGACGCTCGTAATTACAATTAAAATCGAGCTCCGTAATTAAAAGCCGGTTAGAACTCGCGACCTCGCCGACACTCTTGAGACTTACGCCGCCGGATATAAACTGACGTTAGGCGGTCTAAAAAATAGTAGATGGGTGTTGGAAATTAGTTGCGGGGCTGAATATCTCCGGACAAGTACTGGTTTTCTCTGACCTTTTCTGTCGCCGCCCCCCTCTTTAATGTCTGCCGGTTTACTGCCTCTGTATACATGTACTTCATCAGTCTATATGCTGGTACCGGTGTTACTGACGATGTACCTGACGGCTAGGGAAGTAAATCCTAATGCTAACCGGCATGACCTACATGCGCATGCGCCCTGTTTTCATGCGGGTGAAAAGGGAGAGAATGCAATACGATTACCAACTATTCCGATTTCCCTTCCAAGTCTAATGGTATTAAAAAACGATCGTATTGTTCCCTAATTCCTACATTTTAGGTTATGAAAAGCAGAAATACGATAGAATGTTGATGACATTGTATTGGTATCACATTTGGGGAGATGAATTCATCAGCCAGACGTTCCGCTATCGGTTTTGGGTTAAAAAGAATCAACAAAAATTCGAAAGCGTCTGCTATGTATCTAAACGTCGCGTCTGGAGCCCATCGATTCGGAGATTAATGCTGAAGAATTATTTCAAACATTTTTTGTCGGCTCACGCTATGACGCAAATTCCAATGAAGGCTGTAATCGAAGAGGACAAAAAATATTGGAATTGTTTGCTCTCCGCGATCGAATAATTTGGCGACTGACCTCGTTTGGGATTGGATCGGTCCATAAGGGGTTTGGTTAGCGACGGGTTAATGAAAGATCGTTTGTCTTTCTGTTCGGCGCGCTTTATACTGTAAATTCAATACGTAGACTCACAATCAGTGTTGCGATTGCTGCAGCATATAGGCCTTCGATGTTCGCAGTTGTTACAGAGTGTACCGAGCTTTTCGCCACAATGAAATTACGTTCTCGTGTACCCTTGTTTAGGAATTACGAAACGATAGGATTACTTAATGCCTCGTCTGATGGGGAGCCTCGTGCCTACGCGAAATTACGGACCCACCAGCGTCGTGATGGGTAAACGGTGTGCGCTCGAGAAAACTCGATGATTGGCAGAGCAAGTAATTATACCGTCGCTACACACGTGAGACTAGAAGGCGAACACGAAGCAAAGAGCTTGAGTCTGTTATGCCTGAAGCTCTCGTGTTCTCTCCACTTCTATCTCTGTATTTCGTACCTCCCACTCTGTTTGGTTAACTCTACAACATGACACATACGTTCTGGCCGCTCTCCCGAGCCATTGCTGAAGGAAAATCTTGCTTTTTTAACAAATTGCCGATTTAGGGTTCGTTTCTAAAGCACGTTACTTCGATAATATTTACCGCGTCGGTAAGGCAGATCGATAGACCTGTTGTTTACACTGCGGCATTTCAATTTTACGCGACCAAGTAATCGTATAAGTGATGTTTCTTCGTATTTGGAACCGCAAAATCTACTTCGATCGTCTAGTAGACCAATATTTTGATTAACTTCGATCTATTGAAACCAATTTCGTGGAATCAGACAACGTGTATACTTTATCCAAACTTGATGTTACCGACGGAGTCGGAACACCGTAAAAAATCGTTTGCAACTTCGATGTTTTCATTTCCGTTCAAATAGCAATGGCGGATATCCGGATTTTCGAAATAATATTGACGACTTCCGTTTTATTTTTTTCAAATAATTGTATTCTTGTTTTTTCGTGTCGGGATGTATTGTCCGCCATGTTTTCGGACTCCCCGCTGTTTTATGCAGCTGTTCCGAAGTATACGTCTGTGAAATTTAACGGCGTGTGCAGTGAAGCTCCCGTTCTATGAGAAAATTCGTTGAAACATCGCCGCGCCCCGTACGGGCGCACCACTTTCTCTGTCATTATTAGCGACATGTCGAGTTGCCGGGTAGATAACGCAACACAGCGTAGCGAGTTAAATTACGATCGATCCGCATAGTGAAACCGATGAGAACACGCGTATGGATCGAAACATACACTCGGAATATTATTAATCGAACGAAAATGAATATTTTTAAATTCATCATCACGCAACGGTCATATGCTGATTGAAGCACATCCCGACTGTTTTGCCAGGCGTTTCGTTAAATATTTACATTGTTTCCGGATACAAGGTACCCGCTACGAGTTTGTAATCGATAATTTATAAATTCATCATGCGCTCGGAGATGGGATACCTCGACGTTGAGTAATCATATTCGTTGTGCAGATAGATTTTCGATGTACTCGATGAAATTTTTACTGCGCCGCTTCGACGTCATCAATCTGCATGATAATCAAAAATTTCGTAAAAAAAAAAAAAAAAAAAAAAATTTCTACTATGGATGAAAAAAAAAGGATTCCATTCTAATGATGACGCGAATTCATCGATAATCGTACGATGATCGTTCGATAAGATATTAAACTCAATTATAATAGTATATATATATTTTCCGATATTCTATTTCGGTACTTCGAGAGATACACGAAAGTTTTCGAAGTTTCAATATTATTGAAAAACGATATTAACTCGTCTCGAATATATGGCTTAAAGCAATTCGAAAAGTTTGAACAGCTGTTCAAGTACTGCAACCAGTATCACGGAGGCGCTTAACATTGGAACTTCCCGATCGCGATGTTTCTCACATTTTTTCTTATCTTACATCAAAATTCATACCAACGCACATGCATGATACGATTGCGTTCAAGGTAATGTGGTTTTTATCCGATGATATGTGAGAAGAGTATCGAAAAGTACAATAGTTTTAGCAGGAAAATACGCTGATTTCGGGAAGAGCAGAAACGCTTTAAAATTCGAAAAAAATTAATTAACGAGTTTTATATCATGAAATTTCGAGGCAGTAACCACCATTCGCCCGAGTTGAAGAATGCCATAGCGATGTCATAGATTTCACGGTACTTCGAGTCCCGATATTGAAAAGCGGCTGACCGTTCCGTCGCGTAATCGATAGGATCGCATGCACTCATCATATTCTGCGTGCAACAGCGACCGGTAGGTGTTGCTGTTGGGTGTTACGCGCGATATTACCTAAGTATATCGCGCGATATCCTCGCTGTTGTAACACGTGAATAGATTCGTTATACACGAGTAACGATACACTCGCGGATTTCCGAGATGCCCCATGGGTCCCGCGCCGAATCGTATTCTACGTTCACATACGCTTGTCGTTTCGTAGTGTGAATAGTTTAAAGTGTATCGATCAACAGTACAGACAGTATTTCGTTACCCAAGGTGTACGCGTATCGTTTACCTCGTTTCGATTATTCCGGTATTTCTCTCCGCAGTTAACTGTGAACCATTGTCATTTAATGAGAATTCGTGGGACTCCGATTGAATTTGTCGGATTGTAGCGGTCGCAGTGGTAGGTGCACACGTTTTCGATTGCACGTGTTCGCAACCGATTATAAACACCCGCATCAACGATCATTTATGTATTAAATGGAAACGTGTCTAACCGAGTGTTCACCTGTTTAAACATCGCGGTAAAACAGCGCGGCGACAAAATAACGAAATAACGCAAATACGAAGTATCGCAGTAGTATAGACGTATATAATCGGCTGTAGCTAAGGTTTTTGAAGGTGTGATATTCTAACCTATAATACAATCAAACGGTGATATTCTCGGTGTAGAAACCTTCAGTTCATATCAAACTGTGGTATCCTTAATATCGTCAATATTCAACGGAAATCGACAAAAAATAGATAGAGAAAAGTCAAAAAGCGCACAACTACGTAAGTATGTATACCAAAATTACGAGTAATTTCCATTTTCTCGGAATTAATGAAAAAAAAAAATATATCGATTCCCAATATAAAGAGAAAAAAATTTTAATCAAATGCCTAAATTTCGAGACAAAATACAAAAAATTTCCAAAAATGCCACGTTTCTCATTATTTCTTCTCGATATCAATTTATGCTCAGCGCGATCGTAAGAATTGTATGGGAAACAATGACGGAAAAAAAGGGCATAGCGAAAAAAAATTGCAACAATTGTTAGAGGGTTAATGCAACGAACTCCAAAGGATCCACATCCGTGTCGTTCTCCTTTATAAGATCGATCGGTTGGATCTCATTCCATAGCACGCGAACACTGCATTTTTGTTTGATTACCAGTATCGTTCACGTTTTGCGGGTACGCGATGTCGTAAAACATTTTTCTCGTTCGTTCGTTCGTTCGAGTTTCTTCTTCGAAAGGTTTATCCGGCGCCATAGTGAGTTTATGAAAATATATAGGTGGGCAAGTCGTAAGGATGCACGGCTCAACCGACGAAATTCCCCCGAGCGGAAAAGCGATAAAACCGTTCCGTGCCGTCTAAAGTCAGCGAAGTACAGAAGGCCACGGCTAGTTCGCCAGATTCGTTGCGACGTTGCGGAAACGTTTCTCTCGTTGACCGTAAAAAGATCGGCGTGATTGTACGAGAAGGAAACGCGAGAAGACGAAAAGCTTGGAGGTCGAAACGATGCACACGAGGCCGCGAGAAATACCAACGCTGCACCCAATTACCGCTCAATTTCAGACAGTACAGAGAACGCAATCTTCCGTGGTTCTCTCGGAGATCGTATAAAACTCTCTCTTTCTCTGTATACGTATAGTATCAACTGCCAAGCTTTCTCTTCCCATCCCATCTTTCATTTGATGTACGGAGTGTGGACCGGGCGCTTCGCTCTCTGCTCTCGCCGCTTTTCTTCGCATAGTCATCCCGCCCCGTTCGTCCGCACTTCATCCTTCTCCCATTCAGGAAACCCCCCCGTGGTACGCGTTCTATGCGAACCTGAACCGCTTTACCCGCCCGGAATGAAACGGGGGATGTATATAACCCGTCCAACCCACGCGAAAAGCATTCACTTCGGCTTTTGGACGTACGAGAACAAGCGAAACCGGTTGGCTGCTCGCCTGGTTTCGCCAACTGGATCATCCTGGTTTTGCCGTGAGGTCACGTAACCGAACCATTGTACAGTGCAAAATGTAATGTCGCTGTAACGAGTTCTTAACTTTTGTACAACTCAACTACTATGACCCGTTTACTCTAATTGAAAATTACCGATTTTCCTGAAATACCTTGTGCAATTAGGCATACTTTGCCGAGCGAAAACCGTCGACGAAGTGAATGTAATTACGATTTCGCTGCGGCGGCACTAATAATAGGCGATGTATAGCGAATCATCAACTTCGCTTTTCGAGACGACAAGTTCGCTTTGCTCGATGAGAATTTCCGCAATATCCACGCAAGTTGCGAACTAACAGCAGGTTACCAAAAAATGGCAATCGGTGCTTCGAAATGTTTAATAACAAATTGATGGAAACATCCAACTGTTCGCATGGGACAGTTTAGTATTCGGTCGCTAAGGGATGGAGGAACTAACGATTACTTAAGAGAACTCATCAGTCGGTAAAATCGATTTTTTTTTTTAGTAACTTTCCAAACTAACTATTTGTTTTTCCAACTCGTCATTTTTTGCAATGACATCGTATATGCCATCTGAGACTTTTTTCTGTGAGGTTACGTAACGAAGAACTTTTTTTTTACAACTTCCACTTCTTGCTTTAGCCGACAGTTCATTTTTCCGCAATGGTCTTCTTCGTCATAATATTATTTTACGCTTACCGATAATTGGTAACTTTATACTTGTTAGTAAGCGTATATGTATAACGTGGACGCACAATACAACGGGCAACTGTACAACTGGGACAACCATTATGCGAAACTGGAGACGGTTTGCAATTATTCGTTAACGACGCGGATCCACCAACATAATGTAAATGTCGGATGAAAAGTACACAAAGATGTATTCAAAGTATAAAGTTTTATAGATTTTTTTTGTATCGATAGACAAGCGATTTCTACATTTTTTTATCGAAGTTTTATCGCGCAGGTTTATCGTGTTTATCGAATCAGAATTTGTATAAACATATCGATATCGTACGACTGTTTTCCTTTGCGCGTATTTACGCGTAAGTACGAGTAAAGATGGTATCGTTGGAAATTTTCGTTCTATATTTACGTCGTTGTGGTGAATGATGCTTCATTTGTTCAGGGGGAGGGGGAGGATTTGGTGGCCCTTGATGAGCCGGTAACGCATTGAGGACTCATTAGGCACTATTGACGGTTACCGCGATCTCAAAGGATAGCATTCTGTGTCTCTGCGAATCGATGTCAAGATGAAGATATACGCGGCTCATCAACGATTTATATGTGTGATTTCACCCCTTGCATGCATCTCAAAACTATCGAATTTTTTTTATTTCCGTAACTTTATTTTTATTTTTTCGAAATATATACGAATATTTTAGTTACCGAGTTACTGGAATACTCAACATTTTTGCAGCGCGCCATGACACTTTCGATCGGTAACGTGTTAATTATTATTCAAATAGCGAAAATTAAATTATAAATTATAAATTTTAAAAATATATATGTTACATATTATTTTATTATTATTATTTTTTTTGCGATCTCAAATTGCATTTGAAAGAAAATTGTGATTAGAATTTTATTGCGAAAATTAAATTATAAATTATACATTTTAAAAATATATATGTTACATATTTTATTATTATTATTATTATTTTTTTGCAATCACAAATTGCATTTGAAAAAATATTGCGATTAGAATCCGTTGCCGTCAATTATATGACCAGTAATTCTGCTTTAGGGAGGAAGAGGTAAAATCATGGATAGATAAATGCAGGTTACCTTTATATATAGCACAACGCCCGTACATCGTATTATATGTAGATATATCCATGCAGTCGACGAATGACCGTTCTCTCGTTGTGGCTTTATCGTGGAATCATCGCTTGATTATTTGCTCGTTACGATAACACTCGGTGCCTACTGAATGGAGTTATTGTTCGATCGATAGAGGAGAGGAGTCGACGGGTCGCGGTGTGGTTGCAGAGGGTACGAAGTGAGAGAGGGTGAGTGACGAGAGGTCGGCTGAGGTCGAATCTCTCGAAGCACGACAGCCGGGGTCCGGTGGTATTACGTACAAAGTACGAACGTGTCTACATATGCGTCTATATATTTCCCGCTGACACACGCCTAACGCTCGAGACATCGAACAACTCGATGTAAATCCAAATTTTACCAAATATATTCTAAAATGTGCGATTCTCGTTTTTAAAAGATTTTTCAATGAAAAGTTTGAAAAAAATCGTTTTCTAACGCTCGTTTAGTGGATGCATTTGATTTTTTCGCAAATCGATCTTATCGATCGAAAGTTAAAAGTGTTACACTATCAGCTGTACGCCGCGGAATCGTCAACTTAATTAAACTTGTCGACATATCGGACTTTAAAATATCGAAGTTTTCATGATGAATGGACGTATGTTTCATCCGATAGTAATGTGATATAATAGATTCTTTTTAGCGTAAATCGAATGGACTAATTAATCGAAATTCAGTAATAGATCGAGCGGTCGATTACCAATGACGTTAACCGCGATGAAGTGGATACCTGTAGCACATACGTATCACTCGACGTTTGAGGGGCTTTTGCGCTATTCAACATTGAAATACCTATTCATACATTTGTAACTCAACCGACGAATGGATTTAAAGGCGGTTTCGTTCGGCGCGGAGTCGAGTACACCGCGGATATACGATGCATATTAAAAATCTCGTAGTCGCGACTCGACGGGGTGGGTGGGGGGTTGAGGAAGGAGAGCGAGTAGCTACACCAGCGAAGTACCCTTGAGAGATATATCGTCGAGTGCACACAAAGCTTCTGAATAAATAAATCCGAGGAAAACGTGAATTTAAATATTCAACCGCGGAAGTTGAAGAGGAATGGGCTGAGGCAAATAATCATGAAATTCGGAATAAAGAAGATATACAAAAGGAGATGAAACGAGTAAAAAATGTTGAAAACCAATAGTCGAACAATATAATACGATTGCGCGAGACATTTTTTAACTCCACTTTCGATTTTTTTCGATGTTTCGGATAACTTCGTGCAACGAATAAAAAAAAATATAATTGTTCTAATAATAAATTGAAAAGATATGGTATATATTATACATTTGATATAATGCATATATAGGTTAAAAAAATTATAAATAAATGATTACAAAACGGCAAAAAGTGATATCTTCGATATATCGCGGTATATGTATGCTGCATTTCCATAAGAATATATATGTCTCATTTAACATCGCTACTACCAGCCACGAATTTTATCGTTTTTGTCGAATTTCTAAAACTTGTCAGTTAGAAAAACGCGATGTAACAGAAAAAGACGACAAGGAAAGATAGACGCGAAGAAGGTATCGCCAGGGCGAAAAATGGAGACACTCGACGGTCTTCCGAAAGACATCGGGAATATGAGAGCCGTTGGAAATTCCCTCGTGTCTCGAGAATTCTCGACGAAGGAAAACTGAACTCTGAGTTTTCTCGGTACTCTATATACATGTAATAACATATGCCGAAGCGACCCGGTCATGTAAGCCGACGCTGAGAGCACTCGATGTGCAACGAGAGACACGATCGGGACGCAACCGTATACACCTCTATATATGCGCCAAATAGAGCAAAAACGATTTTCAGTCGTCGGAAACTTCGACGAGCGACACGGGGTGCACGTGCGTCATCCATATCTTTTCGATATGTGAATAGTACACATATGTTATCTCATCGAAGCATTAATATTCCATAAAGCTGTTGACCCAACGTGTTAATACGAATTTAACGAATCTCTCGTAACTCGATTTGCCACAGTGACTATACATATATGTATACGCTGTACAAAAACACAAATTGTTAGCCACGATTAACCTTTTTGATTTATCGTTAATGAGGTTTTAACCAAATTTTCCTGAAGTGAATTAAGTTATTTTTGCTTTATCACCGTTTTCAACTACTCCGCTGAGCTCTTTTTTTCAACTCGTTGTCGCTTACAGCTTTTGCCTCTTTGCTTTCGAGGCACGCGTACACAAAGTTTCATTCCCATCATCGAAAATCGTGTTCGCCGCCAAGTTTGCCAACTCTGATAACGACGTTTAAGTAAACTCGGGAATGAGTGGAAGAAAACTATTTATATTATTTGCCCTCCTTCCGCCCAAACTTCCGAAACGATACGAGAAACGGCACGAAGTTTTAGTTTTCATACGGATAAGACGATGGAAAATTAACTCGATAATCTCGGATTTAAGACTTCAAAGCCGAAATCGGATTATTTTTTTTTTTTTTTTTCACAAAAAAAATCCTCTCTTGCAATTAGTTACTGTAAACTTGTTGAATTGTTCGTTAGTCGAAGGGATGATTTAAAAATTATTATTTTGGGGACCAAAAATAATGGAGCAATTTCACCATTTTTTGGTCCATATTTCGAAAGCCGAAGTAATTGGATTAACAAAACTATGGGACGGCCAGCAGTTGCCAATCAATTAAAACCATAAATTTTCATTATTTTTCCACGTTCTCTGACATTGTGTCACATCTTTCGGAATGAATGTAAACTTTACTGCAAATGTGTTGTTCTTCGCGTAAAACTACCAGTGTCGTTGGAAATACCATTTCTCACAGGCGTTTGGTTAACGGATGTGACGCGTTTGCTTGACGGGCCAAGTGAATAATTTGTGGCAAGATCGCCCGGAGGGTGGTCCATATAACGATCCCAAGCAGAGACTCGGCACCCCCAATGGCGAGACGCCAACCGCTGTAAAACGAAACGATCCGTGAGCCCGCGGACATTATACCCCAACACAATAGCAATATCATCAACGAACCGAAAACCACTGGATTTTTATTCCGACGATATCGCACCCTCTCCGCCCTCTGGATAATTGTTCTCCGTGGAAAAACAAACGTGCCATCCGCGACGACAAAAGAAAAGGGTGAAAAGAAGAAAAGAAAAAAAAAAGAAGCAAATTCAAAGCTCGTCGTAATTTGTTTCACTCGATAATTGTCGTGACGAAAAATAAGGGAAATAAACGCTGTGCTCGCGGTCCGCAGAACTGTTACGTTTGTAACCGATAACGAACCTCCCGAAGAACCCTTTGAGCTTTTCTACTCGTCAAGGGATCCGAAAACCCTTTTCTACAAAACATTTTTTGCTTCGTCTCGGCACTCGATTCAGATCTCGTCGCAAAGAACAGCTCCAACGGAGTTTCGAAAGCCAAGTGAAATAATGGAAACGAATGGAAGTAAAGGCGTTTGGGGAAATCTTGGAGAAGGTGCAAATACACTGATAATTATAAGGGACGAGGCAGCGAAGCTTCTCAAAGGATCCTCCGACTCAATTCTCCCCCCGTTGACCTGATTTCCATCATACATATACAAATTTATTCCTTCCTATATACATTTATGTATTTCTGTCTGAACTCTGCGACGCCCGGTAAACTTATTCGCATGCGTAACTTTATTTCGGTGCCTCGACGAGTTATCATTTTATGGTTGCGGAGAATAAGAATTTTTTATATGTAAACAATTGATTTAATAATTTTTTTTTACTCGTGAAACACATCGATTTCTCGTTTTTTTTTTGCATTGTGCAAAAACTTACGAGTTTCACAGTCAAATTTACTTTTTTAATTAATTTCAACAGAATTTAAAAAAATATTTTTTCACAATTTTAAACGGAATTAAAACAGTACGCGGATCCAATTACTTTAAAACAGATTGCAAAACTTCATTTCGATGTCACGACGAGTTTTTATTCTAAAATTACGTGAAATATGAATTTTTTATTTGAACAATTAATTTAATTATATTTCATCTCTTTATTTGTTATTGAAGAACGCTATAGTGTTACAACTTTTCATTCAAGTAACAATTACACCTTTAGAGCTCTCATTTGGTAAATATAAAATAATTCACTGCCATAATATGAAGAGAAATCTCTGGCAGACGATGAACGAATTTTATACAAATTTTCATTATGCTATAAAAAAATAATGCGTAGACGGTAATAGTAATTGGAGTGCCGAGATAACTTCGGCAAAAATAAAATTTCTCATAAAACAACATTCCTCCTGGTGCTGGTAGTAAGCGAAGCGATAAGCGACGAGGAAATGAGAAATGAAAAAAAAAATTGCAATTGCACCAAGAGATGAGTGCAAAAGCGCCGCTCTCCGCGAGCAGAAAGGTATCGGTTGCGTTACTTTGACGAGACAGTGAGGAATCTTCGGTATGTTGGGAACGGCGGAGATATCACCGTAATTTCGTACAAACGCAAGCGCAAGTCGAACGAACCGGAAAAGAGGAACATTCAAGCGTCGATTCCGTTAAAGACAACTCGCAAACCGGACTGTGAACGACGCCATCATGAAATTCGAAAAAGTGTTCCACGATGTTCGGATTTTCCGAATAATAATGAAATTCACGGGAATGCAATTTTCAAAAAAGCTCTGCGAATCCTCGAAGAAAAATCGATGCGAAATCGCGTCACTTTTCTCTCCACGACTATCACCAGCGTGCGGTAGGGTGCAATTCGATTTTTTGCCCTGAAAGACGCTGAATCTTTACTATCAAAAACAAAAGAAATCGAAGGCTCTACGGCTGCTTCCATTTTCTCTGATTAAACTTTGAGATAAGAGAAAGCAAATGACAACAAAAAGAAAAAATACCAAAAAGAAAGCAGAAAGAATGCACGACGCGATAAATCCGTATCAACTTTCTCGGATCTATCCGTCATCCGGACGACCATAATTTATCAGCCATTGGTGCGAAAGCAAAGTTTTCAAATTTTCAGTGAGTACGAATATCGAAGTGATAAATCTCCATATCGACAATTCTCTCCTTGTTGCGCGGCACAGGGATTTGTTTTCTTTGCTCTTTCATTTTTATTCTCTCTGAATGACGCAGCATATTTTTCGTACTCCGTGTAGAGTGGAGTCCGGTCTATTGCAATGTTCGGACAAAATGGCTCGTGGTGGGTTGAGGGGTTTGAAAGCTTGAAACACGAAGCGGATTCTCCGTTACAGAGTATTCCCGTTGAATGGATGTGTAGCGAAACATTGGAGTAAACGGGTCGTTCGGTAAAGTAACGGATCTAGGATCTGAAAGAGCTTCGCGACTCGAAGGATAATGCTCGCAATGCGGAAACGTCGATATAAATTCCAAGTTTTATTATTGGGTCTCGCGTGAGAAAAGATGCCGGATCGTCGAGTATCCCGCCCGTCTAAAAATAGCCAGTCGGCGGAGACACGTAGCGAAGGCAAAAGGATACCGTACCTATAACCTACTGCGAGTTTGGACTCGAGAAAAGCATATGGTAAATAAATGTATCCACGTGCAAACGGTAAAATCCCTTTTACGAGAAAACTACGAAAGGTGAATCGTCTACTTGAACTTCGAAAAAAAAAAACAAAAATGCTCGTGTATATAATATCTGACCGCTATAAAACCTTAAATCTGTTTGGAGCTTTTTTTTTCCATTTTATTTGATGGGGTCTCGTGTTATTGGGTTTTAAGGCAGTACTACCGCGACAATCTCAACCAAAAGCCAGAAGGCCGTTCCTTTTTTCCTCCACGCAATTATTCCTTTCTCGACGGGATATGATGACCAATTTTTTTTGGACTATTCGTATAATGCCTCTGTAGCGTACTTTCATTTTATATTTAGTTTCGAGATGCAGTTTTGACGCTACGATTTAAAACATACCATTGGTAGATGCTTTGTGCATAGGTTACGTGTAAATCATACGAACTTTAAGGGTCAATATTTCGGCTTCGGTACGACAAAACGGATTTAAACTTTACAGGCGTTTAAACGGTATATTAAATAATGTGTACCCCACGTTTGAAGGGATTTGAAAAACCAAACACCTACGGCTGTTTTTAACGATTTTTTTGTGGACCGTATTATATATATTAATTTTCGCATCCCGAGCTTCCGAACTCAATTCGTGTTACATGACGACACTAAACGTATATTCCGCTTGACCCCGGGACGCACGCGGGGCAACATCACTGTGTTCACGTCGTACAGCGAGTGAGGTGATAAAAATTTTTTACGACCTTTTCGAAACGAAGGTTGAGTTCAACGAGGCACGATTGTTTCTCATTTTCTACGGGAATAAGTGTACTTTTGCAGGCTTACCGGGCTTATTCTCTTGTTAAAATGTACATATATACATAGACATGTGAACGGGTCGATCGATGAAAATACCCCTTTTCCTTTCCGAGGATAACTCTTCGAGTAACGTAGCCATATGGTATATCGAATGTACAAGTACCGACGCCAATCGATGTTACCAGTCTACATGGCGACGACGGGAACGCTGTCCTTCACCGATTCTCACAGCCACTCGAACATTTCCTGTTTTTCTTGTATTATTATTTTTTCTTTTTCACTTTCATATTTTTTTTCGAACCACAAACCGATACTATACACTGTTTCGATAGTACGGAAACCATCTACTCCTACCGATACGACGATGTAACTGACATATTTTCTATATTGGAACATATTGATGGATGCATTTTTTAAGAGTGGCTAAAAAATAGATCGATGTATTGACGAATCGATCGGTATTATATATTTATGGATTGGAGGCATCGTATAAAATGTTTTACAGACTTAATCGCAAAAATAGTGGAAGGTTCATTGGTGTTTGTGGAAAAATCCGACAAAATTATTTGGAAAAATGGCAAAATAGGCCTCTAATACCGAATTTCCGACTTTTTCACCCCAATCAATGTCTTATGTGAGGTATTGGATACAAAGCTGGGTATGACTCACATAGAAAATCCCCTATCGTTCTGCCGTTTACTTCCTAAACGATAGACGACGGCTCCCAAGTAATCCTTACAATGGCACGCATCACGGAAATTGGAGCTGTTTTCTCGACATTTCGAATTCACAGCTGCTCTCAATTCTATAGGTATCGATTCTCGAAATCGCCAGAAACTAATATCGACGATGGAATGTATTCGTGTCAGTACAGAACTCATTTTGACAATTCTTTTTTGCGAATTTCATGTTTTTTTGTACGCATTTAATTAACTCACGCGCATAAAAATGACCTAAAGCTCTCATAAATCGCTCACTTAATGTACGAGGATGAAATTTATGTGATGTAAAATCACTTTACAGCATAGAAAATAATAAAAATTGAGTAAAGGTCGGGGGTTACTCGTTACCCTGACGTGACGGCAAACCCAAGATATATGGTCTTCCGCGATTGAACGATACAAAGTACATATAACGAACAGATTTGAAAAATTGATGTTCAAGATTCGCCGAGCTCCTTCGGAAACTTGAACCGTCAAATTTCCGGTAATTTCACGCTTCTCGTCGCTCGCGGAAAGGTTTTCTTGGTAAACTCGATTTGCGTTGGGACTCCTTATCGATCGTCGGTTCTCGTTGGTCAATGTTTCCCGAACAAACTTAAATTTACAGACTGCACCGCACACGTAACCGGTAATCGAATCGAATGTGATTTACAGTTGTCGGAGGCAGCCAACAAGTTCGGCCGGTGAAAGGGGAGGAAACACGGCGATTGTTACTCAAAGTACGGGACCAGAAAGGACGGAAATCCACAACGCGGTGCATCTACAGAGGAGGGCAAAGAAAAAAGGGAAACAAAGAAGTGGAAGGACACATAGATGCTCGGGGATCCGGCATCATCGAAAACATTGGCGTGCTGGCGGAGGAAAGGACGCGGAAAGGATGACGTAGTTGAAAGAGCGTGGGGCGCTTGGGATGCTCCGGACTTCCGGTTAGGATCGTATGGAGGGGAAGGACGCAAGCACGGAAAGCACCTGGCTTCTGAATCTCACAACGACGGTCGCAAACCAGAGCCCCGACAACTTTTCACGGGGCTTTCCCGGCAAACATTCGCCATACACGGCTACCCAGGTCAGTTCATTTTTCATCACTAACAAACCACGTATTTCGACGATCAAAAGTTAATGAACAGCCATTCAATTTTCACTTGAAAAATAACACCCCAAAAAAAAAACCTCCCTCCTAAAATTCCCGACTCGCATTCTGCTAATCTACCCAACCTTTCCTGTGCGTCCGCAGCCGACTTAGCTACACTGTAACGGCCATATTTTGCTGATTCTTCGGTATTTTTTGCACCTACGTAAAGTGCAGAGAACACCAAAGTCTCAGAAGAATGAGCCTCCCGCTCAACGATTAATGCGCGCCAACCAGTGGCTAAGCGGTCACCCATCCAAGTACTGCCCGCGACAAAAGCTGCTTTATTTAGGTGATCACTGGGCCGCACGCCGATTGCGCATCCACCGTTGTTGATCTCAAAAACTATATATCATTTCCAGCATTTTTTCGTATTTTTTAAAGGTAATTCACACAATTTTCTATTGTGTATATTTGTTTATATCCGAAATTTTGATTACTCGAGAAACGTTAATATTGTAGTCATTAGGGTGTATTTATTTAATATGTAATTAAAATTACCGTGAATATTAAATTTGATAGAAATTTGTTGTACATTTATGTTGTCAGGCAATTCTGATTGCATTGGTATTGGGAAGCATCGTGATAGGAACAGTGATCGGCAACATATTGGTCTGCGTAGCGGTATGTCTCGTGAGGAAGCTGCGTCGGCCGTGCAATTATCTGCTGGTCAGCCTGGCAGTGAGTGATCTGTGTGTCGCACTTCTCGTAATGCCAATGGCACTGCTTTACGAGATACTCGGCACTTGGTCCTTCGGGCCTATAATGTGCGATCTGTGGGCCGGATTCGACGTTCTCAGTTGCACCGCAAGCATTCTAAACCTCTGCATGATATCAGTGGATAGGTGAGTGAAACTTAATGATCCTTCATCGCTACCGCCATTTTTTTGAGACACCAGTAAGCGCCATCTTATTTTTTCTATTCTATTTTTCTATACTATATATTTTCTATAAATACAAAAATTTATTGAAAATGGCCGAAATTCGGCGTTTTTATAAAATTAATATATCAATCGCAATATTTATTATATTTTTGGTCTTTTATAGGGTAGACGTACCGTTAGTGACCACATTACCATTTGTGGCCATTTTTAATATTATACTCATCGAATAATTTTTTATTCAAAACCGCATATTGATTCTTCAAAAGTTCGCATATAAATTCACCAAATGATCTATTCGAAGTTTTTTTTTTAATTCGATTATATATTGTTTTATTGCTTCGAATGTGATGGCCACATTCGGACCTAAAGTAGCCAAAAACGGTACCTCTACCCTATATTAAAATTTATCCGCAATATTGTACCATTTTTCATAGAAAATATTTTAAATATGTCATAAATAAAGTTTGCGATATACTTACCCTCCGTCGGTAATACATCATTATGTAACTTTGGAAAAACAAGTGTAACACTCAAACACTATTGTCACTCACTTGTCACTGTCGCTATATATTTTAATATCGTGAACAAACCGGACTCAAGTGTGAATCAGCGTGGATCGGCTTTCATGGAAGAGCAAACAAAAGGTTGGAGAGTGTGCGATGTAAATAGGTAGATGGTGACTGGAAAGCTCTGAATGATCCGCACGAGATGCATTGGCACGTATCGAGGTTTGAACGGACGAGGAAAGCCGAGAGATAGCGGTTCAATGTGTGTGTTACTGGAAATTGCGAGGCAAATAAAACGCGCAGTGGCCGCGACAGGGGCTCTTCGTTCATCGAATCGTTCGTGCACTTCCTGCGCGCTTCCGATTCGCGGAACTCGATTTGCGTTACGGATTCATCTCTTCCCAGTCGTTTCGGTATACTATCCCCGTTGATGTTTCCACGATTTGGTTGGTTTGCCGAGTGTCCTCGCGCAACGAGGTCAGCGTGACTTCTCCGCTGTAGCAGCTGCTGTACAGAAACTGCCATCTGGAAATACTGAAAATTACGAAGTTTCAAGGAGAGACAACCAATTTCGATTATTCGAGGTGTGAACATTATTTTTTTTCTCCACTGTTCGGAAAGTTACAAATTTCAAGATCCAATTTTATTATTAAATTATTATCAATACAAACATTCGAAATATATTTCTTCAACAACTTTTAACAAGATATATATAAACCTTTTTTTTAATAGTGGAATATTTTATAAAAGTTACTGAAAAAATTAGGTCCACTGATTGTTCGTTACAGCGGCCATTTTTCTCTCTGGTTTAATAGATATAAATTAAAATCACTGGAATCTCCGTCATGAAGTCACAACTTTCTTTTTCCCTTCTACAACATCTGAAACTTTGGTATTGATTTTTAATAGTTATATATAGAAAACCCTTCGAAGATTTTTTTTTCTGCGAGAACGTAGTTGACATTTAGATTTATGCGCTACGACAGGTTGACAACAGCCCATGTCAAAATAAGTTATAGGGATACCGCCGCTATGATACCAACTTCGTTATACTTTCTTTCGTAACGATGCACCGCCCGTTTTCCGTGTACGAGAACTCGCAGCACGCAGCGGCAACGATAAGTAGGCCGCAGTGAGAGAAGCCCATTGTCATTAGTGTCCCATCTAATTTCTCAAAATTAAATAATGATATACGATGCAAGAGCCTTTGCGACTTAGCATAGATATATACGCGTACATCCGCGGTACACACTATTCAAACTTTACGAAGTTTGCGGCAGTAAATTGTATAAAATACCGCACGTCGCTTCAATTTACCATCGTCGAATAGTTACACAGCTCTCCCATCCGCCGAAAATACAAAATCAATATTTATGTTCGCGAATAGATCGATGACGTATCCGCTATTCAGAGAGATAGCGGAATCTGTTATCTTATGTCTCAAAATGCGTCACGCGACAAAAAAGTACAATAAGGCTGTCGATAATAAAAACTTCAAACCATTTCCGAACAAAAACTTCCACTATCAGTACATTAAATAGTCAGCAATTTTTTTTTTTTTAGAATTCTCAACACATATCGTAAATTTTCGATTTTAGGCGATCGGAAACCTCTATTTGCGCTAAGAACGATTTCCCACATTAAATTAGTTTATTTCACCACAAATACGAATGTCCATTATTCATAATGCAAAATGTCTTCCTTGATATTTCACAATACATGTAATTCCTAAAACGAACGACCGAAAATTTCGTTTCAATGATTTACGACCGCAGCGCCTCTATTTCCACTAAAACTCTGATCAATGCTGACTATTAAAACTTTTCGTACATAGCTAATACAGTAACATACTGTAAGCTTGAAATTCACGATACAATAAATCCCGAGAATTTCGGTAATAAAAGCCGCCATGCGTATGAATTCGGAACGGATTATTACGTACGGTAATTAGTTGTTGTATTTTACGATGTATTATTCGGATGCCTGCAGCTCAGGCATTCATGGCTAGAAATTTCATCCCAATGTCCAACGGAACTTTGAGTTGTTACGCTGAGTTTCCGTCTGGTTATAGTCGAAAACCGCATAACGATGGACTAAATGCCATGCGATCGCATACTGGGTGTCTATTGCATTACATACGTCCAGTGCGGAGAGAGTAGCTTATGTATGACGACACAAGATCCTACAGCCGTGTCCGCGCCAGATATGACGTATACGGAATGTTATCACAGTGTAGTTCGCCGGAGACAGCCCCCAAGGGTGATAACTCTGTCGCTGTAGGCGTGGTGCAACATCAATAGTTGCACATCTGTGTACAGTTTCCTACGATACCGGTATACACAACACGCACGGCCATCAGCACGAAATTTCGTAATTGAAACCATCGTACGAACGTTAACCATCGAGACGTCGAAAGGTCGTGATCTCGCTACGGCCGTGTATCAAACTCCTGGACACACTACGGAATCCGTAATATCCGATGCGTACGCAGGGGATGGAAATCAGGGATGAAAATTCATTGCTTTTCGATAGACAGGGCTTTCGCGGTTATGGCTTCCGAAAATGATGTTTCCGACAAACAAAACGGCTTGCGGTGTATTATTTGTTATAATAAAAGGATAAATGGTAGGACTGCAAACGACGGAACTTCCGTTTGAAGTTTTTTTTTTTTTTTTTTTTTTTTTTCGAAAAATTTTTATTTTGCGTAAAACACATGAGTCTGAGTTTTGATCGGATTTAGATATCTACGCTCGACTGTTGCTGATTTTTTGTTGGGGGGCGTAAAAAATTGAGAACACCGGACATCAAATTCATGCACTTCAGGTTCTCTGCGGTTCATGGATACGAGTTGAAAATTAATAATTCTATTGCGAAATAGCTGAAGGATATTATAGGAAAAATTAAACTGGTCGCTGTTTATGACAACCTCGCTGCTCACGCTTGATATAACTTTTATTTAAACTTTTGGTTCTTTTTTAAACTTTACATAAAGCAACAACGCGCGTCCGCTTTTGATAGGATTCAAATTCCTACGCTTGAACGATGCGGGTTTTTATTCATTGCGGCGGAAAAATGTGAGCGCGGTAAATCAAAACCATGCAATGGATCACGCGTACGAGATCGCAATTGACAATTTTTTCGTGAAATATTTCGCAGGAATACAGAAAAAACAGGAGAAAACGAAAGAAACCAAAGAAACCGACATGTTAATGGACAGAAGTTCGATCGCTTTGATCGCCTCTCCTTTACCGTAAATCCAAAAATTTCAAAAAAAATTTGAAATTCAAACGATACGAGAAGCAGAGAAAAAAATGTTTTGATAAAAAATTCTTCAAGCGTTTCGGAACTTGTCGATTAATGTTAAACACGTTTCACCATCAATGCCTCATTTTCCGGATGTCACGTCGCGTCCATCACGCATGAACAACGCGTTCTTTACAATAGAAAAAGCAATGGCCCCCGATTTAGAAATATAAATTCCCTTTTGTATCAAATCAATGAGATAAGAACAAAAAAAAATAGAAGATTATCTTTACTATCCGCGTCGCACGAATAAATATTGAATTATGCATGGGAATCGGAGTTGGTAGGGCTCTCGGAGTATAAAGAGCGACGGGTTCTCGTCCCGTGTTATTGGGAAAACGTTTTTGCGTCCCTCATACAAAAATAGGTCTGCCTTTTCCAAGCCCTCCGGCGAGACGCGGGTACAGCGGCATTATAGTATACCGTTGGAAACACTACGAAATGTTACCTCATCCGGATGAGCGACCCATATTTTGTTTCTATCCAACGGGATCCGCCTTTGACGGCTGTTGACGACACAGTCGCGGTTAGTGAAAAAAAAAAAGGCCGAAACGGCTTCTTCAAAGAGGAATAAGAATAAGACTCGGGAGTTGTTGAATTTACGTCATAGCGCGGGACTTACCGCAGCGTTGACTTTAACTTCCAACTCACTTTCGACGTCCCGATAGAAATACCGCAGCATGAACAGCGCCGTAAAATTGTTCAAACTTCCATCTCGGAAAGCTCTTTCACGCTGTTATGGAATTGCCTTCTGTGTTTTCATGAACTATTTCGCTTTTCGTGTATCAACATTCATAACTCTGGTATTCAGACTCATCAGTAGGTACGGCTGCCAAGAATTCATCTTGTTCTGCGTATTTTTGTTGGAAAATAAAGGTACTACGCCATCACTAAGCCACTGGAGTACGGAGTGAAGAGGACACCCAGACGCATGATAATATGCGTTGGCCTTGTGTGGCTCGGTGCGGCTTGCATAAGTCTTCCCCCGCTGCTGATACTCGGCAACGAACACATCGATAGTGTCGGTGACCCACAGTGCACCGTATGCCAAAATTTTGGATATCAGATCTACGCGACTCTCGGTAGCTTCTACATACCGTTGATCGTCATGATGTGGGTGAGTTTTTCCTCATTTTATTCTCATACGGAATTATTAAGGGTTTCGAGAAGCTTATCAAAGTCAATTTCTCATTTTTCGATCGAAAAACGAGATTACGAAGACTGAAATTAAGGATTTAACGAAATTCTATCGAAAAGTCGAAAAACAACGCGCTGTTGTTTTTTTATCGTAATATCGAACCGAACAAAGGTCCCGAAGCCAAATTGATCAATTTTGAACGTCATCAATGGCCGATGAGATAGAGCCGCTCCTCCCCATGCGAGATGATAGCCGAGAGATCGGAATTGCAGCTAAATTACGTTGTTAGCTGTCCAAGGCATCCGCACGATCTCCCGAGGCACAGAAGCGTCACACTGTTTTGCCTTGAATTAGGTATTCTAATCACGCCAGCATCTCCTCGTGATGGTGAGGCATACCGAGCCTCGCTTAACTAGTATTATTCGCAAGAAATTCACCAAAATCGTCCCGCCCCGCGCGCCAAACGAGCAGAGCATCCTTCGTCCTCCATTACTCGACCGGAATCCCTCCGAAATATTTCGTAATAAAAGCACTAAAAGGACCTTCGTAGTGCTATACCCGCGTATCCTTCGTCATCTACATTTTCATTGCTTTCATTGCTTTGCCGGTTAAACAACGTGACCCGAACGCCCACCATACTACGGTATACCTAAAATTCTCTCGACACAAATGAGACCTCAAGACTGCGTCCCGGATGCCCGAAGGTTTAATTATTATTGAAACGAGTCACGATCATTCCCCTTTAAGGTTTCAATTTTTTACTTGAAACATTTCTCGAATGTGCAAAGTGTCGCGCGCGGAATAAATCGGAATCTTTCGTACTTTTGGAATGTCGCGCGCAGCTTTTTCTCACTGTAAAGAAACCCTGTCGTACACTCGCCTGGATAAATGGTCGGGGAGGGAAAAAAAATTGTAAACCACGCTGCGTTCGCGTCCAGTTCAGTTGGCATTGCCGTCACGTCTCGCGGTGAAACTCCTGGCCTGGAAGTATCTAAGCGCGTTCATCTATACAGGCTGTGCATAGATAGAGCCATAAAATCTATAACGATAGAACACACTGCGTGTATTATACTATAAGTTTTCGAGACATATGCGCAGCGTAATAAATAAATATTGAAAGATATCCGCGAATGGGAGTCGTAAAATTTCCGCACAAAATAAAAAAAAAGTCGAAATGTTGCAGGTGTACCACAAGATTTTTTGCGCCGCTCAGAAAATCGTCATGGAAGAAAGACGAGCACAGAGCCATCTTGAGACTCATTGCTATCTCGACAAAGAACGACCGCCTGTGGCTCATCACACGTCGTCAGTTGTCGAGCGTCAATTGAATTCCGAGTCTCAGACGACTCACGGAAGTCCACCGGTCAAACAGCACAGAAGTTCGAGCGCATCGACTACGGTGAGTGATTTAATTCGATCGATCGATCTTCCAACACGATTGCCGATCGGCAGAAACTGATGAATCTTTCTTTTGGACTAAATTTACCCGTTGCGTTTGATTTTGAACGTGGAAACGTCGATATGTTGTCTAAAATGAAGTAACGGAACGCATTGAACATAAATGGATGTGAAACATGGGGTAGAAATTTGTTTTTTACATTTTTTTATGGGGAAACTGTCGAGGATCAAAGTAAGTAACATCATCCGAGCGACATCCGCCCTAATGCCTTATACTCGAGAGTAGCGGGAGCCGATTAAGGGTCAGAGTCTCGCGTGCCGTTATAGCGCCTCTGTAGGTCAGCCGAACAGTTTCGCACAGAGTTTTACCCCTTGGCGCTTCCCTGAAGCTCTCGGCTCGACGTTGCAAATCCCAGTCGTTCGAACACTTTGCCCTGAGGGAGTCTGGTGGCGCACACCAGCATCAACGACCACGATGTAATCCCTGAAGGCCTTTGCTCGGTGCACAGATGGCACGGAATATCGGTCGCATGGCTCAGCGTCTGCGGGGATTACGGGGTGAATCTTCCGGTCCGAATGCCGGTTTCTCAAGCTTCAATTTTGTACGTCGCACTGCGAACGCTTCCAAGTTACCTTTTTGAAATGCTGCTTTTCTCCGCTTACTACTTTAATCGTCGACCTCCCAACCCTTTTCGATGGAATATTCCCTTTCGTTTTGTTCGTCTATCCGAATGCTCAGCTTTCACGATCGTTATTAAAACTTTTCGGCATTGTGTCGCGCTATGGAGTTTATTGAGCTGCTGGCAGCGCATGTTAAACTTCGATACAGGAGATTGGTGTACATATTTACATTATGGGACGCGCTAGCGTTTCGAGAGAAGTACACTTAAGAATAACGACTATGAACACTCGATAGAGTGTTAAGGGTTAAGAACGTTAGGAACAGTTTACAATGCGATATTTGTAACAAGCAAAGTTTTGATTTGTCTCTACGGCGTATGACCTGAAAGTAAAATGTTCCGAAGTTTTCTGCATTTATGAAGGAAACTTTGGCGACATTCACGGATAAACAGATTTGAGTCTCGGGATGGTACTTGCCTCGCAAGAAGGATAATCCTTTCGCTTCAGCAGTTTTTCTGAATCCTCGAATAAAAATGTCTGCCATCGTATAGTTTTCTTTTATATTCTTCCATTTTTGCTTCCACATGCAAATACTTCGTCTCGGTGAACATTTTTTTTCGAAATGAAAAAAAAAGAAGTGTTTGTGAATCAGTCGTCAAAAATTAAAGTCACTATGACTTAAAAACTCTGCAATTAGCTATAAAACTGAAATTACGAGAAGTAATGACTATTTTTAAAAAAATTTTGAAATAATTTGAAAATTGTCACAAATGTGCAAATTTGTGATAACCCTCGCAATTTTTCGGTTATATATCGACAGAAAGATAATAATCAGATCACCGAACTAAGTAAAAACATTTTGTCGCGCAATATGAAATTAGTATCCACCGGTATGCTATATTGCATTTAAGGTCAGTTTTCTCGTAACGCGACAAAAAATGTATCGTAATTTTGCAGTAACTGACTTTACCTCCTATAATATTCTTCCGTTAACATCCCACTCGCCGCTGGCTAAGTAGGCCAATCACTGTGTCATATTGTCGCGTTTGCTAACTCTTTCTCTCTTCCTCTCGGAAACACAATGTACTGCGAACTAATGGCTGCATGTACTCGCAGCCCATGAAGGTCAGAGTTACGAGGTGATCCTAACCCTCCCGCTTTTGCTACTGTGTAAATGTGTAACGTTCTCCAACCCCTTTCTCTCTCCTCCTTCTCCTCCTTCTCCTCTCCCGGAGCTTTGTGTAATTTAGCAAAGGTCTCTTCCCTCACGTAGCTTACGCCAGAGTGCGCGTCTTCGCGTTCCCGAAAGATCGCACAACGATCTCTCTCGTCGACAAACCCGTTAAATCCGACCCAACGAATAAGGCCTCTCTGTAAGAGATATCACGCAGCGCGAACGTAAAAGGGTATTTTACCGTTCTTGTCACGACGAGAGAGCTTCCAGGCCTTTTCTTTACGGATTCAGACTTTCTTCGTTATATCCAAATTTCTCTGTAACTCACGCCGAAGGGGTGGTCCTCAACTTTATGGCATTCATTAAATGGAAATTAAATATTGTAATTAGACCCCTTTCTCGTCTCGAGGCCTTAAAACATTTTTATCAAGAGATACGTTGGCTGCGCGAAGTACGCGAGAAAAATGTGCATCACTGTGGCGAAAGACGATTATCATAAAAGTCGTACATCACGTCTCTTTGTTTGGATAACACGAGATATACCTATTTTTTTTTTTTTTTTTTTTTTTTTTTTTTTCAAGTGACAAGAAGGGATAGTGCGCGAAGGAAATACCGTTAGATATATATAATCTCGACGGGACATATATATTCGACGAAGGAATTTTGATAAAAGTCTATGTATGCGAGCGTCACGTGCGATAGGGAAACGGTATAGGGACCCAGAGGCGTCGGAGGGATACGGTAAAAGTAGTGCAGGGTATCGAGGTGAGGAAAAAAAAAGTTACAGTGGAGATCGTAGTATGGAGGCAGATAGAGGAAAATGGAGAACGCTTACATCTATGTATGTATATAAAACGCGAGTAAATTCGCCGGAGCGTATGTATACCCGTGTTAACGACTATCTCTTTGATATCGAGCGGTGTGCTATTTAGTTACAGCGTTACGAAGTTCGACAGGTCACGACCAAGAAAAAAATATATATCGCGGGACAGTTACGATATCAAACACTACGACAACGTCGCGAAAAATTGAGGAAAATTGTAAAAGAAAAAAAAAAAAATGTCGTCTATTTGTGAACCGCGAAATAATGAGTTAAAAACGAGTTATCACTTTAATGTTATAAAAAAAAAAAAAAAAATCAGATAAATTTTTTTTTTTTGCAAAAGTTCGAAAATTTTTTGGCTCAACGAAAGTTTGGCCGACAAAGAGTTTTGATACTCCGAAAGATCGCGGCGAGCTTTTCAATTTCGAAGTTTTAACTTGAAGCCTTAAAGCTTATATCAGTTCGGCGATGTTTTGTGACGTCGGAGAAGTTTGGGAAGAAAAATTAGACGCAGAGCAGATCTCTAGTTGATTAACGTTAACTCGACAACTTTACCGTGATAATAAGACGAAAGAGGAGCGCTGATGCAAGATCGGCTTCTCCGCTTCTGCCTATTGTAATTAAAATGTTTTATTCAATGAGGCGCTGGGCAACGCAACTAACGGAGGCTCACGTATACACATAGTGGTATATCAACTATAAGATAATCCGATCGGCTTGTGTGGTGCGGTCGTGTTGCCCTGCGGCCGCCCGTAGATCAACGAGACACGAGGACTTTGCAACCCCGCCGTTGGATTAGTTGGCTTAATTGGGTCGCTCGCTCTCACGTACATGCGAACAGCGACTTTCTTAACGAGCAAAGTATGGAAGCAAAAAAAAAACAACGAAAAAGAAAAAAAAAAAATATTCGACGCCCCGAATACGTACTATAGGTAGCGTTGCTACAAGCGGTATTTTCTCTACAGTCTGCTCGTGGAACAGCCGTGGAAACCCGGCGAAAATGCTATTAGATACGACGTATTCCTAGATGCCCGACGTGTCTGGGAATTGATGAGCGCGAGACGCCGACGACGGAAAATTTATTTCACCCTCCTGACGACGCTGCGTCTCTTCTATGCGCTCAATATGTATATATATATATCCCACCACCGCTAATTGACCACGTGCTTCAAAATCGGTGAAAGGTTGTGTAAGCCGCAAAAAAAAAAAACTTTCACGTGTTTTTTCTTCTTTTTTTTTCGTCGTCTTATTCCCTCGTCACTTTGACGCAATGAACGCTCGAACACAACTAGACGCCAGAAGGCGCGATTTCATCAACTTTTTTTTTTTTTCTTTCCGTGTCCCTTCACTTTATTCTATCCCTTCTTCCATTATGTCACACGGGATCTTTAGAACCCTTGAAATGACACGGAGATGATTAATTGCGACGTAGAAAGTCGAACTTGACTCCTGTCACTTTCAAGGGATGGCGAGGAAAAAAAACCTGACGCCTGCGGTTAGAAACAAAAAATTAGCCGAGAAAACCGCTTAAAGCCATCGAAACTACACGTCAAAAAAGAAATATTCAGTTGAGAAGAGAAGCGCCATTATTAATTGCGAGTATACTGCCTGAAGGGGAGGATAAGACTTCAAAAAAATTACTATTAAAAATGACCTTCAGGTTAAGTATGACGAGCGTCATTATTATATTATTTCCGACGGCTTCGCATTCAAAAAAATCAACTTAAAAAGAAGAGAAATAGCTTATTCAACTTAATAAGAAGAGAAGAAGAGAATAATAGAGAGAAATGTTTAAAACGAATTAAAAATTAATTGATCGTTAAATTCGTCACACACAATGAGTTCTTAAACCCCCGATTTTTATTGCGCGCAACTACAACCTAAAATTATTTTTCAGCAAGTGGATAATTTCGCGAAAAAGTTTTAGTCAGACGTCATTCTACTTTTTTTGAACCTTTACTTGTAATTGACTGTAATTCATCGAGTTCCCCATAAACTCCCGAGTTCGCCCTCTGTGTCCAATAATAGAACTAAAAACAAGTTCGTCGGACTATATTATGTTGTGAAACTTTTCGATATATAAACTATATATACCGTCACGAAAGTTATATTGGAAAACAAATTCCCGTTTATTAACCGTTCGAAGCTCAGGTTATCCCATGCGTTTTTCTTTCCTATTTTTGCTTCTCTTGGATCGAATGGAAATCCCCGAGCAGCGCTTCGATGTGATAAAGGTACTCGGGGGACAGGAAGTTTAATTAAACGTCTATTGGCTTTTTCACAGCCGCGCTGTCGATACCGCTGAGAATTCTACGCGTTACCAGTACCGTAAGACATAGCACGGTGTCGCGTGTGAACGGTCCTTTGGATCCTCTGGCAATTCAGAGTCTCTACCGCGTTAGATTACGCAGCTGTCGATTGCACGCGTTAAAATCGATCCTTCGTGATCCAAACACTTGACCGCAGTATTTCACCTCAATTTTCATTTGCTAACTCCATTTTTACACTATTTTTCCTCCAATTTTGCAAAGTCCATGTAGGTAATAGTATATTATGCCGCAAGTGCGTAAAATACGATTTTACGAACGAGTGCTATTCAACCGCTACGAGTGCGTAAAATCGTATTTAACGCACGTGTCGCATGCGATATTTTTTATGTAGTATGCGGGAAATTCATGCGTAAAAATTAATTTTTCCATCAAGAACAGTGCGTAAAATTGAATTTTACGCATGCTGCATGAAAAAAGAATGATCTTAAATGTACAAAGTAGAAGCGATTTCCCGGGTCACCGAGGTCTGTAGCTGTCGTAATCCGTTCGCAAAACCATTCCGACTGAAGGTGTTCACTTGTTGTTAAACTCAGATAGGATGAATTGAGTAAATTGCACTTTTGAAGGTCTTATTCCCTTTGGGATAACAGGGCATGCCTTGAAATCACGAACTGGTACACGAGGGTAATCGTCAAGTTTGTTAGGAAGGTCCGCGATTGGTCATACACTAGAGGCACTTACGGCAGATCTGAAGTTGATAGCTCCCGACTACTCAGACATTTGTACACGATACATTTCGTGGCCGCAATGCTTATATCCCGCCGTCCCGGCCTCTTCAACTTCTGCCCCAACGTCCATAGTCTACTTTAAGTTGATCCAATGAAAAGATTGAAAGTGAAATACAGAGGAAAGAAGAAAAAAGGAGCAGAGACCGAGAATCGTGTTTGAAGGGATTTCCGTTACTTTGATTATACAACAGAGTCGAAAGTAATTACAACGGCGCATGAAATGGCAAAGTAAACCAGGTCGTCGAGTAGGGGACGAAGAAAGACGGAAAGATAGAATGGCGAATGTAGAATGGCGAAAGCGGCAGCATGTAGTTCTAGATGTTGGAGTCCTCAATCTCGGAATCTCAATAATTCGTATGAAAAGCCTCGAAATCCAAATGGCACACGTGACGATTAGTCTGGAATAGATGGGGCGTGCGATAGTGGAGGTGATAGAACGAAATGGTCATAAGGAAAAAAGTGGTCGGATTGAGAAAGAAAGCGCAAAAGTATAGCGGAACAGAGAATATCACCTCAACGCCCTGGGCGCCGACCAAACCTCGTCGTGCCGTTAATCTCTTTGCAGATCTCTTTTTCTTTGTTTAACTCACTTCCGGTTAAAACCATTTTTGCTTCTTCTTTTTCCTCTTCTCTTCTCTTTCACTACATTCCCAACTTGAACCGCTCATGCCGTTCGCGACACGCGAGAAAGTTGGAAGAAATCTTCGCCCAAAGTAAATAAGTAAATCTCGTAGAAAATCGAGGTGTTCCTTTTTGGTGGCTGGCGGTTCGAGCTCAATACTCCGAAAGCTCACGAACAGACTACTGCAAACTTGTTGAATCCTTGTTGAATCTTTCCTCGTGTAAATCTCCGCCTCTCGATCTCACCCCCTGCCATCAGCGACAATTTCTCGGAGCCCTTCTTCAAATTATTTGCATCTGCCATTTCTCCGCTCAAACTTATCCCACAAATCTTTTGTCCCTTCCGCGTCAAGAAAACTTATCGTCGAATAAACAAGCAGATAGAACGTCTTTTTCTTTTTTGTTTATCGCAAGAAACTTGAAATTTACATTTAATTTGATGGGATATCTTCGGGCTGTTGGGGTATAAATCGGACGCTCTTCTGAAATATGATTCCGCATGTATTCCGAAACACTAATTTTTTTTTTTTTTTTTTTTTCAACTCAATTGTTTGTTCTGATCTCTACGAATGGATAAATACTTTAATCCTTTATCCGTAAATTTGAACCACGCACCCTTCTACGATTTCAGACGTTTCGACTGTCTAAAGGTTTACGGCGAGACGCCATCATACGGTTTTGATCCCTTTGATCCCATTTCTGCTCATATCCTCTTCGCCTGAATCCTTTTGTCATCCTTTGTACTCTTATCCTACGGCTTTGTGTGTTCTGTGTATCTTCGAGTTTCAAATTTCGCCACAGTCACCGTAATTACATCGAGAAATCAGTGAGAGCAAAACAAATGTTCGTACGAATAGCGGGAACGTTGTACTCGCGTCTGCTTCTGGAAAAGGGGGTTCGCTTATTTCAAACGAAAGCGGGGTGATCGACGATACAATTTCCTTGGTTCGTCTGTAGCGGAAAAGCTCTGAAACACAGCGCGATTTACGGGGTATAGGATTCCCTCGTGACCCTCTGACTCGGGGAACGTTTCTTGAAAGTTCTCGCGCGCGTTTTGCACCGTCGTACGTCGATTCTCTGGCCCCTCGTGTATATACGAACGACTGGCAGCCGAGATGAGACGACAAACTGTCTCGCACTGTCTCGTTAACGGAAACTCGCATAGATCGAGAGAAAGCTGCAAAGGGGAGGCAAAGACTATCTACGAGCGTACAGAACGATCCCTCGAGACGAACGTCACCTTTCACTTGCGGAAGTAGTTATTTACAAGGGATACGATAGGTCCAGCGATGGAACCTAATCTCGTTCTCTTTTGTAGGCTTCGGATACGAAATTTTTTTCAAAACAATGCTACGAAAAGATTGCCAGTGGAAAGTTCTGATGGAGATAAGTTCATTCACAGCATTTTATTCTTCTCTTTTACGGAATTCGCGACAATGCGGTCATCACCATTCCGCCGACTTCACCCCCGAAAAGAGAACAAATAAATAAAAGAAAAAGGTGCGAAGTAACGTGCGCATTTTAATTAAAAAGCTGCGAGCAGTCTCGACGGGACTCTACACGGTTTCCGAGAGTTTCGCTCTTCATTTTTTTTTTTCTTCGTCATTGTTATTCGCCCTCACTTTTCCGCGCTCACTGTCTTTGTGGACCCGACATTCATTCTTTCACCCTCTGTTTTCCTTTGTTTTCATAAGTTCATCGAACCCCATTTTGTAGTCTATTTATAACATCTTCGAATTCACAAAGTCTCAATATTATTACGAGAGCCGCGTGTTATAACTCGCGCAACTCTGTGAGCGCAAAGAAAAGAAAAAAGGTGTTGAATTCAGCTGACAAACGCGGCTACTGCTACAATTCTTTGCGTAGCAGTCGCGTACTGTTACCGATACCTTTGTGGGGTTTTCGTTTATTATTATTATCGAAGAAAAAGAGAAACCGTGCGATTTCTTGCAAGACTCGGGTGCAAGCTGGCGTATCGGAAAGCATCTATAGGAAAGAAGCTTTTTCGTTCGTCGTATTTTTCTTTCTTTTCGTACGTACGGTCCCTACACGACCTGACGACGTATTCGACCTTTTTTTTTTTTTTTTTTTACATTTTTCTTGTTGAATACGCTTCTTTGTGTTACTCTACTTTCCTACCGCTCGTGGTTTCCTTCCCAACCTCGTTTCTTCCACCTTCCGTATTGCAGACGCTGGTAGGTTATCCTCGCAAAGACTCAAAAGAATTCGCGAAGCGCATACATTATTGCGTTCTGAGAGCTCAAAGCACACGGAGGGATGAGTTGACTGGCATTACGACAAATCTCATATTTCGCGATTATCCTAAAGGTCCCATAAAAATCTTGTAATTTCAATATTTACCGGTAGTTTATCGATCGTTTTTTTTACGATTTCACGATTTTGCGAAGTTGTATTTTACGCGCAGTACATGGAAACACACCGGAAATGAAGTGTCATCTTTCGAGAAGCATTTCCTTTCTTGTGAATTGCAAGTTTGCCGCACTACGACACTAGCGACATGCATCGTATACAGATTAATACACAATAAAATGCAGCAAAGTTGGTGCGCTTCTGGCAATTCTCCAGTTTTCGAAACGCATACAAAAGCATTTGCGAACGTTGCAATCTTCGAGGCGGACGAATGACGCGCAGTTACCGGATGTAATGCAAACTTTTTCTCCGTCTTCATTCTTCTGTACTCGAGTTTGAGATGAATATCCATTCACCAGTGACGAATTCGAAGAGTTTTTGTAGTCGGAATTTTACTCCCTGAGGCCATTTGGCTTCAATACACGTATTTCACGTTTTTATTGCTAATATTCGTTTAACTTCACAGGAAAAAAAATTGCTGGAAATCTCCCGGTACACTGGAAGATTTTATGCATAAAATGTCATATTAAATTTCATGTATAATTGTGATGAAAAATGAATGCGCGTAATATTAAAACCCGTAGAAATACTCTGTTTCGAATAATATACTTTACTTTACTATGAAATTATTTTAAAATGAATAATTTACTTTAATTTCACAGTAAAATACATTCATTTTTCATCTCTACTGTACATTCAATTTAAGGTACCAATTCTGGCACAAAACTTTACGATATGACAAATTAACAATTTTTTATCGTATTGAATCGAAATAAAAATTTCGTGCGGAATCAAATTAATTTACTGAAAAATGTTGTTTTTACAATGTCTATGACTTAACGGGAAAATACGCGGAGCAACTGTCCAGCGGATTATTATGCGTTTTTTCGCTTTTTATAATAACGGATAACATCGTATTTACGTTGTACCTGACCTGCGATCTGACCGAAGACTCGCAGAGGCTAAACGGCCAGTAGGGCAGTCGAGAATAACGAAATGAAAGAAACTCAACGGAAGACAAATGTGCAAAGCTTGTAACAGCGAGATATATGAACCGAGAAGAACGCGCGATTTCGTTGAAAAGAAGTGCCCTCTCTACTGCGCAGGAAAGATCCTTTCGTTTATCTCGTTGTTCCTCTCGCAAATGGCGTGCCGCTGGAGCAGAGCTTTTTCCCCTCACTGCAAACTGTTCGCATATATCAGTGACAAACCACTTGGCATACAACACCGCTTTGTAACCACTTATAAGAATTTCCGCCGGTGTCACTCGTTATAAGCCGTTTTGGCAGTTGGAACATTTTTCGCTAAACCGACATCAGCAATACACAAAAATGCTAAAATCTTCTTTCATTATTGTTACGCGGAAGATCATCGTTCAAAATATTTTATTCCCGACCACGCTATAAAGTCCACATTCCGTACCTGCGAGGCGGGTGGAAAGTGGCGAATTATAATCCAGCGGGACGTAATTAACGGAGCGGGCAATAAAGTGCCACTTTAATAATATATTTTTTAAAGTGCCACTTTAATAATATATTTTTTTAATAACAATAAACGGTGGGAAATAAAATACTACTTTATTGCCCGGCGCGAAATAAAGTACTACAGTGGCGGGAAATAAAGTGCCACTTTATTGCCCGATCCTTTAATTACGTCCCGCTGGATTATAATTCACCACTTTCCACCCGCCTCGCAGGTACGGAATGTGGACTTTGTAGCGTGGTCGGGAATAAAGTAACGTATGCCTCACGGGAGGGAGGGAGGGAGGGAGGAACCTCGCTTCGCTCGGGCTGCAAACCACACTCGGTGGAAAACAGGCACTTTTCTCCCTTGTAGCATAATGTACTATTAAGGTCTAACGGTACAAAAACAAAAGTAAACTTAAGAACTGATCGCACGAAAAATCGTAAAAACTCGCTACCGATCGCGAATATTTCGATATATATAGAATCCATGGTGCGTTTCCATTTTTCGTCTATTTTATATAAATTTTAGAGAGCACGAAAAAAATAAATGAGTATAAAAATAAAATGGAAAATTTTCTGAACCGCGTTTGCAGGGAAAAATTAACGGAACAACTCGTAGTAAAATTGTTACGATTTTTTTCTAAATTTACTAAATTAGGGTAAATTCAAGAATCGCTTATACCTTTTCGCAAAAAAAAAAAAGATTATGGACGATACTCAAGGGATATCCGCGAGTGACCATATAATTTATATAGATATACCGCAGGTGTTGCCGAAAAAAAAAAAAAAAAAATTCACGAGCAAAAGGTGCCGCAAGGCAGCTTTGATGAACGAGTGAACAAAATAGTCGAGTACTACTCTCTCGAAGGTTGAATGACTCTTTTGCTACTAGTCCCGGAAGCCCCAATCGTGATACCGAACGGGTATGAGCCGTTTCGCCCACGTTTCACCCCGAGAGAGCGAGAGTCTCGAGCGTTTAATATCCGAGAAGTTCGAACAAAAGCAATTACGAAAAATGTTTTAACTTTAGATATTCTTTTTTCCTTTACATCATCCTTCGAGAAATACGAAAGAACGAAATACGATGGAAAAAGTCGGTATGGCGAATGGAGAGGAGTAAAAAGCAATGATAAAAAAAAATAGGGGGAGAGAAACCCAACGAAAGGTCGTGCTTTCTGCTGGGGGTGAGAAGCTTCGCGCTCTCAGCTACTAAAAGAGGGAGGAGGGGGAGGGAGAGGGGGTGGTAGGACTTCCAGTAAGAACTATTGGAAGCCTTGAGCCTCCATGCCTCAAGCTCTTCGATCGCAGCCACAGGGGTTGAAGCCTCGAAGGGTAACGACGTGGCTTCTCCGAAGCGCGGCGGCAACGGTGAATATAGACCCCGAGAACCTTTACGATCGTGAGCCGGTTTATAGAGCTATTAAAACCGCGAGCCCTAGGCGCTCCGGAGTCTCTCTCCTCGGCCTCAGTCTCTAAGTATATGTACGTACATACGATGCCGCACTTCAGTCTACGATGGCCAGGTGCCAAAGGGATGAAGAAAGAAAGAGGGAATTTAATATTATAGAAAAGCATCATAACACGCGCGCAACTTTGCATTACCTACTATAGGTAAAATCCTTGAAAAATACAGTAGAGTCCATGATACATGACAAGGTTTTCTCTTTTTCAAGTCCGAAGTGTTGTTAAGTCAATACGCTACAGACTTAGTCGGTAACGTATCGCCTTTACTATATTTTTCCGAAGTAATTGCAGTGACTTACTAAAAGAAGATTAGGTTTTCGTAACCTCTGGATTAAGGCACGAAAACCTAATTTATTTTTCGTCAAACGATCAAGTGTTTCGGAAAAAATTAAGAAGGGAAGTTGTTACCATCAGAGCGTCACATTGATGCATTGCATGTCCTTAATTTTCAAAGAAACTATTATATGGATTTGAGAAACCAAATGGAGATCTCTAGACATCGTATAAGTAAGCATTTAACTTCCGAAGGATTGAATTCGTACTTTAATGACTTCATAGTCGTGGAATTAAACGAATTAGTTGCTCACATCGTGCAGTATTGATTCGTGAAACAACAAACACAAAAAAAAATTAAGACGATGTTATAGGGAAACGGAGGTAAAATCTCTAAGCTGAAGCATAAAAGTTACGTCAAAACTACCCTTAAAACCAATCAATTGAAAATCACACCCCCTTAAACCCGAAGTATTGAAAAATGGGGATTTCTACTGTATAAACCCATATAACATCGCTGATCGTATTTTGCGCGGCGACCGAAGCAACGCGGGATGAATCCGGTCGCAGAAGGGATGCGCGGCTATCTCTTTACGAGTCATAAAATGTCTTTGTCTTTTTGCATTATGAAACACATGCATACATGAAATTGATGTATAACGCCCAGTATATACTTTAGCGTCGAGTTCGGTAGATGTGCGCTGTAATATATTGGCAAATCGCCGCTACCTCCACCCCCGCGTTCCTCGTTAAGGTCGTCACGATGCACGCCGGTGCGGTACTCCCGTTCCAACTATCCCAAGAGACCGTGACACCTGCGCTGATATTCACATTTACGACGAACGCGAGACGCTCACCTCGTCCTACCATCGTACCTCTCTCCACTGTCTTTCGATTTTACTGTCAAATTTATCTCCATAAAAAGAACGTCACGCTGAGTAACCCTTCGTGTTCATCTTTTCTTAGACTTTACTTTCCGCATTTCCTTTCTCATTTCTTTTCGCATATTTCTTTGTTACCATGAGTTACAGACTCGGATAAAGTCGGACGGGTAAGAAAATCGCGTATTCGTTGCAAGCAAAAAAATCGCTTGTTTACTCGTCATGTCACGTTCACCACAGAGAGCGATAGGTTTCAATGAAAAAAGAAAGTCTCCAAACACCATCCCCTTCATAGTCCCCACCCTCCGCAACAGCGAGTTGCATCTACACCCTCATATATTCAGTTCTCTTATCGAAGAAGCACACCGCGCTGTAGCAGTCCCAGGGGCTGCAAACTCCGGACTTTATTCTCCCTTCAGTTTAATCCGGTGGATTTGGAGAACGAAGGGGAGGAGGGAGGGGGGAAGAAGAGAACATTGAGAAGAATAGACAAACAGAGGGAACAGGTATTACGCGGATAAGATTTGCCATTATATATTGAATTCGAGGAAACTAAATTTCTCGACAATGGCATCAACGTGAAAAACAGCCCCCATCACCCTGTTGTACGGAAAGACGCGATGTTAAGCCGAAAAAAAAAATACAAAAAAAATATTGGTAAAAAGTCGACACGTCGTAACCAAAAAAACATCGACTGCAACTTCCCGTCATTTGTCTACGCGATTACCTTTTAATTTACACGAAACCACGTCGAACATTTCGCAAACAGTGAAAAACATCCCTCCACTCGATTGAACTTAGTTTTACGAAAGTCATGAAGTTATTTCCGACTCTCGGCAAACTTCAGTCTCGACATATAATACGGTGTTGCATAAACTACTGACACACTCTTAAAAAGATTCGAAAGATCCGTGAACTTTACTACGTCGAAGAATTTCGAAGAAAAAGTATAGGGATTGCCAAGAAGTTGGCGAAAAGAACAACAGCCACAGCACGACTTTGAAAAGCTAGTAAAATCAATTTTTCTCAAACGAAGTTCACGAGAGAGAAAGAGAGAGGAGATCGTCCCTTGGTACGTGCGGTTGTTAAAAACTTCTCATGACTGGTACGCAGTGGTACTGTACCGATACGGCTCTATGAACGGATTTACTTTTCACATCGCGCTTGCGAAGCACGTGCAACGATGGTACGTAGCATTCTTGAGGTGATACTCAACGAGAATACGTTGCGACTCAAGGTGTTCCTATGCTATCATCGATGTATATATATCTCTGTAATGTCTCTACACTATTTTCTACTTCTTTGGGCCGATGTTGAGTATAGAAAGACGGGAGGGGGAGGGGAGTAGTCTATTACGAAAGGATGTTTCCGGGTTACCACTGGATATACCGAATGAAAATCCTTTCATCGCTGCTGGCGAACGAAAGATATTGGGATTTAGTTGAGAGACGCGCCTTGCATTTCGCGAGATAGGTACCTCTTTTATGTCCTAACGTTTCCGTCTTTATACTCGCGAAGTACTATCCATAGATTCGCCTGAAATTTTCTTCAATCCACCAGCGAGTGTACTGCTGCGAAGGTAAAAAGCAACGACGACGATCCTTTGCCGCGAACTATTTTTATTTATTTTCTCTTTCGTGCGACAGGTAAACTTGTCCGACCCATGAACTCGACTCTACCTTCGTAAATTCTCGACCAGCACCCTCAGGCGTATACACATCGAAAGATCGATTGCGGTACAGAAAAATTTTATTCGTGGTAAAAGGATTTTTACGAGATTTCAAAATCAGCGGCCCACTTTTGTTTATCCTATTTTATAATTGATCGTATATGAAAATTATAATTTTTAAATCTACAAATCTATTGACGCAAAGTTGTAAAATTAACTCATGGAAATTTGAAAAGATCGATAGCGAAAATAAAAGAAACTGCGAAAAAAAAATGGAATAGGATAATTTAATATTAGCAGAAAATAATGATAATATTTTTAAAAATAATCATAATAATTGTTATTAAGCAGTAAATAATTAATTTTCTCTCTAATTACTGTTAATTACAATAATTTTATACGCGATTGCATCTCCGTTGAATAATTCGCGTTCCCCCGCATCTACAGCTCGCACACGGCTAGCAATCTAACGTCAGCGCGAATCAAATCGCAGTAAAATATTTTTCGTGTTGGTAAGACGCTCCGAAGACATCCGAATTGCCGCTGGCGAGCGGCTCTACGGGTCCTCCGAGCTTAAAGGGATTTCGATAGCTCTCTACGTCTGTCCCTCTTTCACGTTTCCCTTCTATGCTTTTGCGTGAGCGAAGAGCTTTCGGGTTTCGACGCCTCCTTTACTATAGCACTATGAGCTTTCCAACGTACCTTATTCCGAGTGGCTTATCGGAGGCTTCGTTCGTCTCACACAGCACGACGGGACCGTGAGGCTTGTATGTGCCGAGAGCTGCCAAAGAATGGATTTATATCTCGCGTTGGATGCGACCCTGAATTTCAAAATTTCTTCACGATTTTAGGACGTAACGATTTTTTTCCTCTCTGCAAGGAGCAATCAACTGGGATTTGATACTGAGAGGAAAAAAAAAATCGTGCATTGACGTCGGTCGAGAGTGGGAACCCTTATGAGCTATCGGTTGAAGAGGCTTCGCCCCCGAGACAGGAGGGAGGGGAGAGCGCATGAACAAGAAAGTGAGTGGAGATACAACGAAGGAGTGAATGAAGGGAAGAAAAAAAGGGGAAAGAGCTTATCGCTATTTCATGAGTTTTCGGAAAACGCGGAAATCTTCTCCGTTTACTGTTGATTTTTTTCTTAATTCTCACCCTTTTCGTTCGCGTCCTTCATACTTAACCGGAAAGACCGATCACGAGGCGAGATTGGCGAAATGATGTCTCAAAGTACCGGACAGCGGTATAGGCAATGGCTTTTCAATTTTTTTTAAATTCCTATGACGCGATGTTACGTCGTACGTAACTTTCGTACAGTAGCTACCGCATAGCAATTAATGAGAACTCAAAACCGAATATTAGAATCCGCGTACGAATCACCCGCGCGCATACGTACGCCTATAGCCCAAACGAATGAGGCACGCGTCATCTCTTCCATATGGGGTCACTACTGGAAAGCGCTACGTCAGACGACCTTTGCAGCTGTAACTTCCTAACGCCGCGCTCCGTTATCGATACGTTTGGACACCGCCACTACTTTTATTACGCCAATTAAAAACGCGGAATCTATTTCTCCAAATATTCGGTCATCTTACAGTCTTTAGCTAGAGCAATTAATCGCTTCGCCGAAATTCTTCCTATCGAGAATTAATTAGAGCACCGCAACTCATCTCGCTGGTTACTTCAAATAAAGGGTCATTAACCCTCATTAACCCTCATAATGCTCATTAACCCCACCAGCGCAAACTATTTTGCATTACTGCCATAGGACTAAAACTATTACAGTAAAACCTCTCTATTAGTCCAAGCACTGTTTCGGAACCTCTCTAATAGTCCAAAAATAGGTGTAACTCTGCCGTCGCTTCGTAGCCAATGAGCGAATCTCTGTCAGGGACGACCTATGTTAAATAGGACCCCGTCGGTACAGGGCTGTACGACTCTAAACAGTTACCCGGGTATTTTTTAAATTTTCCTTCGCGTTTCAAGAATTTTTTATTTTACTGCATCCAAATCGACACAGATACTTTGTCAGAAAATCTATACCAATGCAGTTGATTGCATTTTTGTACAAAATGCTAGATCATCTTTAGTCTAGTGGATTACAACACAACAAACAGAGTTAAAGCTTATTAAAAAATTACGATTAGTTGTTATAATAATATATATTATAATGTTCTATGATATTACATTATTGCAGTTATTATAACAATATATTTAAAATTATTATAATAAGAGCAATGCAAAGAATATCAATATTTTTATTATAATCATTAATTAATATACTATTGAACTTTTGAGTCGGCATAATTAAAATTATCTTTTGTTCTCCACATTATTTCGGTTGTGATAAATCGCATTTCTTCTAACTGCATTGAATGATTTTTTTGACAGTCCCAATGAGATTGAAACGATTTTTGATACGGTGTCAAGGCATATCGTACTTCCAAATCATACTTTTGTTATTCATTATCGACGATGGATTTACTAAAAATTGAAGTAGATTTGCAAACAATATAGCCATACATATCTCGGAAAATTAACTATGGAAGTCGCTATACACTTACAAAACTAGTGTTCAAATCACTGTACCGCACAAGAATAATAATTTTATTATTCACTAGCGTCTTTGTGTAGGTAACAGGTAGGAGGAGCCTCTGGACTATTGGAGAGGTTCGGCTTAGACTATTGTAGAGGTTGGACTAATATAGAGGGGACTAATTCAGAGGTTTTGCTGTATATAAGGCCAAGCATCTTTACCAAAAATCAGTAGTTCTACGATTATTCTCCGAGTAACATTATCCGCAACGAAACTTCGCAGAGCGAGAAAGGCTCTGTTCAACGAGACTAACTGCGAAAGCCCTGCGTGGCTAAGTCTCTAAAAAGTTTAAGTTAAACTAGTGATTGTAACCAGAAGATTGTATTTTCTTCGAACATCGAGAAATAAATATGTATTTAGTGAGTACAACGCAAAAACCATCTTCAACTATTATTTCTGCATGCTCTACCATCGTGCTACGAGACTATCAGTCTCCACAATCCTCCTAGCGTAATCTCCTATCGACGGACAGTGCACGGCGAGGTCTCCGTCCCTGAGTAAAGGGCCAACGCCTTGACTCGAAAGAGAGACCGACGTTACGCATGTTCTGAACCAACTCACTTGAGCTCATTGGGACGTAACAGCGAAGATACGAAATGAAAGTGAAGCGGAAGCTGAGATGAAAAGCTTCAAGCTTTTCCTTTTACAAGATCGATTCACTCCATTATCTTAAAGTTGAGGGATCGGTACACTGCGTAAGATATATTACCTCCGAGATTTGATGTTGATAACGATTTATTATCTGTTGAAAACTTTGTTGAAGGGTGCGTTACTAAAGGGGGGAAATACTCGCGGCAGGGATCGGGTAGAGGGTGGAAAAGTATTATTTACAGATCGCGAGCACAACACTCCGATATCGACAACAATATTAAAACATTAATACACCTTATATATTACATTTTATATATCATATTATATATTTTTTTATCTTTTCTCAAAAACGCAAAGATATAATCAAAAAGCCACGAGATTACGAGTACTTTATATAAACTCGAGATTTCGAATTTACGAAAAGAATATTCCGAAAGTCTGGAATATAGATATGAATTCATAGTGGAAATTTAGTGTAATTTCTTCCGATATCGAATATCAGTGTGCAAATATCTACCCGTCCAGTAGCATTGAATTAATCCCTTTCCTCGAACTTGTTGATAACACGAGGGTAATGTAATTCAGTTCGAAAAACGGAACCCCTATGGATATATATATATATATATACGTATCCGCGTCAAGTGTCGGGGGCTTTACTATGCCAATAGGAAATGCATAAGACGACGGCAACGAGGCGTCAATGTGATGCATACCAAAACTTGCATACACGGCGATGCGATAGAAAGTTAGTTACGAACTCTACTTTTGAATTATTCGATCGTTTTCATCCCTCTCTTCGCATTTTGGTTTCCTGTCCTACCGTTCGACATATGCCGTTCTCTACCCGCGTTTCTTCAATCCTATCTTGTCTCTGTCCGTCACTGAATTATCTCCACCACTCGAAGCCCTCTCTAGTCACGATCCAGACGCTTCGTGGCATACGTAAACAGACTTTGGCAAAGAGGCTTCTATATCCTAACCCTCCCTTCGGGCGGAAGTGCCTCAGCAGCTCACAGGGGCAATCTTGGGACGAGCGGGCGGAAGCTTCGTTGAAGCATCCCTCCGTCGCTCCCACCCCGCGAGAGCAAACCCAGTGACCCTGCGAGGATTTCCCGACCACCATCCCTACCGGCACTCTACACCGAACTTTCGAAGAAAACGCTCTTCCGAAAGGGTTCGGGAAGCTTGTGCTACAAATATATTTCGATTGTATAGACTTTGTTAAAAGGTTAAAGAACATCGGCACACAAAGTCCGGCAGATGGGGTGAAATCGTACGCCTTGTTGTCGATTATCAAATCAAATTTTCGTATTAACATTTTAACACAAATTTATGATAAATTATTCATAATATCTCTTTGATTTTAATATTATTATTATTACTATTATTATCATGTCGCGTATGTTTTCGAATTTTAATGAGAACATATTATTAACGCGCGCTTCACGAGGAATATTGTGTAAATTATTTCGTTACTCGGAACAGCATTGATGGACGTACGGAACACGATATTCATTTCGAGCGGACGGTACGCGACCAAAGCGGTAACTGTATTTCAACTGTCTCGCTGATCGTCCAAAAGTCACATGCATACAATGGAGCATTTCGGGAAGACCTCGAAACGGAGAGACATTTTATTGAGTTTGCGGTTGTATAGCGGTTGCGAAAAACGTTTTTTGCCGATTTTATGATAGATGAAGGGTCACGTATTTTGGCAAATAATTAATTAACCCCCGAAAAAGAAACAATTTCTTTCGATGGAAATAAAATTAACTGATTAATTTTAATCAAACGAATTGGATTTTCATTTATATTTTCGCGGGCGAATTTATTAAAATAAATAAAAGTCAATGAATGTGCGAAAGAACGTTAAATCAGTTTATCTTCATTAAGGGGTTACATTGCCTCGGCAATTCGAAAATCGAGTTAAAGGTTCGCCTTCTTTTTCTCCGAAGCTATAGAAGGCGACAAAATTATTTTTTTCTTTTACTGAACGGTACACGGATTGAGAATTATATTTTTTTTAAATCGTCAAAAGATGTTAAAAATATATATAAATAAAAATATGACGCCGAAAGAGTTAATTTATTTTTGGCTCCAGTAAAAACGAAACTTTTTTTGCCTCCTATTGTTTTCAAGAAAAAAAAACGCCCATTTCGGAGACATCACTTTTACGCGAAAACGCGGAGACGACAACTAGTGATACTTCTCGCAGTCGAACAGTACGAAGAAAATGCTACTTCGAGTGTATTTTACTCTACATTAACGCGGCCCTCGCGTTTCTACGAAGCGAGAAAAGCACTCGTAGATCCGGATGGGAAAAGACACTGCCGCGCGTCTACCTCAACGCACAATTTCCTCGCGAAAGAATACTTTTCTCGTTCCTCTTTCGCGAGTAGTTTCAGCTGTTCGTCTCATTTCGTCGCGTCGTCCCGAGCTTTACTTCGGGCGCTTCCGACCCCCCGATCTCCGAGAGAAATGAGACGCGCAACTTTACTCGTACCACCGACTCCTATACCTTTTGTAATTGGTTCGCACACGCACTTACTTAGACCCGCCCGTTATACGTCGGTTAATTATTTCGAGGAATTCTCGTGAATCTTAGAGTTAGTTCCACGTACTCCGACTTCCGCTATAGTAATGACGCTATAGTGGGAATTGCTTGCAGCACAACGATAAAATTAAGGAACTCATTTCGAGAGCGAAAAGAGAGTATCATTAGAACTCTGTTGTCGCCTTTTGTTTCTTCACCTCTCCGTTTTCGGGAATTCATCCGTTCAATTCTTACATAACCGGTTCCCGGAAACTGTACTGTACGTATATTCGATAGCAGATTTCATCAAACTTTCGAAGTTTTAGTAAAACTATTGGCATCAAAATTAAATTGTATTTTCAGTTCGAACAGATTGTCCTGCGCACCTAAAAATATATTGACTCGTATATATCGAATATATCGACTAATAAATTTTCGTAAAAAAAATGATATATTCCGGATTTATTTTTTAATATATTTCTGCAAATATCTCACTAAAAATATACCAAATTATATGATTTTTATTTAATTATGTAAAGACGCCGAAATTTCATATATTTTTAATACTTTTTTCCCATGTGAACGGTATAACCAAAAAATCCCACGATAACACGAAAAAAAAAAACCGAGAACAGTAAAATAAGAGAATTTCATTATGTAAAATTACAATCGGAAAATAGCACTCATACGTAATTCTACCTTCTAATCGACGCCCCCTACCCGGTGGGGGTCGGCTCTCCTCCTACCGCCGTCCAAATCCCGCGTTAAACCGAAGGATGATCGTTAAAATATTTTCAATGGGAACAAAGACTATATTGTATAATGATCGATTTCTCACTGAGGGGATGCCGATGGCCGACGTATTATTAATATTCGCGGCGTAGTTACGAGGCTATCGATCAAGATGCCGGGACATTCTTGAATGACGACGAAGACGAGGAAAAGGAAGAAGACGACGGCGACGACGACGAGCGTCGTCGGTTGCGTCGTCTAACGGAGGTCGTGTCACGGTTTTCCATTCAGGGGGGCTGAAGGGACGGGAGTGGTGTACCCATCACTACTATATTCTTAGGGGGTTTCGATATCGATTTGCCGGGTGCGGTGGTTCATGAGTTTCCGCTTCGTGTGCTCTTCCCGCTGTTCTCATTCCTGTAGGATCTCTGCTATACACTATGCTTCGTTTATTCTTGCATCTTTGTAGACACAGGATCTTTGGGCGTTACAATGTGAGAGAGAGGAATAACGGGGGATGAAAACGGGAAAGAGGAAACGTCGTTGGGCGGAAAACTCTCGAAGCACTTTCATAGACTATTCTTCCATTATATTCCGCGGCACGAAAGAAAAACTCTCGCATACAGACACTTTATTCCTTCGTCGTTCGAGAGCTCTTCGAGAGGAGCAATCCGGTGGGATCTCTCAAAGCGAGTCGCACTGCTTTTTTGGAGGGTTTTTGTCACTCATAAAGCTGTTTTATTCAATTTCTAATGTTATCGTTGCCTCTAATGGATTCGCTACATTGTCCCATATAAATATGCCTACCAGGACCCTCGTTTCTCCCGCGGAGATTATCGTAGATTCAACGATTCTTACGAGACTCCAGAGAATTCGTTCCCTACATTCTCCTGAGTCATGCGGCGAGTCGAGAAAATTCAGGGAAAATAACAGTGTCTCTTGCCGGAGTTAAAACAGAGGAACACGAAGGCCGCGACATTGCTGCGGGGTCAACGGGTTGGATAAAAGAAAGATATATAAACGGGAGGGCTTACGGAAGCTCTGGGGGAAACAGCGGGAATTGTTTCTTCTCTTCTCTGCTGTACCATCAGACTATTCGGTAGCAGTCGCATAGCATGTGAAAAATTTACGCTGGGGAAATTTCTGAAACTTTGGAGAGAAAGAGAGAGAGATAAAAAAAAATTACGAAGAAAAAAAATGTTCGAGAGATAAAAAAAAATGGCGCAACCGAGGAAACGGATATTCGACGTGTAGGACTGTGTGAAACTGCGCTTAACCACCTTTTCACTGCCAACACACTTTTTTTCTACGACACTCCGAGATAAATATATTTACGCTTGCATCGCGCTCCGCCTTTGCCGACCCTTCGTCTCGACTACGCAGAGAGTTCGCATTGAAATTTTCCGTAAAACGCAAATGACGATCCTCTCCGTTTGCGGAATTACGGCAGAGAGTTTGGAACCGAATAACAGAGTAACTGTGGGATGATATGAATATTTATGGGGAAAAAAAATTGTAAACTCGAAATCTTCGTCTCTGATACGGAAGATTCTCGTCCGTCGCAAGTTTTTGACGAACTACAAACTATGAATAATCATTTTTACGTCCGCAAAAGTTTGTAAAGAATTCTGGAAAAATATTGCGGACGTTGAAGAGCACGAACTGTGCATTAATGTGCTCCGGAAATTTCTTATTTCAGTCATTTATTCATTTTATGAAGTCATTTAGATGGAAACACACGTGATCACGTATTTTGATGAATCAATCGGTAATTGAATTTCGTGGTCTCGGCGTGTATACTGAAGACATACAAAAAATGTTTATAAGTCGACTCGTGAAGCAGAACATCATTTTTATTGACAAAAATAAAAAAAAAAAAAAATTTCACGAAAATCAGTGATTTATCGTGTTATCGAGATTGTTGATTTTCGAACCGTTCGATCCGAAAATTTTGTCCACAATTTTTGCGTCGCCATTAAAACAAACGTGAGGGTTGCCGCTATCGTCGACGAGTGAAAATTGTAGAGCCAACGAAAGTTTCAAGTAGTCGAAGCGAATCGGCATTTTCAGACGGTAAGTTACTTCTTCGCTCCCGTCTAACGGACGCTCGCCGTTTGTCAGAGACTTGCAGGCGTCTTGTTCCGGAAGTTGGTATTTGAACAGTAATCCAATATTCTTAACCCAAACTTCGGGTCTCAAATTGGCGGTGTCAGCAACTGCGAGTAATTATACATTTATCGATTGTTGAACAATTTATTAATACAGTTTCCGTTTCGTCTCGATAACAAGTTCCGTAACTTTAATTCAAACTCTGGATACTGCGACTATACGGTTGCGCGTCAATCATTGAAGCGTTAAGCTGTGAGGGAGCGTAGTTTTCGTAAATTTGATCGATCGATGAAGAGACCTCAAGTATATTGCGGTTGTAAATATAACATGACTCACCTACCGTAAAATCCCATTCGGCAGCAACTTCCGTACCCCAGTAGAAGGCACAAGGTTCGTCGGTGCATCCCTCGACTCGCAATTCTAAAGGGATCGGTCTCTCGAGACAACGCTTAAAGGAAGTTGAGGCGGAAGTCGCCGCGAGGTAAAACGTCGCGATAATAAACACTAAACCGCAGTGAATCAATTACCATATGCAGATTTCTCATGAATTTAATACGAATTCAGAGTAATCACTTACCTTTGTTAGCAATCATTCTTGTTGAAGGATAACGCGTCAGCTATGAAAGAATTGAAAGGGAAAAACAAAGGATAACCTTTGCAAATGCCGATACCAAAAACAGTGAAGTTACGATTTCCAAAATCTCCGATATATCGCAACTATTGTCTGTATCTAATCGGCCACCTGCGCTCGGATCGATACGCTCCGAAATCTTTACCTTCACCTGCGTCCTCAAGAGTCAATATACACAAAGTGTTTATATATTTTTATCGACTGATAACTAACCGAACAGTGACAGTGGAATACCATCCAAAAACACGATATTCCGAATTCTAACATAATTTTACAAATGGCTGTATCTACTTTTACTCCAATCAATAATTCTCACGAGTTTTAAAAACGCATTAAAAAATGTTTCGTCAAATTTTTTTCACGCGAAATTTTTTGCCAATTTTTACACATTTACGATACTTCCGCCTTTCCATACCTCGTATGCGATAAAAATGAAAAATTCAATTGCGTTGTTCCATAAAGTCGAAGAATCGAGTTGCAAATAAAAAAAATATCTTCAATACCGTGAGCAGATCTCGTAAAATGGTTCAATCGATTTCGTATATACGGAAATTGCTCGGTTAAAAAAAGTGTCGTAGATGAATAAAAGTTCGAAAGCGAAAAGACGACTTACATAAAACGATACAGGACGGCGACAACAGGATATGAAAACCCACTTATGAAGACGGTTCGGAAATGCGAAATAGGTTTCTTCAACGTAGAAGAGTCAACGAAGCTTAAAGCTCTATCTCCGGATAGATGACTACGAGGTAACATTGCTTCTGCCTTTGCGATTACGCCGTCGGGATGCTCTGTCGACTCGGGTTGTGTACGAGCATTTCGAAGTTGTAAAATCGACGAGAGTCCGGGGACATTCTATAGAGTTACGTCCAACTTTAAATAGCGTATACACCATCCGTGCCAAGAAGAGATTCTGAAGGGATGGGTGGGCGTTGGGGCTTCGATAGTACGCAGCAGTGAATCAGCCACTCGGCGACCTCGCGCAAGGACATCCGTACCGGAAGGATGAAGAAACTGCACATACACCTACCGAACCTTCGCGTGGGTGAAATACATGGAAAAACCACGAAACGGAAAAACCCGCTTTCCAAGAAACTTCGAAGAAGCATCGAACTTGGGCAGAATAACAAAAGAAAACCCTCAAACAGTTGAAAAATTGTAGACACTGAAAGGCCGACAAAAGAAAGGAAACATCGCAAGTAATATCGCCCAACTTCTGTACCTAATACGGTTCAGTTAATTTTTTTTAACTCATCGAAGAAAAAACTCACCAAAGTATTGCTTAACTATAATTTCATTTTCAGAAAAAAATATATGATATCGAAGCGTCAAAAAAAAAATGAGCTTCAAGAATATTTTAAGAAATCTGTTGAAAGATTACAAATTTTATTTTGGTAACAAATTTCCAGGACATATAAAGTGTATTGAATATAAAAAAAAAATTTCAAAACAAATTTTTTTTTTTTTTTTATTACGAAAAAATGGTTCAAATTTTTTTTTTTAATTTCGAACCATTTTTTCGTAATAAAAAAAAAAGAAAATTTGGTTTAAGCCTAAAATAATGAAAACAACGGGATGAAAACGTGACGAAAATTAGAAAAAACGAAAGTGAGAAGAAAAAATAAAAGGTTATATCGAATGAAAGAGAGTTAAAAGAAGGAAAGAGGATAGGAAGGGAAACAACGTTGTTGACTTTTCTTCTTGAGAGTGGCCTGTGCGAGAAGGGTGTAAGCATCAGTCAACCTGAGCGACTTGCACACAGTGAAGGGTGTGCGCGCGCGTGAGTACGGCAGAGGTATGATAACCCGAGGGGAAAAATTGAATTGAGACTCCGGGCGGGCATACAGCAGGGACGAGGCGGCGTCTGTAGCTGCCACCAGTTTCGACAACCTGTTGACGCAAATGCCAGTTCAGCTTTCGTTCACTGTTTCTCACTCTCTCGCTCTCTTGAACTACTCTCGTTTCTCACAACGGCGATAAAAATCTATAGGAATATTGAGTAATGTCGAACAATTAGAAGCAACACGCCACATCTGACCTTTCATGGCTGACCGAGAACAACCCGCAAACTGCACATTGCCAGGTGAAGAAAGTGGCCGGAATTCGTGTTGAGGTTAATTATAGTTAATTACCGAGTCCTGAATCGACACGAACTATAAATTAACGACGAACTTCGTGGAAAATTAGTACTTCATCGGTAAAAGCATTTGGATCTTAAAAGGATCTTATCTGTGATGATTAAGCCAATCAACGCCCAGCGACGTTGATTAAAGCATTTTTTTTTTGTAATTTTTGCAATTCTAATCGAAACTTCGAAAAAAATAAATGATAAAAGAACACTTTTCAACTAAAATAGCATTTTTTCAATGTTAGTGTAAAAAAAAATTGTTTATTCAAAAGTTAAATTTCACAAATGCTTTAATTAAGAAAAATATCGTCGAGAAGGAGGCTTCGTATTTACAAGGTTAAGCGCATTATTAATTTCGACTACAGCGGCATTGAAATCAAATTGTAAAGTATACAGCAGCATTTACCAAAAAGTCTTAAAATCGCAGACCGGTAATGAAAACAGCGAAAAGTGTAAAGATATTTGATTGCTAAGAAGCAGATGGGCGTATCTCCCACGATTTATCGTCAAAATATTGCGCGATGCGCCCTTCTATTTCCTCAAATTTAAAATTCTGTACCTCATAAGATTGATTCGCGCAACGTTGTCACATGAATGCCCAATCGATCAGTATCTTTGCGTTATTTGAAATTTAACGGCGACGTCGGAAAACTTGGATTTACAAAAAATCCGCGATATATTGAGAAAAAAAAGAAAAGAGCGGCGAAGGGAACCAAACCGCCGAAGTGTTATGAAAGGAAAGCGTGGGTTTCGCTGACAGCTTCTTTCTATCGCAGATTATCTCGTGACGTCGTCACCATGACGTCGGTGACGCATCTACGCTAATATGCCAAAAGCAATTGGGTTAGCGAGACCGATGGAATCTCTTTCGCGTTATATGAAATTCGGACGTCCGTATAGTTCGCAGCGAATATCATATATCGTTGAAAACAATGTAAGCGTAGCGAAATCTACCGGATTATAGGAAGACGTAAAGAGGATAAATGAGGAGTAATGGACAGATGATAAGGGATGGAAATAAAGACGGCGGAATATGAAGGGTATGAGAGAAAGCTTTTCGTATTTGCGCATATAGCGCTTCCGCTATACTGCACTGCGAGAAGAAGGATGAAAATAAAGATACCCGTTTACTTACCTCCATACTTTTCATCAAGTGTGTCGGAGTTTAATGATAACGACAGATACGAATAGAGAAAAATAGTAGAAGAGAATTTCAAGATCTCATCTTCCTCGGGGCATCGATAATGTAAGAAAACTTCGAGATAAAGTAACCGTAACTCTCCATAAAAATTATACGCTGCAGTCGCCAGTCGTCTATCGATGTCTTCATTATTCCGATAAGGTTTGTCAGAAAGTGAAGTCATCAGCGACGAAACGTCATCAGACAAAATGGAATCAAATCCTTTTTTCTTACGGTATCCCAATCAATTACGAACCGAAAACTTCATCTGATTCACTAATTTTCTTAACTGAATCAGCTTCGTGGGGAGTCGTATTTCCGAATCGGAAGATTTCGTTGTCATACAAATCGTAACTCACTTTATTTTATTTTCGGTATCCTTGAAAAATGCTGTATCGAAAGAACAATTTGATCGACTCAACAAAATTTTTGAAGCCAACATATCTCTTCTGTGTGCAGTTCTCAAAAATCTCTGAGTAATCGAAATCTTCGACATAGTATTCTGGATGATTTACGTCGCGCTACTCAAGCAAAAATAACCAAGTTTTCGTGTCTGCAAACATTTCGGAAAAAGCTGCTGAGCTTGAAAAAGCCAATATCTTGAAGAAACCGTAGCAAGACAAGCTATAATAATGGACCAAGCGTTGATGCTGGGATTTATGGCACTCGATTCTCAAGTTGAATTCATGTGGGTGGTACATACGTCAACAGATTTTGCGGTACGAAACTTTAGCCCGACATATGCGGCACGCGCCAAGAATATCTTGAAATATCGAATTTACTTTTCTTCAGACGAGCGCTACACGCCGATACACATTTTACTCGTAAAAATAAACTCTATGGTACATTCGTACGTTGCAATCTGCTTGTACCTTGTCAAACAAAGCTTCCAGATACGCTGGAAGGTAATATTGATTGTGGAAACAGCGATGGCTTTGCCTCTAGTGCGTTTTCCGTGTTCCGGTGTATTCGAGTGATATGCTATACGGGTGCTACGGGATACAGTCAAAACTTTCATAGATGTGTTTCTTTTTTGAAATCCTATGCCTCAAAGTCCAAAAACCGCTTCAATTTTTGCTTCATCGTCAGCCGCAAAACAAATAACTTTTCTTACATGTAACCAAACTGCTATAAAGCGCTTATATGGTGAGAACTTTCAATAGATTAGGTTAGGTATCCTCCTTTCATTTAGGTTACTCTTATTCCCCTCCAGGTTTTTACGATTCCCCCTCCTAACATTCCCTACCCGCACTTAGCTAATCTACCTAACCTTCCCTCTGCGTCCGCAGCCAACTTAGCTACACTATACCGCATTTGCCGGCGACACGTAAACACTGAGGAAAGCCCGTGTCGGTACAGACGGCCATATTCTGCTGATTCCTAAGTATTTTTTGTAAATGCAAAACGTGCAAAGAACACCAAAGTCTCAGAAGAATGAGTCTCCCGCCCAACAATTAGCGCGCCGAACAGCGCGCGGCTAAGCGGTCACCCATCCAAGTACTGTCCACGAACAAAGCTGCTTGACTTGGATGATCACTGAAGCCGCGCACGCCGACAGCGCATCCACCGTTGTCGGTCAGAGAACTTTTAATGTTCAATAGTTTTACGCCCGAGATGAAAGAGCCGATGAAAAATTGGATCACATCAACTGATGTGCAGATAGATGACAATAGGGACCCATTTTACCATTCGGAAATCAAGTGACAGCCATTGATGCTCTTTTTTGATGAAATAGAAGACATAGTTTTACAGTTGACGTCTTTCAAAATCATTCTAAAGGCGTCGAAGTTTATTGGGGACTATATGATGGCCATTGACTCATTATTAGCTCATAGTCGCATAAATGATGGTGGTAGCTGCGTGATCCTAATCGTGTAAGTTAGGATGTACGTCATGATGCACGTACATTGACCTGAAGCATTTAGGACCCTATAATGGGTGTATTCAAGACGGTTATTCACTGAGCTAATTGAAGCTCAACAGAGAATCGGACGGGACTATGAGGATTCTCGATCTATTAACGTCAGCTATACCGATCGTACATGTCGCTATCCAATTTCGATGAAAGCTGAGTCAGTGACTGCCTGTCGGGATCGTCCATAAATGGCTCAAAATTGAGAACAGCGAACCGACCGAAGCAATAAAAAGTCTATTTCGTTCGTATAACTATTTCATCGTTTCCAGCTATGAGGGACTGCGTTCAAGAGTAAATTTTCCGAGTTGGAGTGATGAAACTCGGGTAGCGAGCAATTCGCCGAGAGCCCGAGAGATTAAATATTTCAGGTACAAACGAGAATGTCGTGATGGAGATGGAGTTTTCTCTGTGCCGCAAATGCACCCTCGGTGCAGCGGCGGGAGTCACTATAAATCGTGTGTACAAACACCACGGCGTATACATCACTGACAAGAGGATTTGTACATATTTAACGAGGGTAACCCGCATTGTATTCCGCGTAAAACAGTTGCTGAACGTACATTCCAAACGTATTTTCAACATTAAGCAATATCAAAAACATCAATAAACGCCGTTTAATTCGAGTATTCGGAATGATTTATATTTCAAACGTACTGAAGATAATTTAATAACATCGCTACAAGTGTCTCCAGTGGCAATTTAATTATATCGGAAAATTGCTAAATCAATTTTCGTATTATTATCGCTATAGAGTATTTTCGACAAATAACGTATACCGTCGCGTGATTATAATGCATGAAAATCCGTATTTGTTGTAGTTATCGGCGGCAAACACGCGCCCCCAGAAGGCATCACTCACGCGATATTGATTTCCAATAAAATCTTATAATGATGGGTCAACATTTATATCGCGATTCTGAGAAATACAGATTTGTTAAAAATATAAATAATACATATGACATAAATAATTCTCTTTGAGATCGCAGTATCTTGAACACCTGCAGTATCCGCAGTATAATAAAGAAAAAAAAAAAAAGAAGAATCGGAAAGAGTCGATCCATTACAGGCGCCCTCTTTTTTATATCCTATAGCCAATGGAGAGATATAAAAATTCCAAACTTTTATGGGCAGTTACGACCGCGCTCTATCGATTTCCGGGCATCTGTAGCTTGCTGATTCGCTCACTCAGCCAATATCGAATCGGTTCGCATCATGTGCACGCGCCAGAAAAACGCTCGCATGCATTTGATATTGTATGTGTAGATTGACTAAAAAGCTACGAAGTTATCGACCGTTTGAGTCACAACCAGTCACGATTGTCGCTGGCAAAATTCCATCGCTTTCCGGTCCAAAATTCTTCATAGGCTATGGCTATATTTGAAGTGACCAATCATTGACGATTGGACAATGGCTACGTGCATTTTTGTTCTGCGCATTACTCTTTCTCGATTTCGCGTCGTTTGCGTTCTGGTAGTGACGAACCGACGCGATCGTGCATCCCAAATTCATCGAAATTCTACGTCCAATCGATCGCGAAACATACGGCGCTGGGCACGGAAAGTGAAAAATGGAGAGAGGTGTATCTGAAAGTGGATATGCGAAGCTAAAGGCTGCAGAATTCGTAGAAGCGGAATATGGTTTCGTTCAAAGTGCATTCAGAATGAAGACCCATCATCGGATGCAAACCGGTTGATGCTGATCGTCCAATCAATACGATAAGGTTTTACAGCCGTTAGTGTAATCGGATTAAAGCCCAAAGGAAGGAATCAAATTCAAATTGCCACAGAAAACGGCACATGCAGACACGTGCAGACATTTTTATCGGTTTCATTTCTCGAACAAATCGAATCTGAGTTAACTGAAGAGGAAGAGATAGTTCTTTGTATAAATATGGAACGATCGATTCCTTTGAAGAGGAAAAATTGTATTTAAGATACGAAGACGTGTATGCATATGTATCTGAAAGGAAAATCCGGTTATTCGATATGTATACATACGTAGGTATACAGATGCACAGAGTTTATCCGGAACGAACGATCATATGCTCATCCATCCGCAGTGTATAGCGGTTGCGCGATTTATACCGAAATCAATTTATACCGAAATTCGATTATCCTTCAGAAGCATTGGAAGGAATGAACGGTTGGGATGAATTGAAAAAAATAAAGGCACCAGAATCGTTAAAATTAAAGCGTATCGAAAGCTCAATTATTCGTGGACAAAATGATTCGCAGACAATGGGAACGATACATATTTACTCCGCATGCATCGCTGCATTCCGCATCGACTCATCAATTTGTAAAGCTTTTAGAAATCGGTGATTAAACACCATTAATTGTTCATAATCTGTGGAACAGATTCGAGAATATTTTTCATACAATAATGGCCCTGTAATTGTGAAAAGAATGAGCCGTTTTTCAAATAATAAAAACATTATGTACGTCAAGCATTTCCGGTAAAAAAGTGATAAATTTATTGCACATTGTTAAAACTGAAGAATCTTTATGGATTTACCATTATAATTGCTCAATTACTTAATAAAGTTACGCATAAAAATGCCCAGTATCAGTGCCTTAACTTTTTAGCCATTTTGTTCATAGTGTAGAATCAGATGCGCTTTTTTTGTATTACGGACGTTCGAATTCATCACTTTTTGGGGACCACATCATTTTGCTGAAAAATCATTCGGCCGAATTGTCGTTTTGCCGAAAATCGAATTGCCGAACATCATTTGCCCGAATCGTCATATTGCCGAAGCATCAAATTTTTGAAATTTAATAATGCATCATTATTGATCGGCAATTTTTTTTTTCGGCAAAATGACGATTCGGCAATGTATTGATTCGCTCAAATGAAGTTCGGCAATTCGATTTTCGGCAAAACGACGATTCGGCCGAATGATTTTTCGGCAAAATGATGTGGCCCCGGCTTTTTGTACACAATACTGGTGGTTCCAATCCATTCACACTAACATGCAGAAGAAATCGATGTGTGGAACAAACAATCCGCGATAACCGGGTTATTGTTAACATGTTAAGTTCGTTACTTTATCAACATGTTTTCTCAATTAACCAGCTTAACGTCACAAAGGGACGTCCAGTTTTCAATTCGGAATTCCGTAAATGTTAACAATTAATAGTTGAAGATAAAAAGTTGTTAGAGCTAAACATTCGAGAGTATTTCATTGATGTCGAAAACAATTCACATTTGTGGACTGGAAATGCGAGGAGAGAGGTCGCGTTCGCCCGATTACTGTGAGTATACCGTATTCTCGAGAAAGATCACTGTATGTGTCTTACATTCAAGAGAAACGCCATCAGACCCTCGAACGACGTAGGATAACAGGCGAAAGGAAGACGACAAAGAACGCACAGCTTGGATTCTCGCGTAGTCTCTTTTGGTCTTCCATTTTCCCTTTTCTCTCCCTCATTCGTTCCTTCATTCCCGTAAGATTGTCGAAGTAGGAAATAGGTACCTATTCGAGGCTAAGATCGCGGCGTCTATACAAACATCTCTTCTCCTTCCACCTCTATATTTCTTCCTCCTACCGTTGCTCCGTGGCACAAAAGGCAATACATACAGTCCCTAATGGGTATCCCGACACTTAGCGAATGCTAGGAATCGATCAATAAAACCGACAGGAACGAAAGCGTGTAGCGAACGTCCATTCAGCTTCACCGTAACGTCGTATCTCGTTTCGAATGCGAAGGCGCCTGCGGGTAGAGAAGGCGAAGAAGAAAAATTGTCCGATTGAATGCGTCGAATTCGTTCTTCTGTACACGAACAAAACGGAGTATATCGACTAGCAGCGAGACGTCGAGGTGACAAGAATGACGATACAAACGGGGCAGGAGAAAAAGGGCCTTGGAGCTTCCAGGAAGGTGAAAGAGGAACGAAAAAAGAAAAAAAAATGCTGCGAATCGGAAATGAAAGCTCTCGCTATCCTGCGCTGCAAACATACAACTGCTACAGACGTTCGATTTTCACCTCGTCACTATGGACGAACCTTGAACTATTTCAAGGATGCTTCGTTTTCGTGTTTGTGCAGAAATAAGCTTACAAATAAATGTAAGCTTCAACGGAAAACATTTGGATTCCGTTCCTGATGCCACGAAACTCCGCTAACCGAATACCCCAATGCTAATATTCAGATGGTTTCCGGATGAAGTATCATCCGGAGCGTACACAGGAGAGTAATGTGTACTGCATTTGGATGATGATGTATTGCGGTAGAGAGTATCAGCATTACAGGAGGAAACCGATCCGGAATTAGACATTGAAGCCGCATTGAAGCGCAGAAACACCGCATATTACGATCTTATAGTAAGGAAAATCTAACAAACTCCATACAGACGATAGGATACCTGCCATTTTCTATTCTAGACCCATTTCAACCACTTCAAAGGTGATTTAGAATACAAAAGAGGAAGATAACGAGTGGTTACGAATGCAACATCCAACAGCAGGACCATTAAAACATAAAGAAAATGGCTTATTTCTGATTTTCTCGGTATGCAAAATCGGATCTAATCGGTTCATGCTAAGAGGGAATAAGCGGGTGAACCAATATGTGTGTGAGAGTGGGAATTTGCGGCTCGAATGGGAAAGGCTCACCGAGGGAAGCAATTCAAGCTCAGTGCTCGAGATCCTGATTAGTTCGTTGATCTCGACTATATCTCGGCCGGTCTTAGATTTGCGTATAGTAGTTAAACCATACAAGTCCCTAGAAGTACACGGGTACAGTCCGGATGTACCATCTGTACCAATAAGGTTGAGTTACGTAACCGAAACTTTGAATTTGGAAGCCTCTTTCAACCCCATCCTCCGTTCCGATGTACTCATCTGTCTATCTTACTCACTACTACCCTTATGCATTTGGACAACTTAGCCTTTGTAACTCAGTCGGAAAACGGAACACACAGTGTGTTCAACTATAGTTCGGTGAAGGACTTTGAGTCTTGAGGTATTTAGCCACGTGTACTCAAGACTATAGTTGCGGTGCACCGAAGGGTGTATCGGAACAGAGCACAGGTGTCGGCACTCGGTATACAGTCCTCGCCCTGCTTCAAGCAAATGGGGGGAAAGCCGAAACCAATAGAATTACTACACACCTACGGTTCCGCTACTGGATCTATACGCACTGGAGATACTCTCGTGGCAATTTTGCCCGCACCGTCATGATGGAAATCACGAGAGATGCAATATCCCACATTGCGATAACGTAACGGAACTGAAACGCGGTACCTGGGTATAGAATTCCCGTATTTGAGACATCGGAGAAACACAGTATTAACGACGAAACCCTTGTGTAGTTATCAATGCCTATGTAAAATAGAACACGGAACGGTCTGTGTAATAACAGTTGTAATTCTCCAATCCAGAGCTTTATTGACCCTCCAGCAACTCGAGAACGCAATGTTGTTTCAATAACAGCCAAAGCGGATGTTATTATTACTTGTATCCTTTGATGCCCGGGAAGTAATATTGGATTTTCCAGCTATTCGTAATTAAAATTTAACTGTCGCGCTTAATGTGGTAAACGATAATTTACGTTTATCGCCGAACGTCGTCGTTGCAGATTTAACATATTCATCATTAGATTTAGCAATTCAAATGAATTCCAAAAACAAATCATGAAATTGCTGATCGTGTTAACTGAGATTGGATCTTTTTGCGTTACAGTGCAGCGTACACGCGTCAAGATGTTTCACCGGGGGTCCGAGAAAGAGCAACGAGTCGCAGTGTCCGATGTTGCAGAAGAGTGAAAAACCGTTGAACAATACTTCGGCAATGACGACCCTGTCGGCGTCGAGCAAATCGACGATGGTTAAGCATCATCTAAACAGCGTTTCCAGTTCGCCGCATCAGAAGAAGCTGAGGTTTCAATTGGCGAAGGAGAAGAAGGCCAGCACCACACTCGGTATAATAATGAGCGCATTTATAATCTGCTGGTTCCCATTCTTCGTTTTAGCGCTGATCAGGCCGTTCGTGAATGATCAGGCAACAATACCGTCGTCATTGTCAAGCGTATTTCTGTGGCTCGGTTATTGCAACAGTCTCTTTAATCCGATAATATACGCAACGCTGAATCGTGATTTTCGCAAACCATTCAGAGAAATTCTGTATTTTCGTTGCGGCAATCTGAATCTCATGATGAGAGAGGAGTTCTATCAGAGTCAATACGGCGATCCTGTTAACAACTATGTTATCAGATCGACGGATCACGACAGTGGCGATCGTCTGGAGAATCATGGAAGCGGCGGATGCGGACGTGAGTCAATCGACATAGCGGCTAATCCGGCAAACGAGAGCTTTCTATGATCCACGTAGGACGATCGAGAGAGCTTTGTCGGGCAACCTATTGATCGTCTTGAAAACGATCGCATCTGTCGCATCGATGCCAAGTGCGACGATTCACAAATGGAATAATAACACAGAGAGCATCCAAAGAATTATCAATTTCGGAGACACGAAGGAATCATAATCTATGATAAAAATGACTCATCCAATCGTATCGGTGATCGCGGAATAATGTGACTTCCGTCTGGAAGATCGTTTCTCACAGATCGGTCCAGAAAGCAACGGAAATCAACACGTTTCGGTGCTCTTTTTGCAATTAGCTGCTCTCGTACTACACGTGACTCTGGATAGAGGTGTTCTAGAAAATTCAACATATTTTCAACCCCTTTAAAGCGGATAGACGGAAACTCTACGATGATCGCGTGCGAGCCACAAACCATGCATCTTCTAAAACCCCGAGAGGGAAATGAAAAGAATGAAAAATATGTTTGAAAGCGCCGGACGTTATAGATCATCGACAAAGGGGTAGAAGGGGAGAGGTGGGGGAGGAACGAAGCGAAGCAGAGAGATAGAAGCGCGTTCGCCACAAGAGAGGTTTACTCGGGACGGAAGGTATCAGACGATCGATCGCACAGCGTCGGCGGCGAATTAAATTCTCAACAATGGAAGCTGCGGATTCTTGCGGTTCACCGAAAGGATAGCCGCAAGAGCCCCGAAGCCCCTCGATGCAGTAGCTACAACAGTGTACATCCAGCCGATGAAAGATTCATGATGAAGCCGAAAAATACCACGCGCCACTTCGCTACTGCAGTATATATATATATATATATTTTTTTTTTCGTCAATAAATTAGATAAATAAACAGCAACGTCGACAAACAAAAAATAATAAAAAATATGCAAACACGCGTCACAGAAAACAGATACGCGACGAATGAAATGCAATTCCGAACAGACGCGTACAGTGCATTCGAAAGCTTAAGCCCACGAGAGTAACACGCGAGTTCGCTGCGATTTATTAATCGCACGAAGTGAAGCGCAAGAGGACCAATGAGTTTTTCGTGTAAATTGGCGATCGGCGTACGTGCTGTGAATTATACGCGAATTATTAAAAGCGTTGTGCATAGTCACGAAGGGTTACAGTATACGAATAAATCGAAATAAAATTGTAAACAAAACGATGAAAAATGAGATCATTCCGACGGAATTATTTCAGAAACAAACGAATGTGAGAATGAAAATGATTTTTTAAAAATAACGCGGGGATATACAGCAGAGATTATGATATTATACGGTTAATTCTGTCTTTTACACTCGCAAATTTTACGATGCATTTAAAAAACTTCCAGCAGAGAACACATTGCGAATTTGACGGTACAATTAATTTTTTTTTTTACGTATGTAAACGATAAAAAGTATCACTTTTTCTACGTCAACGTATACGTTATTATATTTAAAGAAAGAAAAGATAAATCAGATTGAAACTAACGAACTAATAATTCAAGATAATTTTTTACGAAGCAATAATAATTGACGCGTTCGTCAATTTTTTTTTATTTTCGATTGTTATTATTAATTTATATCAAACATCGCACTTCCTCGATTACTTTTTAGTTCATCGAACGCCCGCGACCTACGAAAGCCAATCGAATTCACGATAGTAAAATCGCTCAGCGATTTCGATATTTTCGGTACATATATGTCTAAACCTTCGAGTTCGATGTTTTTTTTTTTTTTTTTTTTTCATGAAAAATTTCTTTAACCCTTTAAAGCGCAGTAGAATCTGTTAGTCGATCAGATGCCAATGTTAATATATTGAATATTTTAAACGGCTCCATAAATCGTTACAGAGTTTATATGACATTCTTAAAGGATCAATACTTCCATATGGGACTTTCCAATATTTTTTTTTCTCTTCAACCTTTACGAGAATGATTTGTTTTTAACTCTGAAAATGCGTTGTGAAACTTCGAGGCTTCCAAGAGGAATTTCTTTTTGTAAATATCCCGCGATAGAATTTTTTTTTTTTTTTTCGGAATATGTTGTAATGTCGATTGGCATTTGGCATTCTTTTGTTGGAATTTCCTTAATTCGGGTAAAGCGAAAGATAAACTGCCGGGCAGTTTATGTAGTATTGCGAAGTGCGAAGCGATCGATAAACTTGTCGCCATAACGGAGCGAACGTGGGCGCTCGCTAACGTAGTCGTAATCCTCGGTTGTTCGCGGAACGACATTAAATCGGTCGAAGTCCGCGGCGGTTAAGGTAGTTTCGCTCTTAACTGTGGTAGGCGCATAAGCTAATTTACAAAACGCGAAGACTCTCTCGGCGACGTCGTCGGCGTTCGTCGTCTTCGTGTACGCGGCGTTCGTCATCTCTGCTCCTCGCTGTAACTACTGCGCTAAGTGCTAAGTTAACTCTCCGGGAATGGAAAGATGTTTCTCGCATCACCGAGAAACGCGCCCAATGGTTTTCAGTTAAAACGCGAACCCGCCCCCCGTTTCTAGAGGCGTTAGAACTTTCCGCACAAGAAAGACGAACGATAAACGCAAATTTCACGAGAGTCGGGGAACGCGCGCGTCGTTGAGAAATTTTCCTCTCTTGTCCCCGAAGCATTTAGCGGTGAACTTGCGCTGTCCAAGTCACGAACACAAAACGAAACTCCTATGAACTTCTGGCATGGAAAGCGTAGCATTGTCTACGACAAACCATGAACTTTCCGAAAACTATATGCCTGTCTACGCTACGGGAATAACCATCGATCGTTATCACAGGCCTACGAAGACAAAAAACATAAACTATATAACGATGATTCGATGATGATAAACTAAACTTGACGTAATGAAAGCTCAAACTCGTTATAACTTCATATAGGTGTAATGTGTAATAGAGTGAAAATAACTTTGTTTAGATCATTATTTGTAAAAAAAAAAAAAAAAACAGAACAAAGAATACTATCTCTACGCTCGAGAATCACATTTTCATCAGCTGATGCTTTTTCGGAGTACACTATCTAATCTATGAAACGAAAATGGCGAAGAAAAAAAAAACACAAAATTTGCGATAACTTCTCGCATGAAATTTCTCTGTCCAGCTTAATAAAAAAAACACACTAACACTCGTACACAGACACAATTACACCGATAAATATGTGTAAAATAAATATAATATAGCTACAATATATACGTACTGTGATATAAATAGGTGAGACGATGATTGAGACGTATGGAAGTCAGTGACGGTGTGTTTGAGTTTAAGTTCAATTAAAGATCTTTACAAAATGGCGAAAAAAATTTGCATCCATGAAATTTCGTTCGATATGTTGATTTTTTTTTTTTTTCTAAAATTTTCGAGATGTATCGGATTATCGAACAATTTCTTACTATTTTATGCTTTTTAACGAACTTAATCGACTCGTAATATTATGAATTTTTTTTTTTTATCGGATCTGTGAGTGGATTTCCATGTGTGGAAGAATAATGATTAGTTAAGGATACATATATATAAATAATATTTATAGAATATATATATATATATGTCGGACTATACGTACTCATCGCATTTGTATGTACCTAAAGCGCATTGACATTTCAATAACCTGAAAATTATCCTTACCCTCCCTCACTAATCTACTATATTATTATATACATAGAGCGTACATATGTATTATAAAAATCCTTGTTTTCTGTATAACAAAAAAAAATGACGAAAAACAACAGAAAGATTCTCGAGAGATCCGGGTAGTTCCTACGATGAATGTAAAAAAAAAAGAAAAATATGAAAAACGATTGTAAAGGTAACAAAGACGTATCATTGGCCAGACAATCTTAGACGTTACGCAGCGAATGAATTATAGTAAAGAGAACAGATTATCTAAGCGACATTGATGAATTTATTATTTATCATAACAATATCCATATCACACGAAAATTCCCTATTAGAGTCAATTCTCGTATTATTTTGAAATTTTATCAAATTTTTTGCGTAAAAAATATTCCGTATTTATTTCGCTCGTAATTTTAGACGATTGGAAAAAAGCTTCAAGGTGCCATTTCATGTGATTTTTTACGTAAAATTACCGAAAAAAAAAAAATTAAATACGCAAACTTATGATTTTAAAGAGTAATATGACCTTCAGAAACGGGATGCGCAGAAATCTAACAATTCGTAAGTAACCTACAATATGATATCGGAATTTGTAAAACGAATCAAATTTTCAACGACTTATTTCTTCACTACATAAATCGGTACTTAATTGACAATATCAGCATCCTATCAGCAGTAATCATCTTTAATTTTTACTCCGAAAGACCGTTTTTTAATTAACGAAAGATGGAGTCATTATCTTCTGAAGCAAAGCTTACAGATCGATATGCGCCGCACAATGAAGAAAGGGACTAAAAAAGACAGTGCGGAACACCGCGTTTCGTTCACGTTGAAGGGACATTAGTTCATGTATAACAGACTCAACTGTAGAGTATCGCCCAGACTCTTACCTTCAGACTCGCTGTGAAGGAGTAGAGTTTCGCTTGACTAGTGTGCGCATCCGCGACTCCTCTCTGCTCGCTCACTTCGAAGTGATAAGAGCGTAACGTGCACCGACACACCTCCGACAAAGTTTCGTTCACGTTCGCTCAGAGCCCTCAGACTCGACGAGAGGATAAGTGAAGAAAGACAAAGCGATAGAGCGGCAGGGAGAAGGGGTAGAGTTAAGGTGAATTCAGTAAGTATACAGTACTCAAGTACTGCGAGACTTCAAACGCTTTGAAGTGTTTAACGAGTTTTGCCGCGAATGAATTAGAAATTAATGACTGCAAGGACACACGAGCGGTAGCCGTGAGAGCAATTACGCGAAGGACGAACGGCGGTTACTTCGAGACCGCTCGTTACTACTTAGTGGGTCACTTACAACTGCCACTTCAAGAGACTTCCATTCTCATTTCTTTTCATTGATTTTTTTTTCAACTTAAAAATTTCATTTCCAATTAAAAGTTCAACATTTTTTAACGAAATTCAATTAACTACTAATTTGGCATCAATTTCTAATTATCAACTTCATTTCCATGAAAATTGATATTACGACGAAAAAGATCGAAAATATCGAAAAGGTATTTTTTAAATGGATTTATTCTTCTGCTATTGAATATTTTACAAAACTAAAAGCAGAAAATATCGGAAAAACTTCGGTTAAAGAGAAAAAAAACTTTGAAATTTGTTGCCATATCGCTTGTCGTTTTTCGAGATGAAAAATATATTACAAAAAGTACTTTCACTGCACGTCGCAAAGAAATAATTTCATTTCCAATTAAAAGTTCAAAATGTTTTAATGAAACTCAATTAAACACTAATTTGGCATCAATTTCTAATTATCAACTTCATTTCCATGAAAATTGATATTACGACGAAAAAGATCGAAAATATCGAAAAGGTATTTTTTAAATGGATTTATTCTTCTGCTATTGAATATTTCACAAAACTAAATACAGAAAATATCGGAAAAACTTCGGTTAAAGGGAAAAAAAACTTTGAAATTTTTTGTCATATCGCTTATCGTTTTTCGACATGAAAAATATATTAAAAAAAGTACTTTGACTGCATATCGCAAAGATAGAAAAAAAAATAACAATACGAGGGATACATTTTCATGGAAACATGTCAATGTATTGCAATTATAGTGTCACGTGATCGACGATAGTTCCCGTTTTAGCCGAACGTATAACTATTGCACAAACGATGCCAATAAAGTGTGATATGCGATATAATTTACAGTGAACATAGATGATACACTGTACCCCTGGGAAACTAAACATAATGAACAATTGCGTGGGTACAGCGGAGAGGCGGACATGTATAGGAATAGTGTTGCTAATTGACGATGGTACCGCATCACGGTTAATCCCGTGGCATCGACGAATTTAAAGGGTGAAACGGACGGCGCTACCGCCAACTAAAAGGATGACGCGGAGGGAGATCGGGGGATGAAATGGTATATACGCAGGAACCGTAAACGAGAATTTCGTGTTGCCTCGTTGCATTTATGTCGCGCACTCGATTCGAAAGGATAACAGACGCAAACTCCGCGCGGCACACACACGCAAATACGCGCACATTTGAGATGCACACAGTGCCAACAAAACACGAAAAAAAGGGCTGTTAAACCGAAACAATGTGTTTATGAAACATTGACGTTGACATTCTGCACTTTCCATAGGCGTAAAACGTTTTCACGGCGAAAGCGTTGTAAAAACGTAAATAAATGTCAGACACCAGTGTGCATATTTTCTCTCGAAATACGTGCGTTTCACTCTAATTACGGAATAAATAAGCGAACAAATTTTTTTTAACAATTAATTGAAAAATCAAAATTGAAGATAAACTGGAAAAATGGTGAAAAAAAATGGAATTCAAATGTCTACAAAGGCTTTGCATGCGCCGTTTACCTTTTGTATACGGAGACACCATTTTTACGCGGATCGTTAATCAACCGCTTTTGTTTCTTTATTCACGCAATGCCGGTGAAAGGGGTAGTGATGTAACATTTTTCTACATGTGGTACCTCGACAATTCGTTGCTTTTCATCGCGTTAACCGGAGCTATCTAAAAGCTGCTGAAGCGTCTGGATATAAACTGGAGGCAGAAACTCCGGTGCCGCTGCTTCCGGAGTCGGAAAATGAACGCTTCTACTAATGCGAGAACTGAAACGACGTGGGGGCCTCGGCCCGCATGAATAATTCCGCATGGAATATCCTGCTCTTCCTGGAGCGGGTTACTGCCGTCCATTCACCTGCCTGTCTTCTCGTTTCCTCTGTTACGCTATACCTGTCCGTAGTACAAAGGAAAGCTTCGCGAAAGCTTCAAACGAATTGACGGTAACCATGGAAATGGCAAAATTTCTTCTACCCTTCGTCGCAATTTACCGTGCAAAACCGGTAATATCAACGTGTTTTTTTCAACGTTTGTACTTTTTTCATGATAGTACGCTAATCTAATTAGCTATTATATGCGACACTGCGAACCGGAACTTAGCAGATTTTTCCCATCGGTTTAACCCACCCAATCGGATTCCGTGTTAAAATGCAGAGCCGACGGAACGAACAAAGGGAAAATATTAATATCGCAGCGCTGACGCAATTAACTTTGGTTAAAGCAATACGATACTGACTCGGTCGGTAAAAGTCGCGTTAGCCATTTTTTTTTTCAAAATTGTCGATGTGACGATCAAAAGAAAATTAGATTTTTTTAAGTACTGGATAGACGCAAAAACCTAATTAGCTTTCCCTGTAATTCTTTGATCCTTTCGAGAAATTAAGGAAGACGAGTTGTTACGGCGTAACTACGGCGTCTCTAGTTTCGATAAATTTACTACACATTCGTGTTATAATTCATTTTTCACGGCTGAAACGGTAACGAATTTAAAACGAATGGCTGTTCCGTGAAATTCCATGTTCTAGTATAACGAAAAGAAGATCGGAAAAGTCGCAACTGCAACACATCAATACAGTGTCTCTGCGTAAGCCTCGAGCGAAATATCAGTGGTACATCGATGGGAAGATTTTTTTTTCCCCCCGTTACGCGCCCCGTCGTCTATGATGAGAAAGCTGGTGAATTTAATATAAGTAAATTTCCGTCTCGCTGCTCTTTCCTACGCGCGGCTTTCAGTCCCTTTCCGCACTCCATTCATATCAGACTCTTCTGAAAAAGTAGAATAAACGTGAGAACTGTAGTTAGATCCGCTCGACTCGGCGAGGAATGGAAATCCCGGAGTCGTATTTTAACTCTCTTTCTCTCTCTCAATTTCTCTCCTCTTTCGCATTTTCGTATTTCTACGGTTCGTCTTCTCGTGAATTTCCTCTCCTCCTCTCTCTCTCTCTGTCTCTATATCCCTCTCTCCTTCTCTCTTTCTCTCTTTCTCTCTCTATGTAAGCTTCGGTAGTGCGAAGGGGGCCCTCATACTGCCAACTAGAGTGGAAAAGCCCCGATATATGTGACTCAGTGAGAGACCCACGTGGCGGGGAACCAACGTTGGCTTTCCTATTCCATATCCTCCGAGGCATAAAAAAGACATCAAGAAATAGGGCTAAGGAAATGCCTGTGAGCTATACGCTGCCAATGGAGTTATTAAATCCGTTGGATTGTCTTGCGAATAACTCACGGGAAGGTAAGAGGATTCGGTTCCTGTAAATGGCCATCTTTATTGCATCCTCTCACGTACTGCGAAACACTTCGCGCAGCATATCCGCGTAGTGATTTCGTACAAAAATGGGCTTATAAACTTTTATTCATGAACAATCAAGCCGTTTAATTTCATTCTCGAAGTACCGACGAAATTAATAAACTTTTCTCGATGTCGTGAAAAGGCCATTTCACGTCTTATACAATCGAAACGTATGACAAAAGTTAACGCGTGACGCGATAACAAATGACTATACGAAGGCTTTTCTAATGAAAAAAAAAAAAAAATGGTTTCACGGGACATTCGGTAATTGCCATTATTCACGTAACGTTATTCTACACCCTGAAATGTATTCCTGCGGAAGGTACCTATTACTTGCAGCATATTTTTTTTCCGCGCGGTTCAACGCACTCCAAACGAATACATACGAACCCGCGAGGCCGAGTTCGATGCATTTTTCAAACTCATCGTAGCGTATACGAATGTCAGAGGGTAAAAGCGATGACTTTTGTACCTCGTGAGAGTCCTGTTAAAGGAACTAGAAGAGGGCAAAACCATTAATCAGTGTCCTGGACACTGAAGAACGGAGCGGTAGAGGGGATTAGCGTCTCACTCAAGCATCGAAACCTCGTACGTTGCCTTCGTCCGTGTCTCACGCCCGATCTTGTTGGACGTTTAATTTATTGACTGATTAACGGCAGTCTCGGATCGGTCGATTTTTTTCGGGATGAAAAAAGCGTGACGCATCGACACTGTCCGACACTACTGCCGTATATATATACTACGAAGGCGAGAACCCTTGGCAGCCAAAAGACTCATTTCCTGAGAGTTTTTTTCCTCGCTGTACCATACGCGTGTGTATCCATATCGATGTATATATGTGTGTTGCAAAGGAAACACAAGAAATAGAACATTCGCTTGACGCTTTGAGAATTTTTATATCCACCGACAACTATATATTGAGAGCGCACTCTTCGAGATTGCGTCACGTTGTAAAGCTCACGCGAAGGGAGAAGAAAAAAACATGTCGGAGTTAGCGAAATGGCTATAGGTATATAAAAGTGTTGAAAAGTATTACGACAATAAATCACAATCAGTTTTGTGTGCTGAATGATGAAGCTGAGGGAAACTTCCGATTGTAAAAATAAAACTTACCGGGATACAACATAAATCCGTAGACAGTTATTAAGCTTCATGATCGATGAAATGTAGAAAATAAGGTTATGTTGACGAAGAAAAACCAAAAAAAATATATATCCATTTTTTTTTTTTTTTTTTTTTTTTTTTCGTGTTATCATCCGACATGATCTGTTTTCCAACCCTTGGCGTTTAACCAATAGACGAGCTTAACGCGAACACCGAAATCGCCGCGGCAAACCCGCGTACGGGAGTTGCTCAATGGAGCTTATTCGGCACATCCCGTTGAGCTTTGGGAAATGTTCAATTCTGCGATTCCCCAACAGTTAATCGGGAAGGGAAGATAGCAACAACGGGCGTAGGCCAACGGCACCATAAAGGTGAAATAGTGTTTACTAGTAGTTACAATGGTATTTACTCGCGAACCGGCTTTGAGTGTTGTCAGAGTGCAGCCGAGCGTCGGTACGCGTAAGCCGATTTAATCCATTCGTTGAACAATCGCCACTGTCCAACAGTTGAATTATCACCGACCACCGAAGTGCTTCAACCATAGTATCGAAACGATCGAACTTCACGGTGATCATAGTAAATGTATAGTGGTTTACCGATGACATTTACTAATGTACCAAAATCGTGACGGAGCCGCGAAACGATGTCTGACCATTCGCGGATTTTTCTACTTAACTTACTCATTACGTGGCGGTCTACACGCTAACGGAGTTTCGGGGCCATCAATATTTTTCAGTGTCGAGAAGCTTCACGGAATGATATATAAGTACGTTTTTTAAGATACTCGTTAACAGTTTGAAATGGGAGCAGTGAAATATATCGTAAAAATGCATATAAAATGGTTAACTTGATACGATCGTTTTATCGCGATATAAAATAATTTTTTACTGATTATAATGCCGTTAAGTTCCACAAAGGTACAATAAATAGTATATTCGTGTAGATTTGATAAGTCCTTTTGACCTCAAATTAACGATTTAAATAATCGGAATAACTGTCTGACTATTCACGATCGTTACTACTTAAAGATACTCCACAAGAGCGGATTTTGATGAGCTATGGAAAGTATAACTGTTCCCGAATCTCGAATTGAACTGTGAATGCGTTTTAATAAGTTACCAACACTGTAATTAGATTTTAAGGGGCTAAAATTGTGGAGGCGCTATTAATTTTTCATTTTTAAGCGGCTATCGTCCCAAATCAGTAGTAGCGGACCGTGAAGAAAATCCGAACGTGTCTCTGTGCCCTTTAAAATTCCCCTCTGAGGGAAAAAAATGAAAATCCCCAATCTCAACAGCTCCGTTTATAACCGGTGAAAAAAAAAATCTCATCTCGTTATTTTTCGATCGATAAATCAAACACGTGAACGAATCTTAAGAACTTATATAGGCTGTACGAGGTATCGTTTTCCCGGAGATAAAATCACGCAGTCTTCAATACGTCAGTCAGAGTGGGTCGTTCAATCACGAGTGAGTGAATGCGGTGTCAATCGGTTACGCTTCGGTACGAAGAAAAATGACAATTTTTGCGAACCTAACTCAGGAATTTCAACGTTGCCTCTCGCGCCCGCGTGTGTTAAGGGAGAAATAAAGAAGCACAATTTATCGCGAATATCGTACGTTGGATACGAGAAAACAAACAGCAGGAAGTTGAAAATAAATTGGTTCGTAGAATTTCCAGGTCAGAGCTTCAGCGACGGGGTATATATGACGCTGAAGAAGCATTTATGGTACTTCTTTGATTGCATTTTCTTCTGAATCGTGAAAGCGATTGGTACAAGAAACGGAACGCGGGACTTTTAATCCTCACGCAACCTTCGACCCGCAACGTTCGTCAATCTTCCGTGTGACAGCGCGATCACTGACGATAATTCGTCGCTCTCTACGACGAGAAACTTTCTCTTACTATCGCAATTTCGACACAACCACAACGACGGATTGTGCGTGACGAAGATTTTTTTTTACTTGTCTTTCATGCATTAAATATCCTCTTCGGAAATCGCGTAAAAATAAATGGTAAAAAGATCGACTGGTTGAAATGAAAAAAAAAAGACAGTCGGTACAATGAACTTTTTTTCCCTCTGAATTAAAAAAATGGCCGCCGTTATTGGTAAAACAAAAAAACGACGGCTGTTAAAAAAAAAATCAGAATACTGATATATCTCCGAGAAAATGAATGCGAACGATAATCGAGAAGTGGCGAAACAATTTTTTTCCACTCACCCTCTCGACTCGGCACTCATCCGCGTTCGTACGGTAGAAAAAACTTCCCAAGTGGGTTTGCGAAAAAAAAAAAAAAAAAGTTTTGTTACCATTATAAGCTAATACAATCTATGTACCGTGTAGGCGACAAAACTCCCTTTCACTATCTGTGTCATTCTATTTAGTCTCTTTTGCCGCTACCACCACCCCCTTCCCCTCCTTCCGAGTATTTTCTCGCAGCGTTCGTTTTACACCCTCTCGTGCACTTGGGACAGTAGTCGGGTCTTTCAACACTGTAGAAAACGCCCTCGTCAACGACCCCTTTTTCTACCGTCGCTTTCGCGATAACAACGTTTTCCGAAGTTACTCGTTGAGAGAGAGACCACCGTTTCGCTCGATCTTTATTATACCGCGTATACACGTACATTACGAAGATTGAGGGAGAAGGTGGTATGGATGGGAAACGCCACACCGGTTGATAAATACTCGAGACGTGCTTCTACGCCCGTCTCTCTCATTCGCTGCTTCGAAATTTCAACCGACCAGCGAGACACGGGTATGAGGCGAATTAACCCTTTTCGCGATCGTTTCCAACCCTTTACATATACATTGCCATCGTCTCCGCTATCGACCTCATCAAACTTGATAACATCAATTACTCATAATTAACTAAGAGATATGGAATGTATCATTTTATAATTACTTTTTGATGTTATAACACTCTGATTTATGTAAACGCGATACTGAAATTATTTATTTAATGCATCGGACTGGAAGAGTTTATGCAAAAACTGATAAATTATATTTAATGTCCGGTAGCGATAGAAAAATAATCGATGTTTATAAATAAATTAATTTATTAAAAATAAAGTTTATTTGCGATTTTTCATTAAATTTATTGCACCGGATTATGCATAATAACTTCCGGTATCAGTTCGTTAAATGGTCAGTAATTTTTTAACGTCAATTTTTTATCTGTTATATTTTTATATTGTAATTACAATGACAAGGTAATCATGCATTCCATCGATTATAACACGCGAACTTTTTTTTCGAACGATATGGTTCGGTTTTTATCAACTTTTTTGAATAAAAAGACGAAACTGCGTTGTCTCCCACGTCGATGTATTTCAAAATGCACTATCGACTTTCCGCGCCTCTGTGAGAATTGTACGTTTAGTATTATTGACAAGACTGTCGGCGAAATTATAATTGAATATATACGCATTGAAGCGTATTAATCAAAACGCGATAACAGATTATAAATTAATTAACGTGATGCGCGAAGATCAAAAGATTTGAGTTCTGTGAGAACTGTGCATTTGCCATCAATCGTAATCCTTTAGAAGAATTTTACCCGAAAGATATTCTATAGTACGCATTAAAAGCGATTCACTGTACTAAATTAATTATTGCGAAGCGCATGGAGCGTATATCTCACCGAATATCTACCAAAATTCTCACCGTTCGCAACGAAAGCCTTCAATAGATCGGTAATATTTTAATCAAAAATACGATAAACAGTTTTTAATAAAAAAATTCGTAAATTTGTTGCGAATTTGTTTCGTAGATTTGGCGAAATAAAAAATTTCGATCGATTTTTAGATCGAACAAAAAATTGATGAAAATTCCCGAATGGATATATTAATTCTTTGAATATACCACACAATTTTCGGAGGATTCCATCGATCTGTTATTGAAGCAATAAAACAATAACAGTGATAACAGATGTATAATTGGATATTAATGTAATTGTAATGAATGTGAAGCAAATATTTAATAACTGTTACCACATTTTAGTTCAGCCAAATAAGAATTTTCAACAATTATCGAACGTTGTGAAGCTGCAGTCGGTCCGATTAATTTTTGACTCAACCGGTATTTCTTTACAATAACGAAGTATTTACTTCACCATAACAACAAATACTTTTATAAACGACAAAAAAAACTCTTTTTCAAGTGCCAACCAATTTCAATCTTTCGTAATCAGCAACAATCAGCATAAAACAAATCCGAAAGTTTACATAGAATTCAGGATACCGGAACCGAGACTTCGCGCTGCATTTGCCGTTGCAACGTTGCAAACTTCGAGCCAAAAATTCCATTGATGAAAAACGTTGCATTTTGCTTTTGCCATCAGACAAAAATATACTCTCGATGCCAAAAAGGGCGAATGTATTCAATGAACAATAATAGAATTGAAAATTGCAACATAAGAATACGAAATCACGAAAATAACCTCAAAATTTCTTGAGCTTTTCTTATGCATAAAGCAAATTCACGAGATTCACAACGAGAACTTGTAAAGTAGTAGTAAGCTTCGCAAGAGAACGAGTAACTCGAAAGACAAGAGGGCTGAGAAGGGGCCATGAAAATGGAGTTATTGCCGAAAATTGCGATTTCGTAATCTCGATGGCAGAGCCGAGAAAATAGCTTTTGTAATTATGTGCCTAATAACGTCCGGACGAAGCAACACCTGGAGGATATTTTCGATGCACGTCTATAGATTGTCAACCGGGTCATCCGTTGCGTCACGTACATTGCAAATGTGCATTACACGATACGTTTTGTGTCAACCACCCCCTGTCGATCTCAATATACTTCGACCCTTTGTACAAATACGGCACAGAGAATTGATCGAAAAAGTTGTTTGTTTAACTACTCGTATCAACCGCATATATATAGACGTTTTGTCGATCAATATAGGACTCCGCACGAACCGGAATACATCGAATTGCCGTTCTGTTTGAATATCTCATTTCAATCGGTTTTCTCTTAAACGCATATATAGCCGTCAGATACTAATATAATGATGACGGACTCAATCACCGTTTCGAAACTTCTACGCCTTGATTTACCGAAATTCGTTTCATCCTGATAAATAAAAAAAAAAGTCCGTTTTTCTTATATACAATTTATCGGAGATCGATAAAATCGATGTTTTTTTAATGTTTTTACGCTTTGACCCTTTGCTGGTCGGAACCTTCAAAAATGTGTTAAAACGATGTTCGGAACGTTCATTGACCATTTCTGGACGTCCCGTCGACGAAAATAGGTTAAACGAGTCGGAATAGAATGAAATTTGATTCGATACACATTGACGCGGATCCATCGATATATCAATTAAATTGCGTCGATTTGTATCGATTTTCTAAAAGCATACGCCGCTCTTCGGAAAACAAAGGGGTGATAACCTCCGACACGTTGAATAGGAATCGGTGTGGTGCATTCGACAAATCTAAAATTCATTCGCTGTTCAGATAATACGCCGGAGATATAGACATATCGCCAGATGCGCGAAATGGCGAGAGAATTGCGGTAGAAGCCGTGACTGCTCATTCGCAAAGTCGGAAGCTCAACCGGAGGGCGAGAAGTGGCCAATTACGCTGTTACGGTTGACCGCCTGATCGTTGCTTGGATAGATAGACCGAACAGAAATCCGCAATTCAGACAACGCGCGAACGCTTATTCGCACTCTGTATACGTCTCTCAAGATATATGTAACGGTCGTCCTATGAATGAAGCTTATTGCTAATTATTTTCGAGACAAGTCGCCGTTATCTTCAAAATCGAAGTTAATATTTCGGTGGAAACAAATAGTTCGATTTTTTTTTTTTTTCGATGTGCATTATAATATATTCAGATTTCATTCTTTTTTTTTTTTTCTAATTCACACATTTATTTTGTGGAAAATACATCGCGACGATAAAATCGGAAAAGCGTATTTTTCTTGCAACAAACGTCGTGAAGTCGGGTACTTTACTCGCCGAAGATACTGAAAAATTTCGGAATATGCGGAAAACCTTAACCAACGTATAGACCGCATATTCAGGTACTCGAGTTCTGCGTATCTTCGTATCCCCGTAGAAACTCTAACGATAACAGCAACTTAACAACGTATTCTTAACGAAGACAAATGACGCCAATTATCGTTGTTATCACCTCGCGATTTCGATAAGGAGAAGTGTGCCAAAGAGCGTTTTGTAATACCGAACAAGAGGACGAATTCAATTAGTGTGATAGCGAAAACGCAGGGTACGAACGCGTAAGGATAACTTGTGAGTGGATCCCTTTTGCCAATTACGAAGGGAAACTACAAGTGGTACGAGAAAACCGATATGCGACTTGGAGAGAATTCGCATCATGGGATTCATGAATGCGACTCCCTGAACCCTCTACCCGCCTCTCTCACCGTCCCATCTTCTAGAATTTCTTTATTTCCGAATGGATTTATTCGCGAAGATAGGAAATCCCTATGGAACCGTATAGAGAAAACGTTTTTTCTTCTCTTTTGCAATCTCGAGGGTACGTACTTCCGGTTCTACTATTACTTATATTGTCCCGATGAATATCTCACCCCCCCGCGAAGGGTGTATACCGGTTGCAACTCTCCATTTCGACAAATATGAGGGTCGCAACCGTTAGAATTCAATTAGCGACGAAGGCTCCGATAATTCGCCTTCGATGCTTCTCCTACGCGTCTATCCCTACAGCGCAATGGGGATAAATTAGGCGTCGGTGGAATCTCCCGATTCTGCTGCCGCGCAACCGTCAAGGCTAATCCTTCGGGAAGGTATATCTCCGAAGGAGAACATCACAACTGAATTACCTCTCACGTCTCTAATGGTATTGACTTCTCTATCGGATTCTCGTCAGGAAACGGCCGCCCTATGGTTCCATTAAGATAGAAGAAACCTTTGGGACTCTGTTATGGCTTCGGAAGAAAATTCTCGACAAATTTTCCTTCGCGTATATATCACTTACATTTTATTTTCTTGTCCTCCTATTTGCATTGTTCCCGAAATCGTAACATTACGATAGACGACAAAATAGTTGTTTTTATTTTCTATTATTTATCGACTTGTGAAATTTTTGGTACCGACAAAAATGGCGATTATCAATATTTTCGTCAATTTTTTTTTGCGATTTTTTTTTTTCTTACCTTTAACTTTTTCATGTAAGCGCCATTTTCGTCATTAGTAGTTGTATTTACGGTGTAATACGGTAGATTCGTCGTGAAATACCAAAATCCTTTTTTCGCGCGAAATTTGAAGCGTAAGAAAATTCACGGAAGTGAAATAATGTAATTGAAAGTTGAATTTAATATTGCGCTTGAATTTTTATTAAAATATTTATTAAGGAATTTTCCTGCATAATAAGCAGCGCAGCAGCGTATCCGCCACGCATAGTCGTATATCATACTCGCGACTACATGCAGGATAATGCATCACTCGGACGAAGAGTGTCCAGTGTCCCGAGAAATTAATTAACAAACAGCGCGTGAGAACGAAATACATCAGGCTGTACTCTCCGTTCGCAAAGAAAAGCTTTACCCGCCGTTATATGTGCGTAGGGTGGAAAATTCACTTCGCTTCGCAGTCAATGCGCGTCGGCGCGCATATTCTTTATAGAAACAACGAAAATGTGGAAAAATCGAGAGAAAACTCAGTGCAACACATAGTCCAGTCTTTTGCCCGACGGGCGATCGGGAGTTAACGAATGAAGGATAAAAAGAAAAAAAAAGGGTACACGCGGTTCTGTAATTGTACATTACAGTGTGTAACAAAGCAGACGATGAGCGCGGGGAACGGTACACACGCACAAAGGACCTTTGAGAGTCGAAACTTTCCCTCGAAAACCAATACCATCCCTAGAGGTAAAAATAAATCGAACTACAATGGATCGGGAATATGAAGAAAAAAAAAAAAAAATTCAGTATGAAAAAGCAGGCGAGACGATAATTGTCGATTGAATTTCGTCTGTGTCGAACTAACGGATTTTTTTTTCTCATTTTCACTTTCTCTTTTCCGATTGCTCTCTTTGGCAGACGAATTTTTTTGTCTCCGCATTCTTTCTCCTTTACCGTTCGTTCATTCTCTCTATCCACAACAAAAACCGTCCATACATATTCCGATTGTCAAACGAAGAACCCGTTTATAATGGAACGAGAGAAAAATTCCAAAGCCCGACGCTCCGTCGGTCTCTCGCGAAATATAATCTAAAAGTGGATTGTTCACGAATATCCCCACCCGCCGCGCCGCATTGCTCGCCCACGAGCCAAACCATCTCATCCCCCTTACAGTCGTTCGTTCGACTATTTTCAGAGAGGCATCACAGACCGGACTATTACTATTCTACTGTCCCGTTGGCAAACGTAACCGGCAAACGAAGTGGAAGTGATTGCATGCGACTTATAGAGTTAACTTGGCGCATTCCTATCGATTCCTCTCCGTTTCATAGCTACTCGCATCTCCTGACCTCGCGTCCTTTATTTTTTCTCACCGTATATAGTATAAGCATCGACGCCAGTGGGCATCGATGTAACTCTGCACACGCGTGACCTTATATATTTTTTTTTGTTTTTTTTTTTTCTCTCATTTCTTTTTTTTTTTTCGTCTTTTTTTCTTTGCCAAGCGACTTTCTCGACGTTGAACGATTCCACGGAGAAATCTCATTTTCAGCGCGGCTTCCCGTAGCAATCGAATAGGGAATCAATGCGGCAACCGTGGGAGTTCACTCCGATCTCTTCTACTAACACCCTGACCCTTGCCTTACGTCCCAAGAGAGTGCCGACCGTTGAGTGGCGAGTCGACAAATACTTTCGCACTGACGACAACGAAATATCGATATAGTCATATCGAGAATAGGAATACTTACGACAAAACGGTAAATGGTTGTTATAGACCATTCGATTAGACGGAATGCGCGATCTTTTTTAATATAAAAAAAAAATTAAAGTAACGGAATATTGGATAAATCGATAGTTGTTTTCTCCGAAAAAAAAAAATCTACGAAATGTCCGGTGTTTTATTATTGCCGCACGCGACAGAAATCTTCCGCTCGCATCGTCTCGAATGGTGTGTTTACTATTGTGTACCACGGAAATTCGATCGTTTGCCGTCAACGGAGAATCTCGTGCGTTTTTCCGCCACGTCGGACCAATCTATACGAAGGGGAGAAGTTATTGCTATCGGAGTTTCGTGTTCAGATCAACCGAAACAGAACTTCTCACAGTGGAGACACGCAACCTCGACATCCCTCGATCCCTCGATGACCCTATCGAGAGGAATGCCTGTGCGTTGGAGTAGGTCGCGGCTTTTATATCTACCGGAATATAGCGGCGCGCAGTCGTAACAATAATCGTAAACGAGTCGCTAAACCCGACAAATTTACGGAAGAATAAAAATTCGCTTACGAAATCGTAAGATTTAACGCGAAATCTTTGTTCCGATTCCCGGAATTCCCGAGGAATTATCGAGGAATGCGTAACAAATCGAAAAGCGACGAAATTCGGCAATTGATACGAATCTTATCGATACCCTTGCGTCGGAAAAATGGCCGGAATATCAATTTGCGGATATCAATTCTAAACGGTTTTCAAAGCGAAGCGAATTCTCGAGGTATCAACATATATCGTATTCGATAATCAGCCAAGAATTTTTTTTTATTTCACCGTTTACATTATAAAATATTTTTAGCCCGTAATATTTAATTAATCACTCGCAAAAGAGTAACGAGAGGATTTTCGAAGGAAACTACGATTGCGGTAGTTTTTTTTTTTTTTTTGCTGGATAAGACTGTTTTATCGTCTGAATTGTGCCTATTGAATTTTTCATTCTGCTGCATTGTCATTTTCGACAATATATTTTACATAGACTTTCTTCCGTTAATTATTATTATTACAAGTAGATTAAGATTTTTTTTAATCATTTTCCACTGAATTTACGGTTTAACTATTTAAAAAAAAAATGCTGAGTGGATTGCAAAGAGTTTGAGATAATTTGTCCGCTATGCGGAAACAGTGAATTCTTTTCTTCTGACTGAAAATCGTAATTAAGACTTCTCGGTTACGGGAACTTCCCAATTTTAAGAAGGGATTTAAAAAAAATTAAGTCGGACGAATCGCATATCGCCTCAAAATAGAAAAAAAAATGCATCGATAAAGCTGAAAACGAATCGCTGGAATGATTTTCCGCGAATTCGTTAAAACTAATGCACAGACGATTATTCAATATTTACGAAGCAATATCTATCATTAGATTATTATAAGCAGTATGTTACAATTAAAAATGTGTCCATTTTCTTCGATTCATCGAAATCGCCAACGGTTATCATTTATTTACGATTTTTTTTTGTTTGTTTCTTAACTGTTACTTATATAACTGTAACATGGGAGTAATGTCAATTATTCGTAACATGTTTGTCGTGTTTATGTTTTTTCTTTCTGTTTTTTTTATATTTTTTTTTAACCCAACTATGTATGCGGGTTTCGCAAGCAAAATTGTGTCTTACGACTCATCGATTATCACTGTATATGTATGTAGGTATGTGTGTGTGTCTTTGTGTACCTGTATGTGTCTCGCTGAGCATCGTCTGTAACAAAGAAATTCATGAATTAAGTATCTCTCGCGCGTTGATTTATTATCTCGTTTTTTTTTTTTTTCGGATCGGAACGATTCTTACGGTTGTCTTACGGGTCTCTAAGCCTCAGGCTTGGCTAAGGGCGCCTCCTTCTTCACGTCCGCGGGCGCAGCTGCGACTTCTTTTATCTCTACACCAGCAGGTTTGTCGGTGGACTCATCCGCCGTTTCCTTCTTTGGCGCAACCTTCCGAAACAAAGAAAATAACGTAATTTCATAAATACGGTAAATATACGAAAGATTCGTCGATTCATTTTTTTTATTTCGTCGCGCCGATATCCTTACCTCCTCTTTGCTCGGCTCATCGAAATTCTCAACAAGTTCCGGCACTTCGTCGTCCTCTTCGAGAGTCGTTTTGCCGACTGTGCTACCGGCGACCGTTCTGGCGAACTGTTTCAACTGAGTCAAACCTTCCGGTCCCAGTTGACTCAGAATACCCGGCAGCATTTCCGTTATTTGTTTGTTCTCACCGTGTCCGGTAATGGCGAAGGTATTCGCCGAAAGACTCGCCTGAGCTTTCGGATTGTTGAAGTGAATTACGGTACCGTCATCCTTAATCATGTTTACTTCTTCGATACCCGGAATCGTGTTCACCGACAATTTTTTCAAACAGCTCTGCAACTTCTTGTCATCGGTTGCCGCGGTTGCGTGGACGACCTGAAAAAACCCAAAAAAACAAAACAATTTATTAGATATTTTGATAAAATAACTTTAAAAATACGGAAAAAAAAAAATCGGTCTAAAAAATTATAAATGATTTTTCCTTTAAATACATCGAATTGTTCATTTTAATTAACCGAATTTTGAAATTTGTTATTTTTATGTAAATAACTATATGTAATATCAGATTTTGAATAATTTCAATGAAAAAAAAAATTTCAGTCTCACAGTAACTAAAAAAACAATTTTTTTTGGTTTTTTCGGTATTTTTGCGATGTTTTTGCGACTCGATGGCATTTTCGCAGTATGCGCAGTCTTTTCTTGTAATATTGTCGATGAACAATTCTTCTCATAATTTTTTAGGTTTTCTTTATTATGTTATTATTTATTCCAATATATATTATTTTTGCATTTAAATATTTTTACTACCAAATATTGGGATAAAGTTTCATCGTAAATGGGTTTAGAATAGTGAAAGTGGTTGGACTACGATGGCCTTGGACTATGCCACAAGAACCAAATCTATTCTGGTCACACATACGCATACTAGTGAAGCTCTATACAGGCGATAGCTATATAAGGCAAACTAATGTCTCAATACCCCATAGGAACACAACTAACCACAATTTATCTCCGACTTGTGCTCCAAAAATAATATTCTGTGCCACGTTACTGTACACAAAAATAACGGAACGTAGCATAGGCAACTACTGTGTTGTATGAAAAAAAATTACGAATTAAAAAAATGGAGCTACCGATGCAACGCTTCAAAGATTATCTCAGCTTTCGAAAATTTCGAGTCGAATCATGTATTTGCAAAATTCATTTTGCTCCGGTGTCGAAACTGTAATTCGGATTGCCAATGAGAACAGCACACATGGTCCATCTTCGACTTTGAATTTCGATTTATTGAAGATTTAACGACTACTGTGGCAAAAAGAGCACATCAGGCGATTGCGCCGATAAAACAAAAAAAAAATATATTAAATCCCGAATTGGCGAAAAAGTTTGATAGCGTAATCGACTAATTGCCGATTACGATTTTGACTTAGTCATCGTTTTAACGGCATCGAAAGAACTTGACAATTTCGGGAAATGAGTAATTAACGTTCTTGTAGAGATTTCAATAAAAATCGTCGGATGTCGATGGTTGGAGAACAAAAAAAAAACGTTAACGTACCTTCTTCTTACGACGGGGTGTACCCTTGCCACCAATTCTCACTTGTGCTTGGAGCTTCTTAAGCTTTTCGGGATTCATGATTACCGAATTACCGTAATCGTTGTGACGCGAAAGATCGACGAATTGTTACGTTCAACGCGATTGTCGACCCAATGTTACACGCGAAAAAATGAGGCCCAAGCGGCCGGCAACAAAACACGTGCTCACTGTTGGTCGAAAGGGTCGAGAAAATGGAAGTTCGCTTCTATACCTTCTACGTCACCGCGAACTTCCGCCGCGGCAGATTCTCAACGCTTCCGCTTCGTTAACGAAACCAAACGCAAGTTTACGAGCGACACGAACGACAACGTTGCTATCGACAAAATTATTCTATCGCTTGAGTTAATGGCACAATGTTTTATCGCGTACAGTTCGAATTGCGACGATATTTCCGTAACCGTTAAAATAAATGCAATATGTCGGGAAAAGTGTTGGTTTTGAGCTCAGGAGTCGCGGGTCAACCATTAACCGGGCAGAGACGAAACTGAGGGAAAAAAAGTTACGAGATTTTTCACCAACAACTGTATTTTCAGGTGAGAAATAACAAAGGATTCTTTCGATAGATTCCGTTTCTTTAATCATTGATAACAATCACTGCATTGTTAAAAAATAATGTTACAATATTTGACGACTTTTTTTTCTACGAACTGCCGTTACTGCGCATATCGAGTCGCGTTTTGCATCTTTCAATCACGCAACTTGCAGTCAAGATAACGATTGAGGTGGTAAACAAAAAAACTAATGCAGAACACCTGTGTTTGTAAAAGCATCGAAACAAAAGATCAATTATTTTAATCATTGTTGTGTCGTTGTGTACGCGCAGTGATAACGCAGTATCGCGGAGAGACGCTCCCATTGGATGCGGGAGATACAGTGTCCCGCGATCCGACCAATGACGAGCTGTGCATTCAACGCGCGATTTTACGAATTACGCGAAATGCAAAAAACGATTGATCAATCTTATTTTAAATAAAAAAAAATATTTTGTAACAACACAAAAATCGCATCGAAGTATTCATGTTGAAAACAGGGTTTTTATTCATTGGTTTATACAAATATAAATAATGTTTGCTTCTCTCGTATCAGAATGACTTCGAATTATCTTGTGTTTCTACTATAAATATGTACAAAACATTGATTCACGTATTTCGAACTGAAGAACGTCAACTCCACAGCATTCTAATTCAATTAAATAGCTCTCAGCGCGTTAGTAAAAAAAATCATTGACTATGTCATTAATGTGTAATGCCGATGATTATGAAATCGCGAATATCACAAGTTTTATGATTTTCAAAATAAAACGACGAAATATCACTGTGAAGACGTAATGCAGATTTTTTTCGATGCAGCGGCTACTACTGCTCTTGTGAACGTACAATTTCCAGACTTTTTACATCTCAATAATTCTTAGCAAGAGCTAATTTTCTCCATCTTTGCGGTGGTTCATTTTTTACGTGACCAAATTCAAAGCGTATTCTCAACTCTCCGATCTTCGATATCGGAAGTATGTCCGGTATCCACTCTATCAAAAATGGTGTTGGTTCGATTTGATTCGGCGACGTATTGCCTGAAACAAAATAATTTTTTAAAAATTCAATAATTAAAAAAAATCACTATTTTGAAAGATATTCGATTCAACTAATCAAAAATACGAAAAAAAAATATATATATATATACGCACCAACTTTTAAATAAGTTTTCAGCTCCAACGGTTTAATGAGGGCATTATTTCCTGTTTTTTTGTAACGATCGATTTCCGTTTCCTCCCTTTTGTACAATTCGTAAGTTCCATCGGCATTTTGTACGAAACTTCGTGTAATTTCCAAAGGTATGAGGGGTGTTTCGAATATACTTTTTACGTGCAATATGTTAGTTATTTGCCACGTGTACTTAGTGAAAGTACCGAGCGGTACGCCATCCTTGCGAACGAAGGCGGTCGTTGAATTCGGCAAACGTTTTTTCTTGCCGCCGCACGATATTCGTTCTCTCAGACAGTCGAAAAATACTTTAGGCACGTGGAACACGAGCGGATCGGGCTTTCCGTCGAATTGAAAGTGCATCGTCTGATTTATTCTTTCGGTTATTGACGCGAGCCATTTAATGAACGATAAACTTGTGTTCGATTCGTCCAAATTTTCCGCGCCGTTCTGATACTTCTTTATTATCGACGGTTTTGTTTTGGCTTTACGATTTTCGATCGAATTTAAATTATTCAGACTCGATAACGATACCGCGAGTTTCTCGTCTCTCTTCCGTTTCGCAGAACTCGACGGATGAGAATTACTGCGATCCGGTTGCGGTGCTAATCCCGAATCGCAATGCAACACTCCATTCTTGTCGATTATCTGAATACCATTTGTATCGATTATCGCACTCCCCTGAAGAAATTTCAAATTATTCGCGTCGAGTATCGTATTCGCGTCGAGAACTTTCACCGTTCCGCTATCCAAAACTTTAATGTTACTATCATCCAAGAGATAACCGCCGGTGTTGAGAATATTGTATTTAGCGTCGATCGCCGACTGATCGTCGAGAATCTTTACTGTGTTTCCATCGATTATCGTTCTTTGGTCGATCACATCGGAGTTGTGTACCTTAACGGAGAAACGTAAGAATTACACAATGCAAATTAAAAACAATATATCGCTGATTTTTTTTAGTGTTTTTAAAAATAATTTATTAAATGTATAATTATTAAAAATAAAAGATTTTGATTTTAATATTTACTTCTGCGCGTCAAGCAAAATATTCTTTTATCCCATTAACTTTGTATGAATGACAAAAACATTAAATACTATTAATCGTAAGCTTTGCGATATTTTTGCAATCGCAATTAATCGATTGTTTGCGTTTCGAGATTTTTTCCATGAGAAATTAAAGAACAAACGATTGACATCGTTTTTTCAGTACCAAATAATTATTTAGAGAAATAAAGCCGCAAATTTGCATCCGACTCGTCGAAAAATCGAAAATCCATCGTACCTGAGAAATTATACTGTTATCATCCAGTAACGTGCGTTCGCATTCGACACCAATGTTTTCGCCGATACCGTGTGGCAATATCGACGAATCGAGATTCATGGAATCGATGTCGAGTCGTCCAGCGTCCAAACTTTGTACAGTCAGCGTGTCGTCGCGGAATATTAAGAGATGCGTATCAGTATCGTCCGCCGTTAAACTCTCCAAATCTGTTAATAAAATTAACGAACGGAATTTCATGATTAGCGAATTCCTCGAGTTATATTCACTGATATCGAAGTTCTCCACTGACCCATTCCTACGATTTTGTCCGTTTCGTTGGTCTGAAACGTCGTGCCGATGGGTTTTTGTATCCTCAGCTCCGACTGATCGAGATTTATGTAATATTCAAATTCTTCGGATAACTTTGGATCGCTGGCGAAGGCACAGACGCACGCGTAAAAATGTGCGCATCGGTTGACTTGAGATGATTGCGTCTCGATTTTTTCTCCAATTACTCTCATCGGTGCCTTAAAACAAAAAAAAATATCAAATTTTATACATAATTATTAACACTTTAATGTAAATTTTGTTATATTTTAATATGTGTAAAAAATTTTTGTCGCCCGAAGCGATCAAAGATTGATAATTCGATTATTGTTGGTCTTTAGCTGTATTCAGTGTCCAATCGACGAAATAATTGATTAAAAATACAAATAATTGCCTACGAACCGAATGCGTGACTATTCTTCAATTTTTGTTTTCGTGTTTTTCGAAAAAAAAGAAAAATGTACCTTAAACGCCGTACAACTGCAAAGATATCGGTGCTCCGTTCTGTCTTTCAATTTAGCGACGAAAAATGAAAAATGAAGATATCCGAGCGGATGTTTTGGCGACGCTTTGCATTTAACGGCCATTATATTTTTCGAAACTCGTTGCACGAGAGGACCAGCCGTTTCCGTAGCTAATAGCCATATTTCTTGCTTCGTCTCGTTGTTTACGTTCAAAGAGGAGAGAATGGAGTTTCTCAGCGTCAACGGCTGTGCTTCTGCATAACATCGCAGTGCCGCTTGTATGTGTTGACAAGTAGGTACTGACAAATCTGCAAGATCTTTCTCCTGAAAAATTTAAAAAAATGCGCACTTCGATTAGATTGTGCAATTCAATTAAAAAATTTGTGATGAATTTTTAATAATTAAGTTTTGCAATTTTGACACAAATTTTGATTCAATAGTTTTTAATGTTTACAAAAATTTGATTAAAAAATTTTGAATTTTTTACAAAAATGTCGATAAAAAATTTTTGAATTTTATACAAAAATTTCGATTAAACCGTTTTAATTTCTTTTAAAAAATGTAAATAAAAGCAAAGATTTGCTTACATGACACTTTAAAACACTGGTGTCGAAGCTTCTCTCGCAGCTATCAACAAAACACAGCGCCGTAGTTTGAGATATGAGTGTCGTGATTTCGTTGGATATAGAAGCATTTATCAGTGGTAATTGTACAAAGCCTCGATAATCGGGTCCTTTGTCGCGTACGCGAACTGAAAATACTTGAGCAGTTGACCCGGTGATCAGTTTACATGCCTCCGTGGACAATTTGCGTTTTTCGCCCGGTTCCTTGAAAACCGCGTCGCAGTATTTGTTTTTGCAGCACAGGCCTCTCGATCCGTTGTACGTACCGCACTTGGGACATTTTCTTACTCCCCGAAGAGTTGCTTTGCCCAAATCCGACAGCAGCGAGCGTAAACGCTCCTCGTTTGACATCGCTGAGGAGAACCAATTGCGCGATTAATCATTTCACCATACAATCGTAAAAAATCGAATTTTTTAGACTATCGGTTTTTTCGGCGATTCGATGAACGCCGAAAAAACGTTGTTGTTCGATGGTTTTTTTTGTACGCGTATTTTTTTTTCTTCAACTCGAGACTTTGTCGTAGGAGGTTAAAAATAAACGTAACTTTGCAAAAACATAAATTAAAGATCGTTGCACGATTTGTCGATGCAACAACGACGTAAACTAACGAAACACAGCTGACAGTCCGATGTTCTCTTATACTGATAAATAAAACTCTTAACTCAGTTATGTTCATTGTCAATAGAGCTTTTAATAAACAGAAAAAAAAACACACAAACATATCGTTGTTTTTGTCGATATTCGTACCTTCGAATGTTCAACAAACCGATAGTTGGCTGTATTACGTCAATAACGCGTAAAAAAAAAATTTAGAATACACTGAATTACTTTCTTCGTTGGATTATTTTTGGTAGTAAATAAATAAGCAGCCGCACCATCTAGGTGGCATATTGGAGCAAAATTACAATGTACGGAGGGTTTGCATGGGGCAGAAAATATATCTCGCAGATACATCACAGATGAACCGTGAAGTTAGGCTACTAATAATACGACCATTCGAGATTTTTTTATCTCGACGTTGTTGGTAACACTTGCGACTTCGAGATATTATTATTATCACTCCTGGTGATAAAATAATAAAAATTTATATTATTCTCATGCGCTATTTTTTTCAATATTAAAATCCAAATGAGAGATAAAAAATCTGTCGAAACTATTGCAAAAGAAAAAATGAATCGACCATCTCCGCAAGAAACGCAGGTAAAACTTTGCTATTCCGGAAAATACTATTAATAACGTCTTACCGCTTTGTTTAAACCGATCAATTATTGTTTAACCAAAGTCGAAGAAAAGCAAAAGGCGACAAGCCATTCTATCTCTGATGGTAAAACAGAGAACCGAAAGAGAACGCCATATCCTGAGCATTGGAGAAAAAATGTATCCGAACCGATGAACAAAGTTGTCGCCTGCAATTTGCCTCAAACCACAAGAAAAAGTAGCAATGGAGAAGAAGCAGCGCTTCAAAATGAATCCGTGTCTAATAGCAAGAAGAAGGAACATCGCAAAATTCGCTCCGAAACTCTGGAGACGATCGATGCCAATTTCTATGTTTTTGCATTGCCAGCAACATGTTTAGCTAGAAAACCAATTATTATTAAACACATACGCCTTATGGGACGCAATAATACGGAAAGAGAAACTTCCGAAAGCGGATTTGCTGCAGTTGTTTTAGCTGAAATGGTCAAACCATTGGAACTCTTGATACAGGAAACGATCACTAAACTGAAATACATGATGAATACTGTATTACGATGCCGATTACAATTTGGTTGAAGAATGAAAAAAAAAAAATGGAAAATCATAAAAAAATGAATGAAAAAAAGACCGTCAATGGAAGAACTTTGATTTAGAAATTGCGATTAAAACATTGAGATCCTTCACGCAAAACGCTAAGTTAGTATTTTGTTTTTTTCTGGAAATCCAGCAAAACGTTTGTTTTTTTACATTAGATAATAATTAATTATCGCTTTCTATTTTTTGCAGAGTCATTGCGCCAATAGTATCAGCAGTAGGAATTCGGGCAGTTGGACATTTAATTCATTATTACAGCATACCATGGGACGCGGAAAACCTTAACGTTGTTATAACGTCTGATGAGATGCTCCATTATTAATTGTATTTTATGAAAATTACGAGAAAATAAACAAAAGTATAACTTATAGTTGCATTACAAATTTCATATAAATTTTTTACTTTTACATCTAAAAACGGACTTCTGAGAATTTCGAATTATTGTATAATGTTGACAGTCGCCATTTTTTTTTTTTTGGAATGTGAAAAAAAAATCGAAGTATTTTTATTGGATTTATCATTATTTTTTTCCATCGTTCGGTTAAAATTGGAAAAAAAAAAACGGAGAACTCGGTGTCAGCCAGGCATATTATTTTATTCAAAGTGCAAAATGATTCACAGTCCGAACGTTGAACTGTCTTCTTATTAAATGAATACGTTGATCATCAATATGCGTCTAATCTAATCTGACATCGTAAATTTATCATTTTCCTTTATTAATAAAATCTTTATCGACAGTCTTTTTTTTCGCAATCGGTAAAAAATCGATCGATTGCAATCCAATTGCAACAATGCCGTCCGATGCTTCCTTATCGCATCTCGTTTATTCACCGAACTATATAAAAACTAATAAAGGAGTTTGCAACGCTTGCACTTTGCTGTCCTGGCAACGTTGTGAACTGCACGTAATTACGTGTACTTTGACCGATGTCCATATCGCGCGTGGGCCTCGCGTCTCTCCACGTTGTTATTCAATTCTGATGAATGCTGCCGATGAAAGTAAAAAGAAAAAAAAAGCCACCGGCATAAATGAAAACCCTGTTCGTGCGGCGCAGTCGCGTTTTGGCATCGTATTCGGTCGTTTCGTACCGACTCGACCGTCGACGGTGAAAGTTGACGGCGAAAACACGCGCAATTATTCCAACGTAACTGTTATCTCGCGATATGGCACACAGAGAGATGTACGTTTGCCAACTGTCGGAAACGGAGAAGCAATATGCCGCGAAGTATTTAAACGAAAATGACGAAATCAGACAGCCCGCTATCGACGAGATTCGGCAGTGGATCATTGACGATGAAAATTTATGCGCGCGAACTGGTAAACAATTCAAATATTAACGTTTCTTTTCACGAATAACTCTTCCGCACGCAAAAATAATAAACATCGTGCACTTTATTATTATTTCGCAGACGATTTTTCGATCCTACGCTTTCTGCGATCCTGCAAATTCGACATGAAAAAAACTAAAAACAAATTGAAAAATTATCACGCGCAGCGGGCAAAACTACCGGAATGGTACGGCAATCGGGATCCTCGTTTGCCGGAACTGCAGGAATTGTTTAATCTCGGGTAATAAAACGATCGATTACTATCATTAACGCAAAAATATTTTTACTCACACTGTTGAAAAAAATTGAAAATTTTTATGAATAAATCGGTACACTAAACTTATGTACAATGGTTATGAAAAATAAAT